>JAJHIY020001376.1:635000-1350000 GCA_022114975.2 Lampris megalopsis
TAGAAAGAAAGAAAGAAAGGACGACAACGAAAGAAAGAAAGAAAGACAAAGACAGAAAGAAAAAGAAAAAGACAGAAAGAAAGAAAAAGACAGAAAGAAAGACAAAGAAAGAACGAACAAAAGAAAGACTGACTGATGAGAGGATAAGGAGAACAGAGGGATGAGTGACAGAAAGCATGTCACAAAAGGAGAGAAGAGGAGCTGATATGAGAAGAAAGAAGCAGGATTGAAGAAGGAAGCTGACTGCAGGACAAAAAAGAAAGAGAAGAGGAAAGCAGGGGGAGTTACGCTGCTTCTGTTGTCCTATTTCCTGTTTCTCTTCTTCCTGTCTGCCACCGACTCCACTAACCACTCGTGTCTCTCTGCAGGTCCATGTACCTTCTGACCACTAGGCTGCTTCCCTGCAGTCCTGCTGCTTCCCTGCAGTCCTGCTGCGCTGGCATGGACTTCTTATACCACAATCACAACCACAAACACTTTGTCGTTTCATTTCACGCACTTGCACACATGAAATGAAACAAAACATAGTTTCCCCCAGCCCACAGCAGTGCAACCCAAAGACAACAACACATATCCAAAACCTACAAGAACACATATATCCAAACGTACGCATATATCTAAACTAACACACATATCTAAACTAAACAAAAAGTCACTGTCCAGCAGAACAACGCCAGCCAGGATGACTGTCGGAACTGCCGGTCTGCATGGGCTAGCAGCTAGCTTAGCATGCCCTGCTTCCGCATCCTGTCAGACCACCCTTGGTGTTACCTCCTCGGGTGCAGCTCCAGGCAGGGCCGTGGTCCCTGGGCCCTAAGGATGCAGCAGACCAAGCTCTCCCAGCTGATCCAGTGCCAGCTCTGCCAGCCATCAAACGAAGACATATTTAGACGCAGACGTGGACAAAGACACTGAATGATCGGTACTGGGTGAGGCCGCCGCACATGTGAATTTGCGCCGCCATCTTCCCTCACCAGAAGTGGTATCTTATATTATTATATGATGTTATATCTCTGCAACAGCAGCATCCTAACAGAGCACAGCACCAACAGTGGACTGTTGTAATGTTTTCTGAAAACACAAC
The DNA here is from genome assembly GCA_022114975.2 of Lampris megalopsis. Lineage (NCBI taxonomy): Eukaryota > Metazoa > Chordata > Actinopteri > Lampriformes > Lampridae > Lampris > Lampris megalopsis. Next base: position 636,085 of record JAJHIY020001376.1, read on the forward strand.
AAGCGAACGGCCTCCTTACCAGCAGTGTACAGCACAAAAAAGTGAAACTAACAAAGAAAGAAAGGAACAAACGCCATGCCGTGTGACACATTTGGCAAGATAATCCATGCCTATAAAACAACCCAAGCCATGCCAGACTTTGCTTCAGATGGACATCATTTGGCATGATGACATCATCCACACACAACACACAGTAAGTCTGCAGAAATGCTGACAATCACTGTGAGGCGCGTGTCTGTGCTGCGAAGTTTTCAGACATGTCATCGCCGCTGCAGACTCCAACACACTGTACATCTTCAGGAACAGGATATCCTGTCGGCTCTGGCCAGTCGTCCGCTAAGCTGACATTCCTGGTACCACACAGCGTGCCAACAAAGGAGCCCTTGCACACACGTACCACCCAACCCTCCAGCAAATACCCTGAACTGCGCTTCACATCGACATCTGACCCTTGCAGTACAAATACTGCATCAGAAAGCAACAACCTCCTTGTTTTTCCATGACAAACTCTAAATGCAGCCCAGTTTTCACAATAAACAACCTCTGTGAACTTGTCCTGCTGTGTAGCTTACACCAATGCTCTGGGACACAGGAAGGTTTGTCTTGAACTGCACCGTTCACTGACATCGCTTGTTCGAATACTGACTGCTTGAAAAGCTAAGAAGTATAGAGTTTTTAAGCAGTCATCCAGAGGATGACGAGCAGCAGTCTTAGCAAGATTGTGTTCAGCACCAGATCTGTGACTTATTGGGAATGTATTATCTGTTTGTTAGATGGAATCTGTTCGCTTGCTGTCTTCGTTTGTGATCGTTAAGCATCATTTCAGGAATCAGGAACACTGTATTCGTCGTTTCCCCCAGCCCACAGCAGTGCAACACAAACACAAAAAGACATACACAAAATCTACAAGAACTACAAAAACATACATATCTAAACTAACACACATATTCAAACTAAACAAAAAAATCACTGTCCAGCAGAACGAACACCAGCCAGGATGACTGTCGGAACTGCCGGTCTGCATGGGCTAGCAGTTAGCTTAGCCTGCCCCGCTTCCGTGTCCTGTCAGACCGCCCTCAGTGTTTCCTCTTCAGGTGCAGCTCCAGGCAGGGCCATGGTCCCTGGGCCCGCCGGATGCAGCACACCAAGCTCCCTCAGCCGATCCAGCGCCAGCTCCCCCAGCCAGACACCTTTGACACACTTCCCCGCACTCCACATGACAACATCAAAAACACCACAGCCAACGCCAGGTGAGGCTGCTGCCAGACCGCCCTCGGTGTTATCGGAACTGCCGGTCTGCATGGGCTAGCAGTTAGCTTAGCCTGCCCCGCTTCCGCGTCCTGGCAGACCACCCTCTGTGGATTCAGTTCTTTGGTTTGCTTGCACTTCATATCACATGCTAAGCTTCAAATACTGTTTGAATTTACAAACTGCAAATTTGGGAAATAAATTCAGCCAATCTTTGGATGAAAAAACCAGCTTTATTCATCTCCTCGGGGATGAATAAAGTATTCTGATTCTGATTTTGATTCTGATTCTAAACTTACTTATTAAATCACTGTTCTCAAGAAAACATACCTGCAGAATGTGTGGGGACACGGTGGAGTTCTGCTTGTGAAACGTTGTCTCAGGGTGCAGATGGTTTCTGGAAAGCTCCAGCTTGTGTTCCAGTCACACAACTGGTTCACACTTCGTTTCATATGTCATGTAATGACCTTTACTTTGTCCCTTGATTCCATTACAGCACATCTGAGCAAACCAAAGATAACTGAAGCACAGTATTTGCTACAGGAAATAACAGAGTCAGGCCCTCACTGTGGGGATTTGTCTTGGTTTCAAGTGGGACGACATCAACTCTTGAGGGACAAAATATGCTCTTTGCTGTCCCGTGTACAACTAAAAATGTTCCTTAAAATCAACCTGATTTCAGACTTGAGTTTCCCTTAAAGATACCATATTCCTAAAACATAATAGCATGTAAATACAAGAACCATGCGTGACCATTACAAAACCCAACACATAACTGTACTCCACATATGTGCACACAAACCGCACGAAACATGCTTTGACAGCATCTCAACAAGTCACACACACACATACACACACACACACACACTAGTGATCGATGTTGTAATCCCGAGTGACGGCAACATCAGGAAGAAAGAGCACGAGAAGCTGGAGAAACACCAAGAGCTGAGGGAGGGGAGAACTGGACTGGATGTGGAAGGTGAAATCCACAGTAGTCCCAGTGGTAATAGGAGCACCAGGGGTTGTGACCCCCAAACTGGGAAAGTGGCTCCAGCAGATTCCAGGGACAACATCTGAGGTCTCTGTCCAGAAGAGGAACAGCTAAGATACCGCGCAGAACCCTCAGACTCCCAGGCCTCTGGTAGAGGACGTGAGCTTGAGGAAGGCAAACACCACCCGAAAAGGTATATATATATATATATATATATATATATATATATATATATATAGTATATATTATACACATACACACACACACCCACCCAGGCACAATTCCCTTGCATGAGCTAGCATGTAAGTAAGTAAGTCGTCGGTGTGGGTGTGCTGACGCAGCTGAAGCATGACCACAGCTGTCCCTGCCTGTATGCACTCTGCTGGTGATTTGAGACAATTCACTTCTAACGAAGTTGTAAGTTGTGAAGAGTTAACAAGTCCTAATGACAGCAGAGCAGATAAGTCACCTGAACTTGTCGGGTGGTTGTCATGTCGGGGCTAATGTGCTGCTTGAGTTAAAGTTTGTTCTGCTCTTGCAGTGACTAGTGTTTACTCTGCTCTAGCCCCACTAATGTCCAGAACGAATCTAATCCTCCTTCCATCAGTCTATATTTAACTCCCCCATAGTAAAACCAACTATGAGAACAAGTATGTCTGGTTAAAAATGTGATTTTCTGCCTGTGGGTGAAAGCGGTCTGTGCCAGGCCAACAGAGTCTAGGCTCTTGTGCTTCTCATAACATTTCCTCTTTTCCTGTGAACCAAGTGCCACAGCCGTCACACACACATCTACCATGACAGACATCATGACCTACTAACTCCAGTCATTCTCTCATCCTTACTGCTAGGCTCGTATGTAGACCTACATCTCATACTGGTCTGTACGTAGACCTACATCCGATACTGGCCTGTGTGTAGACCTACATCTGATACTGGCCTGTATGTAGACCTACATCTGGTACTGGTCTGTGTGTAGACCTACATCTGATACTGACCTGTATGTAGACCTACATCTGGTACTGGTCTGTATGTAGACTTACATCTGATACTGGCCTGTGTGTAGACCTACATCTGATATTGGCTTGTATGTAGACCTACATCTGATAATAGGCCTGTGTGTAAACCTACATCTGATACTGGCCTGTGTGTAGACCTACATCTGATACTGGCCTGTATGTAGACCTACATCTGATACTGGCCTGTATGTAGACCAACTGGCCTGTATGTAGACCTACATCTGATACTGACCTGTATGTAGACCTACATCTGATACTGGCCTGTATGTAGACCTACTGGCCTGTATGTAGACCTACATCTGATACTGGCCTGTGTGTAGACCTACTGGCCTGTATGTAGACCTACATCCGATACTGGCCTGTATGTAGACCTACATCTGATACTGGCAGTGTGGAATTACCAAACTACCCCGAAATGTCTTTATCTCCTAAACTGGTAAAGATGACTACAGCAGCAACATGAGAATGATGTGATTTTAACCATACACACACACACACACACACGTACATACACACACACACACACCCACACATACATATACACACACACACACATACATATACATACACACACACACATATAATATATATTAGTGTGTGTGTGTATATGTATGTGTGTGTGTGTGTGTGTATATGTATATATATATGTGTGTGTGTGGGTGTTAACGTGGAACCGCAAGCCATAAACACACACACACACACACACACACAAAGAAACAGATCATACTGTGATAAGGAAGTGAGCACCACCCCAGACATCTGAGAGATGTGGTGTGTGTGTGTGTGTGTGTGTGTGTGTGTGTGTGTGTGTGTGTGTGTGTGTGTGTGTGTGTGTGTGTGTGTGTGTGTGTGTGTGTGTGTCCTCAAGTTCTCGTTAAGCCATACTTTCAGTCAACAGATGGATGTGTTGTGAGACAGTGGTTGTCAACTGGCTCCTACAAAGCAACATAACTTGTACTGTACAAATCTCTCTCTCTCTCTTTCTCTATCTATCTATCTCTGTCGCTCTCTCTCTCTCTCTCTCTCTCACACACACACAGACACACACACACACAATATATATATCATTTGCCATGTACATGAGTTTTGAGGGAGAAAGGGAGATAATACAAAAGCCACCCAACAGTTGGAGAAAGAGAGAGGGGGGCGGGGGGGGCGTAAGCTTAGGGGAGTTCAGTTTACCAACCTTGTAGACTTGCCCGTACGTTCCATTGCCAACCACCTCCACCAGCTCAAAGATACCAGCTGGATCCTGCAGCACAACACACACACACACACACACACACACACACAGCAGGGTCAAAACCAGTACACACCAGTACAGCAACACAGTGCAGAGTAATGCAAGAGCAGAGGAGAGGAGAAAAGAGGAGAGGAGAGGAGCGCAGAGGAGAGAGGATGAGAGAGGAGAGCAGAAGAGAGGAGAGGAGAAGAACAGAGGAGAGGAGAAAAGAGGAGAGAAGAGCAGAGGAGAAGAGAGGAGAGAAGAGGAGAGCAGAGGAGAGGAGAGGAGAGGATAGAGGGTGAGTCATGTAATGTTATTTACAACACGCAGCTCAACAAGCAGGAGAAGAGAGGAGCACAGAAGAGATGGAAGGAGAAGGGGGTAGGATAGTAAGTGACAGAAGTCAGTGTACATGGCTGACGGACAGTAACCGCCTTCAGCGAGGACACGGAATCACGACTTGGAGTGAAGCAACGTGCGCGACACTGGCGCGCGGTGATGCGGAGGACGCAGGGTGATGTGGAGGACTGTGCAACCTCCTCCCGAGTGCTGCGCTGATTTCCAGCCCGCCGCAGATCAGCGGACGCACAGGAAGAAACGCGCCGCGACCTCCGCAGCCCAGCGGCGTGGCGGGGTGAAGGCGACCGGGGAGGTGCGCTGACGAGTCCCGCACGGCGCCGCGTCGACGGTCCGGACCACCGGACCCGCCGGACGCTCGCGCTCGGACTCGACAGCTTTCAAGTCGACCAACTGTTGCACGCTGGAACTTTGACCGCAGACCGAGTGAGTCAACGGAAAAGCTCCCAAACTACACCCCGACCCAGAGGGCGCTTTTGGTGCCACTGGGGAAGAGCGTCGACTGGGGGGGGGGGTTGTCTTTTCTCTCTTTCTTTTGGGTCTCGTCAGATTTCATCGAACGCTCAGCAAATAAAGCCAGGCTTTGAGAGGTGGCTCCCTGACGTCTGTTGTTTTCTAGTCTTGTTTACTCGACTCCCCCCTCCTCTCCTCTCTCTGTCTCTCCCTCGGAACGGTGTGTGTACTCACTCTCAGAGCAGCGAGGTCTATGTTGTCCAGACTCCTGGTGGTGTTTTCTCTCGACATCGCTGCGTCTTCCCCCCGGAGCGTGTGGCGCGCGGCGGGCGCGAGAGCGGCTCTTCCTACCAGCTCGGGACGGCGCCTGCTGTCGCGTCCATGGCGTGCGTCCGCCTCCCTGTCATCTAACCACTGCTGGCACACGGAGAGCGAGCTAGAGAGAGAGAGAGAGAGAGAGCGAGCGAGAGAGCGAGAGAGCGAGCGAGAGAGCGAGAGAGCGAGCGAGAGAGAGCGAGAGCGAGACAGGAAACTTGACATCCAGAAAAAGCCGGAAAAAAAACGCGGAGGAAACTTCACTTTTTACTACCCCAACACCCGCCTCCTTTCCTCGTCTTCCGATTTGTCTCTCTCTCTCTCTCCCCCCTCCCCAGAAAGAACGAGGCTCGTCGTGTTGTTATTGATGCCCGTCGCATCCATTTGCATCGTGTCTTCGGCTGTCGCGCGCCGCTTCAGAGTTGCTGGTTTGAAAACAGCCGCAGGTTCTCTGATTGGCTGCGAGTCGCGGACGCGCTTCGAACTGCATGGCGCCTCGACGGACGGGCAACCCTGACGCAGGCTATAATCCCTGACGCTAATAACATAATCAGCCGTCCAGCGCCACATCGTTTCTTACGTTTTATCTGACTTGGGGGTAACACGCACACCACATCTCGCAGAATGAAGAAGTATTACAGGACACTTCCTTCTCTGGGTCTCACCATGACACATGCAGTCCGTCCCCCGTGATACCCACTGCAGCTACGCGGCACAGCACAGCACTGCACTGGGTTACGTGCAAAGATATGTTACTGAACGGGCGTACAGGGCAGGGCGCAGGCCCAGAGCCTCTGGGTCAGGGGGGCCCTGATCCAGAGGCTCTGCATGGAGTCGTTACTATGTACTTTTCATGTCCTGCTGCGGAGTTGAAGGACTCCGTCATTTGGGTCAATAGCAGCTTGCTGCCATGGAACCTCTCAGCCATCGTCTTGGTCTATGCGAAGCACAATCCTCAACTGAGAGAAAATTAACAAAATATGTTTTTTCTGCACCCCCACCGCTTGTCTCACCTCTCCTCTCCTCTATGCAAGTAAAGTGTACCCTGTCGGCTTTAACGTGCTCAAACAAATCAGTCTACTGATTAAAGTTCTGATTACGCTTTAGATGACAGCCCGCAGCACACAGAGCAATTACGGTGTAATATCTTTTGGGCGGCACAGTGGCGCAGTGTTTACCGCGGTCACCTCAAAGCAAGAAGGTCCTGGGTTCGAGCCTCGGGATAGTCCAACCTTGGGGGTCGTCCCGGGTCGCCCTCTGTGTGGAGTTTGCATGTTCTCCTCGTGTCTATGTGGGTTTGGTAAGGGGGCTCCGGTTTCCTCCCACAGTCCAAAGACATGTAGGTCAGGTGAATCGGCCGTACTAAATTGTCCCTAGGTACGAATGTGTGTGTCGGCCCTGTGATGGCCTGGCAGCCTGTCCAGGGTGTCTCCCCGCCTGCCGCCCAAAGACTGCTGGGATAGGCTCCAGCACCCCCACAACCCTGAGAGCAGGATAAGCGGTTTGGATGATGGATGGATCTTTTGTACAACGGTGTGCTACCAGTAGAGTGCGTACAAGTACATGTATGTAGGTACTGGGGAACAAGATGTGAAGTCATGGAATAAAGGTGCAGATTCAAAGAATCCCAACTAGTACCAGCTGCGGCCTGCAGGAAGGCGGGGTTGGACCGTCCAGCCCCGCCCACATCCAGGCAGGACATCAACCGCGCTTCGCTAAGGACAAGTAGGAATTTCGTAAGCTCGTGCATTTACAACACCCGCGAACTGAAGGATTTCATAACGTTCTTTTTAACGTACATAAATGTTGTCATATATATGTGGCAGATTCCAGGGACCCGTTAGCCAAGGGCTAGCGAGTCTACTCATCCGTGACCGTTACATATTGTAGCGAATTCGGGGGACAACGCAACCACAGGAACTGCCGCGGCGCGAACCCGTATCGCCCGCACCGCAGGAGGCATCGCTAACCGCTCGACCAAAGGGTCAGACCCGCGAGCCAGCGGCCAGCGTGTCTTCTTATCCATGCACGTTACAATATAAAACTAATGAATTTATTTTACTTTATTTTGGAATTGTAGTGGACTTATGGATATAATTCACCATAGCTTGATGTTTTGTATTAAGTTGATGCGCTCACTTTAAGGGCTCAGGGTGTAGTAATGGTAACGAAGCGAAATGTTGTTGAGGCGGGGTTGAGAAAAGGAAAAATAAAGACTCATGTGTTCGTGTGGTCAAAGAGAGAAGTTGTTCATCTCTGTTTTCTCTCAGCTTCTACGCTGGAGGCGACCCCGACGTTTGTCTGCTGGACGAGTCCAGAGACAGCTCTTCACGATCATGACGCCCAGTGGCCTGCACAACCACTTTGGGGGGCAGGTGCTCAAGTAAAAAAAAAGGGCATCCTTCTCATGATTATTTATTCAAAAAATAACGTTACAGGGCGTCTGGGTAATGTAGCGGTCTATTCCGTTGCCTACCAACATGGTGATCGCCGGTTTGAATCCCCGTGTTACCTCCGGCTTGGTCGGGCGTCCCTACAGACACAATTGGCCGTGTCTGCGGGTGGGAAGCTGGATGTGGGTGTGTGACCTGGTCGCTGCACTAGCGCCTCCTCTGGTCAGTCGGGGTACCTGTTCGGGGGGGGCGGATAGCATGATCCTCCCACGCGCTATGTCCCCCTGGCCAAATTTCTCACTGTCAGGTGAAAAGAAGCGGCTGCCGACTCGGAGGAGGCATGTGGTAGTCTGCAGCCCTCCCCGGATCGGCAGAGGGGGTGGAGCAACAACCGGGACAGCTCAGAAGAGTGAGGTAATTGGCCGGGTACAATTGGGGAGAAAAGGGGGTAAAAATTATTAATAATAATAATAATAATAATAATAACGTTACAGTGGCACATCTTGTACTTACTTACATATTTATTCATTTGAATACCCATACACTCATGCAGATGTTTAAAACTCAACAGGTTTCTACAAAATTACTGTATAAATTCACACAATCTATGGTCTTTAGCATCACAAGGACAGACACTGGCAACAGCAAAGAAAACAATGCCACTGTGCAAACTTTAGTGGTCTATAAAATAAATAACCATTCAAAATAAACAACAGCAACCTTTTTTGTCTATGTTCAGTTGCAACAATTAGGATAAGTACATTCTGTGTACTCTGACGAAGGGAGCAGGATCATTCTTCTGCTTTAAAGGAGCATCCTCCTCGGTGCCATATCTTGGAAGATTCTGATGACTTCACTATGGTTTATCTGGATGTCTTGCTCTATGGCAAGCAGGAGAAGGTCGGAGAGCCTTTCTTGTCCACAGAGCCTTCTCATTTTGTTCTTGATAACTTTCAGCTTTGAAAATTAACTCTCTAGAGAAGCTGTTGACGCTGGCAGTGTCGCATAGGTTCTTATCATCTTCACTAAGGTTGGAAAGATGAGCTGGTCCGTTTTCATCCAGTATGGTAAGAATTTCGTGTAAGTCTTTTGAAGGAAAGCTGGAGTGGAAGACCTTTAGCTCTGTCTTCAGCTGGTTATCTTCCTCACAGAAATCACAGAGAATGTGGACAGCTTCCTCTGCTTCTGAGTTTGGGGTTCTTACCCAGTTAGCATGTAAGGAGTCGAAGGATCGAATGATTCCATCAGTGAGACTTCCAGTGTTGCCCCCCTTGAATCTCCTGTTAAGCTCCTCAGTCATAGTATCCAGACGTGTAGTACACACTGCTCCTGAAGTACGCCTCTACAGACTCAATAGACTCAAACTAATCACTCACTTGAGACACTGTTGGGCTGTGCTGGAAAGGCATTGGCACTTTCCGTTTCCTCTCCTGACCAGGCACTACAGTAAGTATTGGAATGTCGAGGCTCTCTGCCTTCTCTGATGCGCCTCCAAATATTTCCTCAAACTTCTTCTCAGACCTCATTGTTTGCAATGTGTGAAGCACGCCATCAATTACCTTGTAGGCACCTTGGGGTGGTTCAAGCTTTCTTCCTGCAGATAATCTGATGCTAGAGCGGCGACTTGGAACACTGGGGTAGCGATTTCCAGGCAGGGAATAAATACAAAATCAATCACATTTCTATACATCTTATCATCAAATTGGACCAACTCAGGTGGATCGCTTTCACTGATGTCATCAAGGAGATTCATAACAGCTTTCAGAATTATCTGAAGGGCCTTTAGTGCTCTCTCTCTCTCTCTCTCTCTCTTTCTCGCTCTCTGCAAGCCCATTGGGTATCCGACAGCTTCTTGAGCTCCACAACAGGCTGTCCAGGATACAGCCTGCTGCCATTTCACTATGGCAGTATGCCGCTTTGGGGAGCCAGTGCAAAAAGCATACAGCTTCTCCACAAGGTTGAAGAACGTCAAAAACTGTTTGTTAGATTTTGAGGCTTCCACCAGGACAAGATTCAGAAAGTGCGCTTTGTAGTGCACATAGAGGCCTTTCTCGTTGTGTACACGTATTCTGGCTTGAAGACCTTTATACATGCCACTCATGTTGATTGCTCCATCGTAGCCTTGGCCATACATATTCTTCTGCTCTAGGTCATCTTCTGCAGAAGGGAGAGCACAGTATTTTCCAGCTCCTGCCCTGTAGTTGTATCAACATTGCACATCTCAATGAAGCTCTCCTTTATTTGCATATCATTAATATATTGCACTACATATGACACTTGTTCTTGGTGCGAAACATCAGAGGTTTCATCCAGCAGGATGGAGTACATTTCAGCCTCTTTTACTTCACTTTGTATCTCCCTCCTGACCCAGTGCTGCAATTATGTCGTTTTGGCTTCTATTAGACAGCAATGACACTTGGGGCCTTGTCTTGGTGACTTTCACACTGGCAACTTTTTCTATATGCATCTTCAGCACACTGTCATAGACAGAAAATACATCCACCAGTTCAAGGAAGTTACCACGGTTGTTACTGCAGTTGCTCTCATCTCTACCTTGGAATGCTCGTCCCTGCCGTGCAAGATGTACTGTCAGATCAATTAATCTGGTGGTCAGGATTTAGCTATTTGTCTGCCTCTCTCGCTTTCCAACACACCCCTTTACACCTGATACATTAAATTAAGACTATAGTGCCTTTTTATTCTTTTCTTTTTTTTGGTAATTGGCCCATCTCACCATGCTTGTCATGTGCATCTCTGCGACTGAGTGTGGCTATGGACTGTGCACCTATGGACTGCTGGTGAATGTCAAAAACCGCCACTTGATCAACGCTGTCACTTTCTGCTCATATGCGTTCTCTCTGAGTGCAGCAGACTCCATCAGACTGTCTAGCATATTCTTCACCACAGACGAGTTTCTCTAGCTTCTCGCTGAGTTCCTGGTCCTCATGCATCCCACCTTCTCATCATCCACCGCCAAGCATGCATGGGAGCACTACATCGCTACCACTGGCCCACTGTTCTATGCTCGGGCTTGGAGCCTCGACCTGGCCAAGCTTACTGCCGCCAGGGAGGAGTTTGAGAATATGGAGCACCTCGGCCTCCAACAGGCTTCACCCCTCCACATTGTCCCGAAGCCTGGAGGCGGGTGGCACCCGTTCAGCAATTACCACCAACTCAACAATGCAATGACACCAGACCGCTACTGAGTTCCACACATCCAGGACTTTACCACCCACCTGGCTGGAAAAGTAATCTTTTCCCTAGTGGACCTCGTCCGTGCATACTATCAGGTATTCGTCCAACTGCTGGATGTCCCCAAAACGGCAGTGATCACCCCATTTGGGCTGTTCAAGTTCCTGTGCATGTTGTTTGGCCTCAAGAACACTGCGTAGAAATTCCAGCACCTCATGGATTCAGTTCTACAGGACGTGTCTTTCATCTTTGTCCATCTAGATGACATCCTCATTACCAGCACCTCCAAAGCGGAACACCTGTCTCACTTCCGGACATTTTTCGAGTGACTCAGACAGCGCGGGCTGATCTTTAGTCCAGGCACATGCCAGTTCGGGCTGACCACCATCAATTCCTTGGACACCAAATCACCAAGACGGCGATACCCCTCCCGTCAACAGTGGACACCGTTATGAACTTACCGCGACCATTCTCAGTCAAGTTCCTGCAGGAGTTCCTCGGCATGGGGAACTTTAACCACCGCTTTATCCCTCGAGCTGCTCAACTCATGCAACAGCTGTACGAGGCCCTGAAAGGCAAGGCCACCAAACACATTGTGGAATGGTCTGCAGAGAGGGACAAGGTATTTGTGAACGCTAAGACTGCTCTGGCTGATGCAACAATGCTGGCGCACCTATCACCCAAGGCTCCAATCACCGTAACCACGGATGCTACGTACTATGCAGTTGGTGCAGTGCACGAGCAGTGGGTGAACAGTGCTTGGCAGCCTCTCGCTTTCTTCAGCCGACAGTTACACCCCAGCGAACAGAAGTACAGCACCTTTGATAGGGAGCTCCTTGCCCTGTACCTCGCCATTCGACAATTCCGTTCCATGCCAAAGGCCTGCCAGTTCATAGAGTTTGTGGACAACAAACATTCGCCATGGCCAAGGTGGCTGAGCTATGGTCGGCCTGCCAGCAGCAACAGCTCTCCTACATCTTGGGAGTTCACCACGGACGTACAGCATGTCTCTGGCAAAATCAGCCTTATTGCCGACTGCCTCTCCCCTGCCATCGTGGGGGCCGTCCACTTGGGACTTGACTACACCCGCATTGCAGCTGACCAGGCCGCCAAACCAGAGATGCAGACCTCCAGGACGGCTGTCACAGAGCTGAAGTTAGAGGACGTGGCTTTCAATAATGCTGGTACCCCGCTCCTGTGCGATGTCTCCATGGGTTAGCCCCAGTCCATCATTTCCATTGGATGGAGGCGACGTGTTTTTGGCGCTGTCCATGGCCCTTCCCACCCAGACAAAAAGCCATCTCAGAGACTGGTGCCGGCCAAGTTCATCTGGCACGGGCTCAAAAAAGACTTGAGAGACTGGGCTGACACCTGCATGGAGTGCCAGCACTCTGTAGTGCAACGCCATACCAAAGCCCCCTAGCACAGTTCCCGTTGCCCAAAAGGAGGTTCGGCCACGTAAACGTGGACCTGTTGGGCCCCCTGCCCCCCTCCCACGGTTTTACTTACTCCCTCAAAATGGTGGACAGAACGACTCGATGGTCTGAAGCCGTTCCCCTGTCATCGAGGACGTCCACTGAGGTTGCCCGGTTCAGCACACCATCTGACCTCTCCTCTGACCAGGGCTCACAGTTTATGTCTGACCTCTGGAACGCACCCACAGAGGGCCTAGGGATGAAGCTCCACTGCACCACCGTGTACCACCCACAGGCCAATCGGTTGTGTGAGCAGTTTCATTGCTCTATGAAGGATGCTCTTCGGGCTAGCCTAAAGGACAGCAGCTGGGTTAACAGGCTCCCGTGGGTGATGCTTGGCCTCAGGACCGCCCCTAAGGAGGACCTCAAGTCCTTGTCTACTGAATGGCCAGCCGCTGCAGGTCCAAGGGGATTTCATCCTCAACACCACGGCTCTCTGGTTTGCAGCCCACCGACGGACAGCGCTTGTGGATAACACCAGAGTTTTTGCCCCAGTCCCCGCTTCACAACACGGTCTCCTACAGTCTCACGTTGCTGCAAGTCTGCAGAATACGTTTTCTTCCACCACGACGCCCACCATGGACCCCTGCAGCCTTCCTACGATGCCCTTTCCGCGTCCTGGAGACCGGGAACATGCACTTTGTCGTGGATGTCAGTGGCAAGCCAAAGCGCATTTGTGTGGACCGCCTCAACCCGGCTCACCTGGACTTGGACCGACCTGTTGAACTGGCCCAGCCTCCATGGCGGGGCACCCTCCTACCCAGCCCCCAGCCCTCAACAAGGACCCCAAGGGTCCTCCAACCCCCACCCTAATCCCATGCCACCACAGGGTCCCTAACGCCCCTCCAGCATCTGGCCCCCGCCACATTAACGCTTCCTGTTATGGTGCATTCTGGGGGAACGTGTGTTGTGGACTTAAAACTCACCATAGCATGTTGTTTTGTATTAAGTTGACATGCTCACTTTAAGGGCTCATGGTGTAGCCATGGTAACGCAGTGCCATGTTGTTGTGGCGGGGTTGTGAAAAGGAAATAAACAACACACGCGTTCATGTAGTCAAAAAGAGAAGTTGGTCATCTCTCTTCTTTCCCAACTTCCTCAGAATATACATGAATATTTGCGTAGCCGAGTGGAAAATACGAGGTTCCCACTAAAGCCACTAGGTGGCACTGTGCCGTTTTGGGTAACCCCCAATTTGAGATTTGCCCCCACGGAAATAGCGCAAGAGGAAACAGGAAGTGAAGGGTCTTTCATTTCGAGCGACTCACCTGCTTTTCTGCGGAGCATTTGCCGTTTTAAAAAGGGGTAACTGTATTTTCTATAAAATATATGCACGTGAGACAACTGTTAACTAAATATCAACACTTTATTTTAGCTTAGCAGCAACATGACCATAGCGTGGTGCAACCTAACTTCCTGCCCCGTATATCCTAACCTTGTTCCAATTGGTCCATATCACATAAGGCTTCCTACTTGTCAAAACACTTATCCATCAATATATTATGTACTAATGTACAATAATACCACATCTCCCCTTTCTAGAGAACAAATGGTAGACTGCCTTTGTCTCATCAGACCTTAGAGGATTATTCTGCCTCTTTTGTTGAAAGGTCTGTCCCCATCTAAATCCTGTAAAGAAAAACAGCCTTAACATAGGCACTCGAGTGATTCTCCAAACTAAACAATTACTGTTTGCTAATTCTCACAGTATTACTTAAAGTGTTAAAAAACAAAACCCATAAACATGAACATAGGCTAGCTTTTCTTTTCTTTGTTTTCCCCCATAGAACAGTATCCATAACTTTCACATAGCCTTTTAGTTCCATAAAACATGTTACATTGGTGTTCTTTTTTTCCAGTTCACATGTTAAGTCTGACCGCCCAGGCTTTCCAAGCGCTGGAGCTCTTCTTTGACTTTTCCTACCAACGGGAGTGGAATCCTCCTAGGGGTTTTCAAGGAAAATGGCACAGCCTCTGGTTTGAGCTTGATAGTGTACGATTGTTTACCTCACCTAGGCCACTGCACTGTTTGGGGTAGCTTTCCTTGAGGGTCTCCATTTCTATGCTGCCCACTTGGGTGAGCAAGCCAAAGGCTACAATGGCTGGCCTCCCGAGCAAGAGTGTGCTCAGGTTCTTGATCACATAGACCTTCTCCATGGTCTGCTTTGCTCCTCTCCTCAGCTGCAGCCTGGCGAACCCCGGCACATCCAGCGGTTTCCATCCTGGACCATACAGGGGTTTCTCTGCTTTCTGGAGAGTAGACTGCTATGCATTAGAAAAATTGCTGTTAAAAACAGCCTGTGATACAAGAGTGACATCTGCTCTGGTGTCAAGTTTGAAAGTGATATTTTTGTCCATTATGTCTATATCAACAGTCCATGGATCAGCATCAGATGTCACAGAGCCGAGAAAGAAGCACTCCTCCTCCTCTTCCTAAATACCATGCACGGCTTTACCTGCACAGCACACACGCTGGTAGTGGTCTTTTTTTCTCCACAGGAACGGCCTTTGGCATCATTGGCAGGGCACTCATGCCTGGGGTGAGGCGTGCCTCCACATTTGTAGCACTGAGAGCTTTTTGGGTTTTTGCTCTGACCGCTGTGTGGCTTAGCGCCACTGCTTTTGGATTTGTTGAATTTAGGCTTTTCTTTATGCCGTCTGCCTTTAAATACTCTGTCCACAGGGCTAACGTCCATCTGCGTTACACTACTGGCATCTCTCCTCGGTGTGTTTTGCTGCTTTTTGATCTCCTGATTGTCTTGCCGCGATAATGGCTTTTTCCAGGTCTAGGTCCTTTGCCATCTGCACGCGTTCTGAGAGACGTGTATCTGCCAGTCCTACCACTATCCTGTCCCTTATTAGCTCGTCGTGCAACGCCCCGTAACTGCGGGGTTCTGCTAATGCGTACAGGGCCGTGACGAGCGCGTCGACAGTCTCGTTTGCTTCTTGCTTGCGCGTGTTCATCAACGATGGTCTTTTGCACTTTAAAGAACGACTGGAAGCCATCCCGCACTACTGGTCCGCTTCAGTCAGCTTCAAGCCTCTCGACACACCATCAGCTTCGTCTGCCATACAATGAAATCTCCGTACAAATCCCCCATACAAACCTCCGCATCCACCGTGTCCACTCGCGTGGCTTGGAAAACCCAAAGCGCTCCGGTGACTGGACGCCAAACGTGGCGCTGGGTGTGTTAGCCATTCTGCTAGCTTGTTAGCCATTCTGCTAGCTCCTTCCCCGCTCCGCTCGTCTCCACCGTCACTCGTTCGTCTTGCTCGCCACACTCCTTTCTCCTTCCGGGTAGACCTTCTTCAGCACGGATGTAGTCAACAGCACTTCTGACACCATGTCGCATGTTCTATATAATATATGCACGTGAGACAACTGTTAACCAAAAGTAGCCGGGTGGTAAATCTGTTAAATATGTTAAATGATTTTCCACTTAAATTTAGTATAGTTTAACTGTTAATATATGTAATTGTTACACTGTCAAGCCATGTAAAATGTCATTTGATGTAGTTAAATTGTGAAGCAGATTGTGAGTGTATTTTTATAGTTTTGGTTGTCATTGCATGTTTTGACCAGTAAGTGGCAGTGTTGCGGACTTTTATTGTAACTCCGTGCAAGTTATCCAAGTGCATCTTGGGTATTCTTTCTTTTTTTTTCTTGTGTGGAGCACCTGAAGATTGCGGTGTGACGGTGCTCTGACTCCGCAGTAAGTAAGGGTAAATATCTTGTGAAATATACCTGTAACATTATTCCAAACAATATTGTATGTCGGTAATTTGACAAGATGGTTTGATTTAGACGCTACTGGAGTTGATGTTCGGTGATTTTGGGCGCGAGCCGTCGACCACTGTTCGCCATTTCAGGCATGACAAGGTAATGTTGGCGTGAATAAAGCCACACCATGCCATTGTATTTGGGATGTAAAGGTTTTATATGCATTTTAATTCTGTTTAAAGGTAACTGACAGAGTGAGAAGTTGCGCGATCTTCAGGAAGTTCCACATGTCTTTGTTAAACCCTGTTTAACATACATAGTCCACTGCCGTATTTTGCACCGTATGTTGTATGTTGTATTTATTTTCCTTTTAAAATCTTTTCTGTTAAACTTGCCACATCTGTGAACATTTATGAGCTGTTTGCTCGAAAGACACAGGAATTTATGCACTCAGTAAAACGATCTGCATTCGAAGGTTCAAACAATAAAATTAAAGCTACAAGAACCCCGGAAGTAATTGTGTCCTGTGTGGTATCTAATTCCACGGGCTACATAATTTTGGTACCAGGAGTGGGGTGTAGCTAAAACATTTTTTTTAAATTGGCAACAGAGTGGCTTATTTTTACTTAAAAAAATTTAAAAAAAAATACGGCAGTGGTGAAGATTGCTGGTGGCGTCCGTTGGTGTTGAGTCTGAAGCCATCCTGCTGTGGAGGTGGTGACCAGCGAGAGACGACGTGAGGGGCTCTACGAGGTTCTGGTGCTTCCTGTGTCACACGACTCAGCCGTACCAGCGCAGAGGACTCCAGCGCTAACTTCAGCTACAAAGACCAAGATTCAGCAAGGCTCCAAGTTAAAGACTGTCCTTGTAGTATCCTTGAACCAGGTCTTGAACTAAATATCCTCATTTATACTGGACTGAGTAAAGATTAATATATCATTATGTCTAGTGATTCTGGTGATGAAGGGAGTTCACGTAATGATAATGGCCACACCTCAGGTGGCATAACGGGTATAGGTGAAGGTGCTACAAAAGAAATGCAGACCACCATGCAAGAGCTCGCCAGACTGCGAGATGAGCTCACCAGGTTAAATGGTGAAGCAAGGGCTCAGAGAGCAAGTGATAACAGTGCACCCACACGTTCATACATCTACGTTCCGAGAGAACGCCAGATCCAAGCATTTAGTGGGGAGTGTGGTACAGACAGGAGATCTGTCGAAGAGTTTATTGAAGAGGTTGAAAGGGTTTTAAGATACAGAGAGCAAACAACAGAAGAACAATGTGACTATATACTATCTCTATTGCGTGGCCCTGCATTGGAAGAGGTGCGACTATGCATGAGGGGTCAGTCAGTGGGGCCCAGTGATTTATACTCTTACCTGAGCAATGCATTTGGGGAAAAGCGCAGTTCCACACAGCTTTTGCAGACCTTTTACAACCGTAACCAAACTGATGGAGAAGACCTCCGTGACTACTCCCATGCACTATCCCAGATTTTGAGCTCTGTAGTGAAACAGTCCACAGATGTAATACCTAATGAGAAAACTGTGCTCAGAGACCGGTTTATTGAGGGTTTAAGAGAAGCAGCACTCAGGCGTGAACTCAGGAAAATGGTTAGGGACAAACCAGAGAGCAGTCTTCTAGATGTGAGGAACGAGGCCCTCCTGTGGGAGATGGAGGACAGCAGGTCTCATCGTCCCAGGGTCATAAAGAGCAACCAAGTTACATCAGAGGTTCCAGAAACCCAGTGCTCTATTATTAAAACAAACAATGACCAAGGTACTGCATTAAATGATGTTCGGAGAGCAGTAGCCCATCAGGAAAAACAGCTAGCAGAGTTAGGCAAAACACTTGCTGATCTAGCCTTTGCTGTAGGTGAACTGAGTAAGCGCAGCACTCAACAGACATTCCTAGAGCCCAAGCCATAACCTAGACCCCAGCCAAAGTTCACACCAGATGGTCAGCCTATCTGTTTCAAGTGTAGAGGCATAGGTCACATTGCAAGAAAATGCTCACAGGCCAGAGGGGGTCAAGGGGACGCAACACCTAGTTCTTATGTAGTGCAGGAAAACTCGCACCCTCAGTTGTCATGAGCCACACAACTCGAGGGGAGGAAGCTGGCTCACCAAAAGAGACTCCAGACAGAAGCAGGATCTTAGAGCGTGCAGTCGGAGAATGTAAAACTGTTGAGGTGAAACTACGAGGTGTTACAGTGTCCTGCTTACTTGACACTGGTAGCCAGGTCAGTACAATTTCTGAGAGTTTTTTCAGGGAACACCTGTCAGTGAAAGGCGAAGACATTCACCCGGCATTTGAGTGGTTAAAGATCACTGCAGCTAATGGATTAGACATACCCTATATGAGCTATGTGGAGCTTGATGTAGAAGCCATGGGTCTGACTATCCCAGAGCGAGGTTTTCTGATAGTTAAAGATTCTGAACACTCTTCCTCTGTTCCAGGTCTAATAGGGATGAACATTGTCAAAAAATGCAGAGAGCTAGTACACACTGAGTTTGACACCACACTGCAGGAGAGGTTTGACTCAAACTGGAGAGAGGCTTTTAATCATCTTCATGCAGTACATGCAACAGACAGACTCTCTTTCGCTAGGGTAGCTGGTAAGGATGTAGTCCATATACCTGCTTCATCTGCTGCTACAGTTATGGCTAGGGGACTCAGGACCGTGAGTGAGGATGGTTCTTTTTTGTTGCTGGAGTCTGTGGGTGTCCCCGTTCCTGGAGGTTTGGTTGTTGTGCCTACTTTGGTTTCATCGGGCAATCACATTTTTCCAGTCCGAGTCATGAACATGTCTGATGAAGATATCTGGCTAGGGCCACGGACTAGGCTAGGGGTTTTGACTCAGGTAGACTGTGTGAAAAGTGATGAGCTTTGTGAGGTACAGTTCCAGAGAATCTCAGCAGACACTGAACAAGTGAGTATCAGTGAACACCCCGAAACACCGACAGATGTGCAGGAAATTCTCGGCAAGCTCAATTTTTGTGGTAGCCCAGAACAGCAAGCACAGCTGACTTTGTTACTGGAGAAGTACTCTTTTGTGTTTGCAACAGAAGATGAAGATCTAGGCCACACTGACAAAGTACAACATGAGATCCATCTGACAGATGACATACCTGTAACACAGCCATACAGACGAATCCCACCCACACAGTACAGTGAAGTCAGGGAACATATTGGCAAGCTGCTTAAAAAAGGGGTCATTCAAGAAAGCTCTAGTGCTTATGCTTCGCCCATAGTACTAGTGAGAAAGGCAGATGGTAGTCTGAGGCTATGTGTCGATTACAGGAAACTCAACTCAAAGACAAGACGTGATGCATTCCCGCTCCCGAGAATTGATGAGAGTTTTGATGCGCTGAGAGGGGCAAAGTTCTTTTCGACCATAGATCTGGCGAGCGGATACCACCAGGTAGCTATGCATGAGAGAGATCGGACTAAGACTGCATTTACTACACCGTTTGGTCTGTATGAGTACGTGAGAATGCCTTTTGGTGTTTGTAACGGTCCAGCTACATTTCAGAGACTTATGCAAGTTACTATGAATGATCTCATTTTTCAGATACTCCTGGTCTACCTAGATGACATCTTGGTTTTTTCAGAGACATTTGAGCAGCATTTGGAGAGACTTGAGACTGTGTTTAAGAGACTGGCAGAGACGGGCCTTAAGGTGAAGTTGCAGAAGTGTGCTTTTCTACAACGGTCAGTAAAGTTTTTGGGTCATCAGGTGTCAGCAGAAGGTATAGGAACTGACCCCTCCAAGGTCTCTGCTGTTAAGAACTGGAAGGTCCCAACCACTGTCAAAGAGCTGCAGTCGTTCTTGGGTTTCTGTAGTTACTACAGGAGATTCATTCGAGGCTTCTCACAGATTGCCGGGCCACTGCATGACCTAGTCAACAAATGTTCAGGTGTGAAAAAAACAGGGAAAGTAGGTCACCAGTTTTGTAATATGTGGACACCAGAGTGTGACTCTTCCTTTGAGCAGTTAAAGGAAAAACTTACCTCTGCTCCCATTTTGGGTTTTGCCGATTTCACACAACCATTTGTAGTTGAGACAGATGCTAGTCAGCATGGATTAGGCGCTGTATTGTGTCAGCAGCAAGGTGACACCAGACGTGTCCTAGCATATGCTAGCCGCAGACTACGCCAGGCTGAGAAGAATGACCGAAATTATAGTAGCATGAAGTTGGAGTTGCTTGCCTTAAAATGGGCAGTTAATGAAAAATTCAGGGGTTACTTGCTTGGTTCAAAGTTTGTTGTCCTGACTGGTAACAATCCCCTCTGCCACCTCAAGACAGCCAAGTTAGGTGCTATAGAGCAGAGGTGGGTAGCGCAACTGTCTGTTTTTGATTTCGAGGTTAAGTACCGTCCTGGTTGCAGTAATGCCGCCGCAGATGCTCTCTCTAGGCAGGAGTTTGCAGGGGAGCCTGAAACAGACCCTGACTCGGATTTTGACGACTGTATCACTGTGTGTAACCTGATTGAGCGAGGAACAGTTCTGGATCCTGGTCTTGTCTCTAGAGGTCTGGAGTGTTACAAAGTGAGACAGATCCGTGCTGGGGAGTCGAGGTCTGGTGAGACAGGTACTAAACAGGGCAACACCCCCACACTGCCAGGTTATACCAGAGAGGAGCTGGTAGGTTTTCAGGCCGGTGACCCCACCCTAAAAGAGTTTAGGGCATTTTGGGATCGGGGGAGGAGGCCATGTCCCAGAGAGAGAGCAGCCCTGTCTAGTCAAGTGAAAAGATTGTTGAAACAATGGAGATGCATACAACAACGAGAAGGGTTGTTGTACAGGGTTATCACAGACCCACGTCATGGAGAAGTGTGGCAGTTACTCGTGCCTAGTTGTTTGAGGGACCAAGTTCTAGAAAATGTACATAACAACATGGGACATCAGGGCATAGAGCGCACTGTAAACTTGCTAAGAGGGAGGTGTTTTTGGGTAGGGCTATGCGAGGATGTTGAAAGCTGGGTTAAAAACTGCGAGCGGTGCATTTTGACCAAGATGCCTCAGCCAAAAATCCATGCTGCAGTTCAGGCATTCCTGGCCTCCCGACCTCTAGAAGTGGTGGCTGTTGATTTTACAGTGTTGGAGGCAGCTTCAGATGGCCGTGAAAATGTCCTTGTTGTGACTGATGTGTTTACAAAGTTCACACAAGCGTATGCTACCAAAGACCAGAAGGCTGACACTACAGCTAAAGTTTTGCTCAGGGAGTGGTTCATGAAATATGGGGTCCCAGAGAGACTGCACTCAGACCAAGGTCGAAATTTCGAGAGTGAAATTATAGCAGAGCTGTGCAAACTCTATGGGGTTAAAAAGACACGGACAACTCCCTACAGGCCACAGGGAAACGGTCAGTGTGAAAGATACAATCGCACACTCCATGACTTGTTAAGGACACTCCCACCAGAGAAAAAAAAGCGTTGGCCAGAGCATCTGTCTGAAGTAGTATATGCCTATAATGTCACTCCTCATTCCACCACAGGGTACTCGCCTTATTATTTGCTTTTCGGGGTACAGCCACATCTCCCAGTAGATGCTTTATTAGGGCGTGAGTGTGTGTCAGACAGGAAACAGGATTGGTTGTCTGTTCATCAGGAGAGACTCCGACAGGCACATGAGAGAGCCAGAGAGTACTCAGAGCAGAAGGCAGCTGAGAGGATCTCACTGCAAAATGAGAAGGTGTATTGTCCTCCTGTGGACATTGGTCAGTTGGTTTTCCTACGTCACAGACCCCCAGGTAGACATAAGATTCAGGACACATGGACCTCAACAGTCTACAAGGTAGTTGACATCCAGGGTACCACACACACTGTTGAACCTTTTGAGGGAGGTCCCATTAAAAGAGTTCATAGGTCAGAGTTGCGACCTTGTGCAAAACCAGTTCCCAAACCAAGAACTAGAACTAGGTTACAGACCACTACACAGCCTGTAGCTGAGGATGAGCCTGAGTCACCTGAGGCTGATTTTGTTATTGTTGAGGAAGTCATCCCTCGCCGGCTTGTGCAAGTACCTAACCTGCCTCTTGCAGCAGAAAGTGTTAGTTTACATGTGACAGCACCCACAGATGAGAGTGACGGTGAAGGACCTGAGGAAGGTTATTCAGATATGAGAAATTGTGGCACAGAAACAGAATGTGTTAATGATGTGCATCCAGACGTTAGCAACAGTGACTTGCCCATTATTGAAAACAGGGACAGGCCCGCACTAACAGATGATGCTGGTGGAGCAGGACGTAGAACCTATGCACCTAAACCTGCCATTAGGAAAAGCAAGCGGGAAATGGCTGGATCTCATTCAAACCCATTTCATCTGCCAAAGTCAGCCTGTAATGCAGTCTCAGTCAGCACAGACATGGTCTCTAAGGTTTTGACAAGCCTGGGTGCTGCTCTCTTTGAAAAGGCCTTGCAGGGAGTATTTGAGTCAGTTCATGTTTCGTAGTCACCGAGGACGTTGACTATATTTGCAGGGGAGTATGTAGCCGGGTGGTAAATCTGTTAAATATGTTAAATGATTTTCCACTTAAATTTAGTATAGTTTAACTGTTAATATATGTAATTGTTACACTGTCAAGCCATGTAAAATGTCATTTGATGTAGTTAAATTGTGAAGCAGATTGTGAGTGTATTTTTATAGTTTTGGTTGTCATTGCATGTTTTGACCAGTAAGTGGCAGTGTTGCGGACTTTTATTGTAACTCCGTGCAAGTTATCCAAGTGCATCTTGGGTATTCTTTCTTTTTTTTTCTTGTGTGGAGCACCTGAAGATTGCGGTGTGACGGTGCTCTGACTCCGCAGTAAGTAAGGGTAAATATCTTGTGAAATATACCTGTAACATTATTCCAAACAATATTGTATGTCGGTAATTTGACAAGATGGTTTGATTTAGACGCTACTGGAGTTGATGTTCGGTGATTTTGGGCGCGAGCCGTCGACCACTGTTCGCCATTGCAGGCATGACAAGATAATGTTGGCGTGAATAAAGCCACACCATGCCATTGTATTTGGGATGTAAAGGTTTTATATGCATTTTAATTCTGTTTAAAGGTAACTGACAGAGTGAGAAGTTGCGCGATCTTCAGGAAGTTCCACATGTCTTTGTTAAACCCTGTTTAACATACATAGTCCACTGCCGTATTTTGCACCGTATGTTGTATGTTGTATTTATTTTCCTTTTAAAATCTTTTCTGTTAAACTTGCCACATCTGTGAACATTTATGAGCTGTTTGCTCGAAAGACACAGGAATTTATGCACTCAGTAAAACGATCTGCATTCGAAGGTTCAAACAATAAAATTAAAGCTACAAGAACCCCGGAAGTAATTGTGTCCTGTGCGGTATCTAATTCCACGGGCTACATAATTATCAACACTTTATTTGCGCTTAGCAGCAACACGACCATAGCGTGGTGCAACCTAACTTCCTGCCCCCGTATAGCCCAACCTTGTTCCGATTGGTCCACGTCACATAAGGCTTCCTATTGGTCAAAGCACATATCCATCAATAGATTACGCACTATGTAGAAGAATACCGCAGTGAATGTGCGTAAAATGTTATTTCTGTACAAAAGATCAAAAGATGGACATTAAGATGATGGTACAGAAGGACAAACTGTAATGTTTACCGCCGATGGTAATGTACTTGGGCCGATGTTTACACATTTCATCTACATGTGCTGTGTGACTCATGAGAGGACCGTGAGGTTAATAACTTTCTGAAAGCGCCAAGTTCATTTTACAGAGATGTATTTGGTTATAATTCATGTTTGAGAACATTTAATGTGTGCACATTGTGCCGAAAATAATGTTTATTTTCGTTGTGTGGCGCGGTATGGGGTTGAATGGCTGCCGCCATTTTGTGCCTCTGAGTTAGCACAGAGATAAAACGTTGTATTTTGAGCTATACTGCACATTTCATTTGGATTTCATCCAATATTCATGTACCAATCGTTTCCTCTTATAGAAACTCACCTTATGTTGCTTTGCTTACTTTTATTTTGTGTTAACAGAAGAGTTGCCACTGCAGTTACTTATGCACTTTATATTTGGACACCAATTAGATACTGGTTGCTGTAGGTGCTTTTAAGTTAACCTAAGATTCTGGGCATTGAGTGTTAAAGCACTTCATAGGGGTAGATTAGTGACCAGGAATAGTGACGTTATTATGTCCCTGTAAGGGGGAATATGAAAGGAATGAATACAAGTCAAGTTTATTTATATAGCACATTTAAACAACCAACACAACCACAACCACAGTTGAATCTAAGTGCTGCACAAGCTTAAAATACAATATAAGTGACACATATGAATATACAAATATGTAAAGAAGACATAATAAAATAGAGAATATAAATACAGAGAAGATGTGTTGCTGCTTCAAGTGCAAAAGTTGTAATGAAAAAAAAATCCAAATATATAGAATTTACATGTTCACCAAAATCCCCAATAAACATTGTATTGTCCCTTTAAGAAACTTTACAATAAGAAAAAAATCCCAATATTAATCAATATCAGTGCCTTTCGTCACCATAAACTACACAAAGAAATCACATTGGAAATGCATCAGAAAATGCTATCTGCATTGTACCTTTAACTGAATTAAGAAATTGTCAGAAAAACATCTGCATTGCGCCTTTAAATAGACTAAACAAGATATCAGGAAAATACCTGCATTGCACCTTTAAGCAAAATACTTCCACAGTTCCTTCAAACAGAATTAGAAAATACCTTTGACCAAACTGCATAGTAGGTGTGCATTATCCCATAGTGTCTATACGGCTGCCATACGTTTAAACCTGAATACAGTTGCGTCACTGGTGTAACGGGTTATTTTCTTGCCCGGTGCGGGATTCGCTACGGGCTGTACTGCACCACAACGCGACATCACTAACCGCTCGGCTAAAGGGTCAGACCCGTTAGCTAGGGCTACCGTGTCTTATTAGTAGTGTAGTGGGAAATGCCTGGGGATGTACTTGGAATGTTGCACTGGGCTCGTGCAGCTAGGGGACCAATCACAGGTTAGCTCGCGCTGTCACAGACGCAACTATATTAGACACCGCGGGAGAGACAAAGCGCCAGAACTGTTTAGTAACCATATCGTAGACTGTCACCTTAGCGTGGGATAGAGCAGGGAAACCTAGCGTATCCTGGGCTAGACAGTAGATACGGTGGCTAGCAGTGGTAGTGTTAGCAGCAGACTGCCTCGGTACCTGTAGCTAGCTGACTACCCCCGAGAGCTTCCCCAGAGAGACTGAGAGAGACATTCACCCGGTCACACCGGAGCCAGAGTACAGAGAGAGAGAGAGACACGCACCCCGGAGAGCAGCCATCCATCTCCCGCCCCGCCTAGAGCTCAGCCGCCCTGTTCCATCACCAGCCCTGGTCCCAAGGTGAGCTTGCTAACCCATTAGCACACGGCTAACTAGCTAACTAGCAGGCTAGCCCTAGCATTGGCGCAGCTATCTAGCTAACGGTGGTGAAGCCCGGTTTGTCGCACCTAAAAGTCCCCGCCTCCATCCATAGTTATCCGGGCTATAGAAAAACCGCGACAAGTGGTGTCAGAAGTGGGATAAAAGGTTGGGATTCGCCATAATCTCAACACCGGAGGATCCTGCCCCGGTCACATGGCGGCATAATTCAGCCTGCACACTGTGAGCTAACCCAGCTAGCAACTGAGTGAGTCAGCCATTTTGTGAAGCACTGTAATTTCTTCAGTAGTCACGTAAATCAGTGGAAAAATAAAAATGTCACAGGACAAAGAAAATGTAAAAGAACAGTCTGAGTTGAGTCTGGATGGTGCTGGTGTGGGGACAGAAGACCCCGGAGAGCACGCCTGGATGAAGCTCCTCCTGGCGCAGATGGAAACCATGAACCAGACCCAGGTTCAGATGCAACGCCAGATGGAAAACATGGAACGCCAGACCCAGGTTAAGATGCAACGCCAGATAGAGATGCAGATGGAGGCCCTCACAGCGCGTATCGATGGACTAGCGGAAGCAGTGGCTAAGCGATCTCGTCCCCCCACACCTCCCATTCAGCGCACCGATTTGGCCCGTCATCGTTCAGATATCCAAGGTGAGCCTCCCGGTTTGTCGCCCATCGCTCAAGTAGTGAAGCAAGGGGTTTCTCCTAGTAGCCCTCAAAGCGATAGTGGTGTAGGGTCGGCAGGGGCTGTGCTCGGAGAACGAACTAGCAGAACGGTGCAAGACATGAGCCTACTCTCGCAGTTCACCCCGGCCCGGGAGAACCCAGGGGCCAGACAGCGAGACGGCGCTGATCACCTGTTGCCAGCAGCTATGGCCGCAGTGGCTAACTTGAGCGACCGGCGCAACGAGGAGACGCCAGCCAGGCCGAGCAGCAAAGCGGCCCCAGCAGCCCTGCGCTATACAGGAAATGGACCCAGTGAGCCCGCACCACTTACCAGCACTCCGATCGGTCATGGTGGAAAAAATGGAGCGACTGCAGTACCACCCCCCGACGGGATGCAGGGTGGCCAAATGTCCCTGGACAGCAACGGCGGCCGAAACCTGCTGGATGACAGCGTTGGAGGGCAGGCAGGTTCCTCTAGAGGTCAACAGAGCCAGACAGGAGACCTTCAAAGTCGGAGCGGCAACCGAAGCTCACAAGGTCCCGACCGAGGACACGAAAATGACATCAAGCTCCTCGCCACTTTTGATGGTAAGGGCGACTGGGATAGTTTCGTTGGACCATTCGAACGGATGGCGAGAAAGAGGGGCTGGACCGACGAGACCTGTTTGGACGCCTTGTCTCTCCGACTGAGGGACAACGCCATGTCTTTTGTCATCGCGCAGCCGGCTCCGATAAAAGATGACTACCACGCGCTCATCACCCAGTTACGCCGCCGCTACGGTAAAGAGCTGCCTGAGGGAACTGCGCGCCGTAAACTCAGCGAGGTTAAGCAGGCCAGAGAGATGACCCTCTATGAGTTTGGCGAGGAAGTGAGGAGACTTGTCACACTGGCATACCCGCAGGTTGGTGTTACACTGCAGGAGGCCTACGCTGCAGAAGCCTTTCTGCGCGGGCTGAAGAACCAAAACATCGCGTATGAAGTCCTGGGGGCAGAACCCAAAACACTAGCTGAAGCAATCAGGAAGGTTGAGGCACGCGAGTATGACTTTAAAGCGACGCTGGGGCGAGAGGTTGAAGGAAAAGGGAGAATCCGGCGAGTAGCATGGGAAGACGAGCGGCGTCGCGATAGCTCTCCAAGTCCTCCGCCGGTAGGAGACAGCATGAGCACCCCCGAGCTCAAGACCCTGGCCAGTGGCATCGACAACATTAACAAGGTGCTCTTAAACATCGAGCGGTACATGGCCAAAGAACAAGTAGGAGTGGAACGGGGAAGGACGCTTGAGCGGGCTACCTACGCGCACACGGGGCAACGCGCGCAGCGGTCCCCGAGCCCAAGTTCCCGCAGCAAAGGGACCTGTTACCAGTGTGGAGAGGAGGGCCATTTCAAGCGAGAGTGTAACTCACGGTCACCAAGCCCGAGGGCTCCGAGGAAGGTCAGCGAGCAGCCATCAGTCAATCTCGGCCGAGCCTCGGGGAATGGACCCAGTCTCGTCATTCCCATCACCGTGAACAGCCTGCAGCTGAAGTGCATCGTTGACACAGGGGCCGAAGCCACGGTGATGTCCCGAGACACATTCCAACGATTAAATCTGGCCGACCAGCCGAGCGTCGGAATCGCCATTCTGCGTAACGCTGAAGAGGGTAAAGACATGGCTGAAACCCCGAAGTATAGGGTGACCATCCGCTTGGGCCCCAAGACCATCGAATGGGATGTGTTCGTCGCGCCCATCCGCGACCCCTTCCTCCTGGGCCTAGATCTCATGTTGGCCGCTCATGTCACTGTATCCGGGGGAGGCCAGGTCTACGTCGAAGGGGAGCCAGTGGCCACAGTTATCGTGGGTACGTCCGTGGGGGAGTACGCCGTCTCTCGCGTACTGCTGCAGGACTCTTTGACACTATCAGCGGAGAGCGAGCAGGACGTCTGGGGTGTGGTGGAAAGCCCCAAGGCAGGTATCTCCGCCGTCCTGGAGCCTGCTGGCCTCACCGAGGGAGTTTCATCTGGCAGTGTGTTGGTCAACGTTGCCCCACACGTCCCTGTGCGACTGTGTAACCTGATGCCGAAAGAAGTTAGGCTGAAGAAAGGAGCCTGCCTCGGCGTGCTAGTGGAGGCGGAAGAGGAGCTTCAGGCCCCACAAGAGGACGACATGAGCCGAAAAAATGAACCAGCCATAGGGCCGCAGGAAACACCTGAAGGAGGTCCTCCCGCTGCTGACATGGAGGAGCCGGGGGCGCAGAGAACAGAGGAGTACGAAGGAGTGACAGAGCAGGAGGAGATCGATGAAGACCTTGATCTCCGGCTGGAGGACCTGTTCCACGCAAACGACGATGGAGGACCCAGCACACCAGGCTCCCCGGCTCGGTTCCAGCCGCTCCAACACACTGCTGCCAGCTACTCTTCAGGCGAGTCGACAATCACCCAACGTCGTGGGACAGCAGCCTGTGCTCCGGGCGGGCAGTCCAACGCCCCTGACCCAGAAGGAGACGAAGCCGACGCCGCTGAGTCCCATCTCCCGTACACCACCAGACGGGGCCGGCCAGTCCGGAGGCCCGCCTGGCTCCTAGACTAACTTTGACGGACGTGACTAGTTGACTTGGGGGTTACTAGGCTAGTCACAAGAGTCCAGTATGGATAGCGACCACCCACATTTGTTTGACGCCCTTTGTTCCGGGCCTAGTTCATTTCGCGGGTGTTCTGTCCCGTTTATCGTGTTAGATTAATCAGACTGATCTTTGTAGTCTGTTGTTCATTTATGTTGAAGGGACTCAACAGTGCTGGAGGGGGGCAGTGTAGTGGGAAATGCCTGGGGATGTACTTGGAATGTTGCACTGGGCTCGTGCAGCTAGAGGACCAATCACAGGTTAGCTCGCGCTGTCACAGACGCAACTATATTAGACACCGCGGGAGAGACAAAGCGCCAGAACTGTTTAGTAACCATATCGTAGACTGTCACCTTAGCGTGGGATAGAGCAGGGAAACCTAGCGTATCCTGGGCTAGACAGTAGATACGGTGGCTAGCAGTGGTAGTGTTAGCAGCAGACTGCCTCGGTACCTGTAGCTAGCTGACTACCCCCGAGAGCTTCCCCAGAGAGACTGAGAGAGACATTCACCCGGTCACACCGGAGCCAGAGTACAGAGAGAGAGAGAGAGACACGCACCCCGGAGAGCAGCCATCCATCTCCCGCCCCGCCTAGAGCTCAGCCGCCCTGTTCCATCACCAGCCCTGGTCCCAAGGTGAGCTTGCTAACCCATTAGCACACGGCTAACTAGCTAACTAGCAGGCTAGCCCTAGCATTGGCGCAGCTATCTAGCTAACGGTGGTGAAGCCCGGTTTGTCGCACCTAAAAGTCCCCGCCTCCATCCATAGTTATCCGGGCTATAGAAAAACCGCGACAGTAGTTTACACTGGTAAACCAATAAGTCATTAAGCAGTCTTGCTTTAACTTCAACACAAATAGCAGTTTTACATCTCCACATTCAACTAGCAGTGATCTACCTGTTAACCTGGAACACGCTGGCATCACTAGTCTACCCACGGTACCACATGAAACGCATACGGACCAAACATGCTGCCGCCTCACGAAATGGCGGCCATCACGTTTGTACCGCGCTGTTGCCAGCTAGCAAGCATGCTACAGCCGAGCAACAC
This sequence comes from Lampris megalopsis, assembly GCA_022114975.2. NCBI lineage: Eukaryota > Metazoa > Chordata > Actinopteri > Lampriformes > Lampridae > Lampris > Lampris megalopsis. The sequence continues at coordinate 666,219 of JAJHIY020001376.1, forward strand.
TTTCACGGTTAGCCCAACTAGAATCACTCGCTAAAATCACTCTAGACAGATATTTTCCTCTCCACTTGTTCCATGTAGCACAGAAAACCCATGGTGAAACATATTATAACCCTCGTTCTTACCTGTGAGGGGAATATGCTTGCTTGCTGGTTGTCCATCGTGCCCGATGATGACCATCTTCTTCTATTTGTGGGTCCTTTGAGGACTCAGATAGCAGAAGATACCAGCGCAGAGATGGTTTTTAAAGTGGCATGGGGGGTGCGCTTCTCCCAACGCCACATGACTTGATTGTAGAGGAGATGGTTCCGATGGCAAGGGGGATCCCTAGACGACCGGCACCTCCACACAACTGCAGGGGGCTGCCGGAAATCCAGTTTTTCGGAAACCGCCTCGAAGCGTGCCGCCACAGCTTGCTTTTCTGTTGGGGTAAGCTCCCTTAGCCTTATGTCTTCCAGACTCACCCACAAGGCAGCGGGGCAGTGGTTGATAGGTGCCAGTGCCTGCACACCATATCTCTGGGGCCCACTGCTGCTCCGAGATCCCCTGCCAAGTTAGCCTGGAGCCGCAAGACCCCAGTTACCATGTGTGGCCACGGGGAGGCCTGGCAGGAGTCTTGGTGAAGGAGAGGCTATGTACTGGCAAGGGAAGGCTTACACGCTAGGATGCTTCCCTATTCGCCACAAAGGCTAGCCAGCGGCAGCAAGCTAAGGGCAGGAGGGACACAAGCGGGTTGGAAGAACACATGCACCGTCCCTCCAACTACACACTGCTGCACTAGACGCATCACAACACCCTGTGTGTATGTACACACACACACACACACACACACACACACACACACACACACACACACACACACACACACACACACACACACACACAGGGGAATATGAAAGGAACGAACACGGACACGACGTCGCCGCTTCGCGTCCCAACGTTGTAATGGACGAGCCGCAACCAACGCGTTCCCCTCGCGGGCAGAGCTAGGCATGAGCAATCGAAAACGCATCAGTAGATTACGGGCTGATTAGTTGAATTTGGGGGAAATAAAGACGCACTGTTAAAACGTTACTTGAACAACATTTCCCCAAAACATTAGAAAAAGCAAACTGGACGACGTTTTAAACACATCATCTCTTTTTAACCCCTTTTACCTGGACCGCAAGAGCAATGGATTACACGGCTCTATACCAAAGCAATGGATTGCAGATAATCCGATCCGCAGCCCAGAGTGCGTCTCTAACTCCTATCTTCTTGTAAAGCAATGAATTATAGCCATTTTAACTTATTCGGTGCACATCCAGTGGACGTTTTTAACACCATCTTTTCCCATTCAGTGCATTTATTGGACATTTTCATATCCATTACAACGTCTCTTTTTGGGTGTATGAGCTACATTTTGAAGTGAGACGTTGTGTCTAAAGTTGCAAAACTGTTTGTATCAGAAAATCTCTGTTGAATCTATACCACTTGAAAATTCCAAATTAGTGTAAACTACTAATAAGACACGTTAGTCCCTAGCTAACGGGTCCGACCCTTTAGCCGAGCGGTTAGCGATGTCGCCTTGTGGTGCAGTACACCCCGTATCGAATCCCGCACCGGGCAGGAAAACAAGCGGTTACATTAGTTTTAATACTACTGAGAGTAATACTTTGAGAGTAGTCGAGTAATAAAGAACCCTGAATATAGTTGTGTCCTGTGTCACACACATTTGCCATGTGTGTGTCTCTCTCGCTTGTCATCTTGCTGCTATGGAAAGGCAACATTGGGTGAGTTGACTTTTAACTTTTGGGAATGTAGGTTAAAAATAATGAATAAACTAAAATGTGTATATATGTATCGTGAGACGATGTTGTCATGTGCTGAATGGTGTACTGTACCTTTAAGAGGAACTGGTTGATGAAAATATGCAACCGGGGGAAGACAATTTATATAACACATACACAGTTGAGACGATCAGCAAAAGAGTTGGAGTTCAAAACTGGTGTCCGTGATTTGATTCCAAAAACCTCATTAACAGACTTGAGGTAAAGAAAGAAGTTACAAAGTATAACATTGGCGACGAGAATTGGGAAAGCACAAGTAAGTGAGCTTACTTTCAACGTGTATAAAGTGAATATTTCGACGTTTGAGTCCTTCAAAGATCCAGCTACATTAGGCCCAAGATGGACAAGATGGCTGACTTCGTTCGAACCTTTCGCCGATGAGAAAGGACTTTTCGTCAACCATGATACACCACCAGCTGCAACTATGCAGCGCAGGAGAGCGTTGCTTTTACATCATGCGGGCCAGAGGTACAAGATACCCCCCCCCCCTCCACAGGGGCGTCCGGGTAGCGTAGTGGTCTATTCCGTTGCCTACCAACACGGGATCACCAGTTCGAATCCCCGTGTTACCTCCGGCTTGGTCGGGCGTCCCTACAGACACAATTGGCCGTGTCTGCGGGTGGGAAGCTGGATGTGGGCATGTATCATGGTCGCTGCACTATAGCGCCTCCTCTGGTCGGCCTGGGCGCCTGTTCGGGGGAACTGGGGGGAATAGCGTGATCCTCCCACGCGCTACGTCCCCCTGGTGAAACTCCTCACTGTCAGGTGAAAAGAAGCGGCTGATGACTCCACATGTACCGGAGGAGACATGTGGTAGTCTGCAGCCCTCCCCGGATCGGCAGGGGGCAGTAATGTGCAGTCAGGGGAGGCAGTGCCTCACCCAGGCTGATAAGAAAAGAAAAATCATGATAGTAATACATTTATTTATATAACTTTAATTTGTTAAGATTGTTGTAAAAAAATAATTTTAAAAAAGTCATGTAAAACTTGTTTTATCAATAAAAGGCAGGCCCTATTCAGGATGGCTTGCTCCCAAAGCTAGCGTTCGTGAATGCAGGCTGCTGAGGCAGAGTCTACTTGTGCCTCTCTCTGGCGTGTGAAATGAAAGCGAACGGTTTCGGAATTTTGCGCATGCGTAGTCTGTTCTTAGTGTCTTTTCAGTAGCAACGATGAGGCACATCGCTAACCTGCCGCGCCTTTTGTGAACGGATATGTTTTGACTCTCTCCCACCCTCTGGCTTGCTGTCTTCTGCTTTTTCGCGCTGCCTACCCATCTATGGACCTCACTGCACGTTACTGGCAGAGGGGGTGGAGCAACGACCGGTACGGCTCGGAAGAGTGGGGTAATTGGCCAAGTACAATTGAGGAGACCCCCCCCCCCAAAAAAAAAACATTTTTTCCCACCTTGCCTAATGCAGCCGACAGTGGCGATGCTAGGGTCTGTTGGGGCCCTAGGCAAAAATTCTCAGGAGGGGCCCTCCCAACCAGTGTTCGCCATTATGTTATAATCTGACACCAACAAAAAAAATACGAAATATACACTTTTGATTCCAAATGTGCACATAATGTAACTTTCAAAATATAACAATAAAAACCAGAAGATTGTCACACTATAAATATAGATTATAAGGCTAGTGCAAATACTATACAGTTATCTGCTTAATCAGTAGCTTTTCTGCTCCACTTACCACCGTCTCTCTTTTTCCTGCTCCCGAGGGACAACTTCATTTTCCTTCGCTGACGTCTTGGTGTGTGTAATATTTGCTAGAAATATTTGATTTGCTAATGTCCCTTACGGCTTTCCGTAGCGCCACAACAAAGTCACGTGATGTACGTAACAACGTCAGTGGGAATCCGGTCGGTGAATAAACACCCAGCACGAGAGAAGTCGTCCTTGCTTTATTAATATTATAAGTTAACATAGCCAGAGGGCACAGAACAATACATGGTGTCAGAGTAGCGGAGTTTAAATACCCAATATGGATTCGTACGGCGTTCCAGCTCCACGGATGGACTGGGAATCGGCGAACTTACCTGAAGCATGGAGACGATTTCGACAAACAACGGAGCTAATGTACAAGGGCCCCCTGCGCGGGAAGAACGAAGAGGAGAAATGCAGCTACCTCCTGCTCTGGATAGGGGAAAAAGGGCGCGATGTGCACAACACTTGGACACTCAGCGGAGAACAAGCCAAGAAGCTAGAAACGTACTACGATAAGTACACTGAGTACATCACCCCCAAAGCAAACCCGATTTATGCCAGATATAAATTTCATGAAAAGATGCAGGGAGAGAGTGAATCCTTAGAACAATTTGTAACTGAGCTAAAGCTCCTAGTCAAAGACTGTGGCTACCCAAATGCCGACGAGATGGTCAGGGACCGCATCGTGTTTGCCACCAACTCACCCAGAGTGAGAGAAAAGCTACTTAGCCAGGGAGCTGAGCTAACGCTAGAAAAAGCCATAGATGTAGCCCGCTCACACGAGCTAGCAAAGCAACAGCTAAAGTTTATGGGCCAGGGCAGCACACATGAAACGGTGCACGCAATAGGCAGAAAGACTTACAAACCGAACGCACCCAAAGCAGCTAACGCTAACTTCAGACAAAGGGAAGGTAACGTTAGCACCGCCGCTAGGGCGTGTAGCTATTGTGGAGGGCTACACAGCGCTAAAGCCACTTGCCCAGCTAAGGGTAAACAATGCATTAAATGCAAGAAGCTCAATCATTTTGCTAAAGTATGCAAGTCTAGCTCCCAGGGACAGACAAAGTACTACCGCGGCACAGTACATGCCGTCGGAGAGAACCCAGAAGAGTACACCACTGACAGAGAGCAGGAAGAACTGTACTTCGACAACATTACAGTGGAGAGCACCGCGGTGGGAGAACAGACAGAGCTGTACATAGACTGCATCTCAATAGAGAACAACGGAAAAAGCAACGAGCAGGCTTACGTAGAGGTTGGAATTGGCACACCTCAACAGAAGGTAAAGTTTAAACTAGACACTGGGGCACAGGCCAATACTATTCCCACCAACCTGTTCCAGGCGCTGTTCAAAAATGTGACACTGAAACCAGCAATACACAGACTCACTGAATATGGAGGAGGCGCGCTGAGCGTGAAAGGCACATGCAAACTCAAATGTAAGTACAGAGATAATGCAATGATGCTGGACTTTACGTCATTGACACAAACGCCCCACCAGTCATGGCAATGAAAACATGCCGTGACCTAAACTTGGTAAAAATAGTGATGGCTGTGAGCGAGGAAAACAATGTCACATCACAGAGCATAATGGATGAGTATGCAGATGTTTTCCAGGGAATAGGTGAGTTCCCAGGCGAGTGCACCTTCCGCGTCACACCAGATGCAACGCCGGTCGTCTGCCCGCCACGCAGAATCCCCATCGCCCTACGCAGCAAACTGAGGGACGAGCTTGACAGCATGGAGAAAGGCGGCATAATCTGTAAGGTAACAGAACCCACAGAATGGGTGAACGCACTCGTCATTGTTGAGAAGCCAAAGACAGGCAAACTTAGAGTGTGTTTAGACCCCAGAGCTCTTAACAAAGTGATACAACGACCTCACTACCCCCTCCCTACGCTGGAGGACGCCACCACAAAGCTCGCTGGAGCTGAGTACTTTAGCGTGTTAGACGCGCGGTCAGGCTATTGGGCCGTCAAACTGAGCACTGAATCCTCAATGTTGACGACATTTAACACAGTGTTTGGCAGGTATCGTTTCCTCAGACTGCCATTCGGAATCGTGTCCGCTCAAGACGAGTTCCAGAGACGCGTGGATGAAACATATGAAGGATTGGACGGTGTGACGGCCATAGTGGACGACATACTAGTGTTCGGCAAGACTAAAGAGGAACATGACCAGCGTCTCAGAGCGATGCTGAAGCGCACAAGGGAGCGAGGGGTGAGGCTCAACCCCGACAAGTGTCACATATGCGTGTCCGAGGTAAGCTACTTCGGCCACACGCTCTCACACGAAGGCATCAAACCAGACCCACACAAGGTGAAGGCGGTCAAGGACATGCAACCCCCACAGAACAAAGCAGAGCTGGAGACAGTCCTCGGCATGATCAACTACCTCGCCAGATTCGCTCCACACCTCTCAAAGATAAACTCACCCCTCAGACAGCTTCTGAAACAGGACAGTGAGTTTGTGTGGGATGCAGTCCACGACAAGGCGTTCCAAGAGATGAAGAATCTCATTACACAGCACCCAGGTCCAGTACTCTCATATTTCGACCCGCAGAAAGAGCTGCGACTCCAAGTGGATGCATCCAAAAGTGGCCTTGGGGCTGTCATGCTCCAAGATGGCAAACCAATTGCCTATGCGTCCAAGTCACTCAACAGCACTGAAGAAAACTACGCACAGATAGAGAAGGAGCTCTACGCTGTGGTCTTCGGCTGCAAGAGGTTCCACGAGTACATGTACGGACGAAAAGTGATTGTGGAGTCAGACCACAAGCCTCTGGAGGCAATACTAAAAAAGCCACTGGCAGCAGCACCACCCCGGCTGCAACGGATGATCCTGGCGCTCCAAAAATACGACATCCAAATCATCCACCGCCCCGGTAAGGACATACCGGTGGCCGACACACTGTCACGCAAGTCAATAGAACACCACGACAGTGACCTACAGGAAGGGATGGAGGCCCAAGTGCACACAGTCCTCAGCAACATCCCTGTGAGCGACACAAGACTCACAGAAATCAAGCAGGAAACAGCGCAAGATCCACAGCTCACCGCACTCAGACGAGCCACACTCACTGGCTGGCCAGACACAAAGAAAAAGTGCCCGCCCAGCATCCAGGAATACTGGAACCACAGAGCAGAAATCTCAGAAATGGACGGTATCCTGTTCAAAGGTGAGAGAATCATTGTCCCCCAAAAGCTTCGCAAGGACATGATACAGCGCATCCATGCCAGCCACCTTGGCGTGGAAAAAAGCAAATGCCGAGCAAGAGACTTACTGTTCTGGCCTGGCATGGGGAAACAGATCGAGGATGGGGTAGCAGACTGCAGCATATGCCAAGAACGGCGCAGCGCAAATGCAAAGGAACCAATGAGGTCACACGCCATACCCGAGCGGCCGTGGCAAGTGATAGGCACAGACCTATTCACATGGAACTCACAGGACTTCATAGTCACTGTGGACTACTACTCCAGATTCTTCGAGCTAGAGAGACTTTACAGCTGCACCTCATCTGCCGTCATCATGAAGCTGAAAGCAGCAATGGCTCGACACGGAATCCCCGAGACTATCATCAGCGACAACGGTCCGTGCTACAGCTCTGGTGAGTTCCGCAACTTCTCACAGACATGGGGTTTCTCACACACCACCACAAGCCCCCACTACCCACAGAGCAACGGCCTCTCCGAGAAGACTGTCCAGACGGCCAAACGCATCCTGGACAAAGCCAAAGCTGAGAACAAAGACCCCTATATGAGCTTACTGGAGTATCGCAACACACCGGTGGACAACCTGAAATCACCGGCACAGCTACTGATGAGTCGGAGGCTGCGGTCCATTCTCCCATCAACAGCAAAACACCTGCAGCCACAGATCGCCAGTCAAGAGGATGTTCACAAAAGGAGAGAGGTATGTCAACAGCGCCAGCAGGCATACTACAACCGAACAGCCAAACCTCTGCCCCACCTGCCCGCAGGCACACCAATCCGCTTCCGGCAGGAGGATGGATCCTGGAGACCTGCAACTGTGGAAAGACCAGCGAACACAGACAGGAGCTACCACATCCAAACCAAAGAAGGTCAGATCTACCGACGCAACCGTCAACACCTGCGACAAAGCAGAGTGAACACTCACACTACACACACACACTTCACAGCAGACTGTTACCAGCGCTAACAACAACACACAAGCCCATCAGCAAGAGCATGCTGAACCTCCAGACACGAACAATCAGCGACAACCAGACACACAGCCTGGTTACACCACGAGGTCAGGTCGCACGATCAAACCAAGACAAATCCTTGACTTATGAATGTTAAAAAAAGAGAGAATTTTACACCAACCTGTACTATACCTGCTATGTTTTGAAAAGAAATATTTACAGCGTTCACTTACATTGTGTACCTACCTGCTGTTTGCAGTTACCAGTAATGAAATGAAAAAAAAAAGATGAAATGTTATTACGGTGTCACATTTAGACAGTGAAGGAAATGTTTTACACTACTTTGTTGCAGTCCAGTTATATAAGAGTTCCACTTTCATATTCTTTCTTATTAAGATTGTATTCGCTTATAAACGTGCTCAACGTGGTCTGTATCTCTGCAGAGAAAGCAGCACTTTTCAGAAAAAGGGAGATGTAATATTTGCTAGAAATATTTGATTTGCTAATGTCCCTTACGGCTTTCCGTAGCGCCACAACAAAGTCACGTGATGTACGTAACAACGTCAGTGGGAATCCGGTCGGTGAATAAACACCCAGCACGAGAGAAGTCGTCCTTGCTTTATTAATATTATAAGTTAACATAGCCAGAGGGCACAGAACAATACAGTGTGGACGCTGGGAGTAACTTTCACAGAGCACAGGCAGTGCACGTGCAACGCGAATGACATGGGGCCCCTACAAGGGAGGTTTCCTACTGTGATGTCATTGCAACTCGTCCATTGGTTGTTTAGGGCAGAGGGCTAGAGACTGTGCATTTAATGCTGATGCCAATCATCAAATTCGTGACGCAGTAGTCGCACGATGTTCAAGTTATGTGCTCCGCAAACTTCTGAAGAAGGGCATGATCTCTCTCGCCCGTGCGTTGTAGGTCGCGTCGCCCAGAGAGGACTGAGGAGCAGATGTGAGCGCCATCGGGGGAAGAGATTGCAAAGACAGTGAATGAAAGCGCGAGTCGCATAGGGCAAAAACAACAAAATTCAAAAGATTGCAATACCCACAGAGAAGTACGTCAGAACAACGTTATTACAGATGTGGAAATGCACTTCGGCAAAGATCCGAAAGAAATGCCCAGCTAGAGGTCGGAAGTGCCATAAATATAATGGTAATGATCATTTCTCTAAACTATGTAAGTGTCATGGGTGTAGCAGAGAGAGGACCCAAGTGCAGACGGTGAAGGCAACCAGTTCAGACAACGTTATTACAGGAAGACGACAAATGGTAGGTACAAAACAGCGGAGAAAGCTCACAGTAGTAACGAGACCAAACTTACACACTGCAGGAACTGACAACGGGGAAAGCTGACAGACGCGGCACTCTGGCGAACAGAAGTTTGTGTGTGAGTGAGACGAACCGACAACGAGCAGAGCTACCCAGGGGGATATATACCCCGTGGAGGCCATCAGAAAGATTGGGCGCAGGTGAACCGGACAGGGCAGAAACCGGACAGCCAATCAAAAGGGAGAGGCGAGTGAAGCCGGGCCATCAGGGTCATTCGGGCACACGGACTACGCCACAAATCAGGAAACGGGAGAGCCCAGACCATGACAGGACCCCCCTCCCCTTTTCAAGGGACAGATTCCAGACGTCCCAAAACTAAAGGACCCAGAGTACCCAGCAGGACGGACAGAGGGGCCCAGGGGGAGGACGAATGGGGCCAGGGATCTCTGGCGGACGCAGGAGGCAGAGCATCTCCGGCGGACGGGCAGATGGATGATCCGGAGGCCAGCGATGCCGACAGTACCGCCGTGGCTGGAGGGCCGCGGGGCAAACGGACCTCGGAGGCGGCGGGACGGCCACGAGGCAAACAGGCCTCGGAGGCGGTCCGGCAGCCGCTCGTGGAGCAGGCTTCGGAAGCAGCTGAGACTCGGGGACGCTGGGCAGCTGAGGCGGCCGGCCGAACAGGAACCTGTAGAAGGAGTCGGCCGGTGTGGCCGGCGGCTGGTAGTCGGGCCGGACGTCGGCCGAGGGACATGGGACTGGCGGAGACTACGGGGACCTCTCCTGGCCAGGCGGCTTCCCCAGAATGGGTCCAGGGCTGGAGCCGGCTAGGCACCACCCCTCGACCGATGGTTATCCAGCCGAACAACCCCCGCCGGAGGCCATTCTCCCCAGACACCGGCCTCGGCCTACGTTGTCTCCGGTACTTCGAACCATCTGCTGGGTCCATACTGGCTGGTTCGTACTGTCACGGGTGTAGCAGAGAGAGGACCCAAGTGCAGACGGTGGAGGCAACCGGTTCAGACAACTCTTTTATTACAGGAAGACGACAAATAGTAGGTATTAACAGCGGGGGAAGCTCACAGCAGTAACGAGACCAAACTTACACACTCTAGGAACAAAACGGCAGGAACAGACAACGGGGAAAGCTGACACGGCACTCTGGCGAACAGAATTTTCTGTGTGTGTGAGTGAGAGGAACCGACAACAAGCAGCGCAACCCAGGGGCATACATACCCTGTGGAGGCCAATCAGGGAGATTGGCCGCAGGTGCGCAGGACAGGACAGAAACCGGACAGCCAATCGGAGAAGGGGGAGGCGAGTGAAGCCGGGCCATCAGGGTCATTCAGGCACACGGACGCAGGCGAACTACGGCACAAATCAGGGGATGGGAGAGCCCAGACCACAGACCATGACAGTAGGACCAAGAATATAGGGAAACAGATAGTCAATAATGTGAAAGAGCAATCAGATTATGCGTTTGTGGTGAGTGATGACTCATTGCGAAATTCACTGGCTGTTTCCCTGGGTGGGGTAAACTTAAAGGTGCTTGTAAACGCTGGTGCAACCTGCAATATAATTGATGAGAAAATCTGGGGGAAACTGAAGTCAGAACACATAAAATGACATTCCTATGTGCTAGAGGCAGAGAGAAAATTTTATGAAAATGTTATTAACTTGTTCTGAAGACTAGAATCTGCAGGGTGTGAAAGGGATTGAGACTGTGAGGTGCTGACAAAGGAGAACGTAGCTAGGCAGCATCGGATGGTGGTCTGTAGGATGACTTTGGCGACCAAGAAGAGGAAGATAGTGAAGGCAGAGCCAAGGATCAGATGGCGGAAGTTGAAGAAGGAAGACTGTTGTGTGGAGTTCAGGCTTCAGGGAGGAGCTAAGACAGGCACTGGGTGGTAGTGAAGAGTTGCTGGATGGCTGGGCAACCACTGCAGAAATAGTGAGGGAGACAGATAGGGAGGTATTTGGTGTGTCATCTGGACAGAGGAAGGAAGACAAGGAGACTTGGTGGTGGAATGAGGAAGTACAGGAAAGTATACCGAGGAAGAGGTTGGCAAAGAAGAAGTGGGATAGTAGAGTGATGAAGAAAGTAGACGGGAGTATAGGGAGATGTGGTGTAAGGTAGAGAGGCGATGAAGGCAAAGGAAAAGGCATATGGCGAGTTGTATGAGAGGTTGTCCGGGTACGATTGGGGAGAAAAAGGGTGGAAAATTAAAACAAAACAAAAAACACACAAAACAACAAAACAAAACAAAAACGAGGTGGCGCAGTGGTTAGCGCAGTCGCCTCACAGCAAGAAGGTCCTGGGTTCGAGTCCCGGGGTAGTTCAACCTTGGTGGTCGTCCCGAGTCGCCCTCTGTGTGGAGATTGCGTGTTCTCCCCGTGTCTGCGTGGGTTTCCTCCGAGGGCTCCGGTTTCCTCCCACAGTCCAAACACATGTAGGTCAGGTGAATCGACCATACTAAACTGTCCCTAGGAATGAGAGTGTGTGTGTGTGTGTGTGTGTGTGTGTGTGTGTGTGTGTGTGTGTGTGTGTGTGTGTGTGTGTGTGTGTGTGTGTGTGTGTGTGTGATGGCCTGGCGGCCTGTCCAGGGTGTCTCCTCGCCTGCTGCCCAATGACTGTTGGGATAGGCTCCAGCATCCCCGCTACCCTGAGAGCAGGATAAGTGGTTTGGATAATGGATGGATGGTTTAGGGCCAAAATACATTTCTGATCTTCTGCTACACTATGAACCACTCAGACCGCTCAGCTCGTGTAGGACAGGTCTGCTGTCTGTCCCCAGAGTCAAAAGTAAACATCGAGAGGCAGGTTTCAGTTTTTATGCATTATTTTATTCCGTTTTTTATGCACCGCAGAGGTGAAGATGATAAGATCTTCACTGGGAGTGATGAAAAAGGACAGGGTTAGGAACGAGTATATTAGAGGGACAGCTCAGGTTGGACGGTTTGGAGACAAAGCAAGAGAGACAAGATTGAGATGGTTTGGAAATGTGTGGAGGAGAGATGCTGGGTATATTGGGAGAAGGATGCTGAATATGGAGCTGCCAGGGAAGAGGAGAAGAGGAAGGCCAAAGAGGAGGTTTATGGATGTGGTGAGGGAAGACATGCAGGTGGCTGGTGTGACAGAGGAAGATGCAGAAGACAGGAAGAGATGGAAACGGATGATCCGCTGCGGCGCCCCCTAACGGCAGCAGCCGGATGAAAAAGAAAAAGAAGAAGGCTTCTGCATTTCGTGAGTTCAGCATGTGCTTGGTGAAGTGTCCTATGTAAAATTCAGCTCTTGCTGTCACTTTATCAGAAGTAACAAACAAGTTTCCTACAACATGGTAGACATGGTTAAATTTTATGTTTGAACCTGCAACACAGAAGTTTCCCGTTTTGTGTAATTCGTCTCCCTCTTGTGGCCATACATTAAATGCAGCTTGAAAAAAGAAAAAAAAACGGAGGAAAAACCCTTGAGAGAATCGCGGAAGGATCTGATGAGGTAATTGGCCTTGCTGTGATTACATTTATGCAATTATTGCAGAACTTGTTAAGAGTGGTTCACGTAAACTTATTATCACGTGTATTCAAGCGCGGGAACGTCGCCAGAGACAGAACTTGTTTGAAGTAGAGGTGGACAATACTGATTCTGCATACTGTAGTATTCCTGTAACCTATCACGTTACAGTTGATACGACAGGATATGACATAGGACGTACGGAAGTACTTGAGGTCAGAGATGTCATGGGGATGCCCCGATGGAGTTCATTAAAGACAAACAATTTGAGTAAACCGCCTCATTCACTATACCGTATCAATGAATACGACATGGTGTCTGAGTCGTTGATCGAACTCGCGTCAAAGAGAGGGAAGATTTTCCGGTCCGCGGTGGTGTAGCGGTCTAAGCATCGGCTCTGTGTCGATGCAGTTGCCCACTGGGGACTGGGGTTCGCGCCCCGGTCTCGTCAGATCCGACTATGGCCGGACTCGACGAAGCAGCGATCATTGGCAACGCTGTCTTCGGGAGGGGGGCGGAGTCGGCTTGTGTTCGTCACGTGAATGCGTCTCTGTGTGTGTCGGAAAAACAGTGGTTCGGCTTGGAGTCGCCTTGTCACGAAAGTGGCGAGGCGGTCTCCTTCGAGACTGCCGGCCGGAGAGATGCAGTTGGCGAACGCATACAGTGCGAGGGTGGGTGTTTGAATTAAAATAGGGATCGATTGGCCACTAAATTGGGAGAAAAAAGGGAAAAATCAGAAATAAATTTATAAAAAAAAAAAAAAGAGAGAAGATGGGTTCCCACGGCGTTCCGAGCCCTAAGATGGACTGGGATTCGACGAACCTGCCGGACGCATGGAGAAAGTTGCGACAGCATGTTGAGCTGATGTTCTCAGGCCCACTACGTTTGCAAAACGAAGAAGCAAAGTGCAGTTATCTTCTACTACGGGTGGGAGAAAAAGGACGCGACGTCTTCAACACATGGACCCTGACAGCTGCTGAAACTAAGTTACTGAAAGCGTATTATGATAGATACGCGGAGTACGTGATTCCTAAAGCTAACCCGATTTTTGCAAGGTACAAGTGTAAACTACTAATAAGACACGTTAGCCCCTAGCTAACGTGGCTGACCCTTTAGCCGAGCGGTTAGTGACGTCGCCTTGTGGTGCAGTATACCCCGTGTCGAATCCCGCACCGGGCAACACAATAACCGGTTACAGTGGTGGCAGCGGTGGGATCCGGAAGTGTGCAGATCCTCAGAAGTCTCTTCGGAGCGCGGGAATAACAAGCGCGAGGGCGTGCTTCCGGGGAGGGTGACGACTGTAAACTACTAATAAGACACGTTAGCCCCTAGCTAATGTGGCTGACCCTTTAGCCGAGCGGTTAGTGACGTCGCCTTGTGGTGCAGTATACTCCGTATCGAATCCCGCACCGGGCAACACAATAACCGGTTACACAAGTTTCATGAAAAGATGCAGAAGGCGGGAGAGTCCTTTGAGAATTTTGTAACAAAGCTAAAGTTCCTCGTTAAAGACTGTAACTATGCTAACAATGATGAAATGGTCCGGGATAGGATTGTTTTTGCAACCAGCTCACCAAGAGTGCGTGGGAAACTGCTAACCCACGGACCAGATTTGACCTTAGAGAAAGCCATCGAGATCGCTAGATCGCATGAGCTAGCACAGGAACAGATCAGAATGATGGTTGGCAGCCGCGCCAGTAGCGATGCTGCGCTACATGCTGTAAATAAGAAACCCAACAGGAATGAAACAGTTAGGCACAGACAGGGGCGATATGCCAAAGGTGATGATAGTGCCAAATGATGACCACAAACAATACAGAAATGAGAAGTGTGGATATTGTGCATGGGAACACAATGACGATGAGGTCTGTCCCGCAAAAGGGAAACAGCGTAGTAAGTGTAAGAAATTTAATCACTTTGCTAAAGCTTGCAAGACAGGACCAAAAACGACAAAGATACACAGGAAAAGTGCATGGCATAGTAGAAGATGACAATGTGACCGAGGATGAATCCTTCATAGACACAGTTACTAAGAATCCCAGTAATAATGACAAAAGGCAAGCATTTGCTGAACTGGAGTTGGGACCACAAAAGCACAAACTGAAGTTTAAACTGGACACAGGTGCTGATGTAAACACAATACCGAGAGACATGTATGACAGGGACTTTAGAGATGTAGATCTAAGACCAGCAGAAATAAAACTCAGTGCATATGGTGGTCAAGCACTGCATGTGACAGGGATGTGTGACCTACAATGCAAGTACAAAGGCACTACTGTCATGCAAGAGTTCTACATAGTCAGTACACAGGGCCCACCTGTCCTAGGCCTGCAAGCCTGCCTAGACACAGGCTTAGTCAAACTGGTGCTATCTGTCGATGCTGCACAGAATGAATCTACTAACATTATGGCTGAGTACTCTGATGTGTTTAAGGGCATTGGACAGTTCCCAGGAGAATGCACAATCCAGCTGAAACCGGATGCAGTACCAGTGGTGTACCCTCCACGGATTTTACACAAGCTCCGCAACCGTTTGAAAGAAGAGCTGGATGAGATGGAAAGAGTTGGAGTCATCCAGAAGGTAACAGAACCCTACAGAATGGGTAAATGCACTGGTGGTTGTTGAAAAACCCCACACTGGCAGACTGAGAATATGCCTTGACCCCAAAGACCTGAATCAGGCAATACAAAGACCACATTACCCAATGCCTACATTAGATGACATCACAGCAAAGTTGGCTGGAGCACAATATTTTAGTGTGCTTGATGCACGGTCAGTCTACTGGGCGATCAGACTAACAGAAGAATCTTCAATGTTGACAACCTTTAACACTGTGGTTGGCCGGTACAGGTTTCTCTGCCTTCCTTTTGATGTCATTTCAGCACAGGATGAGTTCCAGAGGAGGATCGATGAGACCTACGAGGGCCTCAGTGGCGTTGCAGCCATCATTGATGACATTCTGGTGTATGGCAGCACAAAAGAGGAGCACGACGCAAACCTACTGGCCATGCTGCAGAGGACGAAGGAAAGGGGGGTAAAGTTAAACCCAGATAAATGTGTCATCTGTGTTCCAGAGGTCAAATACTTCGGACACAGGCTGAGTTGTGAAGGCATCAAACCAGACCCAGGCAAGGTGGAAGCCATCAGAGATATGGAGCGACCTCAGGACAAGGCAGAGCTTGAGACAATACTGGGGATGACCAAATACCTGGCCAGATTTGCACCCAGATTGTCAGAGGTGAATGCACCACTACGTCAACTACTGAAGGAAAGCAGTGAGTTTGTATGGGATGCAACACACGACAAGGCGTTCCAGAACATGAAAGATCTCATTGTACAGGAACCAGGTCCAGTCCTCATGTACTTTGATCCAGAAAAGGAACTGACACTACAAGTCGATGCATCCAAGAGTGGCCTTGGAGCAGTGCTCCTACAGGAAGGTAGGACAATTGCATATGCCTCAAAGTCACTAAATCAGTCTGAAGAAAACTACACTCAAATTGAGAAGGAGCTCTACGCGGTCCTCTTTGGGTGTAAGCGCTTTCACCAATACGTGTATGGTCTCCACGTAGTCATCGAGTCTGACCACAAGCCTGTCGAATCGATACTGAGGAAACCCCTCGCAGCAGCACCAGTCAGACTTCAATGCATGATACTACAACTGCAAAGATATGACATCACTATCATGCACCGCCCTGGAAAAGACATTCCAGTCGCAGACACGTTGTCCAGGAAGTCGTCGCCACCAACGAGACCAATCTGAGTGAAGGCATGGATGCCCAAGTACACATGCTCATGAGTAACATACTGTGAGTGACAGCAAGCTTATGGAAATCCAGGCAGCTACATCCCGAGATGCGCAGCTCACCGTGTTGAAACAGGCAATTCGGGCTGGCTGGCCTGAATCAAGAAAGAAGTGTCCACCCAGTGTTGCTGAATACTGGAATCACAGAGACAAGATCACAGAAATCAGTGGTGTGTTGTTCAAAGGTAAGAAAATCGTTGTTCCGCACACACTACGAGAAGAAATGCTAAGACATATACACACAGGACACATGCGAGTAGAAAAGAGTAAACAAAGAGCTAGAGACATTCTATTTTGGCGTGGCATGAATGCACAGATAGAATATGTAGTGGGGAGATCTCCCATATGCATAGAGCGCTGCAGCTCAAACACAAAAGAACCAATGATCTCACATCACATTCCTGAGAGGCCATGGCAGGTTGTAGGTACGGACTTGTTCACCTCTGAAGGGCAAGACTACATGGTAGTTGTAGATTACTACAGTAGATACTTTGAGATTGAAAGAATACGTCACACTACTTCGTCTGTAGTCATCCACAAAATGAAAGCCATATTTGCTAGACAAGGAATACCTGAGAGAGTTATCAGTGATAATGGCCCTTGTTACAGTTCCAGGGAGTTCAAGAGCTTTGCAGAAGCATGGGAGTTTAACCACATCACTTCTAGCCCCCACTATGCACAGAGTAATGGCCTTGTGGAGAGAACTGTCCAGACAGCCAAGATGATACTGGACAAAGCCAGAGCAGAAAGAAAGGATCCATACCTCAGTTTGCTGGAGTACCGCAACACTCCAGTCGATGGCCTGCAGCCACCAGCCCAGCTGCTAATGAGTCGACGACTGAGGTCAGCACTTCCCACCACAGGTAAACAACTCCAGCCACAAGTTGTCTGTCAAAAGGCTGTGCATGCCAGGAGAGTACAGCATCAGCACAGACAGAAGCAATACTATGACTTCAGTGCAAGACCACTGTCAACACTCAAGTGTGGTGACACAGTCCACATCCAACAGCCAAACGGATGTTGGAAACCTGCCACTGTGACGGAGCCTGCAGCCACAGAGAGATCCTACAACGTCCACACTGATGAGGGTCAAGCCTATCGTCGCAATCGTCGTCACCTGCTACAGCCAAAGGACAACACTACACACACAAGCTGTGAATTACAACCAGAACCAAATGATGGTACAGAACAAGGGACGTCAACGCCGGACACTACATCTTCATACACATACACTACCAGGTTTGGACGTGCAGTTAAACCAAGAAAGGTCCTTGACCTGTAAATGTAAAGGGTGTAGGCGGATCACTGCCCTATGGACATTTGTCCAAAAAAACCCCAAAAAACAAATAATGATAATCATGTGTTGAACGTTACATTTTCTGAATTGCACTGAACATGCCAAATGCAAGAGTTAAAGTTTACTATTACCTGCTTATCGTGCTTATGTTGTATTTTGAATTGCACTGACCGTACTGAAGGCAAGATTTGAATACGATACTTGCCTCTTTATCCTACCTACTTACCTGAAGGGTATACCTCGTTCGAGTGTTCTGTTTATCATATGCTAAAAAAATAGCAGTTATGTTTTCACTGTAGCCTTGAAATATTTAGTGTTTTAAAAAATGAGCACGTTTAGAATAATGCACTTACGTCATAACATGGTTTACTCACTGGGGCAGTAGAAATGTGATTGATGCCAAATGTGTTGTATGTTATGAAGGCATTTTATTTTAAGAAGGGAGACGTAGTATTCCTGCAACCTATCATGTTACAGTTGATAGGATAGGATATGACATATGACGTACGCTTGATAGGACAGGATATGACATATGACGTACGGAGGTACTGGAGGTCAGAGATGTCATGGGGATGCCCCGATGGAGTTCATTAAAGACAAACAATTTGAGTAAACTACCTCATTCATTATACCGTATCAATGAATATGACACATACTGCTGAGAATTAATGTGCCGTGTCTTTATGAACAAGTAAGCCGGGTACCTGAACACCGAACCCTGCCTAGTGTTTGTCTTACTGTGCAGATTTAACCGCAGTGCTCATTATCATGACTTGCTTTCTCTCTTTTATGAAGTAAAATGTCTTTTCCTTGTGTCCAACATGACATGACGGCTCAAGCGATGTTCTGGAAAGAGAGGATGACCACAAGGGTGATGATTATGAAGATGATGATCAGAGCCTATTGCAGAGGACACCCCCCCCCCCAAAAAAGAAAAAGATTGCAGTTGTTCTCAATGAGGATGCAGTAAAAGGTTTGAGACGTAGGCTACATCAGATGTTAAATGTGTTTGAATGAATCAGGCCTCGCAATAAGATTTGATTTGTACTGCCATCTGAGATTTTCTATGTGGGAAAGCTCTAGGCAGCAATGGAGCGGAACCAATCAGTTTTTTTTTTACTCTCACTATCGACTCTGTGCATAACTGTAGTCCACTGACTTCCGGTTTCTACTGCAGCGGTCATACCAGTTTCCTGTATGTTGGCGCGTGCTATTGACAACGGCATATTTTTGGCGATGCCTGCAAGATTTACCATGGATCAATGTCCACCACACGCACACAACTGTCCACACACTTCCACCTGCACCTGCTTCCAGCCAGCGGGTGAGAGGAATCAAGTTACGTCCCCCATTGTGAGGACGGACAGACGGACGGAGTTGATAGATATATTGACGTGTTTGCTTTTCCCCACATAAAACCCCCTTTCTTACAGTGAGGTGTGGCACACTGGGGCGTCTTGCTTTCAGTGAATTTCCTCTTCAAATGTATTCTCACAGGAATGTAGTGCAGCTAATTCAGGGGGGCAGCCGGGACGCTAGGATTTGAACCGCCGATCCCCATGTTGGTAGGCAACGGAATAGACCGCTACGCCACCCGGACGCCCCCCCCCCCCCACAAACGTTTTTAACCACATTGTTGACCAATTTAGTTATAATTTTGTTCCCTTAGCCATCACTTCACGAAATAGACTAGGACGCTAACCATACATAACTACTACACTGTACAACACTCACAGATACGAGACCAGGCAGGAGTCTCCGTGGACTATGATGTTGTGGATGACATTGTGATCTGTAGCGAGAGTAGGGTGCAGGTGGAGGTATGCACTGGAGAGAAGAGGAATGAAAGTCAGTAGGAGCAAGACGGAATACCTATGCGTGAATGAGAGGGAGGACAGTGGAATGGTGAGGATGCAAGGAGTAGAGGTGACGAATGCATATGAGTTTAAATACTTGGGGTCAACTGTCCAAAGTAACGGGGAGTGCAGGAGAGAGATGGAGTGGGTGGAGAAAAGAGAGCAGGCAGGGTGGAGTGGGTGAAGAAGAGAGAGCAGGCAGGGTATAGAGTGGGTGAAGAAGAGAGTGCAGGCAGGGTGGAGTGGGTGAAGAAGAGAGTGCAGGCAGGGTGGAGTGGGTGGAGAAGAGTGCAGGCAGGGTGGAGTGGGTGGAGAAGAGAGTGTAGGCAGGGTGGAGTGGGTGAAGAAGAGAGTACAGGCAGGGTGGAGTGGGTGGAGAAGAGAGTGCAGGCAGGGTGGAGTGAGTGGAGAAGAGAGTGCAGGCAGGGTGGAGTGGGTGAAGAAGAGAGTGCAGGCAGGGTGGAGTGGGTGAAGAAGAGAGTGCAGGCAGGGTGGAGTGGGTGAAGAAGAGAGTGCAGGCAGGGTGGAGTGGGTGAAGAAGAGAGAGCAGGCAGGGTGGAGTGGGTGAAGAAGGGAGTGCAGGGAGGGTGGAGTGGGTGAAGATGAGAGAGCAGGCAGGGTGGAGTGGGTGAAGAAGAGAGTGCAGGCAGGGTGGAGTGGGTGAAGAAGAGAGTGCAGGCAGGGTGGAGTGGGTGAAGAAGAGAGAGCAGGCAGGGTGGAGTGGGTGAAGAAGAGAGAGCAGGCAGGGTATAGAGTGGGTGAAGAAGAGAGTACAGGCAGGGTGGAGCGGGTGAAGAAGAGAGTGCAGGCAGGGTGGAGCGGGTGGAGAAGAGAGTGCAGGCAGGGTATAGAGTGGGTGAAGAAGAGAGTGCAGGCAGGGTGGAGTGGGTGAAGAAGAGAGTGCAGGCAGGGTGGAGTGGGTGGAGAAGAGAGTGCAGGCAGGGTGGAGTGGGTGAAGAAGAGAGAGCAGGCAGGGTGGAGTGGGTGAAGAAGAGAGTGCAGGCAGGGTGGAGTGGGTGGAGAAGAGAGAGCACGCAGGGTGGAGTGGGTGAAGAAGAGAGAGCAGGCAGGCTGGAGTGGGTGAAGAAGAGAGTGCAGGCAGGGTGGAGTGGGTGGAGAAGAGAGTGCAGGCAGGGTGGAGTGGGCGAAGAAGAGAGAGCAGGCAGGGTAGAGTGGGTGAAGAAGAGAGTGCAGGCAGGGTGGAGTGGGTGGAGAAGAGAGTGCAGGCAGGGTGGAGTGGGTGGAGAAGAGTGTCAGGAGTGATGTGTGACAGAAGGGTACCAGCAAGAGTTAAAGGGAAGGTTTACAAGATGGTAGTGAGACCAGCTATGTTGTATGGTTTGGAGACAGTGGCACTGATGAAAAGACAGGAGGTGGAGCTGGAGGTGGCAGAGGTGAAGATGATAAGATTTTCACTGGGAGTGATGAAGAAGGACAGGATTAGGAACGAGTATATTAGAGGGACAGCTCAGGTTGGACGGTTTGGAGACAAAGCAAGAGAGGCAAGATTGAGATGGTTTGGACATGTGTGGAGGAGAGATGCTGGGTATATTGGGAGAAGGATGCTGAATATGGAGCTGCCAGGGAAGACGAGAAGAGGAAGGCCAAAGAGGAGGTTTATGGATGTGGTGAGGGAGGACATGCAGGTGGCTGGTGTGACAGAGGAAGATGCAGAGGGCAGGAAGAGATGGAAACAGATGATCCGCTGTTGCGCCCCCTAGCGAGGGCAGCCGGAAGCGGTGGTAGATTGTAGAACACGTGGCATGTGTGGTTCAGTTTTATATATTGTCTTGTTGAATGTTGCCCATCAAATACCCTTTAGGGGTTGTAATAAAATCTTTAATAGTTTTTTAAGAAGACCCCCGCCCCACAAATGATGTTTTCAGGGGCATGTGAGCTTCCAGGTGGTGCAGCTCCAGACCGCGCTCCACATAAACACAACAGCTAGAAGATAACGCCACTGCTTTTACAAAACCAAATGACAAACGACACAGCCTGTTCAGGTTTTTATAATCACGTTTTTATTTTTGTATTAATTTTGTTGACTCGTTGTCTTTGTATTATACAGTTTATGATATAGTAAATAGTAATTACACACAAGAGGCTTTACAAGTATCACCTACTCGTCTCCCCCACAACATGCATCAAGTGTGCATGTGCACACACTCATCCTCTCAAGCACACACACACACACACACACACACACATTCCTTTACACATGCGCACTGGGACAAAAATCCCTTGCACTTGTTAACAAAAAAACAAAAACAAAAAAAGATAAAAATGTAAAATGCTTTTACGACCAAACCCCAGTTTGCCTTCTTCCGTCACCACCGCATCCACCTGCTTCACATAAATGAGTATGACACTAATGTTTAACAAAATTAGAAAAAGGAAACAAAACAGAAGCATGAAATTAGAAATAAAGGCAGCTAAGAAGTGGGCGGTGGCTCTGGAGGCATGGCGGGCTAACTCGAAGGCCAGAACGAGTCTCCGATCGCCTGACAGAAACGGGATCTGAACGCAACAGAGACACAAAGTACGGTGAAGTGCTTCCAATGCCCCTTTCCCACGACATGGTACCGGCTCGACTGGACTGGACTGGACTGGACTCGCAGAGTGTTGTTCTCCATCACCGTAGCAGTACTCCTCAGTGTAGCTGGTCTGCATTGACTTTGGTACCCGTGCCAGTTTCTTTGGAACCTGGACAAAGGCGGTACCCGAAAAGTGGTAACAGTTACCAACATGCCGGTACTTTCCAGGAATGGAAAAGGAACAAGTCGAGTGGAGCTGGTACCATGTAGTGGAAAAGGGGCATCAGTAAGAGAGCAAGGTGCTGCCATCAGCAGGCCGTTGTGCTGTGGGTCTGTAGACAGTGTTCCATGGAAACGATGGAGCTATAGTTAACCTCTATGTAGCATGAGGAAGACTCACCGTGCTACGGTCCTCATGAGGATCTGTCTGAACTGGTTCCTCCAGTCGGCATAACCGAGTACATGAATGAATACGAGACGGTACGCATTACGCTGACAGGATCTGGAGGCAACACAAACTAGTTCCAAATAAGAAAAAAACAAAGGACACTCAGCAAGTTTTATGGCACAAATGACCACACTAGGGGGAAGGGTGCATTATGGGAAGTAGCTGTTGTGAGGTCAGGGTGAAAAGCCGAAAGTCCTAACAACCTGTGTAAGGCTTTTAGTCACAGGAACCTTCTCTAAAGTCATCGATGTCTTCACTGTTCTGGTGTGGGGGAGGTGTACCCCCACATGTGGACATATTCCAACCCCCCCCCCAAATTACTGACCCTCGTGTACGCAGATGGGCGGGGCTAGTCGCTGATTGGCATATTTTTAAACAACGCAGAGTTTTTATCTGTTATGCCGGTGACTTGAGCAGAGAGCTACAGCGATGTCTGCATGATGAGGAGAATCTATATACTAGAAATGTAGTCGGGAAGGGGGTGAAGAGGAGAATCTATATACTAGAGATATTGGGGGGAAGGGGGTGAGGAGGAGAATCTATATACTAGAGATATAGTGGGGAAGGGTGTGATGAGATTCTACATACTAGAGATGTGGGGGAAGGGGGCGAGGAGAAGAACGTATATACTAGAGATATAGTGGGGGAAGGGGGTGATGAGGAGAATGTATATACTAGAGATGTAGTGGGGGAAGGGGGTGATGATCTATATACTAGAGATGTAGTGGGGGAAGGGGGTGAAGAGGAGAATCTATATACTAGAGATATAGTGGGGAAGGGGGTGATGAGAATGTATATACTAGAGATGTAGTGGGGGAAGGGGGGTGATGATCTATATACTAGAGATGTAGTGGGGGAAGGGGGTGAGGAGGAGAATCTATATACTAGAGATATAGTGGGGGAAGGGGGTGAGGAGGAGAATCTATATACTAGAGACGTGGGGGAAGGGGGTGAGGAGGAGAATGTATATACTAGAGATATAGTGGGGGAAGGGGGTGATGAAGATCTATATACTAGACATGTAGTGGGAGAAGGGGGTGAGGAGGAAAATCTATATACTAGAGATGTAGTGGGGGAAGGGGGTGATAAGGAGAATCTATATACTATAGTGGGTGAAGGAGGTGATGAGGAGAATCTATATACTATAGTGGGTGAAGGGGGTGATGAGGAGAATCTATATAGTAGAGATGTAGTGGGGGAAGGGGGTGATGAGGAGAATCTCTATACTATAGTGGGGGAGGGGGTGATGAGGAGAATCTATATACGAGAGATGTGGGGGAGGGGGGTGAGGAGGAGAATCTATATACTAGAGACGTGGGGGAGGGGGGTGAGGAGGAGAATCTATATACTAGAGATGTGGGGGAGGGGGGTGAGGAGGAGAATCTATATACTAGAGACGTGGGGGAGGGTGGTGAGGAGGAGAATCTATACACTAGAGACGTGGGGGAGGGGGGTGGGGAGGAGAATCTATATACTATAGTGGGGGAGGGGGGTGAGGAGGAGAATCTACGTATATACTATAGTGGGGGAGGGGGGTGAGGAGGAGAATCTATATACCAGAGACGTGGGGGAGGGGGGGTTGCTGAGCTCTTTGTGACTGCATCATGAAGAAACAAGGGTGTAAGCTAAGTGTGTGCACTAATACGGAGCCATGTGAACTACTGGGCCTTGGTCATGGCGGTAGTAGTTGAGTCTTTAATTTTGCATTAGAACAAACCCTCAGTCGGTCGTTGCCACACCGTACGTACAAACCCACACACACACACACACGCACACGCACACGCACATACGTTCAATCCCTTGATTCCCTCCCAAAGCATCGTCACAAACACACACACATGCAAACACACAGGCGATCACTCTTGGCTCTCCTCCGTGCGCCACTTTAAGAAGTCCTCTTTCCTCGCGTCCGGTTTGATCTGGTTGCGCATGCCGCCCAGCAGGTTGGAGGTGGCCTCGGAGGCCACGATCAGGGGACGGACCACGGTGGGTGGGATCTGTCGCAGAACGCCGCCCACGGCACCTGGAATACCCTTCTGCTCGTGGCCGCGGGACGCCACGTCGCACAGGGTCTGAGCGGTGTCGATCACCCCCTGCGGAAGCACAAAGGAGGCCACAGGTGTGAGCGAGGGAGTAAGAAGCACGCCACAGAAACATGGAGGTGTGACACCGACAGGGAGTAACTGCTGGTTTCTGGACTTTGCTTCGGGTTCCAGCAAGGTCGCCTATCCCCTTCCCTCCCTCCTGACAGGGTAGGGGGGGTTAGAACACCCACCTCGCGGACGGTGTCGTAGGCCTTGACCACACCTTCGCGGAGGTCGGCGGGTTGGGGAGCTCTGCGGGGCCGGCTGGAGGGGGGCTGGCCCTCTGTGATGGCGTAGCGCGTGAGGGGCGGCGTGGGAGACAGGATGTCGTACACAGTCTCTGCTGTGGCCTGCAGGGGCAGCAGAGGGACACCCAACGTTAACCACGTACGTGTGTGTGTGTGTGTATATAGTAAGAGACGATCTGCCGTCACACCAGCCTCATTTTGATGTACAGGACACAGCTGTGAAAGCGCACAACTGAACTCTGATCCACACACACGTTTGTGCTTTCATAGTGTATTAAAATGAAGCCCTTACGTGCTTTCTGAAAGAGCTGATAGGAACACGAGTGTTACCTTCCTCTCACCTCACTCCGTTGCACTGGACTTTGTGCTCAGCTAGTGCTTCTCCACAACCGTACTAACCAGACAAACACGAGGAAGTGCCGTTTGTTTGAGGCACTGTGGAGGGACTGTGCACCAATGCCCCTTTTTCCACTGCAGGCACAGCTCAGCATTTTCGCTTTTTACCGATTTTCACCAAAAAATACCCAGATTTCTTAAAAGGAGCAGATTGGTTTAAACTGATTTTCACCCGGATTCTATGTTTCCACGGATCCAAAGGTTGTTCCTGTTCGTGTGAGGTTATGTAACAGTGTCCTCTTGTGGCGAAATTTGGCATGCGGGATGGCTTTGGAAAATAAAAACCGAAAATGCTGAGCCTTGACTACATGGTACCGGCTCAACTCGACTCAACTCACTTCTGTGTCGTTTTCCATTACCGTAACAGTACCCCCTCAGTGTAGCTGGTTGTCAGAGCGACGCCTGTCGACCGCTTCGGTATTTAAAAATGCCGGGTGAAATCCCATGTGCGCATTGATGATGCGGTGACACGTTTCTCTGACCAATCAAGAGAACTGCATTGATTTCAGTACCCGCTCCGGTGTTTCTGGAACCTCGACAAAGGCGGTACCAGAAAAGTGGTAATGGTTACCAAAATGCCGGTTCCTTCCAGTGATGAAAAATGAAAAAAGGGCGAGTCAAGTCGAGCCAGTACTGTGTAGTGGAAAAGGGGCTATGTGTAGCAGGACTGACAGACAGCACTATGAATAACTCTGTTACCCCATCCCTAACTGATCCACCTGACGGTCTGATGTGACAGCATCTGTATCATTCCTTTTTTTTTTGGGGGGGGGGTTTCCCCCCCAATTGTATCCAGCCAATTACCCCACTCTTCCAAGCTGTCCCGGTCGCTGCTCCACCCCCTCTGCCGATCCGGGGAGGGCTGCAGACTACCACATGCCTCCTCCCATACATGTGGAGTCGCCAGCCGCTGACAGTGAGGAGTTTCACCAGGGGGACGTAGCGTGTGGGAGGATCACGCTATTCCCCCCAGTCCCCCCCCCCCGAACAGGCGCCCTGACCAACCAGAGGAGGCGCTAGTGCAGCGACCAGGACACGTACCCATATCCGGCTTCCCACCGCAGAAACGTCCGACCAAGCCGGAGGTCTCTATCACTCCTGTGCAACCAACAAGTAATCCCTGTAAAACCCCGTGTCAGAAACCACTACTTATCAGGAGTGCACATGCTGAGTGAGACAGAAACTGGAAGATTTTATCATAACTTTTACCATTTCTGAAATGTCTGTGACACATTTTAAGCCATTATGAACTTTCATAACAAGCATGATTTTCTTCCCTGAAATAAAAATGAAATTGCATCATCGGGGTTCAAACATGTGACTGACTGGACGGTCCAGTGCTACATGTGTAAGGCTTTAGTTTAAAGCATGCAGCTCCTCTCCAAGGTGCCCCTAGCTGGTGGGGGTCTAACCAGTCACTTCGTGAGCAGTACCTGTATGGCCTGCACCAGCCTGTTGCTAAGCTCCAGAGCAGCCGAGGCTGTAGAGGTGCCGAAGGACGCTGCCCCCCTCTGGAGGCCTCGGATAATGCGTCCATCTTTCCTGTACTGCTCTATGGGCATCCAGAACAGATCCCTCACTCCGTGAACTAAAGGGAAATGAATAACAAGGAAGAAGAGGATGGGGAACAACAGACAAGGGAAGGAAGCATGAAATGAGAGAATCAAGGCAGAGATGTCAAGGTCACTCGTCACACGTAAGCACATGTTGGGAGTTTCAGTTCGTTTTGGTCACGACTCAAGGAAACCTTCACTCACACAGCTGAACGACAGAGTGCATGGGGCCCAAACCTCCCAGAATTCCCGGCAGCTGGTTCTTTCTGATGTCAGACAGCCATTCTGTAACAGCATACTGGATCACCTTGTCTACACCGAGAAGACTGGGTGGGACAGGATAGGGAAGGAGCAGGAAGTCAATAGAGAAAGTCCTCCACTTATCATTCCTGTAATCCCAACAATATCTTTACAAATCCCAACATATAACAACGTCATTCAGGGCCAACTCTCTGGGCCCAGGATTTCCAGTATCACTTCTCAGGATCTTTGTACCGATCGAGTGTTGTGTAGGTAGTACTGATCAAGTGTTGTGTTGGTACCCGTGTCTGCAGCAGAGTCTCTTCAGCTTCAGCTCGGAGCAGTTCAGCTGGGCCAGGCCAATCAGAATCCCTGCAAACGTTCCCTAAAGAAAAGTTCATCAGGTCAAAGGGTAAAAAGTGGAAACTTAATGTGCGCAACCAATTTTCTTATTTCATACACAGCAAAACGCCGTCACATATTTCCAGGTTTTCTGGTGAGTGTGATCCCTCCTCTCTCACTCATCCATCCATCCATTATCTGAACCGCTTATCCTGCTCTCAGGGTCGCGGGGATGCTGGAGCCTATCCCAGCAGTCATTGGGCGGCAGGCGGGGAGACACCCTAGACAGGCCATCACAGCCCCCCCCCCCACCCACCCACACACACACACACACACACACACACCTAGGGACAATTCAGTATGGCCGATTCACCTGACCTACAAGTCTTTGGACTGTGGGAGGAAACCGGAGCCCCCGGAGGAAACCCACACAGACACGGGGAGAACATGCAAACTCCACACAGAGGACGACCCGGGACGACCCCCCAAGGTTGGACTACCCGGGGCTCGAACCCAGGACCTTCTTGCTGTGAGGCGACTGCACTAACCACTGCGCCACCATGCCACCTCTCACCCATTCAGTCTATCAACAAGTCATTATTTCAAACTTAATTCATATCACATATTCAGAACATTAAAACTGAACTGCAACTCACGGTAACATGAGAACACGTCAGCAGTCATTAACCACACAGTTAATAATGGTGTTACTAATGTTAAGGAAATGGTAATGTTAGGTAATACTAGATAAATGCTAATAATAACATTTACCTAGGACAGTATGTATGTGTGTGTGTGTGTGTGTGTGTGTGTGTGTGTGTGTGTGAGAACATGAAACCTGGTTAAGGGATGAGCTGAATGCATGTCTGTAGGCCTGAACGAGAGCGGGCTGATGGGTAGTGTTGGGGTGCAGCTCACCTGCTCAATGGCAACGTGTTTGCCGTGGTAGTCCAACCAGATAGGCACTTCAGAGGTAAACCGAAACTCCCTGGAAGAAGAAGTGAATTCCATACAACTAATGACTATTTCCTGTTATTCCTCTAGCTTTTATTTTCCCCCCAGCAGGGTTGGCTGATGTTACTTCTTATAAGCTATGCCTCGCCTTCTTATCTGCGACCCTGCCGCCACCACGGTGTCCATATAGTTCCATACACACAACCTGAATGGAGTTGTGGAGCGACTAAGCGGAGCAGCAACTGTGTGAGGACGCATTATGGGATGTTTTTTTTTGGTATTTCCCCCCTTTTTTCTCCCCAGTTGTATCGGGCCAATCACTCCACTCTTCTGAGCCACCCCGGTCGCTGTTCCACCCCCTCTGCTGATCCGGGGAGGGCTGCAGACTACCTCATGCCTCCTCCCATACATGTGGAGTCACCAGCCGCTTCTTTTCACCTGACAGGGAGGAGTTTCACCAGGGGGACGTAGCACGTGGGAGGATCACACTATTCCCCCCAAGTTCCCCCTCCCCCCGAACAGGTGCCCTGACCGACCAGATGAGGCGCTAGTGCAGCAACCAGGACACATACCCACATCCAGCTTCCCATCCGCAGACACGGCCAATTATGTCTGTAGGGACGCCCGACCAAGCCGGAGGTAACGCGGGGATTCAAACCGCCGATCCCCGTGTTGGTAGGCAACGGAATAGACCGCCACGCCACGCGGACACCGGAAGTATTTATGTTTTGTGTGAAAAAATACGGTTCTATGCGCACAGAGCTGCGACTAGTGCAATTTTGTTTTCCCCCCGGCTCACGAGCAGTCAGTCACCCACCGCGTCGAGTTGGTTTGTGGCACTTTGGGGTGGGGGTGGGATGGAGAGCGGCAGATGTTTCCCCTTTTTTGATTGGTCACTTGAATACAGGCTGTGACTTGAGTGAGTGGCGGTTGGAACACAGCCACACCTGGCCCACTGGTTGGTGCAGATGGACTAGCGGCCTGCCAAAACCGCTACTGCCACTCATAACATGGCAGGTCAGGCAAGGTAATACCTTCATGGCCCTGTGTACTCCCACCACCTCTTATAGTGAACCATTTAACATTTTGCATTTCGGTTGTCCGGGTAGCGTAGTGGTCTACTCCATTGCCTGCCAACACGACAATCACACCAATCACCAGAATCTCCGTGTTACCTCCGGCTTGGTCGGGCGTCCCTACAGACACAGTTGGCCGTGTCTGCAGGTGGGAAGCTGGATGAGGGTATGTGTCCTGGTCGCCGCACTAGCGCCTCCTCTGGTCGGTTGGGGCGCCTGTTCGGGGTGGGGGGTGGGGGGAACAGTGTGATCCTCCCACGTGCTACGTCCCCCAGGTGAAACTCCTCACTGTCAGGTGAATAGAAGCGGCTGGTGACTCCACATGAGTCAGAGGAGGCATGTGGTAGTCTGCAGCCCTCCTCGGATCAGCAGAGGGGGTGGAGCAGCGACCGAGACGGCTCGGAAGAGTGGGGTAATTGGCCAGATACAATTGGGGAGAAAAAGGGGGAAAATTAACAAAAAAAAGTTACATTTCACAGCTTCGAGTGCATGATATGATACACTGGTTTGGTGCACTAACATCACAGTGCCACTTGCAGGGTGTTTAATGGACCAATATAAAGCCGTACGCCACCCTGTGGGGTGAGGAGGGAGCGTTTCTTACCGGAAATAGATGGGCTGGTCAGACGAGGATGTGGAGCCAGCAGAGGAGGAGCTCTGCTCGCTGTAGGTGGTTTCAACAGAAGAGGTGAGGTCGGGTCCCAGGCCACCAGCTGACTCCGTCTCCTCAGAGGCCTTCTGGGAGGGCTCTGCCTTGGCTGGGAAAGCACGGGTGGACGGAAAACAGACAACAGACAACAGTGGATCACAATGTAAGGACAGGCCACCTCCTCGACACAAAAATACAAGAGTCAGTCACTTCTCAGAGTCTTAAATCACGCCCCAAGACATATAGGTCAGGTGACTCGGCCCTACTAAACTGTCCCTAGATGTAAAAATGTTGGCCCTGTGATGAATTGGCGGCCTGTCCAGGGTGTCTCCCCTCCTGCCGCCCAATGACTGCTGGGATGGGCTCCAGCATCCCATGACCCAATTGGGGTAAACGGCTTGGATAATGGATGGACGGATGGAATAACAACCTCATGCCAGAGAACAAGTCATTTCGAAAACAAACACTGCCCTAAAAACCGGAACCAAATGATACTGATGCCTGGTCAACCACTTGTTCAGTCCTCAGCGGTCCAGTGCAAAGCCAGGAGCCTCGCTGACATAAGTACCCTGCATGACTGACCTCACTGCTGTCTGACACACGAGCTCAGCAGCACGAGCAGCCCTTCACATAAAATGACTGGGACACGTGTTGGACTGGTTGGGAGAGAAGGCTCACCTTCAGCTGCTGGGTCTACAGGCAGGTAGGGGTTAACGGAGGAGGCCAGATTACTGAAGTAGTCCTTCAGGAAGAAAAGAGCATCCTGCAGGGAGAGAAACAGCAGGTTCATACACTGGCCTCCATTTTCATTTTTCTTATTATATATTTTTCTGCAATGGATAATTGTCCAAAGGAGTTGAATCAGGTGCAACTCGACTTGGTATATATCCGTGAAGACGTTTTGCCTCATCCAAGAGGCTTCCTCAGTTCGTGCCTTTCTGACTAGACCAAGCTAGTCTGAAAGGTCTAGTCAGAAAGGCACGAACTGAGGAAGCCTCTTGGATGAGAGGCAAAACGTCTTCACGGATATATACCAAGTCCAGTTGCACTTGATTCAACTCCTTTGGATAACCATGACCTGGATGAATGAGAACATTTACAGACAATGGATAATTGTCTTTTACAGAGAAGTTACGAAGGTAACCCTGGTTCTGTGAATTCCCGCATGACTGCCAGTGTCTCCTCGCAAATATTTTTTTCATCTTTTCTTTTGGATTTTTTCCTCCTTTTTTCTCCCCAATTACATCCGGCCAATTACCCCACTCATCCCAGTCGCTGCTCCACCCCCTCTGCTGATCCAGGGAGGGCTGCAGACTACCACATGTGGAGTTGCCAGCCGCTTCTTTTCACCTGATGGTGAGGAGTTTCCCCAGGGGGATGTAGCGTGTGGGAGGATCACGCTATTCTCCCCAGTCCCCCCCCCCCCGAACAGGTGCCCCGACCGACCAGAGGAGGCGCTAGTGCACATCCGGCTTCCCACCTGCAGACACCCAACCAAGACGGAAGAAACACAGGAATTCGAACCGGCGATCCCCGTGTTGGTAGACATTTCCAAATATTTTATTGAAGAATAATAATTACATATTTTCAATCACACATATACAATTTACACTGTTGTATTTGCAAGATACAAAAACAGGAGAAAACTCGCCTAAGAAGAGTATATGGGAGGAATAAAAACAGTAAAGTGAAGTGAAATAAAATAAATCGAATAGGACCCCCCAAGTGTGTTATCAGTATACTGATAATCCAGTAGGGTTCTACAACATGAATGAACTGGGTTATTAGTGTACTGATAATCCAGTTGGGTTCTACAACATGAATGAACTGGGTTCTACAACATGAATGAACTGGGTTCTACAAAAAGAATGTACTGGGTTCTACAACATGAATGAACTGGGTTCTGCAACATGGATGAACGGGTTCTTCAACATGAATGAACTGGGTTCTACAACATGAATGAACTGGGTTCTACAACATGAATGTACTGGGTTCTACAACATGAATGACCTGGGTTCTACAACATGACTGACCTGGGTTCTGCAGCATGAATGTACTGGGTTCTACAACATGAATGACTTGGGTTCTACAACATGAATGAACTGGGTTCTGCAACATGGATGAACAGGTTCTACAACATGAATGATCTGGGTACTACAATATGGATGACCTGGGTTCTACAGCATGAATGACCTGGGTTCTACAACATGAATGACCTGGGTTCTACAGCATGAACGACCTGGGTTCTACAACATGAATGACCTGGGTTCTACAACATGAATGACCTGGGTTCTACAGCATGAATAACCTGAGTTCTACAGCATGAGTGACCTGGGTTCTACAGCATGAATGTACTGGGTTCTACAGCATGAATGACCTGGGTTCTACAACATGAATGACCTGGGTTCAACCACAGTTGCTCGTGTTTAACCCCAGCAGTTGGTGGTACCTGGTCAATGTTGAGTCTTAGCGGAAGCAGGCTGACCCTGAGACAGCACTCCGGTCCACCAAGGCCAGACTCCGGACACAGCTGCAGAGCCTTCACCGTCAACTGAGACAGACAAACCACAGTCACTGTCTGATGTTGTTGTCCCATCAACATTACACCCACCAAATAATACGTCTGTCATCATCTCAGAAGCTACGTCTACATGCCGAGCACGTCCTTATCGATGTCGTGAGAGAACCTGCTCCCCGTCTGATTCGTGCCTTTGTCCCCCTCTTTAAGATTTTGTGTTTGTGTAATAGTATGAAATAACCTCTCACCAGGATATTCACACTGACTGACTACAGACTGATGACTGATGGAGTGAACTGCGTGATTTCTGAGAAAATGAATCACAGCACGATCCTGTAGTTTCTGTCCTCACTTGCTTGGACTTGATCAAACCAAAAAAAAAGAAAAAAGAAAAAAAAAGAAGGTTGCTGGGTCAACCCGAGCTTGAAAATACCTCTTTGCATCTGTTTTGACCTGTCAGGTGGAGGAGGAGGAGGATTTACTACATCTGGTCACTTCACTTCAGATAAAGGTTACAAATGAAGCTGTGTGCAAAGACCCCTCCACCCCCCAATTTATCTGATATTTCAGCAGAATAAGTTAAAACAAAAAAGGTCTGGTGAGGACAGAGAAAAGCCCCCTCACCATGTTGGAGTGGGTACGGCGGGGCATGCTCTCGCTGGTGTAGAGGTAGAGGAACTTGTTGATCTGTGAGGACGCCAGCCGGTCTCGCACCTCCAGCTCCTGCACAATGAAAACCTGTCTGGAGAGAGGCTGTTCCCCACCCGGGCCAGCGGCTGCACCCGACCCAGCGCCGTCCCCCGCCGATATGTCACCCTCCTGCCCTGGTACCACCACTGTGTAGGACTCATGCTGGAAGGACACCTGGGGGAGAAACCGGGAGGGAAAAATCCTTCAGAGAGAGATGCTGAACCTGAGAATGACAGCGATACTCACCTGTATCATGCTATGATGCTACAGGCTGAGCAGGGCTTTTAAATAAACGTGCAAGGTTAAATACGATAAATATGTAATAAAATGTAATAAGTATATATTTAATTATATATAATATATAAAAAATATAACAATCAAATTTAATAAATATATATTTAATTATAATATATAATAATAAAATAAAAACATAATAAATGAATACTTAATTATAATATAATAAAATGAAAATGTAATTAATAAATAAACATTTAAATTTAATAAATATATATTTAATTACAATATAATATATATGTAATATATAATAAAATTAAAATTAAATAATAAAAAATTAAAATTAGTAATAATAATTTAAATAAATAAACAAATAATAAGAATGTTTCCAGAGTTAGGGCCGTGACACACCAGGCCAACGGTCGGCCAATGTCAGGCCGTGGGTGACCCTAGTTTTTGTGGTGTGTCCCACATCGTCGGGACTAGTCGGACCTGTCAGTAGCTGTTTGGCTGATTCAGCATGTTGAATCGGCGGAGCCCGTCGGTGAGAGAGAGCCCTCTGATTGGCTGTTCAGCTTAGTGAATCAGTGCTAAGCTAGCGTATCAGAGCCATCGGCTGTAGTCTTTGCGGTGTGTTCAAGTGCTACTTTTTGGCCCAGACGGCAGGCGATGTGAGGCGACGCAACGGTCGGCCTTCATCACTGCTAGTTGGTTTGGTGTGTCTGGGCCCTTAATCAGTCAGCCAGAATCACAGTTTGCACAAGTGATGAGTGTGGTACTGATGGTCCAGTGGAAGGTCTTTTATTTCTGGTGATAGATCTGTCACCAGGGTATCATTTGGTGTCAGGTGTTTTCCAGATGTTGCAGCCTCTCCATGTAGAAAACGCTTTGCAACGAAACCATAAACTGTTATACCACATTAACCACACTGGTTCACTTCCTCTCAGCTCGGTAGCGCTGAGGGATTCTGCACAGTGTGCAGTACCATCAGCACAAGATGGAATACGTTAATCCTCAACTAAGGGTTTCAGGGAACCGTTGAGCCATCACACACCAACACACACACCTTGGTAAGCTGGATCTCCATGAGCAGCGTGTGCTGACGACCACTGCCTCCGGCCCAGCGCCAGGAGTTCTGGGGTCTGGAGGAACCCACGGAGCGGGATGGTGAACCACGCATGCCTGGCGGGACAGAGCGACTCCTGGTGGGGGGCAAATGAGAGGGGCAGAGAAGTGGGGAAAGCAGAGGAGACAGGGGGAGGGAAGTAGGGAGGGACATAAGATGAACTGAGGGAGGGAGGTCTTGAATAAAACTGAGACCACCAATACACAAAGTAGTATGGTAATTAATTTATGTTTCAAATAAAATCAGTCTCTCTGACTACGTTTGTACACTTTGGCACCGGACAATCCAGGCATGGGCAGCCATGTGCCACGGGGCACCAAGTGGATTTCCCAACAGGAGGTAATGACTAGTCTGTGTGACGGTGGGTAAGCAGCGGTATCAGCTAGCGTAGTGATTGGTGGATCACTGTACAGGATCACTGCCCTCCAGGATTTCACAATTGTAACAATTAACGCAAATTCAGCCAGTCCCCGTGAATTCTGCGCCACCTTGCAGTTTTGTCCAATCACCGCAACTTTTCCGCAAATCTGATCGTAGTTTCCCGCGAGTTTCACCGATCACAGCAGTCCCCCGCGCAAACCGTTGAGCCACACGTCACCAAACTCACTTCCTGGTTTCTGATTGTGAAGACGCAGACACGTGCGCCACAAACATCTCACATTTACTAACTGAAATCACTGCCAGAGACCGTGCAGGGCAATTCCCTGATGCTCTGCACGGAAGCAGGGGGAAACTGTTTTGCAACACGTGCAACGTTGTGGTGGAACACAAACCAAAATCATCACTTGACTCACACTTTTCTACTGCAAGACACACCCAGAGAACGGCTGAAACGCGTGGACAACAGACAAGACAAACCACCACGACAGAGGCTGCTGCATCCAGATCTACTGCATCCGGATCTACTGCACCCAGGTCTGCTGCATCCAGATCTACTGCACCCAGATCTGTTGCATCCGGGTCTACTGCATCCGGATCTACTGCACCCAGATCTATTGCATCCAGGTATACTGCATCCAGATCTACTGCATCCAGATCTGCTGCATCCAGATCTATTGCATCCAGGTCTACTGCATCCGGATCTACTGCACCCAGATCTGCTGCATCCAGATCTACTACACCCAGATTTACTGCACCCAGATCTGTTGCACCCAGATCTACTGCATCAGGATCTGCTGCATCCGGATCTACTGCACCCAGATCTATTGCATCCAGATCTCTTGCATCCAGACCTATTGCATCCAGATCTACTGCACCCAGATTTACTGCACCCAGATCTGTTGTATCCAGATCTGCTGCATCTAGATCTGCTGCATCCAGATCTCTTGCATCCAGATCTATTACATCCAGGTCTACTGCATCTGGATCTACTGCACCCAGATCTGCTGCACCCAGATCTACTACACCCAGATTTACTGCACCCAGATCTGTTGCACCCAGGTCTACTGCATCAGGATCTGCTGCATCCGGATCTACTGCACCCAGATCTATTGCATCCAGATCTCTTGCATCCAGATCTCTTGCATCCAGACCGCATCCAGACCTATTGCATCCAGATCTACTGCACCCAGATTTACTGCACCCAGATCTGTTGTATCCAGATCTGCTGCACCCAGATCTGCTGCATCTAGATCTGCCGCATCCAGATCTCTTGCATCCAGATCTACTGCACCCAGATCTGTTGTATCCAGATCTACTGCATCTGGATCTACTGCACCCAGATCTGCTGCATCCAGATCTACTACACCCAGATTTACTGCACCCAGATCTGTTGCACCCAGGTCTACTGCATCAGGATCTGCTGCATCCGGATCTACTGTACCCAGATCTATTTCATCCAGATCTGTTGCACCCAGATCTGCTGCATCCAGAACTACTGCATCCAGATCTATTGCATCCAGATCTACTGCATCCGGATCTACTGCACCCAGATTTACTGCACCCAGATCTGTTGTATCCAGATCTGCTGCATCCAGATCTCTGGCATCCAGATCTACTGCATCCAGAGCTACTGAACCCAGATCTATTGCATCCAGATCTACTGCAAGCGCAGAAAGAATCAAGGTGAGGTAGATTCAATATGCATGGTTAGTGGTGAGGCTGTGTGTACTTTAACTTTTAAGCCTGCTTGCTGCTTTGTAGAATACCCACTAGGTGCACTTCTTCATGTACAAATAAGGCACATTTTGTTAGAACTTTTGAAACCTGGAGCCTTTTCTGGTAAGGTTACTAGTAACAGAACAATGTGGTTTTACTCTGCCTGGAACGATTTATCTTCGATTTTTAATGAACTTTATTTCCTTGTAAAAAAAATAAAAATGGCTAAAAACATCCATTGCAAATTTTTTAGAAAAGATGCCATGAAATCAGCCATTTTAGGCTAGGCCGCAACAATCCCCCAAAAAAACCCTGCGAGATCCTGGAGGGACTGACTATGCCTGCATACAAATGGCACACGCCCCTTTTGCACTACATGGTACCGGCTCGACTCGACCTGACTCGCTTCTGTGTCGTTTTCTATAACCGTAACAGTACCCCCTCAGTGTAGCTGGTCGTCATAGCGATGCCTGGTTTTCCATTTCAAAATGTACTTTTAAGATAACGCTACTTCGACCGCTGCAGTATTTGAAAATGCCGGGTGATATCCCATGCACGCACTGATGACGCAGTGACACGTTTCTCTGACCAATCAGAGGTCTGCGTTGATTCTGATACCCGTTGCAGTTGTTTTGGAACCTCGACAAAGGTGGTACTGGAAAAGTGGTAACAGTTACCAAAATGCCGGTACTTTCCAGTATGGAAAACGAAAACGGGGCGAGTCCAGTCAAGTCGAGCCGGTACCATGTAGCGGAAAAGGGGCAATAGTTGCCCATGCCTGTGGTAATCCCTCCCATGTGTAGGTGTGCTTGTTTTACCTATTTGCATGCTGGGCATGTAAAGACAGGGGCTTGCCCCCAAAGTCTTTGCCCCCATAGAGGTGCCAGATGACGGAAACCTCTCGCAGCACCACCCTGTTCTGGGGCACGGGGAAGTGGCTAGGTGCCCTGAGCAGATCTGTGCTGCCACGCGGCCTGGAAAAGTGGCCATCCTTAACACGAATAGGTCCCTGGGCAAGCACCGTCACCACTGGCTCTCCATCTCTGGGCTGGAGGGGAAGAAAGGGAACACTGAGTACTCGGAGCACAACAATCACTTTGAGGATGAAGACTGAGTTTATTTCAACTGCAGAGGCAACATGCTAGCTAGCAGGGGACGGAGAACACAAATTAGACGAAAAGGTCGGTTTAAAGCAGTGCTTCTCCACGTTTTATTGGGTGAACTCTACCCTGCCAGCCTTCTTACCAACCTCAGTGGGAGAACAGTTGTAAATTAGGGCTATACAAGCAAATTTCCCCCGATCTGACTATATTACAACTTATTTTTATTATAGCTATAGTTGCCCACCAACACGAGGATCGGCGGTTCGAATCCCCGTATTACCTCTGGCTTGGTTGGGCGTCCCCTACAGATTCAATTGGCCATGTCTGCAGGTGGGAAACCGGATGTGGGGTATGTGTCCTGGTCGCTGCACTAGCACCTCCTCAGGAGGGAGAGGGAACTGGGGGGGAATAAGCGTGATCCTCCCACGCGCTACGTCCCCCTGGTGAAACTCCTCACTGTCAGGTGAAAAGAAGCGGCTGGTGACTCCACATGTATGGGAGGAGACATGCGGTAGTCTGCAGCCCTCCCCGGATCGGCAGAGGGGGTGGTGCAGCGACCGGGATGGCTCAGAAGAGTGGGGTAATTGGCTAAGTACAATTGGAGAGAAAAGGGGGGGGGGGGTTATAGTTACTATAGTTATTACTACCAGATATTACCAGTAAGAGTTATGTAGCAACCTTGAGATATTTCATCTAACTCTTTAAGCATGAAATAAAAACACAAGACCAGTGTGACCAATCTACAAGAGTAGATGTATATAGACTTATTTAAAGGTCAGTAACAACGATAGGAAACCAATGTCAGCTCAACACCTATACTCATACTGGTGAGTACCAGCCTCACTACAAGCATTGGTGAAATGAATGGCTGTTGTGAATGCCCCGTTTGCACCCCAACCACCCAACTTTCTGCCACTTTTCTCCCAGCACCCCTCATCATCCTCTGAACACCCGGTGCAGAGGCCCTCATTAAGAGACCCTCATTTAGAGGGAAGAGTAATCAGAAGAAAGGGAATCAGAAGAATATTATATAAGGTAGGAAACAGAATAAAGGAACTAAGTGGGCTAACAACTTAAAAGGGCTCACAGGGATTCCCATGCCAGGAGCCTCCAAGATGCAGAAGTCGTCATTGTCGGTGGAGCCCTCTGAGCCTTCCTCTGACATCATGTCTGCCTGTGCCTCAGTTGCTGTGGCCACTGGTCCATCAAACTCAGACTCCTCCTCCCGGTGCAGGATGGAGGATTGGCGTTTCTGTGCCTCGCCAGGAAACAGGTAGACAGAGACAGGTGAGCCCCGAGGTACTGTGGGAGAACCTGGATACACAAGGAAATGCCTGTCAATTGCTTGTATTTTTCAAAGGGACTCAAGACACCTCCTGGGTACATCAGGGGACTGAAAACCGGTTTATGTGAAAGACTGGCATTGTGTGTGAACCCAATATAACAAAGCAGGAATAAGGGTTTCACATAATATATATATATACACATATCAATGTGGATGAGTGTGAAGACCCTGCTGTGTGTGAAACTGCACACTGTGTCCATAAAGAGGGTAGCTACGACTGCTTTTGTGACACCGGTTATGTCTATGACAATGAAACCAACAGCCGCCAAGGTACACAAACACACACACACACACACGTGCACACACACAAAGAGTTTCATAAGCAGTGACTGAACTGCTTTAGCCTCAGCAGGAGCTGATGCAGCTGTGTTGTGAAGTCAGAAAAGGAATGCTGGAGACATCTGAAATCACGGAAGTAGGTCAACTGTCACATGTATCGGGCCTCGTCTCAATGCCTAGCGAGTAACCCCAAGGGTAAGAAACTTCAACCGACCCTGTGCTCCCCTTTATGATTGTATGTAATAGGGCTGAACAATACATCATTTCAGAATGGACATTACAGCATACACGTGCTGTGGTCACATTGTAGAGGATGTTATGTACAGTAAATGGGGTCCATTAGTCCTGTTAGGCTAAAACTCTTATTGCTTGATTGAAAATGAAATCTAGCCAGTCTGTTTTTTTTATGCCTACTCTTGAAGAAAAATACTCTAGCACATCTGACATATAGTATAATTTAGCCTGATTTAATGACTTCTTGGACAACTGCCTTGTTTCCCCCTCTAAAATCCCCCTTGTCATTGCTGGAGTAATACATGCTTTACAAATGTTGCTTTGAAAGCTGCATACTACTACTACTACTACTTTTGGCTGCTCCCGTTAGGGGGCGCCACAGCGGATCATCCATTTCCATTTCTTCCTGTCTTCTGCGTCTTCCTCTGTCACACCAGCCACCTGCATGTCCTCCCTCACTACATCCATAAACCTCCTCTTTGGCCTTCCTCTTCCCCTCTTCCCTGGCAGCTCCATATTCAGCATCCCTCTCCCAATATACCCAGCATCTCTCCTCCACACATGTCCAAGCCATCTCAATCTTGCCTCTCTTGCTTTGTCTCCAAACCGTCCAACCTGAGCGGTCCCTCTAATGTAATCGTTCCTAATCCTGTCCTT
Organism: Lampris megalopsis; assembly: GCA_022114975.2. NCBI lineage: Eukaryota > Metazoa > Chordata > Actinopteri > Lampriformes > Lampridae > Lampris > Lampris megalopsis. The sequence continues at coordinate 706,466 of JAJHIY020001376.1, forward strand.
CTTCATCACTCCCAGTAAAATTCTTAGCATCTTCATCTCTGCCACCTCCAGCCCTGCCTCCTGTCTTTTCATCAGTGCCACTGTCTCCAAACCATATAACATAGCTGGTCTCACTACCATCTTGTAAACTTTCCCTTTAACTCTTGCTGGTACCCTTCTGTCACAAATCACTCCTGACACACTTCTCCACCCACTCCAACCTGCCTGCACTCTCTTTTTCACCTCTCTACTGCACTCCCCGTTACTTTGGACAGTTGACCCCAAGTATTTAAACTCAAATGCCTTTGTCACCTCCACTCCTTGCATCCTGACCATTCCACTGTCCTCTCTCTCATTCACGCATAGGTATTCCGTCTTGCTCCTACTGACTTTCATTCCTCTTCTCTCCAGTGCATACCTCCACCTCTCCAGGCTCTCCTCAACCTGCACCCTACTCTCGCTACAGATCACAATGTCATCCGCGAACATCATCGTCCATGGAGACTCCTGCCTGATCTTGTCCGTCAACCTGTCCATCACCATTGCAAACAAGAAAGGGCTCAGAGCCGATCCTTGATGTAATCCGACCTCCACCTTGAACCCATCTGTCATTCCAACCGCACACCTCACCATTGTCACACTTCCCTCATACATATCCTGCACCACTCCTACATACTTCTCTGCAACTCCTGACTTCCTCATACAATACCACACCTGGCTCGTAAAATCATGTATCTCGTTTTTATTCTTTAAAGTATAACAAAAACAAAAAAATGGCAGTGTTGGATTTATTTTTCCTTTTTTTCTGTGGACTGGCGGCCTGTCCAGGGTGTCTCCCCGCCCGCTGCCCAATGACTGCTGGGATAGGCTCCAGCATCTCTGGGACCCTGAGAGCAGGATAAGCAGTTTGGATAACGGATGGATTATATACAGTGGATCCGGAAAGTATTCACACCCCTTCACTTTCCCCACATTTTGTTATGTTACAGCCTTATTCCAAAATGGATTAAATTCCTTTTTTTTCTCATCAATCTACACACAATACCCCATTATGACAAAGTGAAAAAAGGTTTTGTAGAAATTTTTGCAAATTTATTAAAAATAAAAAACTGAAATATTGCATGTACATAAGTATTCACACCCTTTGCTATGACACTCAGAATTGAGCTCAGGTTCATCCTGTTTCCACTGATCATCCTTGAGATGTCTGTGAATGTTCTCATTCATCCAGGTCATGGTTATCCAGAGGAGTTGAACCAAGTGCAACTGGACTTGGTATATATCCATGAAGACGTTTCGCCTCTCATCCAAGAGGCTTCCTCAGTTCGTGCCTTTCTGACTAGACCAAGCTAGTCTGACTGGCTGCTGATGAGACTCAGAATTTATCCTCTAGGAGTCGTTGTCAGAGCTATTGATATGCGTGGCTCTTTGTGATCTGATGTTTACCAATGCCCGTCGCTAACAGAGCCATAGATATGAGTGGCTCTTTTTTGTGTACCAATGTTTGGCTGCGCCCGTTGTTATCGGAGCTATTGATATGCGTGGCTTTCCTTGAGACATCCTTGAGATGTTTCTACATCTTGATTGGAGTCCACCCGTAGTAAATTCAATTGATCGGACATGATTTGGAAAGGCACACACCTGTCTATATAAGGTCCCACTGTTGACAGTGCATGTCAGAGCAGAAACCAAGCCATGAAGTCAAAGGAATTGTCTGTGGACCTCCAAGATAGGATTGTATCGAAGCACAGATCTGGGGAAGGGTACAAAAAAATTTCTACAGCTTTGAAGGTCCCGAAGAGCACAGTGGTCTCCATCATTCGTAAATGGAAGAAGTTTGGATCCACCAGGACTCTTCCTAGAGCTGGCCGCCCAGCCAAACTGAGCAATCGGGGGAGAAGGGCCTTGGTCAGGGAGGTGACCAAGAACCCGACGGTCACTCTGACAGAGCTCCAGCGTTCCTCTGTGGAGATGGGAGAACCTTCCAGAAGGACAACCATCTCTGCAGCACTCCACCAATCAGGCCTTTATGGTAGAGTGGCCAGACGGAAGCCTCTGCTCAGTAAAAGGCACATGACAGCCCGCTTGGAGTTTGCCAGAAAGCACCTAAAGGACTCTCAGACCATGAGAAACAAGATTCTCTGGTCTGATGAAACCAAGATTGAACTCTTTGGCCTGAATGCCAAACGTCACGTCTGGAGGAAACCAGGCACCTCTCATCACCTTGCTAATACCATCCCTACAGTGAAGCATGGTGGTGGCAGCATCATGCTGTGGGGATGTTTTTCAGCGGCAGGAACTGGGAGACTAGTCAGGATCGAGGGAAAGATGAATGGAGCAAAGTACAGAGAGATCCTTGATGAAAACCTGCTCCAGAGCGCTCAGGACCTCAGACTGGGGCGAAGGTTTACCTTTCAACACGACAACGACCCTAAGCACACAGCCAAGACAATGAAGGAGTGGCTTTGGGACAAGTCTGTGAATGTCCTTGAGTGGCCCAGCCAGAGCCCAGACTTGAACCCCATTGAACATCTCTGGAAAGACCTGAAAATAGCTGTGCAGCGACGCTCCCCATCTAACCTTACAGAGCTCGAGAGGATCTGCAGAGAAGAATGGGAGAAATACCCCAAATATAGGTGTGCCAAGCTTGTAGCTTCATACCCAAGAAGACTTGAGGCTGTAATCGCTGCCAAGGGTGCCTCAACCAAGTACTGAGTAAAGGGTGTGAATACTTATGTACATGCAACATTTCAGTTTTTTATTTTTAATAAATATGCAAAAATTTCTACAAAACCTTTTTCGCTTTGTCATTATGGGGTATTGTGTGTAGATTGATGAGAAAAAAAAGGAATTTAATCCATTTTGGAATAAGGCTGTAACATAACAAAATGTGGGGAAAGTGAAGGGGTGTGAATACTTTCCGGATGCACTGTATATATATATATATGTATATATATATATATGTATATGTATGAATAAACGCAGAACCCAATGGGTCAGCCATCCATTTTCTTTGGGACAATCATTTGTACATGCTGAAGTACCTGAGTCCAATCCGTCTTCTCGGTGGCTCTTCTCGGTGTCGATCAAGGCATCGGCGAGATCGTACTGGTTGATCTCAGCTGTCTCAGCTGGAGGGTATGGCAGCAGGGAGGCAGGACTTTCTGACAGCTGGAAAAACAAAACCAGACGATGAGTCTGCCTTTTTATCCGACATCCACATCTAAATGCTCACACTCTCACTTAATCACTCAGGGGCAACTGTCATTTGGCAAAAGTAAGAAAACGTCATGCAGGTCATTCTGCACTTTTTGGGTGCTGCCATGTGACAGTGTTGAAGCACTGCCAGCTGAAGGACCGAAGGATCATGTAATCAACACTTCGCTGGTATAAACAACCATTTAAATCTCATGAAGTCCAGGTTTGTTAAACTTCTCCATTGAGGATTCAAGGTCTTACCGGTAATTTCTGGCCGGCAATCTCTGTGGGCGAGGTGTGTCGGGGCGGTGGATGCAGGTCCCCCTGAGAGACAAGGTACTGCAGCAGGTTCACCAAGGAGGCACAGGAATCAGCACAGGTGTGGAGGTGGACCACGTTGTTAGAGCAACGCAACTCAAATAGCGGCTGGCTCTGGAGGGGGGGGGGGTTAGAGAGAGAGGAGTCAGGGAAGAGTGACAGACTTAACTGCTTCAATCCCCAACATCACTCATCAGTACTGACTGCAGGTACACAAAACCATCGGTGACATTTCCCTTTCAGGGAGGAGCAAGAGGTGTGTGTGTGTGTGTGTGTGTGTGTGTGTGTGTGTGTGTGTGTTTAAAGACCCCACACCCAGAAAAATGTTTAAGATAAAAACAACAAAGGATAAAAGGATAAAAACAACAAAGGACCAATGCCATTCATCACCCATTTTGTGATACTAGTTTTGGTTCTTCTGCAGGATGCAGCATAAGCCATTCATAACGGGGCGTCCGGGTGGCGTAGCGGTCTATTCTGTTGCATACCAACATGAGGATCGCCGGTTCGAATCCCCGTGTTACCTCCGGCTCGGTCGGTGTCCCTACAGACACAATCGATCGTGTCTGTGGGTGGGAAGCCGGAAGCGGTTATGTGTCCTGGTCCTGCACTAGCGCCTCCTCTGGTTGGTCGGGGCACGCCTGTTTGGGGGGGGACTGGGGGGAATAGCGTGATCCTCCCACGCGCTACGTCCCCCTGGTGAAACTCCTCACTGTCAGGTGAAAAGAAGCGGCTGGTGATTCCACATGTATGGGAGGAGGCATGTGGTAGTCTGCAGCCCCCCCGGATCGGCAGAGGGGGTGGAGCAGAGACCGAGTGACTCGAAAGAGTGGGGTAATTGGCAGGATACAATTGGGGAGAAAAAAACCGGGACAAAGATTCTGGTGATGTGTTGGGGGTAACTGGTAGTGTGCTTCCCGTTGTATTGAGCAGTGATGTGACTTTTCCTGCCAAACGGCACCGCTGCTGCAGAGGGAAGGTGAAAGAAAGTGCAGGTACACAAACACACGGTGTGCACTCACCAGCTTGCCCGTGTCACTGCCCTTCCACGTGGTGATGGCCAGCTCCAGCAGGTCGATGTCCAGGACACAGATGTAGTCTGGGAACAGGAGAGACATCTGGGCTCATCAGAACCACTGCAAACCCACGCTGCCACAGGAACACTGGTGCTTTGTTTACGATGACAAGGGATACGTCCTAACCACAACACCCATACAGTGATGACACGGTGTTGTGCAGACAACACTCTGTATGCTGACTGTAAAACACCCATCAGCCGTGCAGACCATGTGCAGCCATCCTCTCAAAGACACACAAATATTACACTGCAAGACTGACGGCTACTGTGAGACAAGCGCCCTAACAAAGATGGCCCCGTGTGTCCTACCGTACCTCTCCTCAGGTCAACGGTGTCGGTCTCAAACTTGTCAGACAGGTAGAGCGCGGAGTCGTCCAGGATGAATCTAGCCACAACCAAGACAGAACAACACAGCGCATCATGAAGTGCAACGAACAATTATTTTCCGACTGTTTTCTGAGCCGTTCCGGTCGCTGCTCCTCCCCCTCTGCTGATCCGGGGGGGGGGGGGCTGCAGACCACCACATGCCTCCTCCGTTACATGTGGAGTCACCAGCTGCTTCTTTTCACCTGACCAGTGAGGAGTTTCACCAGGGGGATGTAGCACATGGGAGGATCACGCTATTCCCCCCCAGTTCTCCCTCCCCCCTCCCGAACAGGCACCCTCACTGACCAGAGGAGGCGCTAGTGCAGCAACCAGGACACATACCCACATCCAGCTTCCCACCCGCAGACACGGCCAACTGCGTCTGTAGGAATGCCCGACTAAGCCAGAGGTAATACGGGGATTTGAACTAGAGATCCCCATGTTGCTAGGCAACGGAATAAACCGCCACACCACCCGGACGCCCCTCCGTTTAATTTAGATGCCTCTATAAGACTGACACGAGCAAATAAGACCGTCAGTGGGAAGGTTGTATGTCATTATATAATGATTTTGCTCGTCTGCGGATTGGATTCCCCACAAAATGGGGGAACATTTTATGGCACGTCGCCCCAATTAAATATATATGCATTACCTCACTGCTGTATATCCGGCAAACACCTGTTTCTTCCAACACACCACCACATCTCTCCTTCAAAACAAACTCAAGAGCAACGAAAAGATGATGGCAGGTCTCTGCAGCGAGGTAATGCTAACGTGAAATCAAGTCATCCTTCTGCAAAGTCGTGTGTGTTACCGTGAACTGGAGGGCAACTCACAAAGACTCACCCACAAAAAACCACGTAATGTCTCTGTTGAGCCAGTACCTTAGGTGGAAGGTGGCCGTGTCAACAATGATGTTGCTGGACAGAGAGAAGGACTCGGCTGTGAAGAGCACTCTCAGTGGCAGATACAGGGGTCTGTGGCAAGCAGAGAGACAGACAGACAGAGACGAGGGGACAAAGAGTAGGGTTCATACACTCTATCATGTTCACTATTCTTATATTTTATACATACATATACATATACGTATATACACATATATATATATATATATATATATATATATATATATATATATATACATACATATACATATATATATATATATATATATATATATATATATATATATATATATATATATATATATATATATATATATATATATATATATATATATACATATACGTATATATATATATATACACTGCTCAAAAAAATAAAGGGAACACCTAAAAACACAATATAGACCTCGATGAATGAAATATTTCAGCTGAAAATCTTTTTTTTTTTTTATAAATTTATTTCTGATTTTTCCCTTTTTTCTCCCAATTTAGTGGCCAATCGATCCCTATTTTAATTCAAACACCCACCCTCGCACTGTATGCGTTCGCCAACTGCATCTCTCCGGCCGGCAGTCTCGAAGGAGACCGCCTCGCCACTTTCGTGACAAGGCGACTCCAAGCCGAACCACTGTTTTTCCGACACACACAGAGACGCATTCACGTGACGAACACAAGCCGACTCCGCCCCCCTCCCGAAGACAGCGTTGCCAATGATCGCTGCTTCGTCGAGTCCGGCCATAGTCGGATCTGACGAGACCGGGGCGCGAACCCAGTCCCCAGTGGGCAACTGCATCGACACAGAGCCGATGCTTAGACCGCTACACCACCGCGGACCAGAAAATCTTTATTTATTAGACAGAGGAATGTGTTTAGAGCAAAATAACCTAAGAATGATCAATGGAAATCAAAATCATTAGCCCATTAAGGTCTGGATTCAGAATCATACTCAAAATCAAAGTGGAAAATGAGAACATAGGCTGATCCAACTTCTGTGGAAATTCTTCAAGACGATTCAAAATGAGGCTCAGTAGTGTGTGTGGCCTCCACGTGCCTGTATGCACTTCCCACAACGTCTGGGCATGCTCCTGATGAGACGACGGATGGTCTCCTGAGGGATCTCCTCCCAGACCTGGATCAGGGCATCGGTCAACTCCTGGACAGTCTGTGGTGCGACATCGCGTTGGCGGATGGTACGAGACATGATGTCCCAGAGGTGCTCGATTGGATTCAGGTCTGGGGAACGTGCAGGCCAGTCCATAGCATCAATGCCCTCGACATACAGGAACTGCTGACACACTCTGGCCACATGAGGACGAGCATTGTCATACATGAGCAGGAACCCAGGGCCCACTGCACCAGCATAGGGTCTGACAATGGGTCTGAGGATCTCATCCCGGTACCTAATGGCAGTCATGGTACCTCTGGCTAGCATGTAGAGGTCTGTGCGGCCCTCCAAGGATATGCCTCCCCAGACCATCACTGACCCACCGCCAAACCGGTCATGCTGGAGGATGTTGCAGGCAGCAGAACGTTCTCCACAGCGTCTCCAGACTCTCTCACGTCTGTCACATGTGTTCAGTGTGAACCTGCTCTCATCTGTGAAGAGCACAGGGCGCCAATGGCGAATCTGCCAACCAAGATGTTCTCTGGCAAAGGTCAATCGGGCTGCACGGTGTTGGGCTGTGAGCACAGGCCCCAATTGTGGACGTCGGGCCCTCATACCATCCTCATGCATTCTGTTTCTCACTGTTTGAGCAGAAACCTGCACATTAGTGGCCTGTTGAAGGTCGTTTTGTAGGGCTCCGGCAATGCTCCTCCTGTTCCTCCTTGCACAAAGGACCAGATAGCGGTCCTGCTGCAGGGTTGTTGTCCTCCTGCGGCCCCCTCCACGTCTCCTGGTGTACTGGCCTGTCTCCTGGTACCTCCTCCATGCTCTGGACACTGTGCTGGGAGACACATCAAATCTTCTTGCCACAGCACGCATTGATGTGCCATCCTGGATGAGCTGCACTACCTGAGCAACTTCTGTAGGTTGCAGATACCGCCTCATGCCACCTCTAGTGGTGAGGGCACTAGCAAAATGAAAAACTAACCAAAGATCGGCCAGAAAAGATGAGGACAGGCAAATGGTCTGTGGCCACCACCTGCAAATCCATTCCTTTTATAGGGGTTGTCTTGCAAATTGTCTAATTTCCACCAGGTGGAAATTAGACAATTTACCAACAGGTGAAATTGATTCACAAATCAGTGTTGCTTCCTAACTGGACAGGTTGATATCTCAAAAGTGTGATTGACTTGGAGCTACATTGCATTGCTTATGTGTTCCCTTTATTTTTTTGAGCAGTGTATATAGCGTTTTTCCCGAAACAGTCAATGTCAATATAAGTGCTCAACTAATATGTGTTATTAGTTTATATATACACACACACACACACACACACACACACACACACACACACACACATATATATACATATATATATTCCCTACTTTATGTATATATATATATATATATATATTTTCACACACACACACACACACACACACACACACACACACACACACATATATATATATATATATATATATATATATATATATATATATATATATATATATATATATATATATATATATATATATATATATATATATAAAACATCCATCCATCCATCCATTATCCAACCGCTTATCCTGCTCTCTGGGGTCGCGTGGATGCTGGAGGGAGCCTATCCCAGCAGTCATTGGGCGGCAGGCAGGGAGACACCCTGGACAGGCCATCACAGGGCCCAGAGAATATAAATAAACAAATAAATATATAATGAAAAAGATATAATTATCTTTTCACATATTCTTTCTTTTTGGATTCCACCCCCCCTTTTTTTTCTCCCAGACTCTAATTTGGACCAATTAGCCCGCTCTTCGGAGCCGTCCCGGTCTCTGCTCCACCCCCTCTGCTCATCCGGGGAGGGCTGCAGACTACCACATGCCTCCTCCCATACACGTAGAGTCACCAGCCGCTTCTCTTCACCTGACAGTGAGGAGTTTCACCAGGGGGCGTAGCACGTGGGAGGATCACGCTATTCCCCCAGTTCCCCCTCCTCCCCGGACAGGTACTCCGACCGACCAGAGGAGGCGCTAGTGCAGCGACCAGGACACATACCCACATCCATCTTCTCACCCGCAGACACGGCCAATTGTGTCTGTAGGGACGCCAAACCAAGCCGGAGGTAATACGGGGATTCAAACTAGCGGTCTCCATGTTGGTAGGCAACGGAATAGACCGCTACGCTACCCGGACACCATCTTTTCATATAATTCTTATATTATGTTATATTATGTTATGTTATATTATATTACGTTATATGATATTATACAATGTTATGTTATATTATATTATTTTATATTATATTATGCTATGCTATGTTATATTATGTTGTTATATTATATTATATTATATTATATTATGTTGTTATATTATATTATGTTATATTATATTATATGATGTTGTTATATTATATTATATTTTATTATGTGATGTTATATTATACTATGTTATGTTATATTATGTTACGTTATATTATATTGTATTACATTATATTGTTATATTATATAATATCATGTTATATTATATGAAAAGATAATTATATCTGTAACATTGCTCTGACTGTGTGTGTGTGTGTGTACCTGTAGTCCACAGCACAGGTTGCCAGGTGTGTATGCAGGACAGTGATGACAGCAGGTGGTGTGTATCCTAGGATGGGGTCATCGATGACGTCCAGAAACTCAACCAGCTGCAGCAAACAAACACAGTTTGCTGGTGACACAGCACGCCAGAGACACGTCACTCCAGTGTGTGTCACAGCAGTGTGTTTTACACCAGTGTGTTTCAGGGCTTTTACATCCGGCTGCACAGACGTCCACATGAACGCTGTGCATGTTCAGTCCATATACCCAGTCTCACCATCATGGGCAAACGGGTCCCCTCAATGTGACTGAACTGGGTGTGACAGGATATGAGGTCTGGTGACATGAGGTCTGGTGATGAGGTCTGGTAACATGAGGTCTGGTGACATGAGGTCTGGTGATATGTGAGGTCTGGTGATATGTGAGGTCTGGTGACATGAGGTCTGGTGACATGAGGTCTGGTGACATGAGGTCTGGTGATATGAGGTCTGGTGACATGAGGTCTGGTGATATGAGGTCTGGTGACATAAGGTCTGGTGATATGAGGTCTGGTGACATGAGCTCTGGTGATATGAGGTCTGGTGATATAAGGCCTGGTGACATGAGGTCTGGTGACATGAGGTCTGGTGATATGAGGTCTGGTGACATGAGGTCCGGTGACATGAGGTCTGGTGATATGAGGTCCGGTGACATGAGGACTGGTGATATGAGGTCTGGTGTATATTGTGTTACTGGACTACATCCCAGATTCAACTCAGTACAGCCCTTCTGTCCGGGGGCTAGAATGAGGGGCTACTTTCAAATGTCGTCTGCAGAACCCATCTCTTGTGTCCATGCATTGCATCATGCACATTTAAAATCAGGTTTGGGGCAGGGGGAGAGACAGGGGGGCAGACGGTCAGGAGGGGGCAGACAGAGGGGCAGATGGACAGGAGGATACTGAGGACACTGAGCCAGCTAGCTTCTGGAGACTCTCCAGCTAATCATCCTACCTGCTCATGCCAACTCTGATTGGTCTGGGTCATGTGATGTCGCATGGTGGCTCCTTTGAGACGAAGGGCAACCAGAAACTCCTGAAAAGAGACGCAGAAAAAATAACCTGGTTTCGTTTCAGAAGTGCATCAAGCTTGAGACCGAGTGTGCTTCACTGAAGAGCTTCTTCAGAAAAAGAGGAGCACTGACCTTGACGTTCCTCTGGGTGTCCAAGGTGATTTTGATGGCAGTAGACAGCATCTGGAGCTCGGTCTCCCTGCCGCTCAAGCTACTCACCCCCAGTTCAGTGGGGTAGATGATAGGGTCCAGGTACCTTGGGGTAGTAAAACTGGGCATCTCTAAGTACTCTGGGAGAGGGGAGTCTTTCCCCACTACTGCAGGACACATGGGAGGAAACACATTAGACATTAGACCAGAGGAACGTGGGTCTGAATGTTAAACAGACCATCTATCCATCTATTATCCAAACCGCTTATCCTGCTCTCACGGTTGCGGGATGCTGGAGCCTATCCTAGCAGTCACTGGGCGGCAGGCGGGGAGACACCCTGGACAGGCCGCCAGGCCATCACAGGGCGCCCACACACACATTCATACCTAGGGACAATTTAGTACAGCCGATTCAACTGACCTACATGTCTTTAGACTGTGGGAGGAAACCGGAGCCCCTGGAGGAAACCCATGCAGACACAGGGAGAACATGCAAACTCCACACAGAGGACGACCCGGGATGACCCCCAAGGTTGGACTACCCTGGGGCTCGAACCAGGACCTTCTTTCTGTGAGGCGACCGCACTAAGCACTGCCAAATGTAAAACAGACCGTTCAACTTTATTTAAAGGGAGGTTTTTATGGAAGACGAGGTTTGTCTCATCTTGTCTGGGGTGGATTTGCTGACAGTAAAGTGTCACACATTACTGCTTTTGCAGCACTTCAATAACAGTTCTGTTTCACCAGCTTCTTCATGCGACCAAGCAGCACACCTTGAACAAGTCATTCAGAACTGGCCCTTCAGGTGATGTTGCACCAGAACGCCATCACACTACTGACCCTGCAGACAGCCTGTTTTCATGACAGGTGGGTGTTTTCATGACAGGTGGGTGTTTTCATGGCAGGTGGGTGTTTTCATGGGAGGCGAGTGTTTTCTTGGGAGGCGGGTGTTTTCATGGCAGGCGGGTGTTTTCATGGCAGGCGGGTGTTTTCATGGGAGGCGAGTGTTTTCATGGGAGGCGGGTGTTTTCATGGCAGGCGGGTGTTTTCATGGCAGGCGGGTGTTTTCATGGCAGTTGGGTGTTTTCATGGGAGGTGAGTGTTTTCATGGGAGGCAGGTGTTTTCATGGCAGGCGGGTGTTTTCATGGGAGGTGGGTGTTTTCATGGCAGGCGGGTGTTTTCATGGCAGGCGGGTGTTTTCATGGCAGGCGGGTGTTTTCATGGGAGGCGGGTGTGGCGCACTGGAAACCAAAACTGCTTCTGGTGAAACCACAACCTTTCATGAAAGGTTCTTCCGAGCCGTCCCGGTCACTGCTCCACCCCCTCTGCTGATCCGGGGAGAGCTGCAGACTACCACATGCCTCCTCCCATACATATGGAGTCACCAGCCACTTCCCTTCACCTGACAGTGAGGAGTTTCACCAGGGGGGCGTAGCGCGTGGGAGGATCACACTATTCCCCCCAGTTCCCCCTCCCCCTGAACAGGCGCCCTGACCGACCACAGGAGGCGCTAGTGCAGCGACCAGGACACATATCCACATCCGGCTTCCGACCCATGGCCAATTGTGTCTGTAGGGATGCCCGACCAAGCCGGAGGTAACACAGGGATTTGAACCAGCAATCCTCATGTTGGTAGGCAACAGAATAGACCGCCACACTACCCGGACACCCCACAGATATGTTTCATAGACATACAGTAGTGATACCAATTTGTTAAAAAGGGAAAAATAAGAAAGCTGCTCCTGGCTCCTCACCTCGATGGTAGAGCTCCACTCTTTTGCTCTCCAGGCACAGGAAGTTAAGGTTGGGGTTATTCTGGTGTTGTGCCACGCTAAATATCTTGCCCCCCTCCAGGTCGAGCACAATCTCTCCATGGTTCTGGTCCTCCTGTCAGCACAGTCAGAACGGAGAGAAAACAGAATGGACAGTCCAAATGGTACGAAGTCCCTTACCTTACAAAAATTAGATTATTAAAGTGTAACTCCTTCCCCAGGTCTGAGCCTAACTCCACCCATCGCATTATTCTGAAAATGCTAAAAAGTGGGGAAGGGGTTGAGCGGGGTGAGGCATTACAGTATGAGGCAGGAATAGCTGGGGAGATCTGTAAGAAGGGCCCAGCACATGCCCAGAGTCACTGCCACTGCAACCAGCTTACCTTTCGGTACGGTGCGTTGGACACCGCCCCATGAAGACACCCCGACCGCTGCAACACAGATGCGCCGCAGATGGAAGGGGGCCCCACAAGATGGGCTGTGCACTGTGCTTTGCAGCAGCGGAGAGAGGCGGGCGACGGGGTTACTATTCCCCCAGCTGCGGCACGAGCCCAGCCCAGCCCAACCCACCCAGTTGTCCGGTCGGTGGTGCTTCTATAGCCACAAGAAGCACAAGTCTGAGCCGTTGTGCCAAAATTGGACATGATGAAGTAATGTGACTATAACTAACTGTAAAGTGAGAGAACTTCAAGAGGAAATGATGAAGTAATGTAACGATAACTAACGATAAACTGAGAGAACTTCAAGAGGAAATGATGAAGTAATGTAACGATAACTAACGGTAAACTGAGAGAACTTCAAGAGGAAATGATGAAGTAATGTAACTATAACTAACTGTAAACTGAGAGAACTTCAAGAGGAAATGATGAAGTAATGTAATTATAACTAACTGTAAACTGAGAGAACTTCAAGAGGAAATGATGAAGTAATGTAACTATAACTAACTGTAAAGTGAGAGAACTTCAAGAGGTAATGATGAAGTAATGTAACTATAACTAACTGTAAAGTGAGAGAACTTCAAGAGGAAATGATGAAGTAATGTAACTATAACTAACTGTAAACTGAGAGAACTTCAAGAGGAAATGATGAAGTAATGTAACTATAACTAACTGTAAACTGAGAGAACTTCAAGAGGAAATGATGAAGCAATGTAACTATAACTAACTGTAAACTGAGAGAACTTCAAGAGGAAATGAAGCAATGTAACTATAACTAACTGTAAACTGAGAGAACTTCAAGAGGAAATGTTGAAGTAATGTAACGATAACTAACGGTAAACTGAGAGAACTTCAAGAGGAAACGATAAAGTAATGTAACGATAACTAACGGTAAACTGAGAGAACTTCAAGAGGAAATGATAAAGTAATGTAACGATAACTAACGGTAAACTGAGAGAACTTCAAGAGGAAATGATGAAGTAATGTAACTATAACTAACTGTAAAGTGAGAGAACTTCAAGAGGAAATGATGAAGCAATGTAACGATAACTAACGGTAAACTGAGAGAACTTCAAGAGGAAATGATGAAGTAATGTAACTATAACTAACTGTAAAGTGAGAGAACTTCAAGAGGAAATGATGAAGTAATGTAACTATAACTAACTGTAAAGTGAGAGAACTTCAAGAGGAAATGATGAAGTAATATAACTATAACTAACGGTAAACTGAGAGAACTTCAAGAGGAAATGATGAAGTAATGTAATGATAACTAACGGTAAACTGAGAGAACTTCAAGAGGAAATGATGAAGTAATGTAACTATAACTAACTGTAAAGTGAGAGAACTTCAAGAGGAAATGATGAAGTAATATAACTATAACTAACGGTAAAGTGAGAGAACTTCAAGAGGAAATGTTGAAGTAACGTAACTATATCTAACTGTAAACAGAGAACTTCAAGAGGAAAATGTAATAAAGGCACAAGCTTAGTGAGGCTAGCAAAAAAATAGGTAACCTCTGGTGAACACTGAGTGTCAGCATATATTTGAAAATGAGCAGGGTTTCACAGACACACTCGAGGGTGGGGGCTGGGGGAGGGGGTGGGTTGCCCACCTCTGATTAGGGGCATGAACATTATTTTTTTTATATAAATTTCATGACATGGACAAGTCCCAAACCGGTTGACTCCGAGTCACCCTTGGCCCCGCGAGGTTCAGAGCTGATTTAAAACAGCGGCTGGCATGTTGAGCCATTTTCAACCCACGAAAGGCCCATTTTTTATAAATCTGGTAAGAAATGTCCATGTTAAGGCCAGCGCAGATGTGTTTCATCACAGTACAGTCATTTCATTCAGTTTACATGATATGACTGTACTGATATGACCACTTCCAGTGTTGGAAGATGGCGGCATGAATTCGTGTTTGTGGCGGGCTGGTGTCGGAAGACAGCGGCGTGAATTCACATTTGCGCTGGCCTCACCCGGTACCGTTCCTGATTAAGCTTGAAAAACATGTTTAAGTGTGCGGTACCTCTTTAAAAGAGGATGCAGTTAACAAAATAAAAACTGGTGAACAAGGGACACGAAACAGTTAAGAATATCTCCTGTAGGACAGGAAGGAGTTCACTTAAATAAAATGACACCTGTCTTCAACGTGTGAATCAATGAGGTGGATGAACAAAGTGTAAAGCAGGCATGGTTAACAGACAGTTGGCTCACCATCTTGTCCGTCATGGCTTGGAGGCGCCCCTTGCCAATAATAACTGTGAGGGTAAGGAGGCTGAGGGTGTGGTCAGGGCGGAGCTCTGACCGCCTTTCCTTGGCTGATTCGGTGGCCGGGAGGAACCGAGGCTCCTCCTCATCAGAATCTGAGTCTTTAATACAATGAGAAAGAAATCAAAACAAGGCTTAATCTGGTTTCCTGAGTGGATGAAGATCAAGAGCACCCCTACTTTAAAATATACTCAGAATAAATGTTGCTACTTTCTAGGTTCCACTATCGGTTGCCTAATGCTCTACAGCAGTCATTTCCAGAGACTGGGTCGGGACACACAGGTGGGTCGCAGAATTTATTTGGGCCACCAAATAAAATTTGCAGAATTACTTCCATAGTCTTTTATTTTAAGATTTAAATCTGCAGATTTATATCTGCGCGCTCCTCTTGCACACTGGACTGGAACGCAATACTAAAAAGCAAGCAGGCTCCCCTGTCACGTGACATTACCAAGCTGTAGATAACATTAATATGGACACGTGGCTATTTGGAGGAGGCCTAAAAAGATCATAGTCAGGGTAATAGCACATAATAGGGCTGATGAGATTTGATGAGGAATAGAACTGATGTATTTAACGAATCGACTCTGCGTAACTGTAGTCCACTGACTTCTGGTTTCTACTGTAGCAGTTATACCAGTTTCCTGTTTGCTGGTGTGTGCTATTGGCAATGGTATATTTTTTCACGATGCCTGCAAGATTTACCATGGATAAATGTCAACCACATGCACACAACTGTCATCATACTCATGTCCACAACTCACGTCCACAATTATGAGGATGAGGATACTCTTCCTCATAATTGTGGACGTAACTTGATGTGTACAACTTGAAACTTTTCACCCGTTTGCTGGTAGGTGCAGGTGAAGTTTGTCGACAGTTGTGTTCACGTGGTTGACATTTATCCATGGTAAATCTTGCAGGCATCGTGAAAAACATGCCACTGTCAATAGCACACGCCAACAAAGGAAACTGGTATGACCGCTGCAGTAGAAACTGGAAGTCAGTGGACTACAGTTATGCACAGAGCCGACTGGTTGTTGACCGTCCAAACTGATTGACAGACGGTTTGATAATATTAGCTGCACTTAAACACAAGCCTACTTGTTCTCATAACATGCATGAAGCATTTCCAAAATCTTTCAACAAGAAGCACGTTTTCGATAGGAGTGAATGTTCATACTGTTTGTACTTGTAACACTGAATCTGATATGAAAGGCTTGCGTACATTTTGTTTGTTTTACCGAGGGGAGGAAATAAAAACAACAGCCTGCTAACTCCACCTAAATGCATAAACGAAGCTGTGATTTATCAAACGTGTATCTCTTCAAAATGGCTGCTTTACCTACTCAAGATAAATAACAAGGTGATGTGGAAGTGGCAGTAAACACTGCCAGAAACGTTCATTTATGCACCAACTTGCTCATCTCATGATTTATAAGTAAGGTCTGTTGTGAATTCAGTCGTGAGGGCTCGTTGTTTTTAGAAAGTGGGTCCCCAGAAAAGAAGTTTGGGAAACACTGCTCTACAGCATCGGTCCTCACAGATCAGGTACAGTGGTGGCACAGAGAATCATGTGTGTGAAGCATTTCTTACCAATCTAACGCCACACTGGCTCTCCGATACACCGTTAAGTGTAACTGCTCTGCAAGCTGTGATGAAAACTTCATACATTTTCCCTTTCACAGCTGCAGTAAGACTCACCCAGTCTGAAGGCTGACTTGCAGAGCTGAAACTCATCGTGGTGGTGATGGCGGCCAGGGTGTGGGCTGTGGGAGGAGGGAGGGGGAGGGGGAGGGGGCTCCCACATCAAGAGGTCATTGTTGATCCTAGATGGAAGATGGACACAAAGACAAAATGTGAGACGCTGTTATACGGCATAATATGAGAGATTATGTGGGAGAGAAAAAGGGACAGATTGTCCCGCTGGTACCACAGTGCACCCACATACACCCAAACACACACTCATACAAGTACATGCATGGGAGGTGGGAGGCGTACCTATTGTAAATGCTCTGGAAGGCCTGTTTGCTGGGCAGGAGGATGTAGGCCAGAGGCAGGCTAATGTCAATGGCACACTGGCACTGGGACACACACTGGGCCTGGAACTGACACATCTCCTCTGGGTCAGCTGGAATCACCATCTGGACCACAGAAGGAATCATAGACAAGATAGATGAGAAAGGAAAGATGTGGGGGAGGAGGAGAAGAGAGAAAAATGTAAGTAGGAGGAGGACAGGGGAGGTTGATCAAAAAGTCAGTGCAGGAGGACGAGAAGTAAAATACCCCTTTTCCACTGACATAAGGCCAATGCTGGTGCCAGTGCTCAGCCAGGGAGCCAGCAAACCATTTTACAAACCGACCAGTTCCACTGGTTTGAGAAGTGAAAAATTATGTGACCAGATGCCGCTGTTAACTTGATGTTTGTTCAATCAAAATCAAAACTTTACCTTGAGTATTAATTACGCACCAGACCCAACTACACCATGAACCGAAGGGCAGACAAGATCCACCAACTGCGGCAAGAGCTTTGGACAAGGCAGTTCAAGGTAGCAACCGAGGAGGAGAAACCACCACTGGCTGAGCTCCGTTACATCATCAGGAAGAAGCTCATGACTCTGCACAGAGCAGAATGGCACAGGAGACGGAGGAGAGAGAGAGAGAGCCAGGATGCATACTGTGTTTATAGCTGATCCATTTGGATTCACAAGGCAGTTGTTCAGGCAGAAGTGCAGCAGTCGTCTTGCCTGCTCTAAAGAAGAGGTAAACCACTTCCTGCACAACACTCTGAGTGACCCTGATAGACAGTAAGCACTAGGGCCCCTCAGAGTGTATAACACCGCCCACGATGGAGTTCAACACCAGAGAGCCCACCTGGAATAAAGTCCAGGAGGTGGTTACTGCAGCCAGAGCCAGCTCTGCTCCATGACCCAGGGGAGTACCCTATAAGATGTACAAGTGCTGCCCAGAGCTCCTCAGTATCCTCTGGAAGATTCTGCGGGTGATTTGGCACAGGGGAACTGTAGCGGACCAGTGGGGGCAGGCAGAGGGAGTCTGGATACCAAAGGAAGAGAACTCAAACAAGCTGGAGCAGTTCAGATTCATCTTGCTCCTCAATATGAAGGGGACGATCTTCTTCTATGTCCTACCCAGAAAGATGACAGACTTCCTTTCTAAGAATGCTTACATTGATACTTCGGTACAGAAAAATGGCATTCCTGGAGTTCCAGGGTGCCTAGAACACACTGGACTTATCATCCAGCTGATCAGGGAGGCGCACGAAAGGAAGGGTGACCTAGTTGTGCTTTGGGTTGACCTTGCCAACGCATATGGCTCAATACCCCACAAGCTAATCGAGACTACCCTGGACCAATACCATGTACCCAGTAACATCAAGGAACTCATCCTGAACTACTACAGGAACTTCAGGCTCAGTCACATCTGGGAACACAACATCTGACTGGCAACAGCTTGAGAAGGGGATTATAACTGGGTGTACCATCACAGTTACACTCCTCACCCTTGCCATGAATATGGTGGAAAAGGCAGCTGAAATTGAGTGCAGAGGCCCTCTGTCCAAGTCTGGTGTTCGGCATCCCCCCCATCAGAGCCTTTATGGATAACCTCACTGTCACCACATCATTGGTGCCTGGTGGCAGGTGGCTCCTCCAGGGCCTGGAGAAGCTCATGTCCTGAGTTAGGATGAGTTTTAAACAGAGGTGTGAAAACCAGGTCCAGAAAGTAAATGTCCAAACCATGTATTTGCTCCAACCATGTTACTAAACCAGCTGATTTTGTTAGCTAGTCTTCCCTACCTAGTTGAGGAGTGGTGTTGACTAGAATCTGCTGGTGTAGTGCATGAGTGGAGCAAATATATGGTTTGGACTTTTACTTTCTGGACCTGGTTTTTACACCTCTAGTTTTAAACCAGCCAAATGTAGAGCAATGGTGTTGAAGAGGGGAAAAGTGGTGGACCAGTTTCGCTTCTTTTTGGATGGTAATCCAATCCATTACTGAGAAATCAGTCACGAGTCTGGGCAAGGTCTTTGACTGTAGCCTTAGGGATGCAGCAGCAATCCAAGCAACCATCAAGGAGTTTGAGACTTGGCTCACCACAGTAGACAAGTCTGGCCTACCTGGCAGGTTCAAGGCTTGGATTTACCAAAATGGCATCTAACCCCGAGTCCTCTGGCCTCTGCTGGTTTATGAGGTAGCCCTGTCAACAGTGGAGAACTCGGAGAGGAAGCTCAGTAGCTACCTCCAGAGATGGCTGGGTCTGCCGCACATCCTTAGTAGTGCAGCAATGTATGGGAGGAGCAACAAACTCCAACTCCCTATCAGCAGCCTCGACAAGGAGTTCAGGGTTTCTCGCACAAGAGAGGCACTGCTGTATCTTGATGCATGCTCAATAATCCAGGTAAGAAAATCAAAGAAGTTTGAATCAGTTCATCTGGATACAATGTTTAGTGACAGATATGTTTCATCACTCAACTAAGTGACATCTTCAGTCCAAACTGACTGCAGGTATCCCACCCTTATAAACAATACAGTGGCATAACGACCAAAACCAATGACCAGTTTCATATGGAAATATGGGTATGGCCGTTAACTAGAGCTTCAATGGCCATGTGTACTATTCACAAAGGACTTGGGAATGTTTGCAATCACAGCATTGCAAGATGGTGACAGATGTACTCTTAGCCCCCCCCCCCCCTCGGTTCAGGGATGGTCGTTCCCTCTTAACATAGATGGTCTCTTTGTCTTCCTGTTCAAACGATTGCTCCTCCCTATCAAGAATGTGCACATCGTCATCCCTGAAAGAGTGGCCACTGGCCTGTAGATGGTGTAGACTGCGGAGTCTTGGTCTGACGTGTTAGCTCTCCTGTGTTGTGTCATCCTCTTGGCCAGTGTCTGTTTAGCTTCCCCAGTGTGTAAATCATGGCAATCCTCCTGGCACTTAACAGGACAACAGCTGTTTCAGTGTAAACCAGTGGTGATTCCGTATGTGGCAGGAGTGTCAGAAAAGCTGAGATGCGTATTTTCAAAACATCTTGTCTCAGTTGCTTTCAAACCCCAAAACATGCTGCACCAGAAGTTGGTCCACTCCAAGGATCAGGTCCCCTACACAAACAGAGCAATATAGTGTATGCTGTTAAGTGCCAGGAGGATTGTCGTGACTTGTACACAGAGAATTGATCCACTTTCTAAATGTGAAAAAAAAAAGATACAGACCTGCTGTTCCCTGAATGCTCCTAAACCTGCATATATTTGCATTAAAATTCGTTTTAGATCAATTGCACAAAAAAAAGTTACGATTAGATCTACCTAAAACGACCATCAGCACTCATAATTTGCACGTGATTGTGTGCGTCATGTCAGTATTTATGACGTGTGTTGGTCGCATCATTTCCTTCGTGAAGTTCGTTGCTCTGTCCTAGAAACACACTAGTGCCCTCCAGTGCAGAGAAATTGTCTAAACTTATCCAAAAGAATTGAATCAAGTGCAACTGGACTTGGTATATATCCGTGAAGACGTTTCGCCTCTCATTCAAGAGGCTTCATCAGTTCGTGCCTTTCTGACTAGACCAAGCTAGCCTGACTGGCTGCTGATGAAACTCAAGATATTTAGCTTCTTTGGAGTCGTTATCGGAGCTATTGATGTCAATGGCTCTTTTGTGTTCCGATGTTTAGCAACGACAGTCATTGGAGGTGTTAGTTTCGACTTTGTTAGTGCTCCATTCAGTGGTCATGAGAGTTGTTGGAGCCGTTAGTGACCGACTGGTGTTCTTGGAGGCTAGGCTTCTTGAGTCTCCTGGGTAGAGATGAAAGGACGGCATTGTAAGTGGGAGATAGGTGGTGTCGCAGACCTCCTCCTCTTTTGAGGGATGGTTTTTCCAGTTTCACATAGATAGCTTCCTTCACCCCTCTTTCAAACCATCTATCTTCCCTGTCCAAAATGTGTACGTTGCTGTCCTCGAAGGAGTGTGTCTTCTCCTTTAGGTGTAGATAGACTGCTGAGTCTTGTCCTGAGGAGTCTGGCCTTCTGTGTTGGGCCATCCGTTTGTGTAGTGGTTGTTTGGTTTCTCCTATGTATAGGTCAGTGCAATCTTCACTGCATTGTACAGCATACACCAGATTGCTTTTCCGGGTGTGTGGTACACAGTCTTTGGGATGAACCAGTCTTTGTCGGAGTGTGTTGCTGGGTTTGAAGTATACCGGGATGCGGTGTTTGTTGAAAATTCTCCTGAGTTTCTCGGAGACCCCAGAAACATACGGGATGACTGTGCTATTCCTTCTGTTCCTTTCTCCTCATCGCTCACCTGGTTGGTCTTTTTGGAACGTGTTGCAATTTTCTGGGGTAGCTGCAGATTTTAAAGCTCCCCTCAGGTGTTTGTGTTCTTCCCGTTGGGCCTGAGTGCTGCTGGGCACATTATCAGCTCTGTGTTGCAGAGTTCTGATGATGCTCAGTTTGTGTTCCAGAGGGTGGTGTGAGTCGAAAAGTAGATATTGGTCTGTGTGTGTAGGTTTCCTGTAAACCCCAATGTGGAGGCTCCTGTCTTCCTCCATGTGGACGTCACAGTCCAAGAAGGGCAAACTGTTGTTCTTTACGTCTTCCCTTGTGAACTTAATGTTCTTGTCAACTGAGTTGATGTGTTTGGTAAACACTTGCACCTCGTGTTTGGTTTTTGACCCATGTGTCGTCCACATATCTGAACCAGCGGCTTGGAGGTGTTCCTCTGAAGGAGTTCAGGGCCCTGTGTTCTACCTCTTCCATATATAAGCTGGCCACAATGGGAGATACTGGTGAGCCCATTGCACAGCCATGTTTCTGTCTGTAAAACTGGCCCCTGAATTGGAAAAACCATCCCTCAACAGAGGAGGAGGTCTGCGACACCACCTATCTCCCACTTACAATGCCGTTCTTTCATCTCTACCCAGGAGACTCAAAAGCTTAGCCTCCAAGAACAACAGTCGGTCACTAACAGCTCCAACGACTCATGACCACTGAATGGCGCACTAACGAAGTCGAAATGAACACCTCCAACGACTGTCGTTGCTAAACATCGGAACACAAAAGAGCCATTGACATCAATAGCTCTGATAACAAATCTAAAGAGGCTAAATATCTTGAGTTTCATCACCAGCCAGTCAGACTAGCTTGGTCTAGTCAGAAAGGCACGAACTGATAAAGCCTCTTGGATGAGAGGCGAAACGTCTTCACGGATACATACCAAGTCCAGTTGCACTTGATTCAATTCCTTTGGATAACCATGACCTGGATGAATGAGAACATTCAGATAGCCTAAACTTGATTTTTAATTATTGCCAACACGTCTGGTTACAGGCGCCATTACAGACACACCATGACTACCACCGAGGCACTGCAGTATTTACAGGCATTGGACAGCGGCCATTATAAATTGTTTGAAAAATAGTATTAAAGTTGTTAAAATGTTAATTTTGGTGTCAGTTTCCTAACAAACATATTACAATATGTAATGCATTAATATCTTAACTGGGTATTTATCTTGACACAATATAGAGTTTAAACACCGTGGTCATTTTGACCGCTCATGGTCGTTTTAGGTAGCAGTGAAATCCTGGTCGTTCTGGCTTTGCCACCTGAGAACCAGTTTATTTGTGGTGCAAATGTTCATAATCGTTTTTTTATTAGGTTCAGGAGCTGGCACCAGAAATGACCTGACGTCAGTCAAAAAAGGGCTAAAAAAAGAAATGAAGAGGCTATCAAAAATACAGCGGAGCACCTGGAGGAAACCCACACAGACACGGGGAGAACATGCAAACTCCACACAGAGGACGACCTGGGGTGACCCCCAAGGTTGGACTACCCCGAGGTTCGAATCCAGGACTTTCTTGTGGTGAGGCGACCACACTAACCACTGCGCCACCGTGCTGCCTACGGCCCTAAAAGTTCTCCTAAAAAAACAAAAACAAACAAAAAAAACCCCTACCGGGACCTCTGTTCGTTTAACAGTTAAACGTGTACATGTTTACTACACAGGAGGTTAAACACTCTCAAACGAATGTTCATTTGTCACAAATACAGTATGCATTTTTGTGAGTGCCATTGTGTGTGTGTGCCATCACACCTCTTCCGTCTCAAACATGGTTCGGTTGGAGGAGAAGGGAGAGCTGGTTTTCTCACGGAGCTCGCAGGCACTCTCAAATGACATGGCCCCCAAGTCTCTGACCAGGCCGATGCCCAGCCCGCCCAGAACTCCGCCGGGGCCCTGGGCCTCGCCTCCATTCACATGCACCGAGATCCTGCGAGGGCAATCAAGAGGAAGATGAGGAAGACTGGGCGAGGGTCTCTGTTGAGGTCTTTTGTGCCGTACTGCCATGCTGTGGAATATTGTGACCCCTCCCCACCACTCACCTGGGCACAGCGTCCTGGCTCTTCTTTACCCTGACGCAGGGGAAACGGCCTCCCTCCCAGCCCTCGTACGCTCCTGAGGAGAGGCACAAGTACATTTAAGTTACATGCAGGGGAAATACGGTGGCACCAGTCTCTACGTGGACGCATCCATCCAAAGCACAGCTGGGACATGTGCTGCAAACTCCGCCATAGCTGAAAGAACACGTGCTGCAAACTCCGCCGTAGCTGAAAGAACATGTGCTGCAAACTCCGCTGTAGCTGAAAGGAATGAATTTGTACCAACGTAACAGATGATAAAACATAAATAAATAAAACACAGGTGTTGGGTTAGAGCGCCATGCCATTCTTAAAACTCTTAAAAAAGAACACGGAGCATAAAAGTAAAAGATTCAGATCCTTTAATGAGCACAGGGTCGGGCCAGCGGACTTGGTACAGCGAGTAAAAGCACAGTCCCAACAACACACTTCAACACAGGACCACAAAACAACAGTCTTCCCCCATACTGCACAAAAATATACACTCAGCGAGCAGAAAGTACTGCGTATGGAGGTAAAAGTGAGCGGGAGGAATTCATATTGCAGTGGGAAAAAGCCCTTTTGAAAACGGGTTGGTTCTGTGGGCAGTGACCTGCACCGCCTCCCAGAGGGGAGCAGCTGGAGGGCATCATGCTAGCTGAGCAGGGCTGGGGATGATTCTCACTGCCCTTCTCACTGTTCGTTTGTGTTGGAGTGAATCAGCTGGTGGTGGAGGTGGAGGTGGTGGTGGAGGCGGAGGTGATGATTTTGGATGATTTATTGACAATGCGTTGGAGTTTATTTCAAGGGTGTTTGTCAAGAGCGACTGTGCCAAACTGTTACGGATGATGTGAGGATACTTTCAATAACTGCCGAGTAGAAATGGAGCAGGAGGAGCGTCCCAGGTGGTGTGCCGGTCTATTCCGTTGCCTACCAACACGGGGATCACCAGTTTGAATCCCTGTGTTACCTCCAGCTTGGTCAGGCGTCCCTACAGACATAACTGACCTTTTGCAAAGTCCCGCCTCCCTTAGTTACTGTTGCTATGCCCGTCAAGCATTTCAGAACGATCCAGGAAGTAGCCGGAAAACACCAAAACATGAAGGGAGAAATCAGCGCATTGTGTGGGTAAAAGTAGCAGTAATAATACGTTAGCTGTATTAGCTATCAATAATAGCTAGTAGCGAGCTTAGCTTGGAGCAGACAGGTATTGTTGTTGATTCTGGATGGATCAAGCTGGCCATGGGTTCTGCTATACTGCCAAATCTATTGCCCACATTGCGCTTCTTGCGTTCTGGGTTTCGGGAAGGGAAAGAAAATTACACCCCCTCCAAACTTTTCAGATATCTAGTATCCGATCTGCAGATCCCATAGGCACACCGTTTCAGCATTTTGCTGTGTGTTTGAAAGCTTGACGGACCATTGCTAAGGTAGGATTGGACAAGCACCGTTCTGGGGCGGTACTTTGCGAAAGGTCAATTGGTCGTGTCTGTGGGTGGGAAGCTGGATGTGGGTATGTGTCCTGGTTGCTGCACTAGCACCTCCTCTGGTGGATTGGGGCACCTGTCGGGGGGGGGGAAACTGGGGGAATAGTGGTATGTCCCCCTGGTGAAACTCCTCACTGTCAGGTGAAAAGAAGTGGCTGGTGACTCCATATGTATGGGAGGAGGCATGTGGTAGTCTGCAGCTTCCCCGGATCAGCAGAGGGGGTGGAGCAGCGAGCGGGACAGCTCAGAAAATAGGGTAATTGGCCAAGTACAATTGGGCAATTGGGGAGAAAAACCCCAAAAGAAGTATTGGTTATATGAGTGTCAACAAATGGTAACTTTTTTTTTAAAATTTCCCCCCTCCCCTATTGTACTTGGCCATTTACCCCACTCTTCCGAGCCGTCCCGGTCACTACTCCACCCCCTCTGCTGATCCGGGGAGGGCTGCAGACTACCACATACCTCCTCCCATACACATGGAGTTACCAGCTGCTTCTTTTCACCTGACAGTGAGGAGTTTCACCAGGGGGACGTAGCACGTGGGAGGATCACGCTATTCCCCCCAGTTCCCCTTCCCCCCCCGACCAAGCGCCCCAACCAACCAGAGGAGGCGCTAGTGCAGCGACCAGGACACTTACCGCTCGATGGTGTTTTAAGCCCCCAACGTACTCTTCAAGGCAGCGCTGCATGGGAGGCACTCCCCGCCCCCTACAGTTTCAGCCAATCACAGCACTGGCGCTAGATTTCAACGTTTTCCCTCCTTCTGCAGTGAAGGAGTTCGACTCAAACAAACGTCAATCTTAAAAGTGCAGCGTTTGACGTAAATATCCTTTTAAGCGAAAGTTTGACTCGTGTACATTCACAAAAAGACCCTAGATTGCATTTTGGCGACAGTTTTGCTTTAACTTACTTAGCTGCTATGTCTAGATGTCTTACAACTTATCTAGCAACAACTGGATGCCTGAAGGAGTTTTGGAAAGACAACCACTCAACCATGCCTTTGTGCAGCTCACTTAAAATTTGGTTGTCTCGTAGCGGTTTAAATAAGCAGACTGGGAGACATAGGCTAATGCCTAACTACATAGCAATAGCACTACTCAGTCGCTCTCATAACCACCCAAAAAATGAATTGGCTGCCTGGAACTTAGCTAGCGCTAACTGCTAGCCCATTACTAAGTAAACTCTGTCCTGCACGGATAAGCTTAAAAGTAGTACATGCCAACATAAACTGAATGCTCACCACTGCCAGCTATTTGAACAGACTTACTAAATTTGAGCTAACCTTGGCTTAAAATAGTTAGCTAAAATCTACCATTGCAATCTGTTTACAGTTAGCTAGCTGAGGTGTCCGTTCAGCAAAGAAAATCCCTAGCAGCTAGTGTTTGCTATATTTCAAAGCATATGTCATTTAAAAAAAAAACATTTTGATTGGATGACTTTGGATAATGGAGAACACCTAGGAAGCTGCCACTGGAACATAATATTAAAGTGAACTCGCCACCTGATCTGTGAGCAGTTGATTGTCACCCAGAACAGGAGCTGGTTAATTTGTGTGTCAGAGTTTGTGTGCATGTTTGTCTCCCTCACCATGCATGTCTGTGAAGGAGGCCTCTAGCAGCTGGGTAAGACAGGGCGACAGAGGCTTTCCCGGGGCAGCCTGCTCTCCTTGGAGGTCCGGGGCCTCCTGGTGCTTCAGCTCCAGGTTCGTCAGCTCAAGGACCAAAGTCTCCTGACGCACCACCCTCTGGGTCGGGGGTCGGCGCTTGGGCGGGGGTCTCAGGTCTGGCACGGGGAAGCGTAGCCGGAGAATCGCATGTGGGGAAAGGAGCAAGAAGGAGGACCACAGCTCACTGCTCTGGGTCTGGGAGTTGGAGAGGGAGAAAGACGGAGAGAGTTTGTGAGTCTGTAACCGAGTTTCCAGCCAAATGTCTGTTTCAATAAGAAAAGCTTGATGGAAACCGCAAGAATCAGATAAAATCCCACAAACTTGCATGCTTTTACACTGGCCTGAGGTGATAAACTTTTTATTTGATAAAAAATAATGCAGTGGATTACAATGGAAAGACATCTGCAAAATAAGAAATGAAATCGTCACATGGCCGGCTGTTAAGTCCTCGAGGAACGAACATGATGTCTTATGGGGCAACATGATTATCAGACATGTTTCAACCCATCCACTTTAACCTCAGTACTGAAAAAATGCATCAAAAAACCCAGCTGCCAAGGCTGCACCAGCCAGTGCATTTTTACCATCAGTCCCAAGCCCGGGTAAATCGGGAGGGTTGCATCAGGAAGGGGCACCTGGCGTAAAACCTTTGCCAAATCAAATATGCAGATTATAAATCGGACGTCCATACCCGATCCTCCATTTTCATATGTCACCCTGTGTTCCCCCCTCTACTTGAAATATGTATTCACCACAGCCATTTCCCCACCCTTTTCACAAAATCCACCACCATCTGTCCTTCCTCATTCCTCTGCTTGACACCATACCTGCCCATCACCTCCTCATCACCTCTGTTCCCTTCACCAACATGCCCATTGAAGTCTGTTCCAATCACCACTCTCTCCTCCTTAGGCACACTCTCCACCACTTCATCCAACTCACTCCAGAACATTCATCATCACACCTTCGATTTCCAGCTTCATACTCATCACTCTGTCTGACACTCTCTTCACATCTAGCACACTCTTGACATACTCTTCCTTCAGAATTACCCCCACCCCACTTCTCCTCTCATTCACCCCATGGTAGAAGAGTTTGATCCCTCCTCCGATGCTCCTGGCCTTACTCCCCTTCCACCAGATCTCTTGCACACACAGTATGTATACCTTTCTTCTCTCCATCATATCAGCCAGCACTCTCCCTTTACCAGTCATAGTGCCAACATTCAAAGTTCCCACTCACCTCCACACTCCTACCCTTCCAACCTTGTCCAACCTCGGGGGTCGTCCCAAGTCGTCCGCTATGTGGAGTTTGCATGTTCTCCCCATGTCTGCGGTGGGTTTTCTCCGGGTGCTCCGGCTTCCCCCACCATCAAGAAGACATGCATGTTTGGGCCCAGACACACCAAACCGACATCAGAGAACGAGCGGCAACGAAGGCCAACTGTTGCATTGCCTCACGTTGCCTCCGTCGCCTGCGTCTGGGCTAAAAAGTAGCACTTGAACACACCTCAAAGACGGCAGCCAACGGCCAAGTAGCAGGTACGTTCTGTGCCTGCATGAGACGAACATTTCTTGAAATGTTCAGGTGAGATGAAGACAAAAAATGAGAAGAGCCTTCTGCGTGTGACCTCTTGACTTCGCCATTTGCTTGCTTTCATAACTTCCATTTCTCTTCTTGTGCACTGATTCGCTAAGCTGAACAGCCAATCAGAGTTAGCTCTCTCACTGACAGGCCCCGCCACCGATTCAATATGCTGACTCGGCTGAAAAGCTGCCGACCCAACGGTGTGGGACGCACCGCAAAACCTAGGGCCACAGACGCTCACCGATGGCCCAACATTGGCAGACGGCCTGGTGTGTCACGGCCTTGAAGGTTAACACTCCTGAATGTTTCCTTGACCGAGGCACGGCAAGACGAACTGGAGTTGGTCCCCAGGTGCTGAACGGTGGCTGCCCACTGCTCCTAGCTACACAGCTAGGATGGGCTAAATGCAGTGAAGAATTTCCCTACGGGGATCATTAACGTATATCAAAATCAAAATCAAAACCAAATCCTCTCCTGCCACCTCCGGACATGCCTTCTCCCTCTCCTTCGCCCAATAGTAGCAGAGTTTCCACCGGCACCCTCCTGGCCAGTGAGTAAAATATCCTAACAAGTATGTATGATGACAAAAACTATGACAATAAGACCCAGACTGTAAAAAAATGGAATTATGGCTTAATTCTGATGACTCTTTCTGCGATATTTAATAATTTGGTTAAAATGCATCACAACAACAGATGGAAACAAGACTTGTGCGTGCACATTTAAATGTTCACTTGTGCTACTGTGTATGAATGTAGTGGACCTGCATGTGCAGAGGTCCAGTGGTCTGTGTGGGACAGTGGTTGAAGGCCTTGCTCAGGTTCCCCAGGCGAGTGAGGATGTCCAGGTCCAGCTCAGCACTCAGCTCTGCCAGCTCCACCTTCACAATGCTGTCACGACGCACAACCCGCTGCTTACCCTGTGGACACAGCACAAACACACAGTGTACACAATGTTGACTCCAAAGCAAGACATCTGGAGGTTATAATGGACTGTGATTTAAACTTTGACCCACTTAAAGAATGGTACCAAAACTGCATTTCACTACCTGAAAAATAGCACAAGTTCTGATCTCTCTTCTGCAAGCCAAAGAAAAACTCGTTAATGTGTGGGGATGGGTACTGAGAGGCGTCTGCGTGGCGTAGCAGTTTATTTCATTTCCTAACAACACTAGGTTCACTAGTTCGAATCCCTGTGTTGCCTCCAGCTTGGTCAAGCGTCCCTACAGACACAATTGGCCGTGTCTGCGGGTGGGAAGCCGGATGTGGGTATGTGTCCTGGTCGCTGCACTAGCGCTTCCTCTGGTTGGTCGGGGAGCCTGCTCAGGAAGGGGGGAACTGGGGGGAATAGCGTGATCGTCCCATGCGCCACGTCCCCCTGGCAAAACTCCTCACTGTCAGGTGAAAAGAAGCAGCTGACGACTCCACATGTATCAGAGGAGACATGTCTGCAGCCCACCCTGGATCGGCAGCGGGGGTGGAGCAGCGACCGGGACGGCTTGGAAGAGTGGGGTAATTGGCAGATTACAATTGGGGAGAAAAACGGGGAAAAATAACTCCACAAGCAATTCAACTGCTTGAATTAGCTGACCATGCTGATGATGTGTGATTGCATACAAAGAGTACAAGTTTAAGTCCCAGGTGGGACGCCACTAAATGCCACATTAATGCAATTTCCAGTGCTGGGTTTGTACATATGTATATAAAACCTACACAGAAGCCAAGTGAGTTTCACTACTTAATTAGAAACTCCATGTACAATGTCACGTTAAAGAAACTGACTATGTTGCTTTAATACTGTAAAACTAACTATGTAATACAGTAGACATATACTATGTATCATTACATAAAACAGCAGACATATATTTATCATTATATAATACAGTAGACATGTATCATTAGATAATGTATGAGACATATATGTATCATGTCTGTGAATGTTCTCATTCATCCAGGTCGTCATTGTTATCCAAAGGAATTGAATCGAGTGCAACTGGACTTGGTATATATCCGTGAAGACGTTTCGCCTCTCATCCAAGAGGCTTCATCAGATCGTGCCTTTCTGACTAGACCAAGCTAGTCTGACTGGCTGGTGATGAAACTCAGATATTTATCCTCTTCGGAGTTGTTATCAGAGCTATTGATGTCCATGGCTCTTTTGTGTTCCGATGTTTAGCCACGCTCGTCGTTATCAGAGCTATTGATGTGCATGGCTCTTTGTGATCCGATGTTAAGCAGCGACGGTCGTTGGGGGTGTTAGTTTCGACTTTGTTAGTGCTCCATTCAGTGGTCATGAGTTGTTGGAGCCGTTAGTGACCGACTGGTGTTCTTGGAGGCTAAGCTTTTGAGTCTCCTGGGTAGAGATGAAAGGACGGCATTGTAAGTGGGAGAGAGGTGTTGTCACAGACCTCCTCCTCTGTTGAGGGATGGTTTTTCCAGTTTCGCATAGATGGCTTCCTTCACCCCTCTTTCAAACCATCTATCTTCCCTGTCCAAAATGTGTACGCTGCTGTCCTCGAAGGAGTGTGTCTTCTCCTTTAGGTGTAGATAGACTGCTGAGTCTTGTCCTGAGGAGTTTGGCCTTCTGTGTTGGGCCATCCGTTTGTGTAGTGGTTGTTTGGTTTCTCCTATGTATAGGTCAGGGCAATCCTCATTGCATTGTACGGCATACACCAGATTGTTTTTCCGGGTGTGTGGTACACGGTCTTTGGGATGAACCGGTCTTTGTCGGAGTGTGTTGCTGGGTTTGAAGTATACCAGGATGCGGTGTTTGTTGAAAATTCTCCTGAGTTTCTCGGAGACCCCAGAAACATACGGGATGACTATGTTATTCCTTCTGTTCCTTTTCTCCTCATCGCTCACCTGGTTGGTCTTTTTGGGACGTGTTGCAGTTTTCACAAAGGTCCAACTGGGGTAGCCGCAGGTTTTTAAAGCTCCCCTCGGGTGTTTGTGTTCTTCTCGTTGGGCCTGAGTGCTGCTGGGCACATTGTCAGCTGTGTGTTGCAGAGTTCTGATGACGCTCAGTTTGTGTTACAGCGGGTGGTGTGAGTCGAAAAGTAGATATTGGTGTGTGTGTGTAGGTTTCCTGTAAACCCCAATGTGGAGGCTCCTGTCTTCCCCAATGTGGACGTCACAGTCCAAGAAGGGCAAACTGTTGTTCTTTACGTCTTCCCTTGTGAACTTAATGTTCTTGTCCACTGCGTTGATGTGTTTGGTAAACCGCTTGCACCTCTTGTGTTTGGATTTTGACCCATGTATTGTCCACATATCTGAACCAGTGGCTCGGAGGTGTTCCTCTGAAGGAGTTCAGGGCCCTGTGTTCTACCTCTTCCATATATAAGTTGGCCACAATGGCAGATACTGGTGAGCCCATTGCACAGCCATGTTTCTGTCTGTAAAACTGGCCCCTGAATTGGAAATATGTAGTGTTCAGGCAAAGGTCCAGTAGTTGGCAAATCTGGTCTGGGCTGAGGTTGGTGTCATCCCGTAGCAAACGTTGCCTTACAGTTTCCAAAGCTTCCATGGTTGGGATGCAGGTATCATTGGGTTTATGTATCATTACATAATACAGTAGACATATATTAAATAATACAGTGGACACAAATGAATCATTACATAATACAGTAGACACATATGTATCATC
This sequence comes from Lampris megalopsis, assembly GCA_022114975.2. Taxonomy (NCBI): domain Eukaryota; kingdom Metazoa; phylum Chordata; class Actinopteri; order Lampriformes; family Lampridae; genus Lampris; species Lampris megalopsis. Next base: position 738,472 of record JAJHIY020001376.1, read on the forward strand.
ATATGTATCATTACATTATACAGTAGACAGACCCACCAAAGTCTGGAAAAGTATTTCTGCTGATTCATTGAATGAGACAGTGAACTTCCAGCACGGGGCACAACTACTTCACTGTCCTACTATAGAGTTGTCATGAGCTACTACTACTACTACAATTACTTTTGGCTGCTCCCGCTAGGCCTCGCCACAGGCTCATCCGTTTCCATCTCTTCCTGTCCTCTGCTTCTTCCTCTGTCACACCAGCCACCTGCATGTCCTCCCTCACCACATCATAAACTTCCTCTTTGGCCTTCCTCTTCTCCTCTTCCCTGGCAGCTCCATATTCAGCATCCTTCTCCCAATATACCCAGCATCTCTCCTCCACACATGTCCAAACCATCTCAAGCTTGTCTCTCCTGCTTTGTCTCCAAACCGTCCAACCTGAGCTGTCCCTCTAATATACTCGTTCCTAATCCCGTCCTTCTTCATCACTCCCAATGAAAATCTTATCATCTTCATCTCTGCCACCTCCAGCTCCACCTCCTGTCTTTTCATCAGTGCCACCGTCTCCAAACCATATAACATAGCTGGTCTCACTACCATCTTGTAAACCTTCCCTTTAACTCTTGCTGGTACCCTTCTGTCACAAATCACTGCTGACACTCTTCTCCACCCACTCCACCCTGCCTGCACTCTCTTCTTCACCTCTCTTCTGCACTCCCCGTTACTTAGGTCAGTTACGTCTACCACTGCACCATAGAGAGCATCCTGACCAGCTGCATCTCAGTGTGGTACGGCAACTGCACCTCAGTAGACCAGAAAGCTCTGCAGCAGGTCGTCAAGGCGGCCCAGCATATCACCGGTACCCAGCTCCCAGCCGTAAAAGACATTTATCACAAACGCTGCCTTCGAAGGGGTCTGAGCATCAGTAGAGATCCCACCCACCCCAACCATGGACTGTTCTCCCCCCTGCGCTCTGGGAGGCACTACAGGAGCCTCAGAGCCCGCACTACCAGGCTCAAAAACAGCTTCTTTCCCCAAGCTGTTGCCCACCTGAACCTGGCTACCCACTGAATGTCTGTAGATATTTTTAAATATTTTGTACTCTTGCTCTTTTTTAACTTATTTTTAGCTTTTGCTCTTCATGTGTGTATATCTTATGCTGTATTTGCTGTGTTTCTCTGTCTGTCTTGCACTGTTTGGTGAAGCCACAGCCTTCATTTCCTTTTTAACATGTGCCCGCACATTGTTTTTAATGACAATAAACTGAATTGAACTGAATTGACCCCAAGTATTTAAACTCATCCACCTTCATCACCTCTACTCCTTGCATCGTCACCATTCCACGGTCCTCCCTCTCGTTCACGCATAGGCATTCCGTCTTACGCCTACTGACTTTCATTCTTCTTCTCTCCAGTGCATACCTCCACCTCTCCAGGCTCTCCTCAACCTGCACCCTACTCTCACTACAGATCACAATCTACTACTACTACTTTCGGCTGCTCCCGTTAGGGGTCGTCACAGCGGATCATCCGTTTCCATTTCGTCCTGTCTTCTGCGTCTTCCTCTGTCACACCAGCCACCTGCATGTCTTCCCTCACCACATCCATAAACCTCCTCTTTGGCTTTCCTCTTCTCCTCTTCCCTGACAGCTCCATATTCAGCATCCTTCTCCCAATATACCCAGCATCTCTCCTCCACACATGTCCAAACCATCTCAATCTTGCCTCTCTTGCTTTGTCTCCAAACCGTTCAACCTGAGCTGTCCCTCTAATATACTCATTTCTAATCCTGTCCTTCTTCGTTACTCCCAGTGAAAATCTTAGCATCTTCAACTCTGCCCCCTCCAGGTCCGCCTCCTGTCTTTTCGTCAGTGCCACTGTCTCCAAACCATATAACATAGCTGGTCTCACAACCATCTTGTAAACCTTCCCTTTAACTCTTGCTGGTACCCTTCTGTCACACATCACTTCTGACACTCTTCTCCACCCACTCCACCCTGCCTGCACTCTCTTCTTCACCTCTCTTCTGCACTCCCCGTTACTTTGGACAGTTGACCCCAAGTATTTAAACTCAAACTCTTCTCTCCAGTGCATACCTCCACCTCTCCAGGCTCTCCTCCACCTGCACCCTACTCTCGCTACAGATCACAATGTCATCCGCGAACATTATAGTGTACGGAGACTCCTGCCTGATCTCGTCCGTCAACCTGTCCATCACCATTGCAAACAAGAAAGGGCTCAGAGGCGATCCTTGATGTAATCCCACCTCCACCTTGAACCCATCTGTCATTCCAACCACACACCTCACCAATGTAACACTGCCCTCATACATGTCCTGCACCACTCCTACATACTTCTCTGCAACTCCTGACTTCCTCGTACAATACCACACCTCCTCTCTCGGTACCCTGTCGTATGCTTTCTCTTAATCTACAAAGACACAATCTGACTCCTTCTGGCCTTCTCTATACTTCTCAATCAACATTCTCAAAGTAAACATCGCATCTGTGGTGCTCTTTCGTGGCATGAAACCATACTGCTGCTCGCTAATCATCACCTCTCCTCTTAACCTAGCTTCTATTACTCTTTCCCATATCTTCATGCTGTGGCTGATCAACTTTATACCTCTGTAGTTGCTACAGTTCTGCACATCGCTCTTGTTCTTGAAAATCGGTACCAGTATGCTTCTTCTCCACTCCTCAGGCATCCTCTCACTTTCCAGGATTGTGTTAAACAATCTAGTTAAAAACCCCACTGCCATCTCTCCTAAACACCTCCATGCCTCCACAGGTATGTCATCAGGACCAACTGCCTTTCCACTCTTCATCCTCTTCATAGCTGCCCTCACTTCCTCCTTGTTAATCCACTGAACTTCCTGATTCACTATCCCTACATCATCCAACCTTCTCTCTCTCTCATTTTCTTCATTCATCAGCCCCTCAAAGTATTCCTTCCACCTTCTTAGCACACTCTCCTCGCTTGTCAGCACATTTCCATCTCTATCCTTGATCGCCCTAACTTGCTGCACATCCTTTGCAGCTTGGTCCCTCTGTCTAGCCAATCCTCACTACAGATCACAATGTCATCCGCAAACATCATAGTCCACGGAGACTCCTGCTGATCTCGTCCGTCAATCTGTCCATCAGCTTCCTGACCTTGAGAAATTAAATCATATGCAATGTTATTACATATCATGTACCCACAACCGAATATTCCCCCTGCAATGACACGCCCGAATATTCCCTCTGCATTGACACGCCCATAGTACAACCCAACATCCTTAACTGGTTTATTGGGTAGATGAACCATGTCAAAAATCCTAATTCTATCCTGAAAACACAAACATAATGAATAACAACAATAACGAACTAAACTAGATTAGGCATGAATTATTTTAGAATTTGCTGAAAAAACTGAATTTTGAAAATGTTTACTGCATACTGTCACATAATCACTCCTTGCAGCTATTTTTTCTATCTATGCTACGCAGATTCTGTCCGGGCTGTGGAACAATGGACCAACTCTTTACCCTTGCGGAAGTGCTGAGGGGGGCATGGGAGTTTGACCAGCCAGTCTACATGTGTTTTGTGGACTTGGAGACGGCTCACGACCGTGTACCCCTGGGCATTCTGTGGGGGGTACTGCGGGAGTATGGGGTACGGGGCAGTTGCTACACGCCATCCGGTCCTTGTATAACCAAAGTGAGAGCTGTGTCCGCATTCTCAGCAGAAAGTCAACACATTTCCGGTGGGTGTTGGACTCCACCAAGGTTGTCCCTTGTCTCCAATTCTGTTTGTGATGTTCATGGACAGGATCTCAAGGCGCAGCCAAGGTGAGGTGTGTGTCCGTTTTGGGAACCTCAGAACTGCATCTCTGCTCTTCGCAGATGATGTGGTTTTGTTGGCTTCATCAGAACGCGACCTCCAACACGCACACGGGCGGTTTGCAGCTGAGTGTGAAATGGCTGGGATGAGAATCAGCACCTCCAAGTCTGAGGTCATGGTTCTCTACCGGAAAATGGTGGATTGCTCCCTCCGAATTGGGGATGAGTTGTTGCCTCAAGTGAAGGAGTTCAAGTATCTCGGGGTTTTGGTCACGAGTGAGGGTAGGATGGAGCGGGAGATTGACAGGTGGTTTGGTGCAGCATTAGCAGTAATGCGGATGTTGTACTGGACCGTTGTGGTGAAGAGGGAGCTGAGCTGGAAGGCAAAGCTCTCAATTTACCAGTCAGTCTTCGTTCCAACCCTCACCTGTGGTGATGAGCTTTGGGTAGTGACCAAAAGGGTGAGATTGCGGATAAAAGCAGCTGAAATGAGTTTCCTTCGTAGGGTGTCTGGGCTCAGCCTTAGAGATAGGGCGAGGAGCTTGGACATCCAGAAGGAGCTTGGAGTAGAGCCGCTGCTCCTTTGCATTAAAAGGATCCAGTTGAGGTGATTCGGGCATCTGATTCGGATGCCTCCTGGGCGCCTTCCTTTGGAGATTTACTGGGCACGGCCAACTGGGAGGAGACCCCAGGGTAGAGCCACAACTCGCTGGAGGGACTACATGTCCAATCTGGCCTGGGAACACCTTGGGATCCCCCAGGAGGAGCTGGAGGGTGTTGCTGGGAGGAGGGACGTCTGAAGTGCCCTACTTAGCTTGCTGCCACCATGACCCGACCCCGGAGAAGCGGCTGGTGATGAGATGAGAGATTCTATGCAAGTTTATTCTCTGCATATGTTAGGCAAGTTTATTCGTTCAGATGGGAAGTGCGGTATATAGCATTTTTATGTATGAAATGTGCTGTAAATGTGGAGGTTGATTAACATATTTACTAATTATAAAACATGTTAATTCTTTCTTTTTTTAAAGTTTATATTTTTGGTATTTTCCGCCTTTATTAGGTAGTGATAGTAGAGAGAGACAGGAAAGGCAGGGGAGAGAGAGGGGATACCATGCAGCAAAGGGCCCGGGCTGGATTCGAACCCAGGCCGCTGCGGTAAGAACTCAGCCTTATGTGGTACCCCTCTACCAGGTGAGCCACCGCGGTGCCCCAAGACCTGTTAATTCTATGCTACTATGAAAAAAAACCTTCTCTGAGATGTCACAAAGGGCACAACAGCAGGCAGTGTGTGTGTGTGTGTGTGTCTCTGTAAGGTTACCTTGCGCAGATGTTTCTCCATTAGTCCATAATGCAGCTGAGCACAGGGCCGGGCGGCAGCTCCCACCGTGAACAGACCAGCTCTCTGGAACTGGAGCAGCTGGACGGACCAACCAACAGGAAGACAGACAGACATACAGATGGACACACAGTAAGCTAGAAGCACCCAAATCTAACAGAGTATGCATTAATCTGGTAAGTGAGAGAGAGACTGAGAAAGAGCAAGAGAAAGAGAAAGATGGACAGAGGGATTCCACTGAGTTGATATTTAAGATATTCAAGGAGGAGGCGTCCGGGTGGCGTGGCGGTCTATTCCGTTGCCTACCAACATGGGGATCGCCGGTTTGAATCCCCGTGTTACCTTCGGTTTGGTCGGATGTCCCTACAGACACAATTGGCCATGTCTGTGGGTGGGGAGCCGGATGTGAGTATGTGTCCTGGCTGCTGCACTAGCGCCTCCTCTGGTCGGTCAGGCTGCCTGTTCAGGGGGGAGGGGGAACTGGGAGGGAATAGCGTGATCCTCCCACACGCCACGTCCCCCTGGCGAAACTCCTCACTGTCAGGTGAAAAGAAGCGGCTGGTGACTCCACATGTATTGGAGGAGACATGTGGTAGTCTGCAGCCCTCCCCAGATCAGCAGAGGGGGTGGAGCAACGACCGGGACGGCTCGGAAGAGTGGGGTAATTGGCCAAGTACAATTGGGGAGAAAAAAAGGGGAAACACCCCCCCCCAAAAAAAAAAGATATTCAAGGAGGAAGGAGTGAGCAAGAGAGACAGACAGAGGAAAGAGACACAAAAGACAAACAAACGCTCTACCTCGCTGTACTGTGGCTTGCCGTCCTCCCAGAGACACTCTAATAGTTCCAGCCTACTGAAGGACAGGTCAGAGGTCATGGCTCGACTGTGACGGCTACCGCTCCGCATCTCACAGGCAACCTGCACTGCAGCCCCCGTTATCCTGCCAGAGGGGAGCAGAGTGGGAGAAAGACAGACTGTGATTGGACGGCATTCTTAAATGGGTAAAGTATGACAGACCCACCACACCCATGGGTTTATGTAGGGCAGCGGCTTGGGGGGGCCACCAGAGGTCGATATTGCGCTGCCTTTTCCCCTGAGTTCAGCAGTTGTCGCTGTGTGTCCCTTACAGGACACTGTAAGTGTTCCGTGCGGGACGCCATCTTCCCTTAGCTTGTTTGACTGCCTTGTGAGGTTATGGACCAGCAGCTGTTGTGAGCCAATCAAGTGCCACCAGGTCTCAACCACAGCTCAGAACCCCCGTGTCCGGTGCTTTCTTCTCTCCGCACAATACCCCACTATGCATAAAAGAAACACAACACAGAGTCCCAGGGTGTGTAGCGAGGCTCCAGCACCAGTGGGTCACATCTACATGTACCTGAGCAATATGGTGTACATGACTGGCTAGGTCTGACTGTATTAAGGCTGCACAAAGAATCGGACAAAAAAAAACAAAACACCTCATCCTGGTTTGGTCAAATAAAGCCAAACTGCAGTTGCCCTACTGTTATCCTGGAGACAGAAGTGTTCCAGACAGCGGCCTAAACAAGTTATGAATAAAGCGAAACAGAAAATGAGACTCCACCTGAGGTGGGAATGTGGGCAGGCCCTGGCGAAGCTGCCTCTCAGGTGGTGGAAATCTCTCTCACTGAACATGCTGTCCTTGAAAAAAGCCAGCTCCCGGAAGAAGACCCGAGACACCTGGTCCAATGAGGTGGCTCCGTCGGGACCGGCGGGCGGGTCCACCTGCAGCAGGGTGACGGTGAGTCCTCCCAGCGTTAGTCGCAGCAAGGCGTCAGGCTTCAGTGGCTCAGACTGGCTACCGTGGGACTGCCCTGCAAAGAATTGGAGCAGAGTTCTGTAGCATGGTGCCGTTTGTTTTTCCCACTACACTTCACCGAGAAAAACAGTGATTAAAAAAAACAAAAAGTGCTCGCTAAGTGATCAAAAGTCATAAAAGTGGGACAAAGTAAGAGGAAGACTGCATCGTCAGTGAAGCTGTCATTCAGTTTCACTGGAAACAAACAAACGCCACCGTGCATAATCATGCTGTGTAAAGGGAAAAGCAGATGTTCGGTGCAGATTCCAGCTGTTCAGAGCTCCTGTCTGAGCTTCCAGCAGCTTTGTACAGTGCGGTGGTCTTACCTCTGGTGCGGCTGCTGGCCTGAGGCACACCGGACTGAGACCCCGCTACAGGCTGCCGCTTGGGATACCTCACCGTGCCCTGGGGGATGAAATAAAAAGGGGTTCGGAGAAGATCCAGACTCATCAGCTCCATGTGTTCATTTGAAGGCTACATTTACCAGCTAGGCCTGTTTGTTGTTTTGCTTCACACTCCACACCAAGAAAAGAAAATCAACATTTTTTTTTACCACCCCCCCCCCTTTTTCTCAACCAGTTTTACCCGGCCAATTACCCCACTCTTCCGAGCCATCCCGGTCTCTGCTCCACCCCCTCTGCCGATCCAGGGAGGGCTGCAGACTACCACATGCCTCCTCCCATACATGTGGAGTCGCCAGCCGCTTCTTTTCACCTGACAGTGAGGAGTTTCACCAGGGGGATGCAGTGCGTGGGAGGATCACCCTGTTCCCCCAAGTTCCCCCTCCCCCCCGAACAGGCGCCCCAACCGACCAGAGGAGGCGCTAGTGCAGCGACCAGGACACATACCCACATCCAGCTTCCCAACCGCAGACACGGCCAATTGTGTCTGCAGAGATGCCCAACCAAGCCAGAGGTAATACGGGGATTCGAACCGGCGATCCCCATGTTGGTAGGCAACGGAATAGACCACCATGCTACCCAGACATCCCCCCTTTGTGCCCTATTAAAGCGCTCTTCCTTAATTGGTGTCACATGATAGAATGTGGGTGGGTTGCCAAAATATAAATGGTTCAATTTGCCCACTAGCTTCATCGTACCCCACCCCTCATCTGTAGGCACGCCCGACCAAGCCGGAGGCAACACGGGGACTCAAACCACCGATCCCCGCGTTGGCAGGCAATGGAATAGACCGCTACGCTACCTGGACGCCCCCAAACATTACTTTTTACTCAAAATATCTGCGAGAGCTGAAAGTAGAGAAGGTACAAGAAGGAGCGACAAGTACATTTAACACCACAGCTGATCAAGGTAGTCCCGTGTTTGACCTCATCACTGCTCCTCTCCAGTCCACGTGACACGAGGACAGTACAAGTCGACCAGCGGTCATATAAATGTAAACAGGAGCATTTGGACAGATGGCGCCGGGTTCTACCTGCATAGACAGCCCCGCAGGCTGTGTGAGGCTGGCCAGGCTGTATGCCGATGACTCCATATCGCTGTCTGAGAGCTCACTGCCGGAGCGTACCGACGTCACACTGCTGCTCATGCCGCCAGGACCCATGGAGTAGAACATCTCTGGAGGATGAGGACACACAGACACAAGACACACACACACACACAGAAGAACAGATTCAAACACACAAAGTTACGAGAAAAGCGTGGGATTGCTTTCCAAGTGAGTTCCAGAGTAGGACTATTCTTCTTACACACTTTGCCAACAAGGTTCCTCTGCAAAGCAAAGGCATGAAAAGTGAAGAGGCATAATATTTACACACAGACTACTGCCAATACGTAAAGCCTCCTACAGACTGTGAGATTTTAGCAGTCCTATAAGTTAATGCAAGCCACACTGTGTGATGTGGATCTAATTAACTCGGGTATCATACAGTCTACGTACAGTTGGGTATAATACAGTCCACAGTCGGGTATCATACAGTCTACAGTCGGGTATAATACAGTCTACAGTTGGGTATCATACAGTCTACATACTGTCAGGTATCATACAGTCTACAGTTGGGTATCATACAGTCTACAGTCGGGTATCATACAGTCTACAGTCGGGTATAATACAGTCTACAGTTGGGTATCATACAGTCTACATACAGTTGGGTATCATACAGTCTACAGTCGGGTATAATACAGTCTACAGTTGGGTATCATACAGTCTACATACAGTTGGGTATCATACAGTCTACAGTCGGGTATAATACAGTCTACAGTTGGGTATCATACAGTCTACACACAGTTGGGTATCATACAGTCTACATACAGTTGGGTATCATACAGTCTACAGTCGGGTATAATACAGTCTACAGTTGGGTATCCTACAGTCTACAGTCGGGTATAATACAGTCTACATACAGTTGGGTATCATACAGTCTACAGTCATGTATCATACAGTCTACATACAGTCGGGTATCATACAGTCTACAGTCAGGTCTCATACAGTCTACATACAGTCGGGTATCATACAGTCTACAGTCGGGTATAATACAGTCTACAGTTGGGTATCATACAGTCTACATACAGTTGGGTATCATACAGTCTACAGTCGGGTATAATACAGTCTACAGTCGGGTATCATACAGTCTACAGTCGGGTATAATACAGTCTACAGTTGGGTATCATACAGTTTACAGTCGGGTATAATACAGTCTACAGTCAGGTATAATACAGCCTACAGTCGGGTATCATACAGTCTACAGTTGGGTATCATACAGTTTACAGTCGGGTATAATACAGTCTACAGTCGGGTATAATACAGTCTACAGTTGGGTATCATACAGTCTACAGTCGGGTATAATACAGTCTACAGTCGGGTATAATACAGTCTACATACAGTTGGGTATCATACAGTCTACAGTTGGGTATCATACAGTCTACATACAGTTGGGTATCATACAGTCTACAGTCAGGTCTCATACAGTCTACATACAGTCGGGTATCATACAGTCTACATACATCAAGTGTGATGTATGTAGACTGTATGATAACACTATTGAATCGCAGGCTATGACGCAAGTCCATGAAAATGTCATCGGCGTGCGTGCCGCATCAGCGCGCGTCATCGATCTACGCCGCTGGTAGAGCAACATGACGCCAAGCAGGAATCCAGTCCTCTCAATCAGTGGTGGACAGATCAATCCAAATATCGATACCACGTGGGCATCGATACCACGTCGGTTCTAGCCCGATGGGATCGATGCCAGTTTCAGTTTACCTCTCATAAGTCGCCCACTTCGACAAGGAGTAGAACTGTGTGCAAACAACGTTGTATTGTCGCGTAAACATACGCATTGCGTGCACGCAGGGAGGCACCCTGACTACCGGCGCCATTCCGACACATGCCAGGACGGCAGAGAGAACGAGGAGCACTGTGGGGAGTTACTTTACACGTGAAAGTGAAAACCCTGTGAATTCCATTGTGTGTAAAAAGGCTGTTCACTACTGTGGCAACACCATCAATTAATATAACCATATGAAAACCACGAGAAAGAGAACACAGAGCTTCAAAAGAAACGAAGGGAGGAGGACGGGAAATCTCACGGACAGACAGACAGACAGACAGACAGACAGACAGACCCCCAGCCCAGAGACGGAGTTCACTGGCAGAGTCCTTTCAGAGAGGCAAGGAGTTCCAGGTAGGCTGTGTAGTCAAGTTAATATTCTAGTCAAATCGGATCTTCAGCATTGGTCAATGTTAGATTTCCAAACTGTGATTGTACATCATTAGCTGTTACTTCAGCAGACTGATTAAATAAAGACTATATTCAGGCAATCAGATAGATTCAGCCCACTGAAACTTACCTAAATCACTTTTTTTAATGGAATTGAAAAAAATATACCTAAAAACTGAAATATAATAATGGGTGAATATAGTAACCTTTTTGTGCAACTGTGAAAGGGAGACTATAGGATTCCTGTATGTAGTATACATAGGCTATAGACCTCATTATTTTGTTATTTCATCTAGGTGATTCCCCAGGAGTTCTCAGTATAACCAGAAGCCTTGCCGAAACGACTGTGAAGGACATACAACCTCACTCTGTGGTTGAAGATGAGGGTTTTAGGAATTTTGTCAAGACACTTGAGCCACACTGTGTGTGCACGTACACACACACACACACACACACGCTACAAGACTCCAAGTAGGAAAACTTTAACGGAAGGAAAAATACCAGAAATGTATTAAGAATGCTGATCAAAAGTAAAAAAAATCTCTGGACAGACGTGGACATCAGGAGCCACAGGGGCTTATTTAACCATCTCATGCCAGGTCATCGATGAGCACTGGCAAATGCAAGCCTATGTCCTGGAAACCTGTAGCTTTGCAGGACAACACAGCGCTGACAAACATTTGCGCTGAATTAAAATGAATTGCTGATGAAAGGGGCATAACTGACAAAGTTCAGGCTGCAGTCACAGATGATGGAGCCAATATGGTTGCTGCAGTGCACCAAGCAGGTTGGGTTTTGCACACACATTAAATGTAGTGGTAAAAGACTCCATTAAGGCTCTTCCTCATCTACTCAACATCCAGCAGAGATGCAGTGCTAGAGTAGCTTTCTTTCACCACAGCACAAGAGCAGCAGAGAAGCTCAAAGGAATTCAGAAACAGCTGAAGTTTCCAGAACACAAACTGTTAGTTCAGCTGATACAAGATGGAACTCTGTTCTATATGTCCGAGAGACTCTGTGAGCAGAAAGAAGCTGTTACAACAGTCCTATGTCTTCTTGAAAGGAGCTCACTGTGCTTAAGTGAGGAAGACTGGTCCATGATCAGTCTCTCCATTGATGCCCTGAGACCCTTTGAGGAAGTGACGAGAGAGATATCAAGTGAAAAACGTGTTTCACTTTCAAAAGTGATTCCTCTCATGTCACTCCTTATGAGAGCAACTATATCTTATGAGCGCAATGGTAGCAAGCTAGCTGCTGAGCTGTCAGTGCAATGCTAACATCGTTTCAGTACTGAAACCTTTTATGGTCTCGCTGTCAGCACCTTCCTGGACACAAGATTTAAAAACCTTGTTGAAGCTGTAAAAGGGCGACTCATCACTGAAATGCAGTTACTGAACCAGACCTCGGCCACTTCAGTGTCAGCTCCTGAATCCACCTCAAGCTCTGCCTCAGCCATGGATACTGCGACTACCTCAACCTCCCCTGCAGTGGCCACTGCATCCCCACCTGCAGCAAAAGGTGGGATATGGACAGAGTTTGACACTCAAGTGCTTGCACCCCAGCAGCATTGCACAACTGCCACTGATGCCTTAATTGAAATGCGCCGGTTCTCAGAAGAGAAGCCAATTCCACGGGATCAAGACCCACTACTTTGGTGGAAAAACAATGAACAAACACCCCCCTCTAAGCAAGCTTGCCAAGAAACACCTGGGAGTCATTGCGTCCTCTGTACCTGCAGAAAGGCTTGTCTCTAAGGCAGGACAGTTACTAAGCCAGAAAAGAAGCGCAAAGAAAGGGAAACATACAGACGTTATTGTTTCTGAACAAAAACCTCTAACTCAGTGGTTCCCAACAGGGGACTGGGGCCCAAAAGGGGGCCTCAGGGAATATTTCCTTGGTCACAGCATGGCCTTGGGGGTAAAAAGGTTGAGAATGTCGCTGTAACTGAAGGAAAGAATAATGGTCTAGGGTAGTTTGTGCCCTTGTTTGGTTATTTGCACTTTGCTTGTTTACAACAGTTTTAAAACATTCATTGCTCAAATAATTGTGTGCACTTTGTTTATTCAAAAAACTTTTTTCATGATTGCACATTCAACTTACAGTAATAAAAAATATTTTCCTTATTTGCCTTTAAAAACTGTCCTGTGTTTTAACATGCACGTGACTAAGTGTGAAGCAAAAAGTCTTCAAGATCATAAATCAAAAGATCATTTAGTGATCATGAAAGTGTATTCAGATTTAGCCTACTGATGATTCATTCACCTCATAAATCATAACACGCTGCTCTCGCCTACATGAAAGTACATAAGCCGCTTTAGAAAAAAAAAAGTTTTTGGTATCGGTATCGATATCAGGATACTGGCCCTGTAATTACTTGGTTTGGATTGAAACTAAATTCTGCAGTGTCGCACACCACTACTGGTTAATGTTGTCGCCTGTGACGCGAGAGAGCCGGGTTTGCGTCCCGGCTGCGGCGGTTCCCAGACTGCCCCCCAAAAAATTCACTACAATATTCAACTTGAGCAAGAAATTTGTGTGACGCTGTGTTGTGAAAGCCTATCGGCGTTGAGATTCTCCTGACGTCCTGTTGAGTCGAAAATGGACGACGAGCTGATCGTCGTGGGTTCACGTACTTGATCCTGCGGCCAGAGTAACGCGAATAAAAACAAACAATCCTGCCATCAAACTAGTGGACGTAAAGCGAGGTTTGGCGGGAACACAACGTCACAGGACCACTGTTTTGGAGCCACGACCAAAGATATCGCCACGTTTAGTCATCGTTCGTCTGAGACGGCCCACATCACATGGTGTGTAGCAGGCTTTAGAGCAACACACGGGAACATGTCCACACAAAATGTCTGCAATTAATCATTCAACATGCATAAGAGGATGTCATCAAGTTACCATATTTACTATCTCAACTTAAACTGAGGACAAGTTACCTGTCGTATTGTTTAACACTTGTTTATTTTCAAAACCAACAGCAGGGGGGAGAGGGAGGGGGCTGCAGAGAGATGAAAGGAAGTCAGGGAGGGAACGAGGGGAAGTTTGACGAGGTGGGGGAGGCTATGTTTAGGGGAGGATGTGATCTCATGTCTTCCATCAGAGCTGCTCCGTCTCTCTCTGTCTCTCTCTCTGACACACACCGTCACTCAAGACATTATCTTGACATCGACCCTCATGCACACACTTTTTTTCCTCTCAAATCTGTTCTTTTCTCTTGACCCCCCTAGCTTTCATTAAATAACCACTTTGGAAGTGTCAAAGGTCACGCAAGTGTACTGTCTGCCCCTGTTTGCTTTCAGTCATCTGTGGAGAATTCTGAGCATGGGCTTTTATCTGATCTCTCTGAATCGCAGTCTCATCTGCAACCGCGCTTTGGTAATTCTGGCCTTATTGGAGATGGTGGTGTTTTTTCGATAACCTCATCTCTAGCATAGAAACGCCTTTCAAAACGAGGCCAGTAATTGTCATGTGTGTGTTTATTGTGACCCAGGTGCAACCGTTTCCCAGCGGTGGACACACAGCTTATCCTTTATTAACCTGACTTAGTCCTGGCATTTTGCACCTCAGGCTGGGCTCCGACCCCGTGCAGCCCTATAGATGCACACAAACATATACACAGGTGCACAAGCATGCATGCACATTAGGACTAGTCTCTCAAGCAGACGTGTGCCCTCACACACCTTCACCCTGGCGTTATTTAACCCGCTGCTGTGAGGCAACCTGCTGTTGTATTCACATTTATAAATCCAACAACTATGCTACTTTATGTCACAGTACTTCATCGCAGGAGAACCTGTCCCGTTTTTACGTGGGTTTCATTTTCAATGAAACTCATTCTGTAAACACTCTCACATGTTTGAATGAGTCACAACTGCAATCATGCTAACATCTGGCAGGAGTCGAAACCCTTATTTCACAACCCACACAACTGCCTGTGGATTTCCGTGGCTTGCTGTACCTCCATTCTCCAGGCTGCTGAGATAGGCATCTGGGTCGGCCTCGTCGTCCCAGTCCCTGTCCCTTGGACTGGAGCCCAGCTGCTTGCTGAGGTCCTCCTCAATCAGACGCAGGTCCTCCGAGTCTAAAGGACGGCTCTGCACCCCCGCTCCTTTACTTTCTGGCTCTAAGAGAGGGGAGAAAGAGCACAGGGGTCATTGCGTGTATTGTATGTGTGCATGTGTGTGTAACCTCAAACTTCAGGAGAATTTACTGATGTCTGCTACCCTACTCCATCCCCAGGGCATGACAGAAACAGCAGAGTTGCCTGCTGTGCGTGCATGCACATGTGTATTCTGAGCCCTCGTGCGGTGGTATTAAGGTTAGATTTCTGTGGCTAATCACCGACTTGGTGTCACATACAGCACAAAATACTGTATTTAAGTAGCTAGCTGACATTTGTTAAGACCCATCCATAGGGTTAGTGGTTGTGCCAGGGAGGGCATCCGAGGTAAAATTTTGCCAAATCGTTATGTGGCTTGACAAGAACGACATGATGATGATGATGAAGAAGAAAAGTAGTAGTCGTAGTACTAGTAGCAGTAGTATCTATTGTGGCCCTTGATGGAGAGCATATTGCAGGGATGATGAGAGATAGAATAGATAGGATGACGAGGTATAGAAAATTTAACATTCTGGTGGTAAAACCATTACGGCAAATAGACCACCCAACAATTTCTTGACAGAGTCAAGTGTTTCACCTACCAAAACCTGCACATACCACATTTCAAATCTGCACAACACAACACTGCACACCAATAAAAATCCAAATCTGAATGCTCAATTTGGTAATTCAATATTACAAAATTCATAAAATCACAACTGCCTAGGTACAACGTTTTTTTTTTCATTCAACAATCATCCCTTGATTCATTCTACCTTCTGCCAATAACAAGTTAACACAAAAACACCACTTAGACAGAAGAGAAAGGATAACATCACATCACATCCATCATGGCTGCCGGATAACTACACTGGCCCTCTCTGGTAGCCAGGCTTTCGTCCTCCTCGTAGAGCTCTCTGACTTGGCAGTGTTCTTCATATCTAAGGGTAACGCGCTCCATTCAGAAGCTCCAGAGCACAGTAACATCGCTCCTGTAGCTTTCGAAGCGCAGAATAGAAGTACTTGTGTCCTGTGTCCTGTTACATTTCATTACCATTAACTTTTTTTTGGACTTTTTCTTCGACTTGTACCATTACCCCACTCTTCTGAGGCGTCCCAGTCACTGCTCCACCCCCTCTGCCGATCCGGGGAGGGCTGCGGATTACCACATGCCTCCTCCCATACATGTGGAGTCGCCAGCTGCTTCTTTTCACCTGACAGTGAGGAGTTTTGCCAGGGGGATGTAGCGCGTGGGAGGATCACGCTATTCCCCTCAGTTCCCCCTCCCCGAGCAGGCTCCCCGACCAACCAGAGGAGGCGCTAGTGCAGCGACCAGGACACATACCCACATCCGGCTTCCCACCCGCAGCCACGGGCAGTTGTGTCTGCTGGGGGACCCCGACCAAGCTGGAGGCGACACAGGGATTCGAACCAGAGATCCCCGCGTTGGTAGGCATCAGAATAGACCGCCACACCACCTGGACGCCCCCGCCATTAACTTTTATTGGTATTATCTTTACTATCTCACTTACTCAGTTGAGAGCTATTCCTTTAATAGCAGCAGTCTTAGAATTAGTTGTACTTCTAGTAGTAACGTGAAATACTAGTAGGGGTTAACAAGTAATAGTAGTGGCAGTTTTGTTTGTGTGTATCAGTGGGTCTCCGTCCAGGCAGATGTGCATTTCATCAGACCTGTGTCTATGCAGACGGCTGCCAGCAGGTCCGTCAGATGGGTTATTTGATGAGGAGACAGCAGCAGGTGGACGCAGCCCACCTTCCCATCCAACTCCAACTAATGGCCAGAGACACAGAGATAGAGGGAGGAAGGAAGGAAGGGAGGAAGGCAGGAAGGGAGGAAGTGGGGAAAGGGATGGAGAACGGCAGGAAAACAAAAACAGAGGTCAGCAGGAAAAGAGGGTTGTTTGTATTATTATAGTATCAAAAAGTGATCCAATGATCATATGTTTTAGACATGGCAGTGCAATATGCACGTGTGTACACATACATACATACATACTCACACACACACACACACACACACACACACACACACACACACACACACACACACAAACACACACACACACACACACACACACACACACCTTTGGTCCGGGCAGCATGTCATTCTGCTTGATCTTAACGGTGGTCTCTATGAAACCAGAGCAGTTTCCTATGAGGAGTGGCTCCTGAGGAGGGGAGGAGGGGGCCGATGAGGGTTTTTCCTCTTCCTCATCTTCCTCCTCATCTTCCCCTTCACTAGCCATGGCTGATTCTGAGGGGACACCTGCTGAAGACCCCTAAGCATCGAGCAAGACCATATTTTTTAAACAGGTAAGTGCTTGTGCACAATCTCCATAATATCAGTAAAGGTAAAAATCTGAATGAAAAGTAATGGAAGTATCTTAGGACAACAAGTGCCGTGGTTAAATATACACGAAGAAGCCAGAATTTGTTAGAATAAAGCCGGAATTTAAAGAGCCAGTACCACCCTCCCAAAAACATGCTAGTCCACCCGCTGCAAAGGATACATGACCTGCTGTGGGGTCTGATCCCAACCCCCGTCTTGTCCAGAGCAGTGCTCCCTAAACTGCTTAATGACACCCAAAATAGGCCCGACTGGCTGTTGGTTGTCTCCCTATTTCTTTTTTTTCCCCCTAAATTTATTTCTGATTTCTCCCTTTAGTGGCCAATAAATCCCTTTTTTAGTTGAAACTCCCACCCTCGTACTGCATGCGTTCGCCAACTGCATCTCTCCGGCTGGCAGTCTCGAAGGAGACGCCTTCCCACTTTCGTGACGAGGCGACTCCAGGCCGAACCACTGCTTTTTCCGACACACACAAGAGACGTGTTCATGTGATGAACACAAGCCGACTCCGCCCCCCTCCCGAGGACAGCGTTGCCAATTATCGCTGCTTCATCGAGTCCGTCCATAGTCGGATCTGACAAGACCGAGGCGCGAACCCCGGTCCCCAGTGGGCAACTGACCATCAACACAAAGCCGATGCTTAGACCGCTACACCACCGCGGATCCTGTCTGCCCATTCTAACAATTTTGCCTTCAGAATTTTTAAAAAGAGCTTTTTTTCTGGGAATAAGCCTTTTATATATAATTCATATATCCAGCCATTACCCAAGCCGCTTATCCGAATTCGGGTCGCGGCCGTCATTTGGCAGCAGGTGGGGAGACACCCTGGACAGGCCGCCAGTCCATCACAGGGCCGACACACATCCACACCTAGGGACAATTTAGTACCGCCAATTCACCGGACCTACATGTCTCTGGACTGTGGGAGGAAACCGACGCAGACACGGGGAGAACATGCAAACGCCACACAGAGGACGACCCGGGATGACCCACCAAGGTTGGACTACCCCCGGGGTTCAAACCCAGGACCTTCTTGCTGTGAGGCGACCGCGCTAACCACTGCGCCACCCTGCCGCCCCCGTTCACTCCCCTACTCCACAAAATATATGGCCGTAGGAAAAAGGATAAAGAATGAAATATCAGGTAAACATTGATAAGAAAATAAGACAAACATACATGAAATAATACAAATAATAGATGAACAGAAGAAAATAAACCAGCATTACAAAACAAATAACCAGATGAATAGAAGACCAAGAAAGGCACGTGGGGCTCTGATCACCTGTGCGGTTCCGGTGCTCTCATAGAAGAGCTGTACGGAGCTGAGCTGGAGGATCTTGTGCAGGAAGGCCGGGGGCTGGTGGATGTCCACAGGCACGGTAGTCTGGCTGGCTGGGTCACGCACTGCCTCATCACAGTACTCCAGCCTGGAGCCCGGGGGCGGCATGCATGCACAGGACATGACCACACAGGCACATTTAGATTATGTTGTCCAGAGCAGAAGAAAAGACATGAGGACAGATGAACACAGAAGAGACCTGCACAAACGTGCAGCAACATCACACACACCAGGCTTCCTGAGTGGAATGCCTCAGTCAGCGGAGAAAAGGGTGGGTCAAGAAGAAGGACTCTATAGAAGATCATTAGTGATACATATAACCACTACTGCAGACATCCACCCCAGGTAATACTCAAGCTCATTAACAAAAGAACCTTTTCCCCCCCTTCACTTTCATTTTCATGACTTAGAAAGCTGAAATGCACCACTACCGTTAGCCCCCTGGATCTTGAACTGAGTGTGTAACTTGTATAAGAACACAACGAGGATCTTGGTCAATAAGTACAAAGCGCTCCGGGAGGAAATTTATCCTATTAGCTTGAGGCAGCACAAATGAAGAGGGTGGCGCAAATTCACGTCTGCAGCACCCTCACCCAGTACCGGCGTGGGAAGATGGCGACACGAATTCACATTTGCGGCGGCCTCACCCTGTACCGTCCATGCATTGTCTTTGTCCACATCTAAATTTTTGTCTTCATTTGTTGGCTGGGAGAGCTGGAGCTGGATCGGCTGCAAGAGCTTGGTCTGCTGCGCTGTGGGCCCAGGGACCACGGCCTTGCTCGGAGCAGTACCTGAGGAGGTAACACCAAGGGCGGTCTGACAGGAAGCAAAAGCGGGACAGGCTAAGCTAACTGCTAGCCCATGCAGACCGGCAGCTCGGATAACACCAAGGGCGGTCTGGCGACGGCCTCACCTGGCGTTGACTGATATTTTTGATGTCGTGAGGAGCACGGGGAGGTGAGTCAAGGGTGTCTGGCTGGGACAGCTGGCGCTGGATCGGCTTGGTCTGCTTCATCCGGTTGCCACAGGGACCACGGCCCCTGCCTGGAGCTGCGCCCAAGGAGGAAACACAGGGGGAGGTCTGACGGGACGTGTAATCGGGGCAGGCTAGGCCAACTGCTAGCCCATGCAGAACGGCAGTTCCGACAGTCATCCTGGCTGGTGTTCATTCCCTTGGACAGTGATTTTTTTGTTTTGGTTTGGATGTATGTGTTAGTTTGAATATGTGTGTTCTTGTAGATCTTGAATGTGTTTTTGTCTGTATGTTGCACTGCTGTGGGCTGGGGGAAACGGCATTTCGTTTCCCTTCATGGGCGCAAGTACATGAGGTGAAATGACAAAGTGTTCCTAATTCCTGAGGGTGCAGACAAAGAGGGACTTCTGGTAACTGACCCACAACAGTCACCACAGCTCTGAGGGGCTCGGTCAATAATCCAGGGCCAGACACGACTGCAGCAGAGCATGCATCCAAATGTAAACAAGCATGGAACACAGATGATCAACGGCCATGAGACGGAAAGTGACGGATATATATCAAGAGACAAGGGGGCTCTCTGTAAATGTGGCCCACCGCAGTTAAGGCCAATTCCATATCATGACGGCAAAATTAATGTCAAATAGTCCATTAGTAAATATCCATCCATCCATTACTCCCACTGCTTACCCTGCTCTCAGGGTTGCAGGGATGCTGGAGCCTATCCCAGCAGTCATTGGGCAGCACGTGGGGAGACATCCTGGACAGGCCACCAGGCCATCACACAGGGCCGACACACACACATTCACGCTTAAGGGCAATTTAGTATGGCCGATCCACCTGACCTACATGTCTTTGGACTGTGGGAGGAAACCGGAGCCCCCGGAGGAAACCCACACAGACACGGGGAGAACATGCAAACTCCACACAGAGGACGACCCCCAAGGTTGGACTACCCCGGGGCTCGGACCCAGAATCTTGTTGCTGTGAGGCGACCGTGCTAACCACTGCGCCACCGTGCCACCCATTAGTTAATGTGAGCTGCCAGAAACACAATAAAACAATTTCATGTTCTCAATCAAACCTATTGATCATGACTACATTATCGTGCAAAATGAGAGAGACAGATAAATCAGATGCGCAATAGGTCAGCAATAGCTACAGTAACTGTCAGCGGAATAGTTCATGCGTGCACATCCATCATGGCTGTAGACGCTTTACATTTGGACGTGTATTTCAGGCTTGACTCCGATGATGTTCTGTACAGAAGACAACACCTAAAGCACCAAGTACAACTTTTGACTTGGAGCCACTTTGACGATGTGAATACAAGGAATGAATCTTTTTGACTCTTGAGCAGATAATCTGCCTCATAGCTTTGGCAATGGAGGGGAGATGAAACCGTATTCCTGGCCACCATCTTGTTTTTAACCGAAACTGACAGTAGCATGAGCAACATATACAGTCTTAGTTAGTTAAGCAGATACTATATTATATAATAGTATAACATTAATCACACGTAGTGAAAGGTGCTCACACCCGTTATCTATCCCCTTTTATATTTCCCCTTTGGTGGGGGATGGCGGTGCTGATTCGTGTTTGCGGCGGCCTCACCCAGTGCCGACTATGCAGTGCCTTTGTCCATGTCTACATCTGAGTTTGTGTTATCGTGTGAGTAACTTCACGAGGACTTATATCTGTGATTGTTGATTTCGTTTGATGGCTGGGAGAGCTGGTGTTGGATGGGCTGGGAGAGCGGGGCAGGCTAAGCTAACTGCTGGCCCATGCAGACCGGCAATTCCGATATCAACAAGATAACACTGAGGGTGGTCTGGCAGCGGCCTCGCCTAGCGTCGATTGTGCAGTGTTTTTGTCTGCGTCTGTCGTCGTGTGGAGGTGTGTTGAAGGTGTCTGGCTGAGGGAGCTTGGTCTGCTGCGTCCTGTGGCCCAAAGACCACGGCCCCAACCGAAGCCGTGCCCGAAGAGGAAACACTGAGGGTGGTCTGACAGGACGTGGACGCAGGGCAGGCTAAGCTAACTGCTAGTCCATGCAGACCGGCAGTTCCGACAGTCATCCTGGCTGGCGTTCATTCTCTGGACAGTGAAATTTTTGAATTGTGTTGCAAATTTACTGAATGGACTGTGTTGTTGGCTGTTTGTGTTTTTTTGTTGCTTTCTTCTCTGGTTTTGTATGTTTTTGATGGTGTTGTTTTTGGGAGGTTTTGGATATGTGTTGTTGTCTTTTGTGTTGCACTGCTGTGGGCTGGGAGAAATGAAATTTCATCTCTTTTGTGTACGCAAGTACATGAATGAGATGACAATAAATTGTTCCTGATTCCTTTGGATAGCTCACATTCACTTAACGTGTACACAATAGTGCAATTGTCAGTGCGTACATTTTAAAAATGTGATTCAGCAGTGAACAGCAGATCATAAAGAAGTTATACAAAGCTGGAAAAAAAGTCGAACCAGCTTTTATTTGTGAATATTGCACCGATTTTTATCAGTGGTAAGACATGATAGACATTGTGCGGAAGACGCACCACTCAGACCGGTAAGATGTGATCTGTCAGGGAAAGAAGTTAGGCTGGAAGACTGTGAGACTGTTGTGAAGCACTTTTGTACTTAAAATGGCAATATCGAAGATTCTCACTCAAATAAATATTGGCTAAGTAACTATCTTATGCCTAACGGATTGAAGTAAACCGTGCAGAAGAAGCTCTGATCTTAAACATGGGAGATTGCAGTCGTTTGGTAAGTGATTTAAAACTTGTTTTGAGTTTTGATTCGGATTTAGGTCTGATTAGCCTTTGTTGGGCTGAGCACTTACGAGTTTCACTCTCTGAAATCAGATGGGGGCGGGTTCAGCTATGGTACTTCCTGGTATCTAAACACACAGCTGAGCTGTAGCATCAGCCCTTATTGCGTAAAGACCAAATTGGTTAGACCTGCGAGTCTACCGAGCATGGAAACTTTCCCTTTTCAACTATTTTCTCTCGTTGCCTGCCTCATCCACCATGTGCTACAAAGACGTCGCTGTCATTCATGTTTATCGAAAAAAATCGTATCTGTTGTAGACAACCCTGAGAACCTCTATTCACTCAGGAAAGCCTCCTCTACTCACTCCTCCTTCACTTTTGGCTTATGGAATTGCCAATAGGCTGTAAATAAAACAGAATTTATCCAAGCACTTGCTAGAACACCACACCACTTCCCACAATGCTTCCGGTGTGGGAAGATGGCAGCGCAAATTCACGTTTGCAGCGGCCTCACCCAGTACCGTCCCTGCAGTGTCATTGTCCATGTCTGCGTCTGAGTTTGTGTCTTCATTTGATGGCTGGGAGAGCTGGCGCTGGATCAGCTGGGGGAGCCTGGTCTGCTGTATCCTGGTGGGCCCAGGGACCATGGCCCTGCCTAGAGCTGCGCCCAAAGAGGAAACACCAAGGGTAGTCTGACATGACGCAGAAGCAGGCCAGACTAAGCTAACTGCAAGCCAAGGCAGACCAGCAATTCCGATAACACCGAGCGCAGTCTGGCGGCTGCTTCGCCTCGTGTTGACTGTGTTTTTGGTGTTGTCTTGTGGAGCGCGGGGGGGGGGTGTCGAAGGTGTCTGGCTGGGAGAGCTGGCATTGGATCGGCTGGGAGAGCTTGGTCTGCTGCGTCTGGTGGGCCCAGGAACCACGGCCCTGCCTGAAGCTGTGCCATATGAGATTCATCTGTCTACCGTTGCCAGCTAACAGCGTCTCACCCACCTCATTCTCTCCCCTGACCGGGGAGGAAGTCTCCAAGCTTCTGCTGGACTCTCGTCTCACTACCTGTCCGCTGGACCCGATACCATCCAACCACCTACAGACCATTTCCCCCGCACTTAACACTTGACCCCGCAGTCACACACATCACCAATTCCTCGCTTACAACGGGTGTGTTCCTCACCGCATTTAAGCAAGCTTGGGTCACCCCGCTGCTCAAAAAACCTACACTCAACCCAGCCCAGTTTGAAAACTACAGACCGGTTTCACTCCTACCCTTTCAGAAATACTTGAGCGCACGGTCTTTAACAGGGTCTGAATTCCTTTCTGAGAACAATCTGTAAGATCT
The DNA here is from genome assembly GCA_022114975.2 of Lampris megalopsis. Taxonomy (NCBI): domain Eukaryota; kingdom Metazoa; phylum Chordata; class Actinopteri; order Lampriformes; family Lampridae; genus Lampris; species Lampris megalopsis. Next base: position 761,989 of record JAJHIY020001376.1, read on the forward strand.
GAATCAGTCTCGCTTTAAGCAGGGTCACTCTGCTGAGACTGCACTCCTGTCGGTAATAGAATCACTACGTTTGGCTAGAGCTGGTGGTCAGTCCTCAGCTTTATTGCAGCTAGATCTGTCAGCTGTCTTTGACATGGTTAACCTTCTCTCCACACTCACTGAGCTTGGTATCTCAGGATCTGCCCTCTGCTGGTTCATGTCCTACCTGTCAGGGAGATCTGTTAGAGTGTCTTGGAGGGGAGAAGTGTCCAAACCACACAGCTTATCCCCAGGGGTACCTCAAGGGTCAGTGCTCGGTCCCCTTCTCTTCTCAATATACACCACCTCACGTGGTGCAATCATCCGCTCCCATGGTTTCTCATACCATTGCTATGCTGACGATACCCAGCTCTTCCTATCATTCCTGCCAGATGACCTCAGTTTTCGGCACGGATATTGTCATGCCTTGCTGATATCTCCGCATGGATGAAAGAACGCCCTCTTCAGCTTATCCTATCAAAGACTAAGCTCCTTGTCATCCCATCCTTACAACAATAGACCAATATCCAGCTCAGATAACCCAACTCATGCCCACAAAGTCTGTCCGAAACCTGGGTGTCATGATTGATGACCAACTAATTGATGACCAACTAACCTTTAAGGTTCACGTGGTCTCGATTGCTCGGTCATGCCAACTTGCCCTGTACAACATTAGGAAAATTAGACCCTACCTGTCTGAGCATGCAGCACAACTCCTGGTACAGGCTCTTGTTATATCATGCATTGACTACTGCAACTCCTTACTGGCAGGTTTCCCTGCATGCACTTTCAAACCTCTGCAAATGATCCAGAATGCAGCGGCGTGTCTGGTCTTCAACCAACCCAAAACAGCACATGTCACTCCGCTGTTCATATCCCTCCACTGGCTCCCAGTTGCTGCCCGCATCAAATTCAAAACCTTAATGCTCGCTTACAAAACAGCAACTAAAACGGCTCCAGCCTACTTGAACTCCCTCATTCAAGTCTACACTCTGTCCTGCTCACTATGCTCTGCCAATGAAAGGCGCCTGGCACTTCTGCCACAATGGGGCCCTGAGTCACTAGCCAAACTCTTCTGTAGTTCCCTGGTGGTGGAACGAGTTACCAAACTCCATTTGATCTGCTGAGTCCCTCTCCATTTTTAATAAGAAGCTAAAAACCCAGCTCTTTCTCGAACATCTCCACACCTGATGATATTAATATAAAAAAAAAGAGAAAAAAATTCGCTTCTATGCACCCTATGCATTGCCTTTTTGCACTGCCTGTTTGACACCTATGTCTTATCAGACTTGAACCTATTTTTTTGGCACTTACTTGCATTGTTGCCTCCTGACTAGATCCTTGCTTGTGTTGTATTATCTCTGAGATGTATACGTCCCTTTGGATAAATGCGTCTGCTAAATGAAATTGTAAATTGTAACAAGGTGACACAATGACGAATCACCGTTATCAGCCACTGATGAAAGCCCTTGCATTGCAGTAATACAGAGAAATACAAACGTGTCTGTGGCGACATTCCGGCAAAAATCCCAAGCATCACTCCCTGTACAATGCTTAGGACTAACTGCTGCTGGGTGAGATAAAACCTCCAGCAGCAGTTAGTCCAACAGAAGGGATAGGCAGAACAACCACTTCATATTCCGCGGTTGTGACGGACAAACTAGTTAGTAGTTTTAAAATGACTCCAGGGAAGTGTATGCCAAAATACAATGCAACCAGCCTCTTCCAGATTGCCAATTTAAAGGTGACGTATTTAATAAAATGAATGCCATTTAGTCTAGCCACCTCCACAAGATCCATAGTAATGACAAGAAAACTGACAAGCATGGCTGAAAAGCTGTAAACTAGAATGATTGAGAGGCAGGAGGAACACTCTGTCACAGAGAGCATCTGCTGATTGGTTGAGGCCTACCAGAAGTGGTGAGATTGTTGAGATGCTGAATATGACAGGTTTAAATGCAGAGGCTTGATTTTCTCTGTAAACATTTGAAATACTCCTGTTAAAGCAATATGAATATTTTCACAAAAAATGCTGTGAAAGAAAGTTGCTTACTCCCATTTTAAAACGTAAAAAACCCCATCTCCGCCTACTGACATTGATTAAAGGATATAAAGGGTGTAGATGTAGGGGACAGTGATGGATGGTAATGTCCATGTAGAAAGGATATAAAGGGGTGTTCATGTAGAGGACAGCGATGGTGGTGTGATTTGACTGAAGGTGTCGGTGTTGTACTACCACATCTCAGCCCAGCTTCTCAAGTGTGTCCAGAGATTTTAGTTAGCTAATGACGGCGAGTCGTCTTTCTACTCGCCTCATATTTCATTGGTCTAACATGCTGGACCCCACATGTGATGCCTACAGCACATGAATGTCAGTGTCTTTGATACCCCATATGACGTAGGCAGTTAGGAGGGGGTTCACACCTTAAAGTGCATTTTCCCCCCGACAAAAGAAAAAGGATAAATGTTCTCTCTACATACAGGTGTGCAATGTGTTATGTTAGTTGTTGAATTTATGAGCACAATCACTTCAATTTATGAGAGCAATCACTTCTACAACCCATACAAACATGTTTTCAGCTCAATATGTGTAAAAAAAACCAAACATTGATTATCCTTTAAAGTTATGAAAGTCCAACACCTCTGTATTTCCGGTAGGATTTCATATATGAGTCTACTTAGTTAACGACAACCTGGGTCTTTTTTTCCCCCCTTAATTTAAAAACAAAGAAATCTTTGCCAAATGTAATTTCTAGAGTCCCAGATCCTGGATTCTCTCAGCATGTTTTAGGAATTACTAAAAGAGCAGAGGCAGATCACAGATTATTGAAGCAGAGAACCATCAAAATCCCTTGTGTACCAAGACACAAGAAAGTCCCCATATAAAATCATTGAAAAATTCCATTAAAAGCCAAATTAAAACAATGGGAAGAATTTTTGAATGTTTGAGAGGAGGTATGACCTACCGTTTTATGTGCACCTCTAAGGCAATGCCTGTTTCCAGGTCCAGGGGCTGGTGCTCAATGCGGACGATGGTGTCCAGGAAAGTGACTTTAATACGACGAAGGACTTAACACACAAACGAGATGAGGCACACACACAAAGATTCAATGACTTTAACACTAGAATCCATCACTGTGATTTGCTGTACACGAGAAGCCAAGGACATTCAACATTCCATTTATCAAAAATTTCCTTTTCAGAGTTATCATAAAAGTCAGGCTGGTATCATAAAGACAGCTGCACATTATCACTGGGGAGCAGCTGGTTGTCAATGTGCTGGTGAAAGACAGGAACACAGGTATGTCAATCTTAATCTGATCAGTGTGTTCTTTTCAGTTAACATGCTGCCATCATTTGATTCTAACACTGGAACACGCACCACTGAGAGTCACATCCAACTGCCCTTGTGCCTCTCAAACATGCAGAACACATCATGGCATACTAAGCTTTACCCACCTGTCTCAATGGTTTGTGCAAACATCTCTAGACCATCCAGCGGTGCAGGTGGCTCCTCGGACGCCTCTGGGGGGTCCTTCAGGCACTCCTGAGCCAACTGCATGCTGGAGGTCATGCTCGAGGACCAGCCTTGGGAGTCCCAACCCCCACCTGAAATGCAAACATACATCTCATCACCAAACACTAGAAGAGTGCACTCAGTACAGTGCGGAGCTTCACCAGGCATACGCATCTCCCCTTCTGCCGGGCTCGGACTCTGCAACAAACCACCCCCTTTTGTCGCCTACTGGGAGAAGGGAAATACAAGCACATGGAGACAGAAAAACCAGTGTTTTTCCTGCCAATATAAGACTTCTGCACAGCGCCCAAGTCGATGGAACGGGAAATATGGAAAAAACAATTGTTAATATGCAACGTCAAACTAAAAATCTACCTAATTAAAATGTTTTGCTTGTCAGTAGCTACTGAGATGATTTCCAGCTGTGACTGTAATTAATCCTACTCTTGAAATTAAATTTTTACAGTGGAGCTTTAATGTTGGGAGACTCTTCCACATGGCGGTGAGCTGAATTTTTGGTCCATCCAGTGTTCCTCCAGTTCTCCTGTGCTGAGATCAGTGGTGAATGATTTTCTGGCTTGCGAAACAAGATCAACTTCTAGTTTACTTTCAACACTCACACCCAAATACATAATGTTTTGTCTTGATGCACACTCAATAAGCCAGCTAAGGAAATCACAGATAGTTGAATCAGTTCATCTGGACACAAAACTCAGTGGGAGAAACGTTTCACCACTCATCTAAGTGACCTCTTCAGTCCCAACTGACTGCAGGTATCCCCACCCTTATTTATAAACAATACAGTGGCATCACAATCTAACCAACGATAATTTTCATATGCAAATTGCCATGACCACTAATTAGAGTTAAAATGGCCATGTATAGTATTCATAGAGGATTGGGGAATAGTTGCAATCACAGCATTGTAAGATGGTGAAAGATGTACTCTTAGCCCCCCGCCCCCCCGGTTCGGGGATGGTCGTTCCCTCTTCACATAGATGGCCTCTTTGACTCCCCGTTCACACCAGCAATCCTTGCACATCCTTGATAGGGAGAGTGGCCACTGGCCTGTAGATGGTGTAGACTGTGGAGTCCTGATCTGATGTGTTAGCTCTCCTGTGTTGTGTCATCCTCTTGGCCAGCGTCTGTTTTATTTCCCCAATGTACAAGTCACAGCAATCCTGCCAGCACTTAACAGCGTACACTATATTGCTCTCTTTGTGCCGTGGGACCCGATCCTTGGGGGTAGACCAATTTCTGCATTGTGTGTTTTGGAGTCTGAAAGCAACTTACATGTGTTGTTTAAAAAATAAGTGTCTCAACTGTTCCAACACTCCCACCACATATGGAATCACCACTGGTTTACATTTAGGCAGCTGTTGTCCTTCTCTCTTCGATTGGTTGGTGCACTGTTTGAGCATCTTCCTGGCTTTGACAAACACCCAGTTAGGATAAACACACTTAACCAGGGCCTGCTTAATGTGGGACGTCAACCCTTCCCCGGCCAGATTCCTGCCTTGGAGTTACTTTTTCTTTTTCTTTTTTTTTCTAATATGCATGTCTTTTTTATCCACTCCGTTTCCAGTATGGTAAGATGGCTGCATGAATTCGTGTTTGCAGCGGCCTTACTCAGTGCTGGTGTCGGAAGTTGGTGGCGTGAATTCACATTGCGGCGGCTTCACCCAGTACCGTCCATGCAGTGTCTTTGTCCATGTTTGCATCTAAGCTTTGTCTTCATTTGATGGCTGGAAGAGCTGGCGCAGGATCGGCTGGGAGAACGGGGCAGGCTAAGCTAACTGCTAGCCCATGCAGACAGGCAGTTCCGATAACACCGAGGGAGGTCTGGTGGTGGCCTCATCTGGCACTGACTGTGGTGTTTTTGATGTGATCATGAGGAGTGCGGGGAGGTGTGTGTGTAGGGTGTCTGGCTGGGAGAGCTGGTGCTGGATCAGCTGGGAGAGCTTGGTCTGCTTCGTCCGGTAGGCCTGGAGACAACGGCCTCTGCCTGGAGCTGCGTCTGAGGAGGAAACGCCGAGGGCGGTCTAACAGGACGTGGAAGCGAGGCGGGCTAAGCTAACTGCTAACCCATGCAGACCGGCGGTTCCGACAGTCATCCTGGCTGGCGTTTGTTCCCTTGGACAGTGATTTTTTGCTTAGTTTGGATATACAGTGCATCCAGAAAGTATTCACACCCCTTCACTTTCCCCACATTTTGTTATGTTACAGCCTTATTCCAAAATGGATTAAATTCCTTTTTTTCTCATCAATCTGCACACAATACCCCATAATGACAAAGTGAAAAAGGTTTTGTAGAAATTTTTCCAAATTTATTAAAAATAAAAAACTGAAATATTGCATGTACAGAAGTATTCACACCCTTTGCTATGACACTCAAAATTGAGCTCAGGTTCATCCTGTTTCCACTGATCATCCTTGAGATGTTTCTACATCTTGATTGGCGTCCACCTGTAGTAAATTCAATTGATTGGACATGATTTGGAAAGGCACACACCTGTCTATATAAGGTCCCACTGTTGACAGTGCATGTCAGAGCAGAAACCAAGCCATGAAGTCAAAGGAATTGTCTGTGGACCTCCGAGACAGGATTGTATTGAGGCACAGATCTGGGGAAGGGTACAAAAAAAAATCTTCAGCTTTGAAGGTCCCGAAGAGCACAGTGTTCTCCATCATTCGCAAATGGAAGAAGTTTGGATCCACCAGCACTCTTCCTAGAGCTGGTCGCCCAGCCAAACTGAGCAATCAGGGGAGAAGGGCCTTGGTCAGGGAGGTGACCAAGAACCCGACGGTCACTCTGACAGATCTCCAGCGTTCCTCTGTGGAGACGGGAGAAACTTTCCAGAAGGACAACCACCTCTGCAGCACTCCACCAATCAGGCCTTTATGGTAGAGTGGCCAGACGGAAGCCTCTGCTCAGTAAAAGGCACATGACAGGCCGCATGGAGTTTGCCAGAAAGCACCTAAAGGACTCTCAGACCATGAGAAACAAGATTCTCTGGTCTGATGAAACCAAGATTGAACTCTTTGGCCTGAATGCCAAACGTCACGTCTGGAGGAAACCAGGCACCTCTCATCACCTTGCTAATACCATCCCTACAGTGAAGCATGGTGGTGGCAGCATCATGCTGTGGGGATGTTTTTTAAGCGGCAGGAACTGGGAGACTAGTCAGGATCGAGGGAAAGATGAATGGAGCAAAGTACAGAGAGATCCTTGATGAAAACCTGCTCCAGAGCGCTCAGGACCTCAGACTGGGGCGAAGGTTTACCTTTCAACACGACAATGACCCTAAGCACACAGCCAAGACAATGAAGGAGTGGCTTCAGGACAAGTCTGTGAATGTCCTTGAGTGGCCCAGCCAGAGCCCAGACTTGAACCCCATTTAACATCTCTGGAAAGACCTGAAAATAGCTGTGCAGCGACGCTCCCCATCTAACCTTACAGAGCTCGAGAGGATCTGCAGAGAAGAATGGGAGAAATACCCCAAATATAGGTGTGCCAAGCTTGTAGCTTCATACCCAAGAAGACTTGAGGCTGTAATCGCTGCCAAGGGTGCCTCAACCAAGTACTGAGTAAAGGGTGTGAATACTTATGTACATGCAATATTTGTTTTTTATTTTTAATAAATTTGCAAAAATTTCTACAAAACCTTTTTCGCTTTGTCATTATGGGGTGTTGTATGTAGATTGACGAGGGAAAAAAAAGGAATTTAATCCATTTTGGAATAAGGCTGTAACATAACAAATGTGGGGAAAGTGAAAGGGTGTGAATACTTTCCGGATGCACTGTATGTGTTAGTTTGGGTATATGTGTTCTTGTAGTGTTTGGATGTGTTTTTGTCTTTGTGTTGTACTGCTGTGGGCTGGGGGAAACGGCATTTCATTTCATTTCATGTACGCAAGTGCATGGAGGGAAATGACAAAGTGTTCTTGATTCTTGATTTTTAATGATGAGAGGAAACTGGAGCACCCGAAGCAAACTCCACACAGAAAGGACCTGGGACGGCCTGGGGTTTGAACCCAGGACCTTCTTGCTATGAGGCAACAGTGCTAACCACTGGGCCACTGTGCCACCTCATTGGAGTTACTTAACCACAGAGTATTCTCTTTTGGTTAATGTGACCTAATGTTCAAAATCCCCAACTCAGAAACTGTGCAGCAGAAGCTCATCTCACTGCTAACATGACAGTTTGGAAGAAAGAAATTAAACTGCAAATCAAGCCACTAAATCTGGAATGTGTGTAGGGCAACTTAAAAACCACGGACAATTTGAGAATTGATGATTATTTATCAGGAGACAAGAACCTGTAGCTTCAAACCGAGTCCTCCCTGGAAGATCCGGTCCCCCAACTTTTAAAGGCGCTGCTGTATGTCTGGGATTGCAAATGAGAAAAACACGAGTCATCTAGACTGGGGGACATTTTAGGTAACTTACTTGTCCGACACTTGGGTCGGCATGTTATTTGTAGTCCAGAAACTTCTAGGGTGCAGTGGTCGGTTACCAGTGCTTGCCATGGGATGGTCACTGCTATACTGCTAACAAATCCATCCACGATTTCAAGAGGTGCCCCAAGAGACTCCAGAAGCTCATTGACCGCCTGTGAAATGATAAAAACAAGTCAACGAAGCACGTCATGAGAGAGGAGGCAAAAAAGAAGAAGAAGAATGTATTGAGAACAACATCAATCTGACCGTTATCACTCTTGGTGTGGATTTATGGATGGTATAAGACAAAGGAGTTGAACGTCACAGGGGTGGACAATCTTATCCAGAAAGGGCCGGTGTGGGTGCAGGTCTTTGTTCCAACCAAGCAGTTACACACCTGTGTCTCCTAATCAAGTTCCTCAGCAGAGACTCTACTGGTGGATGAGTGGGATCAGGTGTGTAACTGCTTGATTGGAACAAAGACCTGCACCCACACCGGCCCTCTCTGGATAAGACTGCCCACCTCTGGTGGGGAAATTTCGCGTATCCGGAAAGACAGTCAACAACTGGTGGATTGCTGACATTGCTGGTCTAAAAACATTCACTGGCTGTGATTCGTGTCGTGCAAATTCATGGAATTCAAGAGGCGGAGGCAAAGGAGCTGGGTTATGAGTATGACGTTGAAGATGGTTGGTTGTTGAACTCTACTCGGATTGCTAAGTAGGCACCGAGCCGACAAAAACAAGAGGACGGTGCGCCGGCCGGGGGAGCTGACAGCTCCTCCACGGTAGCAAAACTCACCCAAACATCGAGGTTGATTTCCTTGATGACCCCGCTGCCATTGTACAAGTCCAAGCCCAGCTGGTCCAAACTCAGTCGTTCCTGTAAGAAGTGACCGAGGTAGTGCTGCAGGAGGTACCGACAGGCCCGCTTCTTGATTGAGCCCGACCAGGGGAACAGCCAGCGAGACATGAGGCCGGAGACAGCGGGGTGAGGAGGGAACGCAGAGGACAAAAGCGAATCCGTTCCTCCGGCACCAGCATAACAGACCCAGACAAAGTGTGCAGACAAGGAGCGAGGTGCACCGCGTTAGCCGCACTAAAATGGCTATTAGCAGCGGGCTGAGACGTAGCTCTCGCTCTCTCCCCCCCTGACACAAAAACCCCCAAATCCTTCGTGTCAGGAAACGACGAGGGTCCAGCGCCGTGTCATGAGCTGAAGTACGCCGCTTCTGTGGCTTTAGGTCATCTTTTTAACATCCGTTTGTGTCGAATCCAGGCGGCAGGTCCTCCTGGCGTCTCTCCTCCTCCTCTCTCCGGGTTGTTTATTGTTATCGAGCGAACCGACGGCGCTGCGAGGGAGCCACTGCGTCATTGCGTCACCCAGACCGGAAACGGGGGGACGGCGGAGTCGAGGCGACGCCATGTTGGTAAGGTCGACGAGAAGGCACGCAGGGGTCAACACGTCCGTGACGTCAACGCGCATGGAAGTGACGTCACGTCGGTTTTATTTGTTCCCGGAGGCACAGTTGTTGCGTAGCAGCGGCAACATTTAAACACACCAGCAGAACACACGGGGCGCATAAATACAGCATGTAGCGAGGAGAAGCAATGCAGCAGCTAACGGTGTTCATCAAGGTGGAGCTGGTACTACCGCCTGCTGCTGGAGTGTAGCAGTGAAATGGCTGAGGCGGGGGGGGGGGGGGTCGGAGGAGTGTTGGTATCTGTTGGTTTTGACTACTGGGTATTTGAAGCGGGGAGCAGAAGGCAAGGTGTGAAACTCTAGGTGCAGGGACTGGGTGCTGTCAGACAGGATGGATTCTGCTTTCCTGAACTTCCACTTGTTGTATAACTCAGACAGACTTTTCTGTTGGGTACCTGTCATGCTACTGCACACCTTGTTAGTGCATGTTTCTGTTTAAGATTGAGAGAGGCATACCAACAAAGAAAAGTAATGACCGACTCAACAGAATTTCTGCAGAACCAAGTCATCAGGGACCTGTCCACACCGCACTTAGCCAGCTTCCTCAGACCAAAAAAGAAGAAGAGGCAATGCTGGATTTTGTTCCCCCTTTTTTGCATAGCAACTTGGTATTACAATCAACGTTCAGCTTGTTATCAGTTATAGTGCCCAGGTACTTGTACGGCTACTCATTCAGTAGTTTGAGCAGATCATGTGGACATGTGCAGGCCTTGGCCCCTCTGGGAGCTAGCTGGTCTCCCGCAGGTTTACGTTGAACCTGTTTACGTTGAACCTGCGACACAAGGCGCGTTTCCGTTGCAGTTTTGCGCAAAATAGAAGCGATTAAAGAAAAGTAGACAAAACGCAACTGCGAATGGTCTGCGCTTCCACTAAATGATGTCATGCAATTAAAGCTGTTTCCTCCTCTCGCGATAGTATGCAAGACCTGATTTCTTTTCTTTTATGCTATAGAAGAGAAAACACAACAATCAAAATACAACACACACATACACCAAACTAATAAGGCAATAAAACATTTCACAAACCCATCGAACTCTACAGAGTCAAAAAGGACAAGAATCAAAAATTATGTAACCCGGGGCCGGGGGTAACCCAAGCCTAATTCCCCCTAATATTTGACGTCTTTCAAAAATGACATTGCAGACTTTACATTTGTGTTCTGCACATTGTGCATGATGTTTGGGTAGTTCATTAATATCTGCATTCTTCTGTGGCTATGCAGTCCACACATGATGTAAAATGCTTCCAGGTATCATGGAACAGTCAGCCATCTCAGGGGATGAAAAGTGTTGAATAACATATACATCTGTCTCAAATGCTGTAGCTATATCTTTCATAGTTTTCCTATGTCCGTGATCTGGCCCGTGAATGTTCTCAACTGTGTCTGGCACCATTTTTCGAGGTGGATTGGTACCAGGCACACACTTTGTCAGTGCAGGCTGTGTCTGCAAAGCCTTGTGTCACAGCATCTTTGACCTTGTAAAGTTGTCCTGCTGTATGACTGCAGCACTTCCCTCTGTTGGCCATACAGTCACAGTTCACACCTACAACTTTGCCGTCCTTTCTCTGCAGAGTTCATTCAACATTATGATGGTTGTTAATGGACTATGAGTATCGGACAGGTCTATTTAGAACAGTGTTTCTCAACCCAGTCCTCAAGGACCCCCCTATCCTGCAGATTTTCATTGTAACCCTGCATAGGTAGCCCTGCTTGTACTTACTCAACCAGTCATCTCATAGCACTTAATTATGCAAGGTGTGCAAACTCAGACATTCATTGCTGATTGGTTGAATAACTACAAACAGGTACCTATTCAGGATTACAAAGGAAATCTGCAGGATAGGGGGTCCTTGAGGACTGGGTTGAGAAACACTGATTTAGAATGATGTGTTCATTATCTGGCAGAGTGTGCAATATTTGGCCAACCCATACAGAGCTCAGGTCATTTTGACCCTCTCTTAGAGACCTGTAGTTGGCATTTTGTTGCTCATCACAAGCCAGGCGATTAATGAAATAATATTGAATACCTACAAAAAACACATTCGTGTTTTTAAAACGTTTTACTAATATAACTGGTCTGTGATAAATGCAACCCTCGAATGTTTACTAGCTATCACGTTAGCATATTAGCTAGCTACACAAACGTTAGTTACTTCATCACTTGAAATGCGGCACATGGTTAAGTGGTCATTTTTCTCTCTCTATCTGGCTATTGACATAACCGATGTCTAACTAATATGTACAATTTGAATAATGTTAAGATCACCATCCTTAAGGTACCTTCATTAGTAACTGGGGGCCACTGTCTAATGTCGTCAATCCAACTACCCATGCTGCTGTCACTGCTGTCACTTAGCAGGCAGTAGCAAACACTGCTACTTGCCACCGGATGGCGGAACACACAAATTGGTTGGCGGATTAGTCTATGTCTTGTGGAGAATCCCTCTCCTTACACTGCTGCCAGGATGAAAGCTTACAAAAGTACAGACAGTTATATATGTATTTTCGTTCTGGATGGGTCAATAATGCTGCCGTTTGGGATGTGAAGGACAAGAAATTCTTTATCATCAAAGCAAAGGTGAGTGCTAATTAACGTTAGCTAGCTAGCTACATTGATCGCAGGTGTTTCAGACTGTAGTCAGCCTTCTAGGGCAATAGTGACAAGGAAAGCAAAGCAGTAATATTTGGTTAGGTTAACAATCTATGAAATCTAGTCAAAACTTCTGTCCAATGTCAGGTAAACCAACCATTCTTACAGTTTAAACGACCCACCATTGACAGCTTGGGTTGCTGTGGAGAAGGAGGGCTTGGTGCGATTTGGCCACTGCACTTGTATGGCAGGGTTAGGAGAAGTGTTCTTGCATGTAGCTGCCATACTCTACGCTTTGCTAGCAGCTGTGAACAAACTGAGTGGCACTACATGCACTGATAAGGCCTGCAACTGGAGTGAGTGAGCCTAGTATGGCAGCCATAAGGAAAGTAGGCTATGCAGAAGGGAGCCAGATAGCGTTCACAAAGGCCCAGAGAAAGAGATCTGCTGATGGGTGTGGCGACCTCCCCCCTGCGAAGTTTCCACCTCCAACCCCAGATGAATGCACAGCATTCTACAATATGCTACATATATCAGAAGGCACTGAAAAGGAACCTGTCAAAAGCTCCATTTTGTCTGTTGTCCCTGGCCATGCAAAGAAGTTTATACCTTGGGCAGTGCAACTCAACATTCCTGCATCCTTAAGCAAGATGTACAGGTCACTGTCACGCCAAGAACTGCAGGCAAAGAGTGAAGAGGTCTTTACAGAGTTGAGCATAACAGAAGAACAGGTAGCCTACATTTTTACATCAGTGGTTGAATGCATGTCAGGAATATCCCAGGCACAAGTAGTTGAAGTACAGAATTCTAAAGTCATCTTTTTAAATATATTTCTTCCCGGTAAAAGTTAATTCGTCACTGTTTAGATTTGTCACATATCACAAACTTTTTACTTAACCTTTTTCAATTGTAGTGCCGTGTGATAGAAAAGGAGACAAGACTACAAGCAAAATGTGCCATGTGGTTTGACCAGAAGGCAGGAAGGGTGACTGCTTCAAACATCCAAGCAGCCTGCCACACTGACCCAGACAAACTAGCTGTCTCCCTGCTGAAGAAAATGTGCTATCCTGTGGCCTACAAGGATCCAAACAACAACCCACCAGACTCTCTCAGGTATTCACATACACTTTACACTGGATGAAAGCAGCACACAAATAAATAGAAATCTGTATTCCCAAATAGGCCAAAAGAAAGCACAAAAGCGATGGGGAGGGAAACCACTGCAGTGCACAGAAACATTTTTGATACAGCCTTAAAATACTCCTTTCACAGCTTTTGTGATTTGTTTACATCCACTTACTTCATCACCGTGCTGGTAAAATATAAATTATCCAGATAAATAACATCTGCTAAGAACATCATTTAGAATGATGCCTCGCAGTAGTAATGTTACTGTGATATGAGCCGTATATACATTGTTATGGTTATTATTTATTACTATCATTTGTTGAGGAGTCGAGGCGTACACCAAGATGATGGAGGGCCACCACACCAACTTCACCGTCAGGAAGGGAGTGCTGGTCATCAACCCTCAATATCCATGGTTAGGGGCATCGCCAGACGGCACATTGACATGTGACTGCCATGACATGGGTGTGTTGGAGGTAAAGGCACCCAGCAGCCTTCAGAATAGCACTTTGATGGAGAAAAGCAAACAGGATATCCTTTTTTTGTCTCCAAGAGGTGGAGGGTAAACTTTCACTGAAGAGGGACCGTCAATACTTCCATCAGGTGCAGACACAAATTCATCTAACAGAAGCAAGCTACTGTGACTTTGCAGTCTGGGGACCAGGGAAAGGAGGCACAGGGGAAATCCACATTGAGAGGATTCTGCCTGATACTGACCTTTTTGAAACCATGTGTGAAAAGGTTCCCATATTTGTCCAGACATGTGTCATTCCAGAGCTAGTAGCTGAAGTGTTCACAGCTCCTAGTCTAGCACCACATGATGCCACCAAACCATCTGAAGTCGCGGGCTGTTACTGTGGGGTGCCTGTCCTACATAACGAAGACAGACTTTAGTGTAAATCAGGAATCTGAAAAGAATACATTCATAGAAGTTGTTTAAAGCTTGACACCACTCATTTAAAAATGCCGTGTTGGAAATGCAGTGACTGTATGCGGGAAATAGCTAAACAAACGAGGTGTAACAAAAAAACAGAACAAAGTATAATCTTGAAGTGTTTTATTCAACACAGGGCACATACTTTCTGCTGTAACAGTGGTGGAATAAGTATTCAGTTATTTCATATTAAATGTACATTTGTGATTGTGACGTGTGATTAGATACGTATATACATTTGTTATTTAAAGTCTGAATTCATCATTGTCAGTATTTCATTGTAAATGAACTGTTTCACTGAGAGAAGGACCCTTGGAGGCTGTGGGAGGTGACAGAACAACCACTCTGCTTTGAACACCAACGCAGTGTGGCTTGGTGCAACAGCCTGACTGCCGTGTGTGTGTGTGTGTGTGTGTGTGTGTGTGTGTGTGTGTGTGTGTGTGGGTGTGTGTGTGTGAGAGAGAGTGAGCGCAGTAACACGTTTTAACTTAAAGGAACAATTGAGGGAGCCAGATTTGTCGGTGCACAGCACACATGGACAGTTTTATCTAGAGGTGTAAGACCTTCAGGATGCTCGGCTTCATACATCTGAATTCCGATCGTACTTTGAAGTATAGTATAACGATTCCTTGCCTCACCGATGACCCTCTCTACATGGATTCTAACAGATGCAAGTCCTCGTGTGGACTCCAATTCCACAGGACCCAGTTGCTCTTTCCCCTTAGTAAAAGCTGGGATCTTAAGCTCAGCATTGTATAGACCAACTGAATCTGCCACATCAAATCCTGTATCAGCCAGAATCACATCACCTGGGTTCAGTCGATCCAAAAACCCACTTCTCTCAGCCAAGTGTTTGTTTGATGTTCTGCCACCGCATCCTTTAGATATAGTAAAAGAAACTGTTCCTTGTGGTGTTATGCCAATTAGATATTTCATGGTATGGTGATGTTTGTATTGTGAGTATGTCTGTGCTCTTGCTCTTAGGTCTCCAGGCTTTTCAATTAAAATCTCAAAGCAGCCAATAATACAGGCGCATTTACGAAAGACCTGTCTAAATATCATAGGCGTTGACATCTGAAGCTCATCTCGATTTGGCCAAAACAAGTGCTGGAACAAGCCTGGCATTCGACACTTCCAATGGTGCTTCTAAATGTTCTACTGGAGTTGGAATTGAGACCTTAAAGATGCAACTAAGTAATGAAGGGGGAAGGTTCGTTTTCAGCCTTACAACTGTATAAGCACTTGTCGGAAGGGAGAGCGGGTTGTACCAGTCTGCAGAAAGGATATGACAAACATTAAAAGTACATGTAACTTGAAATACGTAGAGATTCCAGTCATTGCCTTCACTTTTCCATCATCTTTTTCAAAAGCCAGTTCATCAAATGTTCCTGATTTAGTAATGTCCTTCAGCTGATGGTTTTCCTCCCTGAGGTAATTGCATTCCCTCTGTAATCTTGCAATGTTCTCTTTGCATGGTTTGTTGTCACACTGTTCAGCCTTAACAGGGGGCTCTGGCTCAATGTCTGGCAGTGGCACTGATGACAATTCTAGGAGGACATCCACTGCATCTTGCTTCCTTTTCTCGTCCACCCTCTTTTTCTGCATTCTGCTGTGCTGCTCATATCTTTCCATGTCTTTCTCCCTTTTCCTCTTCTTGGTGGCTGGTGTGTGCGAGAACACAGATGGAACCCAGCAGGGGGACAACGGGTCATCAGATTTGGTACCTATAAGTTAATAATACAAGATGGTTTTAGTCCAACACATGCCAACAAGCTAGAAGTAGCTAACATATGTGATATCATTCCTGCAGATTGAACTACTCAGACTGAAAATGAACATTCCCCTTAACTAACTTAGGACAACTGATTATTTAGATAGCATTGGCATCTTATTATTTAGCTTGCTAGCTCCACTGTGGCCTTGACGGCAAGCTATCTAGCTACTGTAGATAATCTAGCTAGCTAAAGGACAGGTGCAATCAACTCCTAGCGTTAGCTAGCTAGCTACTGACTAGTACACCATATCAGAATGCTTACATAAAGATAGGCTAATGACTAAAAAATACAATAATCAAAATACTGAACGTTTACTTGAGCTTACCTTTGATGAAATCTTCACTGCAAAGACGTGTGTACTTGGACGGTTTCCATTCTTTGCCCTCCCCAGGGACGGAGGCACGTCTAATAGTGCATATCCACAGTCTTCGGCTCTCCAGGCTTTCTTTTTAGGCGGGATTCTGTGAAAGCACAACCCAGGGTTGTCTCCTTGTCGGTTACTGCAAACAATTGCACAGCAACTATTCGGCATTTTCAAACGTTTAGGTAAAAACTTGATAATGCTCACCTGGCGGGCAGCAGAAGAATGTTTTGCCCGCCAGGTGGGCATTGAAATATGAATGTGATGCGGAAGAGAAAACAAAATGGAACAATTTAAGTCAGTATTAAGTATTAATAGGCAACATATGTTGTGGTGTATGAAACACTAATACTGTTCTAAAACTGTTTAAGTAGATAACTGGAAAGTGCACACGGCAGACTTATGACAGTGGCGTAGTATATTTATTCTTACGCTGTAACAACCTAGCTATCCCGAGTAGAGCGGAGTACCAAGAGAACGCCCTGGTGGCGATTCTGCCTTATATACTCTTCAGGAACAACCAATAGCTGACCTCCACCTCATTCAGCACCAATCACATTGGTCTGTGCACATTCAAAACCCACCAACCCACACTGGTTAATATTCTGTGTTGGGAACACCGCATATGTGAAAACTGGCGCAGATGGAAGCAAAGATATAGGTTGTACATGACGGCAACTGAAATGTCGAAAAAGGTTCAAGTGGCAATATTACCGCACACCCTCGGTGAAGAAGCATTCGAGATGTACAACATACTTGATATAGCCAGGGCCGCCCTTACAAAAAAAAGTATACTTAAAGTTCATTTTATTAAGTAAACGTAAGTGTAGTTGAAGTATAATTCACAAGTTTACTTTATGTTGTAAGTATACGAATATCAATGTACTAGTGGTATACTTGTAAGTATACCATTTTAATACTTCTTCGGACTAAATTGGCCCACTTTTCAGTTTATAATAGTAAACTTTTAAGTATACTATATACAGTGCATCCGGAAAGTATTCCCACCCCTTCACTTTCCCCACATTTTGTTATGTTACAGCCTTATTCCAAAATGGATTGAATTCCTTTTTTTCCTCATCCATCTACACACAATACCCCATAATGACAAAGTGAAAAAGGTTTTGTAGAAATTTTTGCAAATTTATTAGCTTAGTCACTTCAAAATGATAAATGGTTTCATTCCTGAATATCAACACAATGTATGTCTTGGAGTTACTCAGCAACTGCCCACATTGTGGTTTGATACAGCAAACAGTGAAGCCCCCTGTACATCGGCAAACAGATAGAAGAGGTTGATTTGAGACTTGTAAAAATAAAACCACCTGTTGAGATAACCAGGACACCAAGGTCAATAAGTGAAAGGAAGGTGTGGAAAGCTTCCGAGTGGCGAGCATTTCTCCTCTTCTATGCTCTGCCTGTCTTGAAAGGCATACGCCCTGCCAGATTTTGGAATCATTTGTTCCTTTGTCTTTGGTATATATGCATCAATGCAGGATAAGAGCAAGACTAGGAGCATCTTGATGTCAGAACTCGCTCCTACACACAGTGTGCCCCTTCACAAATAGCTAGAATATTTCTGTTGTGGAGAGAATTGCCAGAAAAGCCAAGCATACTATCACAAGTGCAAAGGTTCAGTCATTTGTTGAGGAACTTTATTCTAATAAGTGAAGAACAGAAAAATGTGAAATACTAAATGAAAGTCTCCAGGGTTTTGGGCACCCCCCATTGCAAGACACTATCAGAACTTCGTATAGACTTGCCATTGCCAAGTTATGTGGAAATCTACGTAACCGTTTCTGGTCTTACAACCGTTTTTGTGGTTGCTGGAATTCTGTATCACAGTCAAAAAATTGACCGCCTAAAGAAAAGATACACCAGTGCTGTATACTTGAAAGATGCTACATTGTATCTCATTTTTAAACAAAAGTGTGCACATCAAAGCCCTGCATATCGTACATGTAGCAAACATTGTTGTGTTTTAGTTGAGGTACTTGCTAAATCTAGCAGGCCTTTACATAAAGACTCACAAATAAATGTACAGAGTACTTTCATACATGAGGTTAGGAAGACTGGAAACATCAGTGCTATCTAGCCAGACGTGATAACAATGAAATGTGTTGTTGTTGTTGACAAATTTTCATTACACCTTTGCCAAATCAATATGAACGGCACTGGGAGCAGTAACAAGTCCCGTGTTGTGGCCAATGATTTTCTCCTTTTGCTATTAGACTTGATGTTTTCTGATGAGATTTAAATATGCTAATGACTTGTAACCTCAGCCAGTATGAATCAAGTCTGTTACAATACTGTCACACTAGAATTGTCAATAAAAATCAGCCAAATCCTTATCCGTTTGTGTGGGTTAATAACACTGTGTACAACAGGTTCAGCTCCACCTGTGTACTACTAGTCAGATATTGTCTCCCAAAGCTGAACTGTCACTATAAACTTGGACACGTAAGTGTATAAGATAGGATGTAAAATATCTGCTGGAGTACTACCTCAAAGATGCCAATATGTGTGAAAAAATAGTCTTCTCTATCAAAAGTATGCAAATCTCCATCAAAAGAGTACAGGTATGCCAAATATACTTAAGACTTTTCTGTCAGTATAAGCCAAGTATATTCAAGTATAAGTACCAAGTATAGGCCAGATATACTTAAACTTGTCTCTATACTTGTCAGTATAAGCCACGTATACTGAAGTTTACTTTTATTTAGTATATCTCTGATCAGTATATAAAAAGTAAACTATAAGCATACTTACTTATTTTTAGTTTAAAACAAGTATACTAAAAGTACGCTTGAATAAACTTCTTAGATGTGCAGGTGTAACACATGTTGCAGGCTTTCAGAGACTACTGTGCGCCACAGAAAAACGTGGTGTTTTGAGAGGCACCAGTTTTGGACGTATGCAATGCAAGAACCGATGCACATTGACAAATGTGTCACAGAGCTAAAACACAGGAGCAAAGGCTGTGAGTTCGGTATAACCGAAAATGCCATACTGAGAGACAAAGTCGTTTTCAGTGTTACAGATAAGCACCTGAAAGAGAAACTGCTGAGAGAGTCTAACCTGACTTTAATTAAAGCCATTGATATTTGCAGGGCATCAGAGATAGCCAAGGAGCAAATCAGCGTAATGGTGTGCGCAAAGAAGGAAAATGAGGTGCATGCAATAACGGAGGCAACAAGACCAATAAGGCAAAATAAAGCTAATGTCAACAAACCAGCATTCAGTGCTCATCATAAAAAGGAGAAATACGTCAACCAAACAAAAGTATGCAACAGATGCGGAAAGACACATGGCCTAAAAGCATGTCCAGCATATGGCATGATGTGCAGAGCTTGTGGGAAGGACAATCACTTTGCCAAGATGTGCAGAATGAAAGGAGTGAAAGCAGTGCAGACAGTGGATTCACTATTTGTGGGCAGTCTGGAGTGCACCCAGGTAAATGCACTGAGCAAAGCTAGTGATATGCCGTGGCGAGCTACTTCGTCAATTGGAGGAGTGCCCATCATCTTTAAACTAGACACGGGTGCTGACGCTAGTGTTCTCCCTCTAGAACAGGTCAGAAAACTCCTAGGCAAAGTACGCCTTAGTCCCACAAACACAGTATTAAGAGCTTATGGAGGTAACCAGATAAAGCCAGCCGGTAGCACCTACCTGAAATGCAGTACTGAACGAGCAGAGTCCAAGCTCCAGTTCTATGCCATTAAGCAGTCAGCATCTCCAATTCTTGGAAGAGCAGCGTGTGAGGAGTTGAACTTGGTCAGACGTGTTGATGAAACCAAGGAGAGCTCACCTGCAACCAAAGAAGAGCTGGTGAGGCAGTATCCAGAGGTGTTCCAGGGGCTTGGGGAGTTCCCTGGTGAGCATCATATTCACATTGACCCAGAAGTGACGCCCGTGATCCATGGCTGCAGAAAAATCTCGTTTGCCATCATGGACAAACTGAGAAAAACACCGAGTCAGCTGGGAAAAGCTGATGTCATCACTCCAGTAACAGAACCGACAGTGGGTGAACAGCTTGGTAATAGCTGAAGAGAAAAATGGCTCACTCAGACTTCACCTTGATCCTCGAGAGCTGAACAAAGCCATCAGACGACAGCACTACTCCATACCTGTTGTATATTGTGATTATACCTGGTCCGTTGCTGTCACCTATAGGCGGACCAGGGTATTGATATTACGGGTGCCTTGGAGTGTCACGTGACAGTTGTTGTATAATAAAACCAAGACGGCAAATTTCGAATCCATCTCCCGACTGATTTATGTTGTAACCTAGCAGTATAAGTTGGGCAATACTCTAAGGAAGCTACAACAAAGTGGCGACGAGGATCTTATTCGACATCCGCGTGTGTTTCTCCGCTCGTTTTGAAGATTCTGAGCCGGACTGTTGCTGTGAAAGCTGGAAGCTAGCAGGTTAGCAAGTTAGCTTCACCGTCAGAGGCTGCAGAGTCGGCAGAGGTAAGATACTTGTGAAAAAAGCGGCAAACGAGGGGAAAATGGCGGGGATGAGTGGGAGCATTGGCCCCTTGATGAAAATACTGAGCAGTGGTGCTCCTACACAGAACGTTTTGAATACTTTGCTCAAGCAAATGGGATTGCAGATGAGAAGATTGTGCCAACGGTCTTGAGTGTAATGGGGCCGAAAACCTTTGGTCTGCCGTGTTGCCTGGTCCAGCCAGCCAAGCCTGGGACCAGAAGCTACGCTAGCATAGTGGCTACGTTGACGGCCCATTTCTCACCCGAGCCACTGGTAAATGCAGAACGTTTTCGTTTCCATAAAAGAAACCGAGAGGAAGGGGAGAGTGTAACAGTGTTTGTGGCTGCACTGAGGAGGCTAGCAGAGCATGGTGAATTCAATGATGTGCTGAATGTCACTATAAGAGACAGCCTCGTGTCTGTGGGCTACTCAGAAACGTCTGCTAACTAAAGGTTCACTCACATTGGACAAAGCTGTCGAGATTGCTGTGTCAATGGAGCGAGCTACCAGGGAAGCTCAGCACAAGTGGTAAACTGCACCGGGTCTCCACCGAGGATAAGGGGGCTCATGAAAAATGTTACCGATGCGACGGAACAGGACATTTTGCAGCTGATTGTTGGAGTAAGGATGTGGATTGCAGGAAGTGTGGAAAAAAAGGGGCACCTGGAACGCGCTTGCAGAAGTAAGGGAGCTGACAGAAACCCAAGGCAAGTAACCAAATAGCCAATGCCCAAATTCAAAAAGAGACAGTCTGTACACAGTGTGGAACCAAGCCACACCACCGCTGAGCCCAACAGCTCATCAGATGAGGCATCAGTGTATGTACCGTCAGTGCAGGGAGGTCCAGATGGATATTGGGAAACTCCACTGCTGGAGGGGAAACCAGTGCGCATGCAAATTGACACCGGTACAGCTGTCCCCATCATGTCGTATGCTGTTTACAAGGAAACCTTGCAACACCTTCCATTACAGCCAACCAGCCTCAAACGGAAAACATCCACCAGCGAGTCAGTGTGAACAAAAGGCGTCGTTAATGTCACAGTCCTGGTGAATGGCCAGACAGCTAAACTACCATTGTATGTAGTCAAAGGGAACTTTCCATCTCTGCTGGGTCGGTCGTGGCTGGAGGAGCTCACACTGGACTGGCCTGCAATTCATATGGTGTGCAAAGGTGAAAAACGTCTGACAACGGTTCTGAAAAAACATGCAGATGTGTTCAAGGAGGAACTGGGAACGATGAAAGACATAACAGTTAAACTGAACATTCAGCCGGATAGCAAACCAAGGTTCATGAAAGCCAGACCAGTTCCATACGCAATAAAGCCAAAAGTGGAAGCAGAGCTAGAATCCTTGGTCAAGAGGGGGGTGCTGCAGCCTGTCAGCCAGAGTGACTGGGCCACTCCAATCGTGCCAGTTATAAAAAAAGATAATTCGGTGAGAATCTGCGGCAACTTCAAAGTCACCATAAACCCAGTGCTTGAGGCTGAACAATATCCACTGCCCCACATCGTGGAGCTTTTCACTGGATTGGCTGGAGGACAAAAATTCAGCAAAATTGACCTCACACAAGCCTACCTCCGATGCAAGTCGATGAGAAGCCGAGAGAGCTGCTCACAATAGTCACTCACAAGGGCCTCTACCACTACTGCAGGCTACCCTTTGGAATAACATCGGCCCCAGCTCTCTTCCAGCATGCGATGGACCAGATACTGAGCGGCTTGGCTGGTGTCCAATGCTACTTGGACGACATACTGGTCACCGGGAAGACAGAGCAAGAGCACCTGGAAAATCTGGACGCCACACTGCAGCGGCTGGAAGAATATGGACTCAGGGTCCGCAGATCAAAGTGTGAGTTTTTCCAGTCTGCAGTAGAGTATTTGGGTCACGTAATAGATTCAGAGGGCTTACACAAAGCTCCATCCAAAATCAAAACGATCGTGGAAGCACCGACGCCTCAAAATGTGAATCAGCCACGCTCTTATCTCGGGCTCCTAAACTACTATTCATACCGAGCCTCTATTCTCTGCTGCGACTACTTCACCAGCTGTTGTGCCATGGTAAGGCATGGAAATGGACTGCCTTTGCGCAAACAAAAAAGGCACTGCTTGAGTCTGACATGCTGACACACTTTGACCCCACATTGCCCTTACAACTCGCATGTGATGCTTCCCCTTATGGAGTGGGGCCAGTCATTTCTCACATCATTCCCAGAGGTGAAGAGCGGCCGGTCGCGTTCGCTTCACGCACACTCAACCAAGCCAAACGCAACTATGCGCAAATTGAACGAGAAGCGCTGGGAATTGTGTTTGGGGTCAGAAAATTTCACCAATATCTCTTTTGGAGGAAATTTGTCCTTCTGACAGACCACCGTCCCCTGACAACATTTTTCGGGCCCCATACTGGTATTCCTTCCTTGGCAGCCAGTCGGATGCAAAGATGGGCTTTGTTGTTGTCCGCCCACGACTACGACATCAAATACCGCAAGTCGGAGCTGCATGCAAATGCCGACAGCCTCTCTAGGCTGCCCCTGCCGGTTGACCATGGTAAGCCACAGTAGACTGGCATTTTCTACTTCAGGCAAGTGGAGGAGGCTCCCATCACTTCTACTCAAGTGAAACGGCACACCAGAAATGACCCTGTGCTGTCCAAACTGATAGCTGTTGTGATCAGCGGAAGGAGTGGGAACCTTCCAGAGCTAAAACCGTACCTATAGAAGGAATGAGCTCTCTGTGCAGGCAGGATGTCTCCTATGGGGACGCAGAGTGATTATTCCACCCACACTGCGAAAAAGGCTACTACAGCAGCTACATGCAAGCCACAACGGAATAGTCCGCATGAAAGAACTCGCCAGGAGCTACTTCTGGTGGCCTGGGCTGGATGGGCAAATAGAAGAGACTGCGAGAACATGTCCATCTTGTCAGTATGTCTGTGAATGTTCTCATTCATCCAGGTCATGGTTATCCAAAGGAGTTGAATCAAGTGCAACTGGACTTGGTATATATCAGTGAAGACGTTTCGCCTCTCATCCAAGAGGCTACCTCAGTTCGTGCCTTTCTGACTAGACAAAGCTAGTCTGACTGGCTGGTGATGAGACTCAGAATTTATCCTCTTGGAGTCGTTGTCAGAGCTATAGATGTCAATGGCTCTTTGTGTCCCGATGTTTACCAACGCCCGTCGCTAACAGAGCCATAGATATGAGTGGCTCTTTTGTGTACCGATGTTTGGTAACACGTTCCAAAAAGACCAACCAGGTGAGCGACGAGGAGAAAAGGAACAGAAGGAATAGCACAGTTATCCCGTATGTTTCTGGGGTCTCCAAGAAACTCAGGAGAATTTTCAACAAACACCGCATCCCGGTATACTTCAAACCCAGCAACACACTCCGACAAAGACTGGTTCATCCCAAAGACCGTGTACCACACACCCAAAAAAGCAATCTGGTGTATGCTGTACAATGCAATGAGGATTGCCCTGACCTATACATAGGAGAAACCAAACAACCACTACACAAACGGATGGCCCAACACAGAAGGCCAAACTCCTCAGGACAAGACTCAGCAGTCTATCTACACCTAAAGGAGAAGACACACTCCTTCGAGGACAGCAACGTACACATTTTGGACATGGAAGATAGATGGTTTGAAAGAGGGGTGAAGGAAGCCATCTATGCGAAACTGGAAAAACCATCCCTCAACAGAGGAGGAGGTCTGCGACACCACCTATCTCCCACTTACAATGCCGTCCTTTCATCTCTACCCAGGAGACTCAAAAGCCTAGCCTCCAAGAACAACATTCGGTCACTAACGGCTCCAACGACTCTCATGACCACTGAATAATGAAGTCGAAACTAACACCCCCAACGACCGTCGCTGCTAAACAAAT
Source organism: Lampris megalopsis (assembly GCA_022114975.2). NCBI lineage: Eukaryota > Metazoa > Chordata > Actinopteri > Lampriformes > Lampridae > Lampris > Lampris megalopsis. The sequence goes on from JAJHIY020001376.1 coordinate 786,609, forward strand.
GCAAATCAATAGCTCCGATGGCGACGGGCGCGGCTGGACATCGGAGCACAGGAGAGCCACGCATATCAATAGCTCCGATAACGACGGGCGCGGCCATAACATCGGTACACAAAAGAGCCACTCATATCTATGGCTCTGTTAGCGACAGGCGTTGGTAAACATCGGGACACAAAGAGCCATGGACATCAATAGCTCTGACTCCTAGAGGATATATTCTGAGTCTCATCACCAGCCAGTCAGACTAGCTTCGTGTAGTCAGAAAGGCACCAACTGAGGAAGCCTCTTGGATGAGAGGCGAAACGTCTTCACGTATATACTATACCAAGTCCAGTTGCACTTGATTCAACTCCTTTGGATGTCCATCTTGTCAGCAGGTGCGCGGCATGCCACAGCCAGCCCCCCTCCACCCATGGGAATGGCCAGACGGACCCTGGCAGCGTGTCCACATTGATTTTGCTGACCCGTTCGAGGAGAGGATGTTTCTGGTGGCGGTTGATGCTCACAGCAAGTGGCCAGAAGTGGCCATAAGGAGATCGACAACAGCTGAGAAACTTGGGGAAATGTTCAGTCGGTTTGGCTTCCCCGAACAGCTGGTGAGTGATAACAGGCCCCAATTTGTCTCACAAGAGTTCGAGCGATTCCTCGAGGTAAATGGAGTGCAACACATCCGCTCTGCTCCTTATCACCCATCTACTAATGGATTAGCAGAGAGATTTGTTCAGAGCATGAAACACGCTTTGAAGGCTTCTCAGGGCCACGGCTCTCTCCACCAGAGGCTGAACAACTTCATGCTGTCTTACAGAAATGTGCCCCACGCAACCACAAGAGCTGCTCCTGCGGTACTGCTCATGAAGAGACAAATCTGCACCAACCTCGACCTCCTAAAACCACAAATGACCAAAGAGACTGTTCACCTGAAACAACAAACTCAGGTTCAACAACGCCAACATAAAGCAAAAGAAAGGGTTTTCTTCCCAGGTGACAGTGTACTGGCATGCAACTATAACACCGGACCAAAATGGGTGCCAGCCACCGTCCTGGCAGACAGGGCCTATGTCCTATACAGTCCGGACCACTGAGGACACCGTCTGGAGGAGACACACAGACCAACTGCTTGCTGCAGAAACAGCGTCTGAGAACACTACACCACCACTACCAGTGGTCGGTGCTGAGCCATATGAGCAGGACAACCCAGCCCAACCAACCCTCACCCAGAATGCACCAGGTCACACAGAACCTGCTTCTTCTGGGCCCATCTCTTCGGCAGTTTCAGAGACAGAACTGTCATCATGCTCCACACTGATGTCTGTCCCTGTTGCACCTCTTGCAGATCCGCCAGAGGCTGGTGCTAACTGCCGGTATCCCCAGAGAGAACGGCGGTCTCCTAAACGCCTAGATTTATAGCAGCCACACCCTGAAGAATGGGGCAGAATAATCCCCAGGGTTATGGCAGTGTCTGAGTAGTCCACCTAATTTCCTTAGTTAAAAAAAAAATAATAGCGGTCTAAGCATCGGTTTTGTGTCGATGCAGTTGCTCACTGGGGGCCGGGATTCGCGCCTCGGTCTCGTCAGATCCGACTATGGCCGGACTCGAAGCAGCAATAATAGGCAACGCTGTCTTCGGGAGGGGGGCGGAGTCGGCTTGTGTTCGTCACATGAATGCGTCTCTGTGTGTGTCGGGAAAAGCAGTGGTTCGGCCTGGATTCACCTCAGTGACGAGGCGTCTCCTTCGAGACTGCCGGCCGGAGAGATGCAGTTGGCGAACTCACGCAGTACAAGGGTGGGTGTTTGAACTAAAATAGGGATCGATTGGCCACTGAATTGGGAGAAAAAGGGAAAAATCAGAAATAAATTTAGAAAAAAAAGTAATATTGTTGCTTGTCACTGGGAGTAAGGGGGACTGTTAATTATATTGTAATAGAACAGTTTTGATTCCAGGGATTTGAGATATTTTAGTTACCATGGACAACATAGTGTTTACATGTCATGACAGTGGCTTATTGGTTACAGGTGTTTGTTCTGATATTAGTGATGCCACATGTTCATTAAGTGGGGAGGAGATGGTGTATATTTTGATTATACCTGGTCCGTTGCTGCCACCTATAGGCGGACCAGGCTATTGATATTACGGGTGCCTTGGAGTGTCATGTGACAGTTATCTAAAGGAATTGAATCAAGTGCAACTGGACTTGGTTATCTATCCGTGAAGACGTTTCGCCTCTCATCCTTTAGATAACTATGACCTGGATGATTGAGAACATTCAGTTAGGCGACAGCTGTTGTATAATAAAACCACCGGCTGTCATGACGGCAAATTTGGAATCCCTCTCCCGACTGATTTATAGCAGTATAAGTTGGGCAATACTCTAAGGAAGATACAACAATACCGACACCTACAGGTGTCCAAAGCAGACTGTCTGGCAAGAGAATATTTACAATACTCGATGAAAAAGACGGATACTGGCAAATTAAGCTGGGCAGAGCATCGTCACTGTTATGCACCTTCAACTCGCCATGGGGGCGTTACAGGTTCAAGCGTCTCCCATTCGGTATAAAATCAGCCAGCGAAGTCTTCCAACAGAAGAACAGTGAAACATTTGGTGACATTGACGGTGTACAGGTGATAGCTAATGATATGATCATCGCTGCAGCTGATGAGAAGGAACATGCCGAGATACTGCACAAGGTAACACAGAGAGCCAAAGAGATTAATGTTAAGTCCAATGCAGACAAAGTGCAGTACAAAGTGACGGAGGTGAAGTATATGGGACACGTGATAAACCCTGAGGAGTACGGCCAGACAGTGACAAGGTGAATGCTATTGTACACATGCCAGCACCAGAAGATAGACAGGGTCTACAAAGGCTACTAGGTATGACTAAGTACCTGTCCCAATACATACCTAATGAAGCAGCAGTGACAGCACCTTTACGGCAGCTACTGAGGAAAGATATGCAGTGGCTGTGGCCACATGAACACGATGCTTCCCTGACCAACCTCAAGACAGCACTACCTGAGGCTCCAGTGCTGAAATTCTTCGACCCAAAACAGCAGATAGTCCTCCAAGCTGATGCATGGAAAGATGGGCTAGGTGCGTGCCTGCTGCAGCGAGGACAGCCAGTGGCATATTCATCCACAGCCCTAACACAGGCCGAGCGCAACTATGCGCAGATTGAAGAAGAACTGCTTGCGGTCGTGTTTGCGACACGAAAATTCCACCAGTACGTGTTTGGTGCACATGTGGTGGTGCAGTTAGACCACAAGCCTCTGGAGGCTATATTCACAAAGCCATTAGGACAGGCACCTGCCAGCAGAGGTGTGGACTCGAGTCACATGACTTGGACTCGAGTCAGACTCGAGTCATGAATTTGATGACTTTAGACTCGACTTGACAAAATGTAAAGAGACTTGCAACTCGACTTGGACTTTAACATCAGTAACTCGTGACTTCACTTGGACTTGACCCTTTTGACTTGAAAAGACTTGCTACTTCCCCCAAACCCAAAGATTAAAAAGTATGTTGACATGGACCGCCCTATCTCTCTTTGTACATACACGTGTGCATCTGCGTGTGTGTGTGTGTGTGAGAGCAAGCGCGCTGTCGGCACGACATCCAATCAAATTAGATCCACGTTGTTTTGAGCCGACAGCATCCAACCAATCAAATTACAGGACAACCAATGACGAATAACAGATAACAAGGCGCCAGTTGGCAAAATGATACCAAAGATCGTTTCGTTTGGGTATAAAAATTACGAGGTGGTCAACAAAAAACGAATTGCAGTATGTAAAACATGCGGGTCGAAGATTACGGACGGAGACGCAACAACTTCGAACTTCGTTCGACATTTGAAGTTGCACAAAGAACGGTAAGTTTTGAATGAAAGCTAACACTAGCTTATCGGCTAAGTAACGTAATTGCTAGCTGCATAGTTAAATCAATGAGAGTGTAAACTCACTGTTAACGTCACCTTGCAAACACGGTAATCTGCATCCACTGCGGGTTCATTCCCTTACTCCTACTTATTATGGTGTAACAGGACAGTTTGGGATGTTTGAAGCGGGATTGTATAAGGTGCTTAGTTAAGGTGCTTAGTCAGTGTATCACACACACAGTAGACTGCTGTCAGCAGTAAAACATAAGCAAACCTAATCAAATCAAGGTCAGTTTAAATGTACTCTATGTTAAGAATATGTGTACGTTACCATTTTAGCTTGCTGCCAGACGAGTTTTTCCCAACAGGAAAGCGAAGTATATCTTACTCTCTGCAGCGCACCAGATTCCACTGACAAAAACAGCCATTTTACTTTGCAGCACACGGGAGTTGCTTGTTTACTGCTGCCTCATTGAGGTCGTTTATGTCATTTCGGTAAATCACAACTAAGCTGAACTATCACCGAAGACATAAAATAGCACAAATAAACTTAATGATTGAGGTAGCAGCAGACCAGCAATTTCTGTGTGACGCGAGGTAAAATTCCTGTTTTGTCAATGGAATCTGGTGTGCTGGAGAGAGTGAATTAACAAGCATATAACTTCAGTTTCCTGACGGAAAGGGCTGTTTGATGGCAAGGTAAAGCAGTGAAAATATTATTAATATAGCGTACAATGACAATGAAATTGATTTTATTAATGTAATGTTACAACACACACACTAATACAGTATACAATTAATATTAACACAAAATGAATATTAACACAATGTTACGATTGATATGTGAGTAAAGAGTAGTTTCAAATACAATTCATGTGTGGCTATAAGGGATTTTCTGACATCTGTTTCATATGCTTACCTGTTACAGATTTGAAGAATACCAGATGAACAAAAGCATCATAAATGAACCACAACAGCCTTCAATCTCAAAATTCCTGGACCGTCGTGTAGGGCATTACAGCATGAGTCATCCACAGCATAGAGCTATCACCAATGCAATAATGTCTGACTTGATTATTGATTGCAACTTTCCCCTGTCTATTATGGAAAACAAGAGTTTTCGGCACTTTCTGACAGTACTTGACAGTAAGTACAGCCCAGTGTGTCGCAGAACGTTGACATCAAAAACAGAGAGCCTCGCTGAGGAGAGACGTTCAAAATTAAAAACTCAATTGAGCAACACTGACCATGTTTCAGTCACTGTGGACATTTGGTCTGACCGAAAGATGAGGGGATTCCTTGGTGTCACTGTCCACTGGATAGAGAAAGAGGCAGAGAGAATACAGCTAAAGACTAATCTCTTGGCCTGCAACCGCTTCAAAGGGTCACACACAGCTGAACGAATCTGTGACCAATTTGAGTCAATATGTGATGAATACAACATCAAAGATAAATTGTACTACATTATTAGTGACAATGCTGCTAACATGCGAAAGGCGTTCACTTGTGTGCTTCCCCAGTGAACAAGAGGATGATGATGACGGAGATCATCTTGATGACCCTGAGCTCTGGTGTAACTTAACCCTGGAAGATCAGCAAACGGTAGATGCTGCTATTGCAAAGAAACAGCGCCTGCAGTGTTTTGCGCACACTCTTCAGCTGGTGGTGGGAGACGGTTTGAAAGAAACAAAAGTGGTATGTCCTTCTCTTTCCAAGTTATCTAAACTTAGCTCACTGCTGCACACAAGCACAACATTCAAAGATGTGTTTGATAGTGAATTTGGGGAACAGAAAGGCATCCCTGCTGCAGTCAACACAAGATGGAACTCAACACTGAGGCAAGTGAAGGCAGTTCTCCAGTGTGATCATCTAAAGCTCTGTGCTGTTCTAGAAAAGGCTGGGCATAAGGAGTTGTCATTCACACCACGAGAGTGGAATCTGTTGAAGGAGTTGGTGGACATCTTGAAGCCGTTTGGAGAAGCAACTGATTTGACACAGGGGGTGAAGGTCGTCACAATCAGTGCAGTTGTTCCATCCGTCTTGTCCCTCAATCACCACCTTGAGAGGCTGAAGTCTCAAGTTCGTTTCCTGAGCGGCCTGGTCAGAAGTCTCCAGGTATCCCTGAAAAAAAGATTTCTTGGGATCTTCATTAACGTGAAAATGGCCAGGACTCAAGATGGGATCACTGCCCCCTTTTCAGACCCAGTCTACCTCAAAGCAGCCGCCTTGGATCCAGCCTTTTCTCTGCTGTGGGTGGAGCCCCATGTGCTGGTCCATCGTGACATCAAGGCAGAGGTGGCACAACAAGTTAAAGGTAAATATTATTGACTTTAATGCAAAATTTTTCCTCATAATCTGATCTAATTGACTGCAACAATAATTACATTTTTCAGTCTAACACTATCACCAACATAAATGGTAATAAGGGCTCTTTTGTTTCTGCTGTTGCTGTTACATGTTTTGCCAGAATTGATCCTGCAAGATGCTGCAGAGACTGAGCAACCTGTGCCTCTGGTTGATGAAAAAGAGCAAGAAGATCTTGGAGAAGGAGAAGGGCTGTTTGCTGCATACCATAAGAGGCAGAAGAAGGATGTTGGGACCACTCCAGCACTACAGCTAAGTCACTACCTTGACATAGCCGAAGGACAGGCTGCCCTTTTGTTCTGGGCACTGAACATGAAGACTCTTCCTTCACTCTTCCGAGTGGCCATCAGAGTCTTGGCGGTGCCTGCCTCTAGTGCTCCAGTGGAGCGAGTTTTCAGCCATGGTGGCATCATACTACATCCCCATCATGCACAAATGACTGACAGACTTTTGGCCAATTTGATCTTTTGCAAATGCAATGCAGCATAGGGCCCTGACATAGAAAAGCACAAACCTGCTCATTGTTACGTTCATGTATTTGCCCTCCCGCCCCCCTCTTCCAATCTCTCTCTCTCGCTCTCTCTCTCTCTCACACACACACTTACATTCACACACACAAACACCAGTCTCAGTCTCTCTAGGGATGCATACCAATTATTTTAGCGGTTTAGCCTCCATGTGTGTGTGAAAGATTTTTTTATCAAGGGAGCAACAGGAACTGATAGAGGCGTGAATATATTACATGTAGATTTATGTTTGTGCGTGTTTCTATATCTGTGAGGACCGTAACGGAGGATGTGAACACGCTGGAGTGGAAGGAGAGTTTTTGGAAAGTGTGGATATGTTGAAGATGTGAAGACATTTTTAGAGAAAATGTTTGAAAACGAAAAAAATTAGGACTGTTTTGCAAAACTGAGGATATTTTGTGATGAAGACGAACACTTTTGACGAGTTAGGAAACTTTAATAGAATGCAGATCATTTTTTGGGAGTGAGGATATCTTTTATAAAGTGGTGACATGTTTGAAAAGGTTACGGTTACACTTAGGTTTTGAAAGGAGTTAAAAAGACTGAAACATATTTTTTAGAAAGTGGTGACACATTTGGAAAAGTAAAATTTTTTGGAGGACGGTTTTTGTGATCCTCACTTCATCCAAATACCTGTTTGAGGGTGAAGACATGGTTTTTAGTTTAAGGCTAGATTTAAGTTTTAAGGTGAAGACTGTTTTACAAAAATGAGGATATTTTGAGACAGAAACAAACACTTTTGGAAAGTCAGGACACTTGAATCTTAAGGAAATTTTTCAAAAATGAAGACACTTCCAGAAAGTCGGTGCAGTTTTTCAGAAGTGATAATTCAGATAATTTTTGGGGGAGTGAGGATTTTTTTTTTAAAGTGATGACCTGTTTGGAAAAGGTTAAGGCTAGATTTAAGTTTTGAAAGGAGTCAAAAAGACCTGTCTAGTTGAAGGTGAAAACGGTTTTGCAATATGATATGAGATCAATACAATACAGGACAGAAACTGCTGTGCAACTAGTTATAGTGCAATATGCTATGGAAATACAATGTCAGCACTTTTTGTGCAAATTACATTTGCATTTGTTTCTTTCAAATGTGTTTGAACAATGTTCTTGCAAAAAAAGGTTTGATAAATAAATACAGATCTTAAAAGCATACATGATCTGTGTAAATATTATTTCTCCGTTGTTAAAAGGACTTGAAAGGACTCGAAACTCAAACGGTAGGACTTGGGACTTGACTTGAGACTTGTTGGTCTTGACTCGGGTCTTGCCTGTCTTGACTCGGGACTTGAGGGCAAAGACTTGAGACTTACTTGTGACTTGCAAAACAATGACTTGGTCCCACCTCTGCCTGCCAGACTACAACGAATGCTGCTACAGCTTCAGCGTTACGGTCTCCACATCAAGTACACGCCTGGAAAGGAAATGCTAATAGCAGACACTTTATCCAGAGCGTTTGGTGCTGTGGAAACACAAGAGGAGTCCATGACTACAGATGAAAAGGTAGTCTATGCCATGGAAGCAACTGAGGCTCTGGGAAGAGAGACGCATGAGATGCTTAAGATGGCAACTGAGGAGGACTGGACCTCGCCAAAGCTACTAGACATTCACCAGAGAGGTTGGCCAAAGCACAAAAAAACAGACAGATGCTGAGCTTAAAGTCTATTGGCCAATCAGAGACACAATCACAGTAAATGGGGGGGGGGATCCTGATGACAGGAGACAGATCCAACTCTGCTGGGTCCATGTCTGGTCGAGTCTTGCTGTAACGCCGTGTGTTTGGACCCAGTCGCAGAGAAGAGGCAGTTGGTAAGCACTAAGTCACTTTACTGGACTTCAGCCAACACACAATAACCAAAAAAACCACTGCCAAACAGGCAGGTAAAAATATTGTAACGTGCATGGATAAGTAGACACGCTGGCCGCTGGCTGGCGGGTCTGACCTTTTAGTCGAGCGGTTAGCGATGTCTCCTGCGGTGCGGGCGATAAGGGTTCGCATCCCGGCCGCGGCAGTTCCTGTGGTTGCCTTGTCCCCCGAATTCGCTACAGTATAAACAAGCATAAACATAAAATGCGAAACACAGGAAACACTCTCACACGGAGGAGACAGGCGAAACACTGTCTCACACGGAGGAGACAGGCGAAACACTGCCTCACACGGAGGAGGCAGGCGAAACACTGTCTCACACGGAGGAGGCAGACGAGGGTTCGGGCGACACGGGTTTCCGCAAACCGACGCTAAGCTTCTCCAAGACTCGACCACGTATGTCTGCAAAGCACCCGGTCAAATAGTCCCCAGCACAGGTGCACCTAATCACAGGCCAATCAAGGGCAGGTGCCCCTACTGGCCGACAGGGGGACGTCCCACCTGTTGGCTGCTGACCCTCTGGCCAGTGATCGTGTCAGGCCACGAGGAAGACCATTTGAAGGGGACGTTTTCGAATGTTTTTGTTCAGCTTTTTTTGGTTCGATTTTGTGGTTCCACTATCAGGCCGGCCATTTCGCAAGGCAGAACATGTGGAGAGGTATATCACATGTTTGTGTTGTTTGAGAGGCTGCATGACAAAGTCTAATGTCCCCCTTCCTTAAAGACCGCGTGTCTGGGTTTAAACTGGAATGTTGACTTCAGCTTTCGTGTTTTTGGCATCCAATACAGTATTTGGTTGAACATTTTAGTGTCTTGTGAATGTTTATATGTGTAGTCCACTGGTAGTGTTTATCTACGTAATAAACTATAAGTATGATGTTCAGTTCATAAAAGAAAACTTACAAGTATACTTGCAGTATAAAAACTATTCAACTTACAGTTGACTGAGGATATGCCTAAAAGTGTGCTTTCATAAACTAAAAAGAGGAATGGAAGTATATAACTAGTAAACTAAGTATACCTACAAGTTCACTTCTAGTATAGTTGCAGTACAAAATAAAACTAGTTGAGTACTTAAAGTTTACTACCGTTAAACCTAAAGAATACTGTAGCGTGCATGGATAAGAAGACACGCTGGCCGCTTGCTCGCGGGTCTGACCATTTAGTCGAGCGGTTAGCGATGTCTCCTGCGGTGCGGGCGATACGGGTTCGCTTCCCCGCCGCGGCAGTTCCTGCGGTTGCGTTGTCCCCCGAATTCGCTACAATACTTAAAATGTACTTTGATAAACTAAAAAGTGGACTAGTATAAAATAAGTAGTAAACTAATCACGATCCGAAATTAACTTCCTGGCTTACCGGCCAAGGGGACTGGTAGATGGAAAAATCTACCGGCCAAGCATATTTTTTACCGGCCAAAATGATTAGTCGCCTTTTTGTGCCATACATACGTTTTCAGTACATATCAATGGGAGAATAAGGGATTGTGTTGAATAAAAGCTTTTAAAAATGTGACGAGCAGATTTGAAGCAAAAATATTTTTATGTAAAATTAGTCAATGGTTAAACGATAAAATGTTACAAGTATGGTTTCATGTTTTATTTGCAGTGTTATTATAACTGCTCGAGTGCTCCACATGCCCATCCCTAGTCCCAGACTACTTCTCACTCTACAGTAGCCACTCTCTTTGCACCGTCCGTGAAGTCTGGCCTCCTGCTCCTGAGAGAGTCTTGGTGCCACAGATCAACAGCACTGGTTGGGTCATACTCCCTGATCTCGGGAGATGACCGCTGCACCATCAGTAGATCCGAGAGTGTGTCTGAGTTGAGATTGGACCGCCAATCAGTTTCAACCTGTTCCATGGTGTTGAAGCATCTTTCACATTCGGCTGTGGACACAGGGAGTGACAGGACCAGGTCAACCAGCGCCAGCAAATCAGGACAGGAGTAATGATGGCTCCTGTTGACATCTGACCAAGAGATCCTCTGCAGGGAATGGGGCTCTTGATAGATCTTCGCCTTCAGGACAGTCCATTGGTCGGAGATCATCTCTGGATGCCCGAGGTCTTCAGGATCGGCGTGAAGTGGTCCACCAGTGTTTCAACTTCAGTGTCACCGAAATCGGAAATAATTGAATACATTTCACACTACAACAAGTGTCATGCAGTTGTTACTGTCAACCTTTAAAGTCATAATCATGTTATCCTGGCCCGACTGCCCTGTGTCATACAAAACATACAGGAACAGTAAACCAACCTCCTGCTGCACCTCCTGACTCAGGCCAGTTGTTAAAGCTGACCAGCTTGGTGGCACTCAGCACCCCTGCACTAGCCTGTCCAGCATATCATTCTGTGAGCTGACAGGGGTCTTGTGGTCACCTTTGGTCAGTGCCACTCCCTCATAGCTGTCGCCCACCGAGCCTTCATCATTGGCCCTTCTCTGATGATAAAAGGCTAATTTTACTTACAGTGATTTCATCTTTTCACAACTTACCTGTACAACACACACGCTCACCCCTTCTCTCCCCCTCCTTTGTAGGTGTAATCCTTTCTCTGTCTAAGGTAAGTATTTTCTATTCCAGCATGAATCCTTTCTCTATCTCAGGTACTGTACATTTTTTTCATTCCAGACGTATCATAAACATACCTGGTTTTGCACTTTTTAAGTACTGCCTGTGTTGAGCAGAGGGAACTCTGGGCCTCGGCAGCAGTGATGGTGGACCTCTGCAGACAGGTGGACAGGCTGCTCAGGTGACTCAGTATCATGCAGGAGACCACAGAAGCCGACGACAACAGCCGTGCAATAGTACTTCTTGGCCTTTGCCTGCTGGACACCTCGCACATTTTGGGCATCAGGAGATTGAATCTGAAATACATGAACCAAGACAGACAAACACCCACAATTAGAATATTTTAAAGTAATAAATTAACTTGCTGTCCAAAAAAAACGGATCTATAGATACCACAAATTTTATGAGTCCTATCAGTCCATAAAGCATTATGTTTCTAATGGTAACAGTGGTTGTTATGTACTGTATACTGTACATTATATTGATGATTACTTTTGGAGTACTTAGCATAGCAAACTAGAGCCTACCAGATCCAGGTGCTGGACAAACCCCTGGTATCCCCGCAGGAAGTGGTCCAGCGCACGCAACAGGTGCCCTACCGATTGGGTTCCTCCGATTCTGGTGGGCACAAGTGGTGTATGCCTGAGAGCCTGGACGCTGTTAACAAGGTTTGCCCTGTTAAGTGGACTGGTAAATGTGTAGAGCCCACTGAGGAGGTCTTCGACTCGCTGGAATAACACATTGCTCCGGACGGCATCAGAGAAGGTTAATTCCAGGCAGTGTGCCATCCTGTCCCCCTTCAGCCGGCTGACCACACCATTCTTCGCTCCAGTCATCACTGCAGCTCCATTAGTTCCAATAGCGACCAACTTACTCCCCCACTCTTCGCACACTCCCTCCATGATGCTACTGATGCCGCTGGTGATGTGTGCTGCATCTGTCTTCTCCACAGACTTGATGCCAACGAACTTGGATTCAACCTTGCCCTTGTGACAGAAGCGAACATAAACCAGCTCCTCGTCTTTCACAGAACTGTCTGCGGAGCCATCTGACATGATGGAGAAAAACGTGGTGCCTTCCAGCTTTTTTTCTGATGTCTTGTTCTCCACCTCTGCAACAAAGTGCATAAACACTTTTGCCTGCTTCTCATTCCGGTATGTGGTACCCACAGCGACTCCTTTTTTTCATCCAAACTGCAAAAATCAAACATCACATTAAGTAATACTGTAGCGAATTCGGGGGGCAGTATGGGAACCGCCGCAGCCGGGACGCGAATCCGGCTCTCCCACACCACGGGCGACAACGTTAACCAGTCCACTAAAGGGTCCGACCCGTTGGTCAAGGGCTACCGTGTCTACGTTATACTACCCCCTCCTTCGGGAGACGCTTCCGATGGCTTCACAGTCCTTCATGAGCTCATCATCCCACTTCTGACACTAATGTGGCGAATTAGGAATGCAGTAAATTAGGGGGGCAGTCCGGGAACCGCCACAGCCGGGACGCGAACCTCTGTTTCCTGCACCACAGGCGACAACGTTAACCAGTCGACTAGAGGGTCCGACCCGTTAGCCAAGGGCTAGCGAGCCTATTCATCCGTGCACGTTACACTACCTCCCTCCTTCGGGAAGCGCTTCCGATGGAGGGGACCGCCACAACCGGGACGCGAATCGGGAGAGAGATAAGGAGAGAGACATGGGGGGATTAAGTGGTTGGATTTCACTTTTTTGTTACTCGCCATGTGGCGGGTAGGCTTCTGAGATTTACTCGCCAATCAGAAAATCTACTCGCATTTGAAAATATAAAACCTGGTCTTGTAATGGGGGGCAGAAAAGCTGAATTCATGTACAACAACCTAATTATCTTAGCAGAGTTCTTTATACACGAACGTGGCTTCTTGAAAACAAACCCCTATTTAATGGATCTGTTAATGAAATGGAAATATATGTGAAAAACTGATAACATCAAGAAAAGCCCCGTGTCTTTCTGAGAATGTTGGACCTTTAATTCCCGATTGACCACTTCGTGTTCTTTATTTTATTTTTGTGTTGGCTTTTTTATGTTATTATTTTTGTTCATAACTTCCTTTCTATGATTGCTGTATTTGCTCAGTGTTTGTAGTTGCAACTGGTATTGTAGAAGTTGTGAAATGCCTTTTTGATTTGTGTTTCTCGTCCTAATCACTGTTTCTCAACAAAAGTCACTGCACATTTTTAGCGCTCCAGTATACTCACTACATGAAGTAAACTGGGGAATTACGCCTCAGCTGCACTGAAGTTAGGAAAGTGAGGTTTAAGCGTTCTTTGTAAGGGTTCCTTGGTTGGCTCCGTGGTTAAGGTAGTAGGTTCTGGGCGCTAACCACGGAGCGTAGGCGCAGGAAGAGGAGGGACTAGGAGAAGAAGTGTCGAAGTGCGACGGAGGGACCGGAGCGGACCGGGTCGCTGCTCAGAACGCTGCTAAGGTAACGGATCACTACTCGTTGTGTCACAGGTGAATGTGAAATAAGTTTCAAGAGTGTTGACGCTAATTTTAGTTGACGTTAGTAGTTTTAGCTGACGCTAGTGTCCCAGAAGCATGCTCACGGCATCCTATGGGACCTTCTTAGGAGATGGGTGTTGGCCAACAGATTCATGTCGCACTGATGGCTGGTGCGAGCGGATGTAGGATTTCCTTCAGTTTGTCACGTTTGCTTGAAGTTGTGAAGAAAGACGTTTAGACACAGGACGTGGTTTTGTGTGAGTTGTGACAGCGGTGTCACAAGGGTTATCAAGCTTCCACCTCCTACTCACCTCCTATTCACCTCCTATTCACGGCAACTGGGAGTAAACGACATTTCGCGTTTGCCCGCCGAAATACTGTGGGGAGCTGGCGTGGAGAGGCAGCGATCTCTCTGTTTAATGGCTACCGCCATCTTCCCGCGCTTATCCCACCCTTCCCCCTCTCGCCAGCAGGAAGCGCTCCATGTTTTTAATTTCTTATTGAAGTTATGAACAGACAGTCCGAGGTGTTCAGGCGTTCAGCTGTTCAGTGAAACATACATTCTTATATAATTCACATTTCTACGAGTGAAAATGGACAAAGGAAAAGTCAACTTCCCCTGTCCTCTCATTTTACCCGCGCCCCGCCCCGCCATCTTCGTGACCGGCCGGCAGCCATTTGGTGTCTGCTGGCCTCCTCCCCTGCTCCCCCCCCCGCCCCGTCTGTGGCTCAGGGCGCGGTTCAGATCTGCGTCAGTACATTTGAAACCCCATCCACCCAGGGGTTAAAGTGGGATTTGGTAAGTGGGGGATCTCTGTATTAGAGAGGTGGGCAAAAGTGCGGGAGTGATAGGTAGCTAGCTAACGTTAGGCTCGCTAACCACTGGTCCAGTAGTCCCGACGTTAGCATTGTTAGCTAATAATAGCTACCGGTAGCTAACGTTTGCTAGCTAGTTAGCTATTTGAATGAAAATATTGCATGGCCAGAGCTAAGGTTGGACAAACATAATTCAAACAACTAGCTAGCAACGTTACCGGGTGGAAGATAGCTAGTTAGCTAGCTAGCTAACGTTACGTTCGCTAACGTTAGTTGCTTGAATGAAAACCACAGCGGAGCTAGACAAAACTATTGGAAATACCATTGGAAATACACTGAAGATACTCACTCTTTATGCCCCCCAATCCAAGATAATAGTGCAGGTAGCAGGTTGACGCTCTCTCGAGTCTTGTCTGCCTGGTGCGGTGAACTGACCCTGACCCGTGAGCGTGAAGCCAGTCTCTTCTGACGTCATGTCTGGTGAAGCCACACAGCAGGCAGGTGCGGGTCACGTGAGGACGCGATATCGTTCAAACTTTGAGAAAAAGTAAAGTAGCATAAAAATAGAAGAGCGACTTTATTTGCGATTCATTTTGTAATGCTTGTGAATTGGCTGCATCATGTTTTTTGTTTTAAATTTTACTGTGACAAAAAGGTTGAAATGACTCCTGTCTACACAGTGCCGGATCTCAGCTCCGGTTGACTTTGGGAGGAGGAGGGGAAGTGCCGGTGTCGGGATCTGGGGAGCTCCGGCCCACTTTAATCACTGCATCCACTCATTACTGATTGTAAAGCGCTTTGAGTGGCTGTTGCAGCTAGAAAAGCACTTTATAAAATGCAACTTGATTGATTGATTGACTATCCGAACCGCTTATCCTGCTCTCAGAAGTGTTCTATTTTACAATGGATTCCTCTCACTTTATTTGAGATACAGAATTGAAGTGGGCGCAGCTCGGCTGTGCACCATTGTAAAGTTTTACAATAACGCCTCAGAGACCACGAGGCGGCTTCTGGACTCGCTCGTGAAACGTGTATAACGGCACGTCTGCTGGTTTTTCTTTGTTTTTTTTAACGAAAGTTTATTTAAATCCAATTCAAAACATTACAAAGAAAACATCATATTGTAACGTGCATGGATAAGTAGACACGCTGGCCGCCGGCTGGCGGGTCTGACCCTTTAGTCTAGCGGTTAGCGATGCCTCCTGCGGTGCAGGCGATACGGGTTCGCTTCCCGGCTATATATATATATATATATATATATATATATATATATATATAATTATAAACAACACAGCGGGGGGCATGAAGAAAACAAATTGAATATGTGTTCAAAACATTGTATACTTTCAAAGTCTGAAGGTCACAACGAACTGTTTTTTTTAGCTAAGTGTAACACATTCTTATATAATTCACATTTCGTCAAGTGAAAATGGAAAAAGGCGGATAATCAATTAAATATGCAAAGTAAACAAGTAATAAGTATAAAGTATCTAAACATGATAAGCAATAACCTAAATAAAGTCAATGAAACTTGATCAGAGGCTACAGAAACTAGTTCCTTATAATAAGACAGTTGTTTTATTCGTCATAAGGGCCAATGTGTCTAAATACACTGCTCAAAGAAATAAAGGGAACACATAAGCAATGCAATGTAGCTCCAAGTCAATCACACTTTTGAGATATCAACCTGTCCAGTTAGGAAGCAACACTGATTTGTGAATCAATTTCACCTGTTGGTAAATTGTCTAATTTCTACCAGGTGGAAATTAGACAATTTGCAAGACAACCCCTATAAAAGGAATGGATTTGCAGGTGGTGGCCACAGACCATTTGCCTGACCTCATCTTTTCTGGCCGATCTTTGGTTAGGTTTTCATTTTGCTAGTGCCCTCACCACTAGAGGTGGCATGAGGCGGTATCTGCAACCTACAGAAGTTGCTCAGGTAGTGCAGCTCATCCAGGATGGCACATCAATGCGTGCTGTGGCAAGAAGATTTGATGTGTCTCCCAGCACAGTGTCCAGAGCATGGAGGAGGTACCAGGAGACAGGCCAATACACCAGGAGACGTGGAGGGGGCCGCAGGAGGACAACAACCCCGCAGCAGGACTGCTATCTGGTCCTTTGTGCAAGGAGGAACAGGAGGAGCACTGCCGGAGCCCTACAAAACGACCTTCAACAGGCCACTAATGTGCAGGTTTCTGCTCAAACAGTGAGAAACAGAATGCATGAGGATGGTATGAGGGCCCGACGTCCACAATTGGGGTCTGTGCTCACAGCCCAACACCGTGCAGCCCGATTGACCTTTGCCAGAGAACATCTTGGTTGGCAGATTCGCCATTGGCGCCCTGTGCTCTTCACAGATGAGAGCAGGTTCACACTGAACACATGTGACAGACGTGAGAGAGTCTGGAGACGCTGTGGAGAACGTTCTGCTGCCTGCAACATCCTCCAGCATGACTGGTTTGGCGGTGGGTCAGTGATGGTCTGGGGAGGCATATCCTTGGAGGGCCGCACAGACCTCTACGTGCTAGCCAGAGGTACCATGACTGCCATTAGGTACCGGGATGAGATCCTCAGACCCATTGTCAGACCATATGCTGGTGCAGTGGGCCCTGGGTTCCTGCTCATGCATGACAATGCTCGTCCTCATGTGGCCAGAGTGTGTCAGCAGTTCCTGTATGTCGAGGGCATTGATGCTATGGACTGGCCTGCACGTTCCCCAGACCTGAATCCAATCGAGCACCTCTGGGACATCATGTCTCGTACCATCCGCCAACGCGATGTCGCACCACAGACTGTCCAGGAGTTGACCGATGCCCTGATCCAGGTCTGGGAGGAGATCCCTCAGGAGGCCATCCGTCGTCTCATCAGGAGCATGCCCAGACGTTGTAGGGAGTGCATACAGGCACGTGGAGGCCACACACACTACTGAGCCTCATTTTGAATCGTCTTGAAGAATTTCCACAGAAGTTGGATCAGCCTATGTTCTCATTTTCCACTTTGATTTTGAGTATGATTCTGAATCCAGACCTTAATGGGCTAATGATTTTGATTTCCATTGATCATTCTTAGGTTATTTTGCTCTAAACACATTCCTCTGTCTAATAAATAAAGATTTTCAGCTGAAGTATTTCATTCATCGAGGTCTATATTGTGTTTTTAGGTGTTCCCTTTATTTTTTTGAGCAGTGTACATACTGAACTGAACCAGCAAAGCACCGAGGTTCGGGAGGGACCAGAGAACCCCGCTTTATGTATGTGACATTTACCCAGTGCAATTATAAGATCCCTCATGTAATGTAAAGATTTATTTTCACACCCAAATGTAGTAATAACGTCTTCAGGCATCATTACTATATAGACTGTCCAGTCTTGTTAAGTATACAACTCTCTACGTCACTCCACAACAAAGTGACATTTCACTAACTCAGTTATAGCTGTGGGAACAGCCCTTATCACAGAGGTGCATTCTTTGCATTTGACTGGAAGATTTGGCTTTGATGAAAATGTCCTAACTGTGCAGATGTGGCGCCCACAATATGTGCGGTCACATGTGATGTGTGTTGTTATGTTGTTTATTTATCTTCTTTGGTTATATCATTATTATATTAATAATATGCTTATTATTCCACTGTCAGCCGGTATGGAAATAATACTCCCTTTGCTGTAATACAGGGACTGGTAAGGTTTCAGCCTCGCCAGGAGGTGGCAGTGTGGTGCTTTTGTCCCCACCCCCACCCCCAAGGACCGACGGACCTTCGCAGTTTCCTTACAATGCTGAGGAACGCTGAACCAGGAAACACTGCATTGCCTAATTATTTCTTTTTATCCTGTTTAACAGGAATACTTATCTGTATACATGTTCTCACGCCAGAGAAGTCTGACACAGAGTACCTTTATCATCTCTAACCAAACTGTAAGCAAGATTAAACCCCTTTCAGTCCACTCTCTATATTGCAGCGAATTCGGGGGACAACGTAACCACAGGACCTGCCGCGGCCGGGAAGCGAACCCGCATCGCCCGCACCGCGGGAGACATCGCTAACCGCTCGACTAAAGGGTCAGACCCGCCAGCCAGCGGCCAGCGTGTCTTCTTATCCATGCACGTTACACTACCCCCCTCCCTCAGGAAGCGCGTCTCCGCGCTTAAGCATATCATCTCCTTTACGACTCAGGGCGCCTGCGCTTCCGATGGCCTTACGGTCGCTCCATCCCACTTCTGACACCAATGTAGCGAATTCGGGGGACAACGCAACCACAGGAACTGCCGCGGCCGGGAAGCGAACCCGTATCGCCGGCACCGCAGGAGACATCGCTAACCGCTCAACTAAAGGGTCAGACCCGTGAGCCAGCGGCCAGCGTGTCTACTAATCCATGCACTTTACAATATATACACGTCTTGGTAACGGGGATATGTTACCCTTGTTCCAAATGATGTCCTCATGTGGTGGAAAGTAGTGAACATCACACCCTTTCCAGGACACGACTGTAAAGCCTGCCGATGGAACTTCCAGAGTTTTATTTACAGCGTAATTACACCCCATTAGACACTTCAAGCCACCTACATTTTTAAATATAT
Organism: Lampris megalopsis; assembly: GCA_022114975.2. NCBI lineage: Eukaryota > Metazoa > Chordata > Actinopteri > Lampriformes > Lampridae > Lampris > Lampris megalopsis. The sequence goes on from JAJHIY020001376.1 coordinate 805,670, forward strand.
TGTGTGGTATAAAATTCCAGTTGATTCTGGCAGCTCCAAACATCGTTTAAGCCATTTGATCTTGAAGGTGCAATTTAAATGGACAAAACCTAAGATTTCCGTCCTCCTTCAGCTCTCTCCCATCTGAGTGTTTCTTCTCTAAGGTAACGACGTCTGCTTTTCCATACAAATTTGATAAATTAACTTCTTTACAGAGCACATCATTAACATAGAGTGACAAGGTAGGATAACCCCATCTGGATACCCCTTCAGCCTTTGTCAGTAACACTCTTCCAAAAGTGGAAAGATCTCCCTGAAGCCGCATATCAAGAACTGACTCGGTTTTCTTGGTTTTAGGGAGAACATGTGGCTGCTGTCTGAGAGCCCTGTCCTTTGAAATGTGAATACCAAGGTATTGTACACATTGCTTAACAGGGACATTAAACACAAGTTTCTCTTCAGTCTCATTTAAACATAAAAGTTCCCTTTTGTTTATACTGAGCTTAAGACCTGAAGCTTCTGAAAATTCAGCAGTGCCACCATGTGAAGCCCTCGGTACCTGCCCTGTATCCTCAAGAAGCAGCACTGGCTCACCAGCTCGCTGTGTGGTCGGTACATAACTTGTAATTGGATCGATTACAAACTCCTGGTTCTTACTTATAAAGCCCTTCACAAACTGCCCCCCCCCCATACCTCACCGACCTCCTCTCCCCCTACCAACCCTCTCGGTCCCTCAGATCCACCTCAGCCTCCCTTCTCTCTACCCCCCAGGTCCAACCTCCGTGGCTTTGGTGACCGAGCCTTCTCCAGAGAAGCTCCCAGGCTCTGGAACTCACTCCCCCAAATCATTAGATACCCAGAATCCCTCCCACTCTTCCAATCCCGTCTCAAGACACCTCTTCTCCATTGCCTTCTCGTGCCCCCCTGTCCTCTCGTCCACCCCTGCTCTGGGGCAGGCTGGGACCGAGGACTCCACCTGCCCCCTCCCTCAACTCCCTCCCCAAGCGCATCGGACACTGCTGCGATCTGCCCACATTCAGGTCATTGGTCGGGACTCGCCTCTTCAGACTTGATCTGTGATTTATGATGTTTGTTTTTCTTCCCTTTCGTATCCGTCCAAGTGGGAGAGTACTGCTGGCGTCGTGTGTGGCTGCCACTTCTCCCTCTCGTAGCCCCCCTCCCCACCCACCCCTGTATGTCTGCCCCCCTTCCCATCCACCCCTGTATGTCTGCCCCCCTTCCCATCCACCCCTCTATGTCTGTGTTATGTTTATCTGTCGTCTTGTTTCACCCCGTTTATTGTAAAGTGACTTTGAGTATTAGAAAAGTTCTATATAAGTTCAATTTATTATTATTATTATTATTAATAATAATTTGTAAATAGTTAAGCCTTGTATATCTGGACTAGGTGAAATATTTAAAGACAAAAGTTCAGCAACAATCAAAAACAAAAAACGAGAAATAGGACATCCTTGGCGTACACCCCTTGAAATGGGAAGCCTTTCTGAAACGTTGGGCTCCAGAATGCCACAGCCGTTTCTGTCCTCATAGAACAAGGCGATACCACTGATGAAGTCACTTCCAAAACCAAACATCTGTAGGGCTTGTATAATGAAAGAGTGTTCAGTTGAATCAAATGCCTTATAAAAACCAGGGAATACAAATAATGCATTTCCATTTGTGTAGTTCAAATAGTCCGTTAAGTCTAATATGATCTGATGCTAGAGCTAATGTGACGCTTGGCCATAAAACCATTGTGGTTCTCGCTTATTATCTCTTCTAGATTCTCTTTAAACGTTTAGCAGGACCCTGCGATACAGTTTTATAGTCTGTGTTTAAAAGTGAAACGGGCCTCCAATTTTCAATTACTAAATGATCTTTATCTGGGTTAGGAATTAGGATTTAGGGTTATCAGACCTTGTCATCTCCTTTCTAGCTATGCAGTCTTTGGACATGAGTAATAAACAGTCCTTGTCACGGCGAGGGCAGGAATGGAGGACCCGAATGCACGACTCAGGGACGGACTGGGCTATAGAACAACGCTTTAATAACATAAACCAGTGAACTGACAGACAACAGGTACAGATAGCAGGGAGGGCTCGGAGAATGGGCGCAGGTGCACAGGAACAGAACAGCAAATCGGAGAAAGGGGAATGGGTGGGTGAAGCCGGGGCAGTCAGGAGCAACCAGGGTCACTCAGGCGAATGGGGCGCAAGTGAACCGAAACACCAGTCAGGGCATGGGGCACAGGCAAGCCCCGATGACCCAGATCACCCACACACACACATGGCAGGCCTTGATTAAATCCCCAAAACAAAGATAAAAGCTCTACTGGGAGACCATCACTTCCGGGGCCATTCCCTCAATTTCATTGAGCGTACAGCTTCAGTGATGTCTGAACTTAAAAGCTCACCTTCACAGATCTCTCTGAATTTTTCAGAAATCAGGGGGGTAAATTCTTTAACATGTTCCATAAATATGTCACACTTTGATTGATTAAATTCAGATGTATATAATTTGCCATAAAAGGAGGTAATGTGGCAGGATGAGGAAAAACACAGGAGACGAAGGCGAGTTTGAACTTTATTCCTCAGCTCCAAAACCAAACTAACAACCCTGCACCAGAGAGCCCGGGAAAGTAAACCACGCTCCCAGCTCTTCTCCCTCCCGAAGACAGCGCTGCCAATTACTGCTGCTGCATCGAGTCAGGCCATAGTCGGATCTGACGGGTTCCCCAGTGGGCAACTGCATCGACACACAGCCGATGCTTAGACCGCTACACCACCGTGGACCCTGTTTCTTTTTCATTAAACATACCTTTTGAAATAAATTTCACACTTTCTTTAACACTTTTATTATCCGGTAAATTATTTAACTTCCAATATCTTATTATTTTATGATCAGACAGCGGAGCATGAGAACGAGAAAACTCTGAAATGAACTGTAACCCTTGTGATGATAATCTCCACTTACAGCATCTGCTAGAGTTGGTCCATGTATAGTCTTTGACACTGGGGTTCATAAACCGCCAAGCATCTGAAAGCAAGAGGTGATCACTTATGAATGACGTAGGCTTAAAACCCAATGACAACGCAGAACTGGGAGGCCATCGATCCATTTCATCATGTGGAGTGTCGCTGAAGTCCCCTCCAATGATAAAAATAGTATCTTTGGCGGGGGCGCTGGTGAGCAGTAACATGTGAGGACGTCTTTAGATTGAGCTCCTGATCAGGGCGAACTTTTCATTAATATTTTAACTTTTCGGATCAAACACAGATAAATTAGCTTTAACACACACGATACTTAACCGCTAGCACACCGGACTCACAACCCTGTACTTGCATATCGATCATCTAGAAGACGCGATGGGCAAAAACAAATCCAGCAGTGACCAGGCCGCTAAAGCCTCGGGCTCTGTGAAAGCCCCGGACGAGGAGTCTACAGACCTATCTGGGGTGATGGCTGCCATCGCGAGCAGTGAGAGCAAGATCTTGGCACGGATAGATTCATTCACAGAGGATCTGAATGCAAAAATAGACGCTATAAAGGCCGGCATGGCGAAACAAGAGACCCGTCTGAAAGACGTGGAGGACGGCCTGAACACATACTCAGACAAGACCACGAAAATGGAGGAGGACATCGGCCAGCTAAAATCTGAAGTCGCTATGCTACGCCAGAAGGTAGACGGTATGGAGGGGCGACAACGCCGGTGTAATGCACGCATTGTCGGGATAAAGGAGGGATTCGAGACCAGCGGAGGCCAGTAGCCTGCTATTAGCATCGCTAAACTACTGCAGGAGTTACTGGGCCTCAGCTTCACCCCGACCCTAGACTGGGCTCACCGCGGCCTGCGGCACTCGACCAACAAAGGAGAACCCCCCAGGATCATCGTAGTGAAGTTTCACTATTTCTCAGAGAGGGAGGAGGTTTTCCGCAAAGCTGCCCGTTCAGCTCCGTTGAGCCTGCACGGCAAGATAGTGTGCATCTTCCCGGATTACACCGCGGCAGTGGCGAAGAAGAGAGCGGCCTTCTCCGAAGCTAAACGGCTCCTCCGGAGCTGCCAGGGCGTCAAGTTCGGGATCCAGTTCCCGGCGGTGCTTCGTATCACTTCATCGTCCGGCCAAGAAAAGCGGTTCGAAGACCCATCTAAGGCGATGGGTTATATCAGGGAGAATCTAAAGCCTCAGGACAATGTACAGTAAGATGTTGATAAACTCCAATATATTTGTGGCTAACTGGTATTGGCGGCTAATTGATATTAGCTGCTAAATGCCAACAGCTAGCGGAAGTAACTAGCTAAGACACCAAGACAACAGGGTAACGTTATGGTTTAACTTTATCTATTTACTTTAACTTTTGTAATTTGAGACTCACAGATAATGTTACATTTTTCATTTAATAAGAATGTCTCATACCTGCTGCCCATTTAAAAAAGCGATTTTTCTGTTTTATTATTATCGTGTGTGTGCATGTATATGTGTGTATGGATGCTAATTATTATGAGACCCTTAACAGTGCTTTGGTGACGACTGCTAGGGCGATACCCAGGTCAGTGTCACTTACCGACAAAGGAACTGTATTATAACTGCTGTTATATGGGTGTAGATATATTTTCCTTCCTTTTCTTTTTTTTTATTTTAATTTTTAAATTTTTTTTAATATGGGTGTTGATATATAGTTCTTAGGTATATAAATACTTTTTGGATTTAATATAATCTCAACAAGACCACTGTTCGCCCTGGTTGGGGCTTGTTAGAGGGTTTTTATATGGTTATTTGCCAGGTTATACTAGAAATGGGGGATGCGATCTCTAGGGAATTAGTAGATCAGCATGGGTTCCCAAGGCTCTGTTTTTGTTTTGTAGCTAGTAGGCAGGGACTTTTTCTTTTCTTTTCTCTTTTCATTTTTAGAAAAAATGTTTGACACTCAGAATACAGGTTATCTTCGTTTTTTGAGCTGGAATATAAAGGGAATTCACAATCCAGTAAAGCGTAGTAGGGTTTTTGTACATTTAAAATCTTTGAGAGCTGATGTCATGTTCTTACAGGAAACCCACCTTCGGTCAAGTGAACACACAAAACTAAAAAAAGCTTGGATAGGACAAATTTTCTGTTTCAGGAATGAGAACAGAACGCGGGGCACGGCCATCTTGATCAGGAAGGGTATCCCATTCGTTCCACTACTGACTATTTCTGACCCCAGGGGAAGGTATGTGATAGTGACGGGTAACCTGTATGGTACACTTGTGGCACTGGCAAATGTATATGGACCAAACTGGGATGACCCACTTTTTTTCTCTAGTTTCATAGCAGCCCTCCCAGACTTAAATAATTACCGATTAATATTGGGGGGAGATTTTAATTGTGTATTACATCCATATTTGGACAGATCAAACCCAAGACCTAATAGTAAAGTTTCGAAGGCAGGTGCTGTTATCCATTCATTTATGGAATCCTACTCTCTTTTTGATCCCTGGAGAAGAAACAACCCAACTACTAAACAATACTCCTTTTTTTCCCCAGTGCACCATTCTTACTCAAGGATTGATTTTTTTCTCCTGGATAGTAGGGTCCTTCCTATGGTTAGGGGGAGCCAATATAATAGTATTGTTATTTCGGATCATAGTCCTGTACATCTAGATATAGGTTTCATAGACTGCCCTAAACCCCAACGCACCTGGCGATTTGATCCTCTATTACTGTCCAGGGACTCCTTTAAAAAATTTCTCTCCCAGAAGATAGATATCTTTATGGAATTCAACCATACTCCAGATATGCCACTAACTATTGTTTGGGAGGCTCTCAAAGCCTACCTTAGAGGCCAAATAATCTCATACACAGCACATGAGAGAAAGAAACATAAACGACGTCTAACAGAACTGTCCCATAGCATAGCGGAAGTGGACCGTTCATATGCCGATTCCCCAACACCTGAACTTTATAAAAACAGAATTCGACAAGCTCTCCATTAAACAAACAGAACAATTATTCTTTAAATCAAAACAGACATTTTATGAGCATGGAGAGAAAGCTGGAAAACTATTAGCCCATCAGGTTAGACAGTCCATAGCTGCTAACACTATTTCTGAAATTTGCACAGCAGCTGGGGTAAAGACTGCCAACCCTGACACCATCAATAACCAGTTTAAACAATTTTATATTACCCTTTATAGTTCAAAACCGCCCAGCGACTTGTTGCATATTTTAACTTTTTTAGACGGTCTGACCACACCAAAAATTGCCCTTGAAGACAGAGCACAGGTAGACAGAGAGATATCAACAGAGGAAGTGATACAAGCAATTAAATCCATGCAGAGCAACAAAGCACCAGGTCCGGATGGTTTCACGATTGAAATGTATAAAGAATTTGCTACCAAGCTGGCACCAATACTTAACCTGATGTATCAGGAAATTTTTAACCAACAGAAATTGCCCCAAACTATGATGCAGGCAATCATTTCAGTGTTACTTAAAAAAGAAAAAGATCCCCTAATGTGTGGCTCCTACCGTCCTGTAAGCTTGTTGAATTGCGACTACAAAATCCTTACAAAAATCTTGGCCACCCGTATTGAAACTGTTGTCCCAACGGTTGTTAACCCTGATCAAACTGGTTTTATACCAGGCAGGCAGTCATTCTATAACATGCGCCGCCTATTTAATGTACTGTACACACCACATTCCGTAGAACAGACAGAAGTAGTGATTTCTTTAGATGCTGAGAAGGAATTTGACCGCATCGAATGGCAATATCTATTTGCTGTTCTAGAAAGGTTTGGCTTTGGTTCCACATTCCTAGCATGGGTTAAAATATTGTATTGCTCACCGACAGCCGCAGTGCGGACGAATAATATTATTTCTGATTATTTTTCACTCCATAGGGGCTGCAGACAGGGCTGCAGCCTCTCTCCTTACTTGTTCGATTTGGCAATTGAGCCACTTGCTATAGCTCTTAGGGCAGAGGATGGCATTAAAGGTATCTCACGAAGTGGTAAATTGCATAAGGTATCACTTTATGCAGATGACCTGTTGTGATATATATCCAACCCAATAGAATCTATACCAAGACTATTACTTACCCTGGATAACTTTGGTCGCCTGTCAGGTTATAAGATAAACTATTCAAAGAGCTTGCTTTTTCCGATTAACCACACTGATAGAGACCAGTCTAGCTTTCCATTCAAACTTGAACCTAATGTATTTACATATTTAGGAATCAAAGTCACTCATACAATGGGGAGGTTATATAACCATAACTTTAAAACACTAATAGAACGAACAAAACAAGATTTTAAAAAGTGGTCAATGCTACCAATTTCATTAGCGGGCCGCATTAATATAGTTAAAATGACAGTCTTACCCAGATTTCTCTATCTTTTTCAAATGATTCCCATATTCATACCTAAGACAACTTTTCAACAATTAGATAGATTAATTTCATCATTCATCTGGAACAATTCAAACCCCAGGATGAAGAAAATATACTTGGAGGTCCCTAAGGAGACAGGGGGATTAGGTTTGCCTAACTTTATTTGTTACTACTGGGCGGCGAACATTGTAAAACTTTTACATTGGGCATTTACATATGAGAATCAACAGGGTGCAGATTGGGTTCACATGGAACTCTTATCCAATCCTTTACCGATATTCACCTCTCCACTACCACATAATCGTAACATACAAATAACAAACCCAGTGGTTAAAGCTTCACTTAGGATATGGCTCCAGTTTAGGAGGCATTTTGGATTAAAGCATGCTAGCGGTCTTTTTCCAGTAGCAAATAATCAATTCTTCTTGCCATCTGTGTTAGATAACACATTTCAACTTTGGCATAGAAATGGACTGGTGTTTTTCTGTGATCTATTTAAAGATGGAACATTCGCCTCATTTTAAACACTTACCAAAGACCATAACATACCCAGATCCCATTTTTTTAGATACCTTCAAATCCGTAGTTTTGCCAAGAAAGTGTTTCCCTCATTTCCGTATCTGCCAACCAGGAGCCAATTAGATGTTATTCTAGAGAAGGATCCCTTTGGGAAAAAACGGGTCTCTATAATTTACACACTGATACAGGGATTGAAACAGATATCCTGGGACAAAACAAAAACTGCATGGGAGAGAGATTTGGGTGTAGAGCGTTCTGAAGAGGCATGGCGGGACAGCTTAACTCGTATTCATACGTCTTCATTGTGTATACGACATGGGTTAATTCAGTTTAAGGTGCTTCACCGTCTTCACTACTCGGGGGACAAGCTTGCCAGAATCTTTCCCACCACAGACCCTAGCTGTCCGAGGTGCAGTCATAGTCCAGCCTCGGTGGGACACATGTTCTGGGCATGCCCCTCCCTCAACAGTTATTGGGGACAGATATTTAATGTATTCTCACATATCTGTAAACAGACCATCAACCCTGATTTTCACACAGCCGTCTTTGGCATACCACCCCCTAACTGTAAGGTCACAACTTTGCAGGCAAATGCTAGAGCATTTGCCTCATTACTAGCACGCAGACTTATCCTATTTAACTGGAAGTCAAATAAAGCGCCATCATTTTTGCAGTGGTTGAGGGAGGTGCTGTCCTTTCTACCTTTAGAAAAGCTCCGATATAAAATATGTAAAACCCGCAAAAACTTTACTTTGACCTGGAGTCCGTTCATAGACTTTATTGAAGGGTTTCCCTTTTATTGAATGTACTTTTTATTTACCTGGTTGTAACGAAAATACTTATAGATATATGTGTACAACTTTATATTGTCTTCAAAAATATGGTTATTATGTGGAATTGGATAGATATATGTGTACAACTTTATATTGTCTTCAAAAATATGGTTATTATGTGGAATTGGAATAAGAAATCCCTGCGTAGTCCTTTTTTTTAGCCTTGGGGGGGAGGGGGGATTCCTGCATGTTTATTTTTGTTGTTGTTGTTGTTGTTGTTGTTGTTCGTGTGCTTTGTATACCTGTTCCAAAAAAACTTGAAAATTGGAAAATAAAGTTTTAAAAAAAAAATAGTATCTTTGTATTTTCCCTTAAGGTCTGTCAGTTTTAAAGAGCGCTTAGAGAACATATCCTTTGCTTGAACTGCCCTATTTGGTCCATAAACATTGCAAGTAATTAACAAAAGATTGTCCACTTTTAAGACCAAAATAATCCACCGTCCTTCCTCCGAAATAACACTCCAGTACATCACCATTAAATCTATTTAGTAGCACTGCGACTCCAGCGGAATGATTTGAGCCATGGGAAAAATACACTGTATCCCCCCACTGGGATTTCCAAAAACTTTCATCATCACTACATGAATGAGTTTCTTGTAAGAACACTATATCAGCATTATAACGCCTACTAAAGAGAAAAACTGCCTTCCTTTTTGTGCTATGACGTAATACCCTTACATTGATAGAACATAAATTTAATGCACCAAACTTAAAATTCGTCATACTTTATGTCACGTATCAGGAAAGAACCCAAAAGCAGACGGGACAACCAGGTAAGGGAAGAATCCTGGCTTTATTGAAGTAACCGATCTCAGGGGTAGAGCAGGAGTCGGCTCAGTGGCAGGTAGGCAGGCAGGCAGGCAGAAGTCCATGAAAGGCGATGTTCCAGCGAAGACTGGACCACAGTGGAGGCTTTTTAAGGGTGATGATCGCTTTGATGTCAAGGGAGAGCGGCTGAATGCTTTGATGGCCAGCTGGTGTCAGGGGCGAACGCTTTGATGTCAAGGGCGAGAGGCTGATTGCTTTGAAGTCAAGGGAGAGAGGCTTTGACAGGGGGGGTCAGCAGGTGTCAAGGGCGAACGCTTTGATGTCAAGGGCGAGAGGCTGTGACAGTACCCCCCCTCCGAGGGGCGCCACCGGGCGACCTACCAGACCCGTCAGGGTGCGTCCTGTGGAAGTCCTGGATGAGGTTCGCGTCCAGGACCAGGCGACGAGGGACCCAACACCTCTCCTCCGGGCCATATCCCTCCCAGTCCACGAGATACTGCAGACCGCGACCGCGGCGCCGAGAGTCCAGGAGACGACGAACGGTGTAAGCTGGATGATCGTTGATCATACGAGGAGGTGGGGGCGGGGGGGCCGGAGGAACTAGAGGGCTGGTAGAGACAGGTTTGAGGCAGGACACATGGAAGGAAGGGTGAACTCGGAGAGTGCGGGGCAGCTTCAGACGGACCACCGAGGGGTTAATGACTTTGACAATGGGAAAGGGACCAATATACCTGGGGGACAGTTTCTTAGCGTCCGATTTCAAGGGTAGATCCTTGGTAGAGAGCCATACCTGGTCACCGGGGGAGTAGTCCGGAGCAGGGGTGCGATGACGATCCGCCAAGCGCTGGTAACGGCCGGAGGTCCTGAGCAGTGCGGCACGGGCTCGCCGCCAGGTCCGACGGCACCGACGGACATGGGCCTGGACAGACGGAACCGGAATGTCTACCTCTTGCGAAGGAAAAAGGGGAGGCTGATAGCCGTAAAGGCATTGAAAAGGGGACAACCCAGTAGCAGACGATGGCAGGGTGTTATGGGCATATTCTACCCAGGGAAGTTGTGAGGACCAAGAGGATGGGTTGGCAGACACCAGACAGTGGAGAACCGTCTCCAATGCCTGGTTGGCCCTCTCGGCCTGGCCGTTGGTCTGAGGATGGAACCCCGATGACAGGCTGACGGTGGCACCGATGGCAGAGCAGAAAGCCTTCCAGGCAGCAGAAGTGAACTGGGGGCCACGGTCAGACACGATATCACGGGGGAGACCGTGGACCCGGAAAACCTCCCTGACCAGCAGATCCGCAGTCTCTCGGGCCGAAGGCAGTCTAGACAAGGGCAAAAAGTGAACAAATTTACTGAAGCGATCAACAACAGTCAGTACAACGGTGTTACCGTCGGAGACGGGCAGACCAGAGACGAAATCCAAGGACAGATGCGACCAGGGACGGTGTGGAACAGGCAGGGGGCGCAGCAGACCGGAACTGGCCCGAGTGGAGGGCTTATTCTGGGCACAAACAGGACAGGCAGAAACAAAAGACCCAGTATCCTCCGTCATGGAAGGCCACCAGAACCGCCTGCGGAGGAAGGCTAGGGTACGGGTTACTCCAGGATGGCAAGTAAGTTTGGAAGAGTGAGCCCACTGCAACACGCTAGATTTAACAGCGTCTGGAACAAACAAGCGCCCAGGGGGACCGTCAGGCTGAGTCTGTTGTGCTGCCATGACCTCCCTTTCAATGTTCCAGGTGACAGCCGCAGCCGCAACCACACAGGTAGAGGGAACGATGGTGTCAGGTTGGAGCTTGGGCTCAGACTCCTCCCCATGCCCACGAGACAGAGCATCGGGCTTGGCATTCCTGGAGCCAGGTCTGTACGTCAAGGAAAAATTAAAGCGACCAAAAAAGAGCGCCCACCTGGCTTGGCGCGCGGTGAGTCGCTTTGCTGACTGGATGTATTCCAGGTTCTTATGGTCAGTCCACACTATAAAAGGAAGCTCAGACCCCTCCAGAAAATGTCGCCATTCCTCCAGTGCCAATTTCACCGCCAGGAGCTCACGATTCCCCACATCATAGTTCCTTTCAGCTGGGGAGAGGCGGCGAGACAGGAAGGCACAGGGGTGTGTCTTGCCATCCTCACCGGAACGCTGAGAAAGGACCGCCCCCACCCCAATCTCAGAGGCGTCCACTTCTACAACGAACTGCTTGGTTGGGTCTGGCTGGATGAGGATAGGAGCTGTGGTGAAGCGGTGCTTGAGGGCTTGGAAAGCTGCCTCTGCTACAGGGGTCCACAGGAACGGTCTGGAGGTGGAGGTAAGAGCGGTTAGTGGGGCCGCAACGCGGCTGTAGTTGCGGATGAACCGTCTGTAGAAGTTGGCAAACCCGAGGAACCTATGAAGCTGCTTACGGCTGGTCGGGCTTGGCCACTCAAGAACCGCTCTGACCTTGGCGGGGTCCATTCTCACCTGCCCATCGGCCACGATGTAGCCCAGGAAGGTGACTGAAGGGGCATGGAATTCGCACTTCTCTGCCTTTACGAAAAGGCGGTTCTCCAGAAGCCGTTGAAGGACTTGGCGGACGTGCATGACATTCTCTATCACAGGCTCTTTGGTTTGCTTGTTTCCGTTTATGACATGTATCACACCTGCTTATTAGTCTCTCAATGTCTTTATTAATTCCAGGCTCACACCAGGGAAATGGTGGACTGTATCTACCAGGGCCCGGCCAGGTCGACCATTGAGTTGGTAGTTCAGATACAGTCCTTTGGTGTGACCTAGGCAGCTAACCAGTGTGCAATGGCCTTGAAGGGGGCCTGGAGACTGGAGTGGCGGTCCCCTCACTAGGCCACTCTGCTGTCTTTCCCCCCAGCTGGGTGACTCTGGCTTTCAGTGCTGATGCTGGGCAGTCAGACTATGTGACCAGTCCTGGGGTCGTGCGGTGTACACGGGAGCTGCCATCTGCCTCTCGACTCCTTCCACGCCACCTCGCCATGTATTATATAAAATCAAGTTACATTGCAGTATTAAGGCAATGATGACAACAGATATGATCCGAGTCAATCTTTATTGAGTCTGACTCTTCATAAAGTTACAGGCAAAAGCTTTACGGTGACATTTTTCTTTTTCTGAAGTTCATTGCTGTTCCAAAAAGCCTGCAATTCCAGTAACTATACCGGTATGGATTTGAAGTCATTTCCCCAAATATTGGACAGTGGAGAAATGAATAACTTCTTCTCCACTAACTGGCCAATCAAGGCTAACAATTTCAGGGCTGTTAGCATTTTGTGACCTTCGTTCAAATCACTTCTTTCTAGCTTTGCAGTCGACTAACAAACATTCAGACCGACAATGCCAGTATTGAGTTATTCACTGTGTTAAAACACAAAACAACCAGTCACAGACAGAATCGAAGGCGATAGAAAGTGTGTTTTTAACAATACGGGCAACGGAAAGAACCAATCTTAACCCTACGAAGATGAAGCGAAAATAGCACATCAGTGGGCAATGTTTGTGGAAAAAGGTATATTACAAGTAGTTTATTCCAAGTGTCAGCCGGCCCGTTAAGTCAGTTGTTCATATCAAAAGTGAGAATACACTTGCCAACACGAATTGGTATCACAGTCTGGCAGCCAACGATGCCATTTGTAACCAGTTTTATGGAGATTTGCAAAGGCACTCCCTGATGATCTCTTTAATGCGGGGTCAAGTGTGTGATGTTGGCTTAATTTTTCTCTCATGGTTTGTTGAATTGTTTTGGTGTCTGACTCCCTACATACCAGCACAAGGGATCCAACATAAAAACTCATGTATTATTATATGTTCCATCTAGGCTCAGCTAGTGAGTTACGAATAGGTCAGCTGAAAACAAGGGAAAGACTTGGTGACGCCTTTGAAAGACAGTTGGCAGGAGGGAATAGACCCCAGTTGGTCCGTCATGGGTTGGCAACTCATTGAGGCAGGTCATGGTCAATAAAACCAGTTGGATTACATGTTGAGACACCCTGAGAATCTGCAAGAGCATGAGTGGAAGACGATTCAGACACATAACATGGCTTTAGACCTTGAAACGGTTAAGGCCAATAGGAGAAACATGGAGGCAGTCAGGTTAGAAGAGGAGGAAAAGGGGCAGGCATCCAGGTAGCGTGGCGGTCTATTCCGTTGCCTACCAACACGGGGATCGCCAGTTCGATCCCTGTGTTAGCTCCGGCTTGGTCAGGCGTCCCTACAGACACAATTGGCTGTGTCTGGGGGTGGGAAGCCGGATGTGGGTATGTGTCCTGGTCGCTGCGCTAGCGCCTCCTCTGGTCAGTCAGGGCACCTGTTTGGGGCGGGGGGGGATAGCGTGATCGTCCCATACGCTAAGTCCCCCTGGCGAAACTCCTCACTGTCAAGTGAAAAGAAGTGACTGGCGACTCCATATGTATCGGAGGAGGCATTTGGTAGTCTGCAGCCCTACCAGATCAGCAGAGTGGGTGGAGCAACAGCCAGGATGGCTTAGAAGTGTGGGGTAATTGGATGGGTACAATTGGGGAGAAAAAGGAAAAAAAAAAAAGAAAAAAGGAAAAGCTGCCGCAAGTCTGTGCATATCAGTGGAGGAAGGAGAAAACAGTGAAGATACTACTTAGGATCCACCAGGGAAAGAAAAAGGTGTTTGACAGGAGCACAGTGGCCCTGCATTGATCCGTACTTGTTGAGAAGTAGGCCAAGTCATTCGCCTAAGTCCAGTGGCACGTTTCACATCAAAGTCTGCAGGATATCGTTAACCCTGTTGCAGACGAGGCATGTTCAAGCACTGCAGAGCAAAATGTTGGTGAGCAAACCAGCCTAGATGGGAAAAGGTTAGTAAGAGAGTAGGTGAGATAATTTATAACTATTTTGTGGAGAGATTTAGTCATACAGGGGAAGAATAAAAGAATGCAGGATTCAATAAAAACGAGATGGCAGGTAGAGATATAAGAGGTATTTGGGAGAGAAGGCAATTAAGGAAACAGTGGAGGCGAGCAGGTGACAAATAGGGCATTGGTGTGTTGCAGATTGAAAAGGTTGTCTGTGCTCAGAAGGGCAGAACTTGAGGACGAAGGAGCGAGCAAAGGCAGCACTGTGGCATCGACTAGTTTGACAGAGGAATTCAGGGTCAGGCTGGAGAACGTCTGACTCTAGGGATTTGCTAGATAATGCTGCAGCACTGCAGGTGAAATCAGGGAGGAAATGGTACCCAACGGAGGTAGTTACGCATCCAGGGAGTGCTTCAACACTGAAATCTTAGGCCAAGGTCAAAAGGGAAGGGCAGGGTTCAGGTCAGGTGAAACATGGAGTAAGGCTACATTGTTTGAGAAGGCAAATGGTTGCAGCTCAGATTGAGCAGCAGAAAGAAGCTGATGGGGGTGCGAGGGTAGCTTTCACAGGCAAAACAAGGTCAGTGGATAAATGGGATAAAGTTGAGGAGGACAGGCTGGCGAGATCTATGGGCCACGGAGGCAAGTCTTAAATTCATTTTATTTATGATTTACCAATTTACGATGTACTATCGACACCACAAAACCTTAAATCAATGGGTAGGTGAAGATGCAAGTTGCTCATTATGTGCAGGCATGGCTAACCTGAAGCATATTCAGCCACTGCCTTCAGTGACTGAACTGAACAGCTGGGTTTGATCGATCACCTCCCAACGTCATGTCAAAATGAGCTAGAGTCTGAAATGGCTTGTACGGCTCGTTGCATAGTACTCAGTCTTGAAGTTGTCTAGACACCGCATATAGTTTAATGTAGCATAACCATGCTCCTCGATAAAGCAAAATGAAATGGACGCAACTGTGAACAATTTGTCTGCCTTTTTCATAAAGGTCAGGTTGAATGTAACAGGACAAGCCATTGTCAATTTAACTTTATTCCTATGAAATCATGCTGTGATACTGTATAAAGACCTAAAACTAAGGTTACAACAACAACTGAAATTCATTTTACCATCAGTCTTGAGTCAAACAGCTCTAGCTTGTATAACAAAGCATTGGTAAAGAAAGTTAACTTGTTACAAACACTTCAATACATCCAATTGTGAAAAAAGGGGATAAAAGAAATATTTTGACAACCAATTTTATGTTTCCCAAAGTGGTAATCCTCATTCAAATCTTCACTTTATGAATGCAACGTCGGGGATCTTGCCGTCCGTCTGAGAAAAGAAGAGAAACCAGGTCATTTCGTTTACTGTACTTATTGTCCTGTAGGTTGTGGCAGGAAACACATGTGTACTTGCACAGGGAAGTGAACCGAGTCATTTTACCTTCAACTGAGTGAAGATTTGTGCCGCTCTGTTGAAATCCCATTCGTTGTCTTGTAGACACCTGCAAAAGATTTATTTAGATATCGTCAGCTAAGTTTATCTCAAGTATGGCACCCCCCATGGTACGTTTCCAACAATCACAATTGTTTATGGTGGAGCGTAGTCACTTGTGTCATAATTTATTCAATAAATCTGTTTGCATCACCTTTTATCTCAAACCTCCACTTTTCCACTTTCAGCAAGCAAACAGTTTTCTATAATAAATAAGGCACTTGGATGAGGCAGGTAAACAGTGACAGTGCAGTATAAAAGGGTATTGTTAGGGCGTCCAGGTAGCGTGGCGGTCTATTCCATTGCCTACCAACACGGGGATCGCCAGTTCGAATCCCCATGTTACCTCGGGCTTGGTCAGGCGTCCCCACAGACACAATTTGCCGTGTCTGAGGGTGGGAAGACGGATGTGGGTATGTGTCCTGGTTGCTGCGCTAGCGCCTCCTCTGGTCAGTTGGGGAGCCTGTTCAGGGGGGAGGGGGAACTGGGGGGGGGATAGCGTGATTGTCCCATGCGCTACGTCCCCCTGGTGAAACTCCTCACTGTCAGGTGAAAAGAAGTGGCTGGCGACTCCACATGTATCGGAGTAGGCATGTGGTAGTCTGCAGCCCTCCCCGGATTGGCAGAGGGGTTGGAGCAGCAACCGGAATGGCTCAGAAGAGTGAGGTAATTGGCCGGGTACAGTTGGGAGAAGAAAAAAAAAAGGGAGGGGGGGTATTGTTAGATAGAAACCCCCTCCCCCAAAACAAAACAATAGAGACGTGGGCGTAGAAGTAGTGTCCTCTATGTACGTACACTCACTGGCCACTTTATTAGGCACACCTGTCCAACTGCTCGTTAACGCAAATTTCTAATCAGCCAATCACATGGCAGCAACTCAATGCATTTAGGCATGTAGACATGGTCAAGACGATCTGCTGCAGTTCAAACCGAGCATCAGAATGGGGAAGAGAGGTGATTTAAGTGACTTTGAACGTGGCATGGTTGTTGGTGCCAGACAGGCTGGTCTGAGTATTTCAGAAACTGCTGATCTACTGGGATTTTCACGCACATCCATCTCTAGGGTTTACAGAGAATGGTCCGAAAGAGAGAAAATATCCAGTGAGCGGCAGTTCTGTGGGCAAAAATGCCTTGTTGATGCCAGAGGTCAGAGGAGAATGGCCAGACTGGTTCGAGCTGATAGAAAGGCAACAGTAACTCAAATAACCACTCACTACAACCGAGGTATGCAGAAGAGCATCTCTGAACGCACAACACGTCGAACCTTGAGGCAGATGGGCTACAGCAGCAGAAGACCACACCGGGTGCCACTCCTGTCAGCTAAGAACAGGAAACTGAGGCTACAATTCGCACAGGCTCACCAAAATTGGACAATAGAAGATTGGAAAAACGTTGCCTGGTCTGATGAGTCTCGATTTCTGCTGCGACATTCGGATGGTAGGGTCAGAATTTGGCGTCAACAAGATGAAAGCATGGATCCATCCTGCCTTGTATCAACGGTTCAGGCTGGTGGTGGTGGTGTAATGGTGTGGGGGATATTTACTTGGCACACTTTGGGCCCCTTAGTACCAATTGAGCATCGTGTCAACGCCACAGCCTACCTGAGTATTGTTGCTGACCATGTCCATCCCTTTATGACCACAGTGTTCCCATCTTCTGATGGCTACTTCCAGCAGGATAACGCGCCGTGTCATAAAGCTCGAATCCTCTCAGACTGGTTTCTTGAACATGACAATGAGTTCACTGTACTCAAATGGCCTCCACAGTCACCAGATCTCAATCCAATAGAGCACCTTTGGGATGTGGTGGACCGGGAGATTCGCATCATGGATGTGCAGCCGACAAATCTGCAGCAACTGCGTGATGCTATCATGTCAATATGGACCAAACTCTCTGAGGAATGTTTCCAGTACCTTGTTGAATATACGCCATGAAGGATTAAGGCAGTTCTGAAGGCAAAAGGGGGTCCAACCCGGTACTAGCAAGGTGTACCTAATAAAGTGGCCAGTGAGTGTATATATATATAATACATAAAAGGCACTTATGCATGGCAAAGACCCCAGCCCTCAATAGCTACTGTAGGGTGGGGGCTGATGGAGGCTACAGCTCTGGGGAAGAAGCTGTTCTTCAGTCTGTTAGTTCAGGCTTTGATGGCCCTATATCTCTTCCCCGATGGCAAGGGGACAAACAGACTGTGACCTGGGTGGGTTGGGTCCCTACTGATGTTGCTAGCCTTCTTGTGTAGACCTCTAACATATACACCGTATCCAGGTTTGGGAGCACAGTTCCCACAATCTTCTGTGCCGTTTTTACCAACTGCACCAAGTCCTTCTGGTTCTCAGCATTGCAGCCTGCATACCACACTGTGGCACAGCAGCAGAGGATACTCTCTGTGGTGCTTCTGTAAACGTTTACTAGGAGCTAAGGGGAAAGTTTGGCCCGTTTGACTTTTCTTAGGAAGAAAAGCCTCTGTTGAGATTTCTTCACCAGGTGGGGCGGTGTTAAGGGACCATGAGAGATCTTTTGTTATACGGATTCCCAGGAATTTCATGTCATTGACACTCTCCACCTCCTCACCATTTATGTGGAGAGGGGGAGGTGTGGTCTTCCTGGGTCTCCAAAAGTCCACAATGATCTCCTTGATTTTTGTGGTGTTCAGGACCAGATTATTTTCCAAACACCACTCGACCAGATGTTGGACCTCCTCTCTTTAGTGTCTCCTCAATGACTGGACATTAGTACCACTATAGTGGTTTGTCGTCAGCAAACTTAACTATAGTATTAGAGTGGATGGGGGTGCAGTCATGGGTGAAGAGATTCAAGGGGGCTGGAGTAAGCACACAGCCTCCTCTCTGTAGTGTCTCCTCAATGACTGGACATTAGTACCACTATAGTGGTGTGTCGTCAGCAAACTTCACTATAGTATTAGAGTGGATGGGGGTGCAGTCATGGGTGAAGAGATTCAAGGGGGCTGGAGTAAGCACACAGCCCCGCAGTGCACCTGTGTTCAGGATAAGGGTAGAGGATGTGTGGCTGCCCATTCAAACATTTTGTGGTTTGCTAGTGATAAAGTCCATAATCCATAAACAGAGTGAAGTAGCTAATCCCAGGTAGTTGAGTTTGTCTACCGGTTTATGGGAGATTATAGTATTGAAAGCGGAGCTAAAGTCAACGAATTACATCCTGACATGTGTTTGGATGTTTCAGGTGGGACAGGGCCGAATGGAACGCAATTGAGATTGCATCCTCCATAAATCTGTTTCATTGATAAGAAAACTGGTTGCTGTCCAGATCAGTGGGAGTGATGGCCTTGATGTGAGACAGTAAAAGCCTCTCAAAGCACTTCATAACAACTAGTGTTAGGGCAACTCGGTGATAGTCATGACGGCTTTCGATTGCTGTCTTTTTGGGCACAGGGATGATGGTGGTGGATTTAAGACAGTTGGGGACTACAGCCTGTTGTAGTGAGAGATGCTGGTCAACACCTCTGCTATTCGGGTCAGCGCATGACTTAAAAGTGTGGTCTGACACCCTGTCTGGTCCTGCTGCTTTAGTGATGTCTATTTTCATCAGAGGGGATCTCACCCGGTAGAACTGTAGGGTGAGTACATGCTCTTCCTTGGGTGGTGTCATTTGAGTTCTCACTCTGCGGTTTTGGTTGTCGAAGCGTGCAAAGAACCAGTTCAGGGCATCAGTGAGGGCAACATCATGGCTGATCTGTGAGGTGCTACTCTTGTAGCCTGTTGTGGTTTTAATGCCTCTCCACATGCTACGGTGGTTATTGTTTTTGAAGTACCCCTCAGTGCGCTGCTTATACTGGCACAAAGCTTCTCTAATGCCCTTCTTCATATCTCTCCGGGCATTCCTGTAGGCCTGTCACCTGTCCTGAAGGCAGCATCTTGTACCCTGAACAGAGGCAGTACTTATCTATCCAACCATGGTTTTTAGTTTGGAAACACCTTGATGGTTTTAAGATTTTTTTTGTTTTGTTCTGCCTTTATTGGATAGTGATAGTAGAGAGAGACAGGAAAGGCAGGAGAGAGGGGATGACATGCAGCAAAGGGCCGGATTGGAACCCAGGCCACTGCGGTTAGGACTCAGCCTTATGTGGTATGGCTCTACCAAGTGAGCCACCATCTTTTGGCTTCTTAAACTGTATCTAGATGCACGGGATTGGTGATGATCACATATCAAGATACAACTCAAACTCACATGGTGAGATGCACACCTTTAGCAGGCAGAAGCTAAAGCAAGGAGTGGTGGAGAGACCCTTTGGAGGGATCCTGTGCACCAGTTATAGCCAAGATAACCTCAATCGTCGTTTTCTGCTTCTCTAACTGGAAAAAGAAAGTGTGATCACGTTAACACCAGTATTGGCCTCCCTCCACTGACTTCTTGTCAATTTCAGGATGGATTTGAAGATTTTATTGTTTGCTTTTAAGGTTTTAAATGGAGTAGCACCATGCCACTGATTGCCGCATTGTGTCCCACCTCATCATGCTGTATATATTTGTGCTGCCCCTACCTGAGTGGCACTTATCCCATCCACTAAAATGTTCCCATGAGAAACCCTGTAAATGATCAAGTCACTTGCTCAGTCCATCAGTTAACCACTCAATCTCCCCACCCCAATGCCACCCCTCACAAAAGAGGTCTTACTTCTGTGACCACTCCAGGTTCATGCCGGACTTCAGAGAGAAGGCGGCGAGCATTTCTTGCTGGGGTGCGCTGAGGGTGGGCACAGGGCTGGAAGACGGGGTCGGGGCAGGAGCCACAAACGCTCTTCTGATTTCCTCCGTCGTGGCCATCCGGATGAAAATCTGGTCATTCACTATAGACAAACTGAGGCACAGGATGCAGGAGGCAAATTACAGAATTGTCTTTCACTATTTTAATTAAACTGCTGCTTGACATTTCTGGAATTTTGAGGGAAAAAAATTCTTTACCTATTTTATTTGTACATAAAAGTTAGAACAAAAAAAGAAAAAAGATCAATCATATCAATACATATAAGTGTCACTTCAAATTTTTATTGGTAATTATGAAATATGAAAACCTTTACTTCCTCTCTCAACTCAAAATACAATCAGACTCAACTCGTTACCTGCCATATAAGAGCCTTTGTATAAAGTGCTCTGTTGTGGCAGACTTTGTGTATATTGGAACGATAATGCATGTCTTCAACGTATGTAGCCCTTTCCCAAAACTTCAAGAAAGAGAAAAATAGGCATGTTGATCCATAAAGATATTTGCGCCAATGTCCAGTGCAATTTCCCGATCTACCTCATCAGCCAAAACACAACTCTTCCAACTATACCACCACTAAAAATCCACTTTCCTTTTTTTTTTAATAGACACATTTTACTGGCTTTTCCATTTTTTTAAGGAGTCATTACAGAGCATTACAATGACACAATGACACATGGCATACCAAGGCTTTTAAAGAAGAGGAGTGACATGAGTATGATTCCAGTTGGCACCATTGAGTTTCGGGACAAAAAGCCCAGCACACAATTTTCTGTAAATTGGCTACCCAATAGTAGCGCTGTAAATTTGGGAGTCCCAAGCCACCCACCGATCTACTCTTCTGTAGTAGGGATTTTTGAAGCCTCGGAGATTTATTGCTCCATATAAAGGAGAAAAATACACTGTCAATGTTGCGAAAGAAGGACCTGGGTAGGAAGAGAGGTAAACATTGAAAAAGGTACAGATATCGTGGGACAATATGCATTTAAATACCTTGTATTCTCCCTGTCAATGTGATCTGCAGGCTGTTCCACTTTTGAAGATCTTCCCTAACTTTTGAGTTGAGTGCAGCAAAATTATCGTCAAATAGTGATATCTTTCGAGAAATGTTGATACCTAAATATTTAAATGTTGTTGGGGAGAGATTGAATGGCACGTCAGACTGTGTAATATCTGCTGATGATGATTAATAGGAAAAAAGTCACTCTTTCCTATGTTGAGCTTATATCCAGAGAACATGCCAAAGGTCCTGAGTGTCTTTAAAATGTGAGGAATGGCTGTTTTGGGGTCCGACACATAAATTAGCAGGTCATCTGCATACAGTGACACTTTATGCTCCACCCCCACTCTCATAACACCTGGAATGAGTCTGTTGGTTTTAAGAGCAATAGACAAAGGCTCAATAGCTACAGCAAAGAGGAGGGGGGACAACGGACAACCTTGGCGTGCACCCCGCATTAAAGGGAAAAATGTGGACCTGATATTATTTGTACATACACATGCTTGGGGGGACACATACAGCAAACGCACCCAAGCTATAAAGCGCTCTCCAAAACCGAACTGGCGGAGGGAAAAAAATAAGTAGTTCCATTCCCACCAGTTGAAGGCCTTTTCGGCATCCAGAGAGATGACCCCCTCTGGAACAGGTGTAGGGGATGGAGAGAAAACTATATTCAGGAGACGTCGCACATTTGTGAATGAGTGACGGTTCTTGATAAACCCGGTTTGGTCTTTTGATATGACAGTGGGTAGAACAGTTTCTAGTCTGTGTGCCAAAACTTTTGCCAGTATTTTAACATCCACATTGAGGAGTGAGACAGGATGGTATGATGAACACTTAACTGGATCCTTTCTTTTTTTATGTATCAGAGATATGGTAGCATGTCTAAGAGTGGGTGGTAATGTGCCTTGCTGCAGAGAGTCATTAAACATCTCCAACAAGAGGGGGGCAAGCTGTTTGGAAAACTTTTTAAAAAATTCTACTCAGAAGCCCTCAGGCCCTGGAGATTTCCCACTATGCATCAGTGCAATGGCTTTGGTTATCTCAGCTACACTTATGGGGGTTTCTAGGATGTCTTTATCTTCTGTTGATAGGTTTGGCATGCTGTGTTTTGGAAAAAAAAGTCAACATTTCAGAATTGTCTCTTGGTGACTCTGATTAATAGTTGGGAGTAGAAAGACCTGAAAGTGTCATTGATCCCAGATGGGTCAGTTATTATCTGACCTGAAATGTTTTCTATTTCAGTAATCGATTGTGAGGTTAACCTACCCCTTAACTGCTGTGCAAGAAGACGCCCTGCTTTTTCCCTGTGCTCATATAAGACGCCCCGTGTTTTGAACAAAAGTCTCTCTCTCTCCTTTGTTGATAGAAGATTGAATTCTGTCTGCTTTTCCATTTTTTCTTTGTACAGTTCTGCTGTTGGAGCCAATGCATAACGTCGATCTAGATCAGCTATCGATTTTAGTAGCTCTTCCTTTTGTTTCTTTATTGTCCTGTTAATATGTGCAGAATAGGAAATTATTTTGCCTCTAAGGACCGCTTTCAGAGTCTCCCAAAGTAAACTGGGGCTAACATCATCGGTTTGGTTGGTTTCTAGAAACAAAATTATTGTCTGTGAAATAGAGGTACAAAAGTTAGAGTCTGAGAGAAGTGTGGGGTCAAATTTCCAGGGACGGAATTCTTTGGGTTGGGACTTAAAGTTCAAGTCTAGAGCTAGAGGAGAGTGATCTGAGTTCACCCTTGCCAAGAATTCAGCAGAAACTACTAGGGGATGAAGCGTTTTATCTATGACAAAATAGTCTATGCGAGAGTGAGACTTATGAACGTATGAAAAAAAGGAGAACTGCTTGTCTGTTGGGTGTAGAGCTCGCCAGGGGTCAACACAGCCATATTGGTTCATGAACTGTGATAAGGTCTGTGATGATCAATAGTGTGTAGATGAGTCTCTTGAAGGAACATAATATCTGCTTTAAGATCTTTTAAGTGTGAGAATATCCTTGCTCTTTTTACAGGCCCATTAACACCCCCCACATTCCAGGAGATCATTTGAATCCCACATCCCCCACCCGTATTTACACCATTGTTAGCCATAATAATTGTTTACCTGAGAGTGATTGTGGCATATGCAATGGACCCCAAACCCCCCCCCCCCAAGAAAATAAATAAATAAATAAATGGTGGCTGGAGCCCATATCCCCTTTCCCTACCCTCCCACCCCTCCCCCCTATGCCCACTCCCCCAAACGGAGTGAGCAGCAGGAACATAACACTTCTTGAAATCCGGAAGAACATACCTAGGCACTCTACTCTCCTACTGGTGGAGAGAAACTAAGAGCATTCAAATTAACACAATTAACGCTACAATTATATGAACCAACTGTTGGAAATTGGGCTGGTATAGTTATATAATACACCAAAAATCAAAACTCTACAAGCCTCTATACCTGACTTGACTTTAAAAGTGTGTAATTTTTTTTTAAAAAGACCAATCTCCAACCCGACAACATAGGTGTATGGTGTAGAGAAAAAATAGCAAACATAAAATATTAATGGAAGAAAATAAAATCATTTCACCCCAAATCTGTACTCACATGAGACCATGGGAATGTTTTCATAGCACCTTACAGTCAGTTCCAAAAAAAAGTTGCGTGTCCTAATACCGTGTCCTTAGCGGTGCCTTTGCCTCTCCTCAGCCGGTTAAGTGTTCACTGACAAAGCGCTCTGCGTCCTCCGCGTTGTTGAACTTGTATTCCGTTTGCTGATGGGTGACACAGAGCACAGCGGGGTACTGGAGGGTGAACTTGACAGCCTTTTGGTGTAGTTTCACCTTGACAGTGTTGAATGTGCCCCGCTTTTTGGCAAGTGCGTTGCTCAGGTCTGGAAAGATGAAAATCCCCTATCCCTGGTACATAAGCTGCCCTTTTTTCCGTGCAATTGTGAGGACTTGCTCTTTCTGTTGGAAGCGCAGAAAGCGCACGATAATGGGTCTGGGTCTCTCCCCTTCCGCCGGCTTAGCCCTCAAAGTCCTGTGTGCCCTGTCCAGCTCGGGCGGGTTGGTAAACGAGCCGTCCTGAAGCAGGTCGACAAAGAACTGTGACATGAAAATTGTAGCTGCTCACCCCTCACGTCCCTCCGGCAGACCAATGATGCGCAAATTGTTACGGCGAGACCTGTTTTCAAGGTCCTCCGTTTTCTCCAATAGCTCCTTGTTGTCACGTTGTAGTTTGTCCACCTGTACTTTGAGGCGGTCCAGCCTGTCGCTGTGATCCGACAGGCAGACTTCCATTTTGGTGATGCGAGGTTCATAGGCTTCAAGCTTCTTACATACCGCATCCAGTGACAAGTTAATGGGTGAGAGTGAGGCTTGAATCTCAGACATGATAACCGCCCGATGTTTCTCCAGTTCAGATTTCAGCACGGAGGTAGAAAGCGTCATGACCTCTTCCGAGTCCCCGACTGCTGCTGTTTCGACGTTAGCCAGCTAGCTTCGTTAGCTTGGTAGACTCGGGGACGGTTTTCACTTTTGACGTAACTTTTTGCTTGCCCGACATTAGTGAATTGGCTTCTTATCTCAGATTAACTCACCGCAGCTGAACGGGGTCAACATTTTGTTACTCGTAGCGTTTTATGTAGGGAGTATATGAATTCGTGCTCGGAGCCTCTCTCCATGCGTCTGCTCTAGTCTGTCGCCATACCGGAAGTCCCCACTTTCCTTTTTCACTTAAGCCTCCTACAGACTGTGAATTTAGCAGTCCTATAAGTTACTGTAAGCCACACTGTGCGATGTGGATCTAATAAACTTGGTACGACATCAAGTGTGATGTATGTAGACTGTACGATGATAACACTACTGAATCACAGGCTACAACTCAAGTCCATAAGTCCATAAAAACATCATCAGCGTGTCTGTGACTGTTCTCATTCATCCAGGTCATGGTTATCCAAAGGAGTTGAATCAAGTGCAACTGGACTTGGTATAAATCCGTGATCATCAGCGTGCGTGCCGTATCAGCGCGTGTCATCAATCTACGCCGCTGGTAGAGCAACATGACACCAAGCAGGAATCGAGTCCTTTCAATAGTCGCCACAGCTCGTTGTGTTGAATCCATGGCATTTGGGTCACAGATGCTAACGGTGTGTTTGTTTGTGTTTAGCACCAGCAAAGATTCTCTGCGGCGTTGATCAGTGCGTCATTTTGTGTTGCATCTTCGGTTGCAAGACTGTAATATCGGCAGTCTTTGAACCTGTCTCACAGTGCAACGTAGGACCACCGTTTTAGAGCCACGACCAAAGATATCACCACGTTTAGTCATCTTTCATCTGAGACGGCCCACAACACACAGTCAGTAGGAGGCTTAAGAGAGCAAACAGGGTTCTATAGGGAGAAACACAGAAAAGACTTCTCATCATGATAAATAAACCAAGGAGAACTCATTAGACTTGCCCAGAGTTTCCTGCAGGAACTGTAATGAAGACTCGAGAGAAGGCCATGGTGGAGTCTCGTGATTTACCATCGACTACAATAGAAAACAGACAAAACAAAAACAAAAAGTCACAATTAACAGCATGAGCACTTAAAATAGACTTGCATACACTAGAAACATCAGAATAAATGGAATGTCAGTGGCCCCATGTTGACTTCAGGTCACTGCAAGATCACCACGTAAACCATATAAACTAAGGCCCTGTTCACACCTGGTATTAGGTGATCCAACCACAAGTGGACAGCACACAAAACTAATCGAGATCAGATTGCTCAGACCACATGTGGAGGTGGTCTGGGCTTCATATGGCCACATTCTTTTAGCAGTGTGTACATGAATGTGTCCTGGGCCACAGTGAAGGACCACCTACTCAACTGACATCCTCTGCATAAGTGGAAGTACATACACATTCACACGCCAACAGCGTCATATTCAAGTGTGAAACGGGTGTCCGGGTAGCGAAGCGGTCTAGTCCATTGCCTAACAACATGGGGATCGTTGGTTCGAATCCCAGTGTTACCTCCGGCTTGGTTGGGTGTCCTTACGGACACAATTGGCCGTCTCTGCGGGTGGGAAGCCGGATGTGGATATGTGTCCTGGTCACTACACTAGCGCCTCCTCTGGTCGGTCGGGGCGCCTGTTCAGGGGGAGGGGGAACTGGGGGAATAGCGTGATCCTCCCACGCGCTACATCCCCCTGGTAAAACTCCTCACTGTCAGGTGAAAAGAAGTGGCTGGGGACACCACATGTATCGGAGGAGGCATGTGGTAGTCTGCAGCTCTCCCTGGATTGGCAGAGGGGGTGGAGCAGAGACTGGAACGGCTCCGAAGAGTGGGGTAATTGGCCGGGGACAATTGGGGAGAAAAAAGGGAGGAAAAAAGAAAAGCGAAACAAGAAGCCACAACAATAAAAGAAGCAGAAATGTGTTGTTGTTTTTAACCCGTCGGTTAAAAACAACACATTTGGCTAAATACAACACTTTTGGTGTTCGTCCTGCATTGATGACATATTTTCCTGTTATGTCCTTGTCGGGGACACATCAGGACGCATCAGTGTTTACACTACAAAAGATATGGGGTCAAATGCGTCCCAGACCACCTTGGCAAGTGGTTTGTGTGATCGGATCACAATGTGTCTGGGTGGTTGTTTACACTTGTACTTAGCGCTGTCCACTTGTGACCCGATCACCTGAGACGCATGTTAACGCCAGGTGTAAACAGCCTCACACAGAGGCCGAGACGCATCTCTGGAGATAAAACATCGAAAAGATACACCAACAGGTTTAAGTGGATGTGCCGGTGAGTATCATTATTTGCCCCCTATAGGAGAAAAGTAGTTACATACTAATATGCTTGTAAGTCTTAAAAAAAAAAAAAAAAAAAAAAAAGTAAAACAGCACAGCTATAAATATAAGTCTGGATATGAATAACTACTCTCAAGCAAAACACATCAACTGTCAAGAGGTTTTATGTGCAGACACATAAATATTAACATTCAATCATGCAGTGCATTTATTCATATGGACATACTGTAATATAAAAAATGAGAAACTCACCTTCTTTAAATACTCCACTCACAGTGAATGACAGTAGTGTATTCTGAAAAAAAAAAAAAAACCATAAACTTCATTCATCCCCATCAAGTAACTGACGTCACACAGACAGAATAAATGAAGTGATCCAGGGAAAAGCTGAACCGCTGGAAACTGATCATGGTGACTGAACATGTTTTACTGGGAACTTCACATACAAGGGGGGTGTATCAAACCTGAACCCACCGTGTATGTGTTCACGTCAATGGTAAAGGAGGCGGTGTCATGCTGCGTTTTGGGGAGCTCATTGAGAAAAGCCACCACGTTTAACCGTGTGTGCTTCAGTAGCCGGAACCGTATCGCTATCAGGGACACATTAAAGAAAGGCAAATATCAAAAGGGGCGTTAAGTTTCAGCAAGAGTACAACAGGCAAAAAATAGTGTTATCTTTTGGGAAACAGAAAGAAGTGGACCACTAGTCATGTAAACTTACTGGAGTCTTTGACCCGCTTCAGGTTTCGACTGTCTTTGTGGTATTCTCCCAGACTGCTCCTGCAGACAGAGAGAGGAACTAACACTTATAAAAGTGTTAAAAAAGTCACACACTTTCCTCATTTAGGGAAAGTGTGTGAGATAAGGTCAAGAGAAAACACACAAAATAACAAACGAAAAAGTAGGAGAACAGAAATGTTCAGCATGTGCATCAATTTTTCACCTGGAGGGGTTCTGGGCAGAGAAAGGTGTCATTAGTGAAAAGGATGCTCCATCATGGTAGGCATCCAAAAGAGGCTGTCTGTCCCTCGAGTCATATATGCTGTAGTACCTAGAGAACAGTCAAACATGATGCAAATTATTATGGCTGTTTAATGCTCGCAATTACTGATCTAGTTTCTCCCAAGTTCAATTGGCTGTTCTCCCTTTCTCTAAAATTGTAGGCCTTGAGGTTCTCTTAAAATTGCCAGTGAAACTTTTAGCTCAAAAGACCATTTTATCAACCCTTTGGCCAACAGCCAAACATCATCTTCTTATTGTGAGAAAATTAGTACAAGTTTAACCTGTATCCAACTTTTGTTGGCTTGCTATGCAGCACAGTGACGTTTAGTCACACTATATTTAGTCAATGATGCAAGACGTCTTAACATGTTGTGACGGTATGCTCACAAAATGCACTAAATGCAAAGGCAAGAGGTGGAACTGCTTCCAGCAGCAATGCTTTAAGATACGTGCTGGCCTCGGTGCAAGTCAAGAAATGCAGAAACTTACTGCTGCAGGAAGCGCAGAATGACTGCTTTGATTTCATCGGAGCCATAACAACTGCCCTGGACCATAAAGCGGAAAAAAAAAATTAAAATAAACTGTTGTGTACAAGACAGAAGTAAGCAGTGCAGGCAGATATCCAGAGAAAATGCAGCAGTACCTCCAAAAGACAATAGATTTGAGAGTATTAAATTTAGAGCAACGCCATAGATTTTTTTTTTTCAATCTAAGGTGCTCCATAGTAATCCATAGTCAATAAGGTGGAGGTCGCTCCAACTTTTTACCTTGCAGGGGGGGATAGCGGTGGGTGTTTCTACATCGAAGCCTATGGGTGGAGGGAGAACGTGGCCATCCTAAAAGCAAACAAATTGAAAAACAAAAATACTGGATGTGTAAGCACATATATAAAAGACTTCGGAAATGGAGGAATGAGGACATTTGTCTAAAACTGACACAAAAGAGAAAAAAAATGCTCAACAAGCCCGGAAATCATGTATTAACTTTAGGGATGCCCAGATTGATCGGCCACCGATCATTATTGGCCGATTCTCATTCTAAATGGTTTGATCAGGGCTCGGTCAGTTTTTGTATGGTTTTTGGTGGTGGCGTTTTTGGCTATGTGTTTTTGTCTTTTGTGTTGCACTGCTGTGGGCTGAGGGAAACGGAATTTCCTTTCTTTTGTGTACGTAGTACATAAGATGTTGTTCCTGATTCGTGAATAGAAGCTCGCTAGAATGGCTTTGCCGGCCTAGCAGCTCTACAAGGTGTCTGAAAAAGACAATAAAATCGCTATATGCAATGTGTGTGAAGCAGTAATTGCTCGTGGTGGAACCCAACATTTTAATACCACGAACCTCATGAGACATTTGAGAATTCGTCATGTCAAACAATTCGGTGAGTATGAGTGGCAAGCCAGCGCAAAGTTAGTAAAGCAAGTTAACCCTTTAGCAACTCAGTCTTTTGTCACTTGGTTGTCAGTTAGGGAGACATTTAAATGACAGGAACCCTACAGCAGCGACAGTAAGAAGTCAAAAGAAATATCAGCCAAGATCATGGAATTCATTGGCCTTGATCAGCAGCCTCTTTCTGTTGTGGAAGATGAAGGGTTCCAACGACTTATTACTTACTTGGATCGACAGACCCCCCCCCCTCCCCCGAGTTGTATCCGGCCAATTACACTACTCTTCCAGACCTTCCCGGTTGCTGCTCCATACCCTCTGCTTATCCGGGGAGAGCTGCAGACTACCACATGCCTCCTCTGATACATGTGGAGTCGCCAGCCGCTTCTTTTCACCTGACAGTGAGGAGTTTTGCCAGGGGGATGTAGCGCATGGGAGGATCATGCTATTCCCCCCAGTTCCCCCTCTCCCCTGAACAGGCGCTCCAATCGACCAGTGGAGGTGCTAGTGCAGCGACCAGGACACATACCCACATCTGGCTTCCCACCCGCAGACACGGCCAATTGTGTCCGCAGGGATGCCCAACCAAGCCGGAGGCAAACACGGGGATTCGAACCGATGATCCCCATGCTGGCAGGCAATGGAATAGACTGCCACATCACCTGGATGCCCACGTTTGCTTTAAAAAAATAAATAAATAAATAAAACGGTAGAAAGATCAACATTTCCAAATGCATTCAAGCCACAGCTGCGTGTTTTGTTTTTGGGTATGTTGGCCGCCTGTTCAGGCTCCGGCCAGGAATGGCAGTATGATGATAACAGTTCGGAATTGAGCGGCTCTGAGCCCCTAGAGAAAGTACCATGAGATGGCTCTTTGCAGGCTATGTATGCTGAATTACTGGATGAAGATGTGGAACATGGCGGCAACACCAGCAACTAAATCGCATCGCAGATGAACCTCTAACTTGTCAGAGCCACTTATCCCACGAAACAGACAGCCGCTTGCTTTCTGGCAGGACAATAAAAGCTGCTTCCCCGCACCCGCAGAAGCAGCATGAGCCTACCTTTGCGCGCTGTGTACAAGTGTAGATAGCGAGCAACTTTTTTTTATTTCTGCAATGCTGTTAAGAACTCATTCATTTATCATCAGCCGCTTCTCCGGGGTCGGATCATGGTGGCAGCAAGCTAAGTAGGGCGCTCCAGACATCCCTCTCCCCAGCAACGCCCTCCAGCTCCTCCTGGGGGACCCCAAGGCATTCCCAGGGCAGACTGGACATGTATTCCCTCCAGCGAGTTCTGGGTCTACCCCGGGGTCTCCTCCCAGCTGGCCGTGCCTGGTAAACCTCCAAAGGAAGGCGCCCAGGAGGCATCCTAATCAGATGCCCGAACCACCTCAATTAGCTCCTTTAGATGCAAAGGAGCCGTGGCTGTACTCCGAGCTCCCTCCGGATGTCTCAGCTCCTCACCCTATCTCTAAGGCTGAGCCCAGACACCCTACGGAGGAAACTCATTTCAGCTGCTTGTATCCGCAATCTCACTCTTTCAGTCACAACTCAAAGCTCATGACCATAGGTGAGGGTTGGAACGAAGACTGACTGGTAAATTGAGAGCTTTGCCTTCTGGCTCAGCTCCCTCTTCACCACAACGGTCCGGTACAACTTCCGCATTACTGCTGATGCTGTACGAATTTGCCTGTCCATCTCCCGCTCCAACCTACCCTTACTCGTGAACAAGACCCGGAGATACTTGAACTCCTTCACTTGAGGCAACAACTCATCCCCAACCTGGATGCTGATGCTGAAGGCTCTGGACATTGTTGGGCTATCTTTGCTGACAAGCCTCTTCAGTGTCGCGTGGAGGTTGGGGACAGTACCTCTGGAGTGGCAGACTGGGCAGGTGGTTCCCATATTTAAAAAGGGTGACCAGAGGGTGTGCTCCAATTATCGGGGCATCACATTGCTCAGCCTCCCTGAGAAAGTCTACTCTAGGGTGCTGGAAAGGAGGTTACGACTGACTATCGAACCTCGGATCCAGGCGAACAATGTGGATTCCGTCCTGGCTGTGGAACAATGGACCAACTCTTTACCCTTGCAGAAGTGCTGAGGGGGGCATGGGAGTTTGACCAGCCAGTCTACATGCGTTTTGTGGACTTGGAGAAGGCTTACGACTGTGTATCCCAGGGTACTCTGCGGGGGGTACGGGGTACCGGGGCAGTTGCTACAAGCCATCTGGTCCTTGTATAACCAAAGTGAGAGCTGTGTCAGCATTCTCGGCAGAAAGTCAAACACGTTTCTGATGGGTGTTGGACTCCGCCAAGGTTGTCCCTTGTCTTCGATTCTGTTTGTGATATTCATGGGCAGGATCTCAAGGCACAGCCAAGGTGAGGAGTGTGTCCGTTTTGAGAACCTCAGAATCGCATCTCTGCTCTTCGCAGATGATGTGATTTTGTTGGCTTCATCAGAACGCGACCTCCAGCGCACACTGGGGAGGTTTGCAGCGGAGTGTAAAATGGCTGGGATGAGAGTCAGCACCTCTAAGTCTGACTGAGACCATGGTTCTCTACCGGAAAATGATGTATTGCTGTTAAGAATAGCTACTTTTATTGATATAAATAGTAAACAAATAATTAATGCTACACAGTAAATACAGCACTTTAAATGGAAGATCCCCATCCTTCCCACCCACCCTGTTATCGGAGATCAGTATCGGCCGATTCTGATTCCGGTGATTGGCCCCAAAAACCCTGATCGGAACATCCCTAATTAATTTAGAAAGTTGGTTCTTATATCACACACTACTTGATTTCCTACTAACATCTGTTACAGTTTAAACATTAATCGCGCACATAATGTCAAAAAGGAGTGCCAAACATCTTTCTTAAAAAGACAGCATCAATCCCAACCCCCAAAATCTTACCATGATGCTCACACAGCATCTTTTGTAGCTATCATCAACACTTCTTTCTTTACTCATTTATATAAAAGCCCAAACCAACTTCAGAAAGTACAGGAGATGGCAATGATGGGAAGACGATAAGAAGGCTGGCCTTACCAGTTTGAGAAGCCGGGGAAACCTCTGACGCACAGCACTGGTACAGGAACAAAAATCAAGAATGGTCAGGTTATAACCACAAACTGGAAAAAAAAAACTTAAGCCAAAACACCGGCTCACCAATCGATACTGAAATGTAAGTCGCACCTCCTGACTCACTTTTCTGTCATCTTGTACCAAAGTATTTTCTGTCATTTTGTACGCAAGTCTTTTCTGTTATTTGTACCAGTCCTTTCTGTCATTCTGTACCAAAGTACCATGTGTTGGGTAACACTGCAAGGGTGTGGGAAAAAAAAAAGAAGACAAATTGTCCTATGAGTTTAAGCTCCAGTAGTACAACTGGAATCAGTGTCACTAAAATATTTTATTTTTCTTGCAACTGGCCTGTAAATGCACATGTACAAGTGTGCACACATCACACACACACCGTTGTCTCTCTAGTCTCATACTGTGCTCTAAAAGCACCCTCCCCCCCTGCCCAGAATGTACTCACCAGACAGGTATACTCACCTCTCCCCCAAAAACGTAGATATACACAGACATCTGACATGAGGGGGGGAGAAACACACGCACACAAACTCTTTTCCACCAACTCACACAAAGAAAGATGCACCACCTACAAGCTTGCACTGAACACCTGATAAAGACATTTGTCTGGATTCAGTAAAACAAACAGGTTACCCCCAACCCCACGTCGTCACCTAAAATGTCTTGGAGATAGGTGTTGGTCACCACTTAAAACAGGACCTGAATCTAATAACTCAACACAAGCAAACAAATAAACATCCACACACATGCATCTCACTGAGGGGTTGAAGAAAACTGCCACGTTTCATCTGAAGAAAAACAAATCGGGAGTCAGTTTAACTGGTTTTCTCACCACACAGATGACGGGGAAAAGGAGCAAACTCCTGAGAACAGAACAGAACAATAAGGATAGATGGATTCAAGGTAAGCTGGACCTAGTGACCCCACCGCTGATCTGGTAGGCTTCCCCTTCTGCAGTGGCATAATAGTACTGTTGTCTTGCCACTGCATCCTCACCATCTTCACCTCTAAGGATCATGGTCCACCTTCACCAGCACTTACTGGACCCAGAAGACTGGGATGTTTCTGTCCCACTTCAATTTGGACCCAAGCCTCTGGCAACAGAGGTATCAGCTGGCAACTGTAAAGCAGTGGCCTTAAGCTATTTTTCTTTTATAAACACTGTTCTGTGTGTCAAACAGTATTCAATATTTAAGAAGATATTGCATTTGGTCACAGTCATTGTGGTTTCAATTTTGGTTCACTTTTGGATTGACCAAACATCGGCAATTTCTAATCCATTTCCAGCTGAGAACAAAATCCTCAGATGTAAGGAGATATAGTTGCTGCTTCCTTCCAGCATTCACTGAGGGAGCCGCAGTTGCCTCTTTTGCAGGGCAAAAAAAAAACCCAACTGAAACACACGTTTTTCTATTGGACTTGTCATTGTTCATTTGGTCTGACATTGACACTTTTCCTCCTCCACCTCTGAGCCCCAATGGCTTTTCCTGCATTGTCCCATCTGCTCCAGTTCTTCGTCACTTTCTCTTGTGAGTCAGCGCTCACCGTGACTTTAAGGCCAAGTAATCGTGACTGTGCCTGCCTTAGGTTGTCCCGAGGTTTCAAGGTGGGATCTTACCCGTCATTGGCTATCCAGCCTTCCATACTGGCCTGTTGCAGGACACCGATTGGGCAAAGATGTCATGAGGGGAGGGAAAACCAATTATTGGCTGTTACTGCTGGTTTTACTTTGCTTGGTCCAAACATTTGTCAGCTGTCAAGGCTACAACTGTAGGTTGCCTTTTCCCCAGTAGTCACCTTACTCTACTATGAAGCGTCTGACTTGAGGCCATTTTGGATTTGGGTTATTCAGTATAGTTTGCTTTGATTTGTATTACACACAGCAGTGGCACACAGTCATGTTCACTGTGCCTTGTGAAATGTCTTGCCTAATTCTATTGCAGCTTCTTGTCTGCAGTGTAGATGGTGATGATCTACAGTTTAATGGGAAGACTAGCCAGAATGTCAGCAGGGGAGTGCTGGGAACAGTGCCACCGAAAAAAAGCCAGAGCAGGAAAACACTTGAAACAAGAAAAGCTCAGATTATCGACAAGGGATGGCCTTCCATCCTGTATAGACTTCAGGTAAGCTGCAAAAAAGAAAATGTGCAGTTGAGATGCACTGCATTCAATAGTACTCAAAAATCCCCAATGGAAGAAAGAACGTTTAGTTTGTGGCGTGAAAAGGAAATGTTACCACAGAATAGGAGAGGCCAATGTTCAGAGCAAAGAAAGGAGGATAAAAATGTCAATCGTCACACGTTCACATATGAACCCAAACACACTCGTCTCTAAATTATAATAAACATTAGCTTGGCTGGAAGAAAGAAAAAACATATAAAATGGTCATCAACTGGCTAATCTAATCAAGATGGTGATGAACAACACACATGTTCACACACATACTCCATCCATCCATCCATTATCCAAGCTGCTTATCCTGCTCTCAGGGTCGCGGGGATGCTGGCGCATATCCCAGCAGTCATTGGGCGGCAGGCGGGAAGACACCCTGGACAGGCCGCCAGACCATCACAGGGCCCACACGCACACACACACTTTCACACCTAGGAACAATTTAGTACAGCCGATTCACCCGATCTACATGTCTTCGGACTGTGGGAGGAAACCGGAGCATCTGGAGGAACCCCACGCAGACACGGGAGGAACATCAAATTTCAGGCCATCCACATCTTCCCAATGCTTGCTTGCAACAGTCATTCTTGGGCTTGCCTAATTTTGTATATGGGTGTGATGATTTTTTTGAACATACTCTGTAATGGTTTTGCATTTCTGCCTCATACAGGCCATTTCTGCATGTGCGTGCATACACACATACTCTTTACTCCGAAACTGCCAACATTCTTTGGCTGCCTTACATGTCATGGCAGACAAGACCACCCTCCAAGATAAAGCTCACATACACTCAGCCCAATCCCCCCCAATTGCTGACTAACCTGATGTAGGTGGCTTGGTCCTTGAAGACGACACACAGAGGGTTGCGGTCCAGCCACAGCTCCACCAGCTTTAAGTCTTTCAACTTGTCAAGCTCCCGGTCAGTCTTAAGCTGGAAGACGGACGTGAACATGTGCCATGACTTAGTGTGAGGCAGAGATAATCCAAAAATTAGCAACCATGACAGGACAAACAAAAATCATTTCCTGGGTCCAGACCTTTGAATCTGCCAACTCCACTAACTTAACTGGCATCATGACATGAAACAGCGGTTTCTTGGGTGAAAAAGCGATTATCCAATAAGCGCCACCGTTGGGATTAACGCCATTGTCAAGCTGTTAGTATGGGAGAATTACCCCGACATCTTGGAAACACTGACTTAATGGCCTCTCTTTCGTGTATGGGCTCCTGAATAATATTCTTGAATTTAATCTGACCCCCTTGATAAACAAATTTATTTTACATTGATGGCATGTCTTCTCAATATCGCTCGACATCATAGTTTTTTTTACAAACCACGGAACATCACAGTTCCATGGACGATGATGTTTGCGAGCGACATTGTGATCTGTAGTGAGAGTAGTGTGCAGGTTGAGGAGAGCCTGGAGAGGTGGAGGTATGCACTGGAGAGAAGAGGAATCAAAGTCAGTTGGAGTAAAACAGAATACATATGCATGAATGAGAGGGAGGACAGAGGAATGGTGAGGATGCAAGGAGTAGAGGTGATGAAGGTGGATGAGTTTAAATACTTGGGGTCAACTGTCCAAAGTAAAGGGGAGTGCAGAAGAGAGTTGAAGAAGAGGGTGCAGGCAGGGTGGAGAAGAGTGTTAGGAGTGATTTGTGACAGAAGGGTACCAGCAAGAGTTAAAGGGAAGGTTTACAAGATGGTAGTGAGACCAGCTATGTTGTATGGTTTGGAGACAGTGGCACTGATGAAGAGACAGGAGGTGGAGCTGGAGGTGGCAGAGTTGAAGATGATAAGATTTTCATTGGGAGTGACGAAGAAGGACAGGATTAGGAATGAGTATATTAGAGGGACAGCTCAGGTTGGACGGTTTGGAGACAAAGCAAGAGAGACAAGATTGAGATGGTTTGGACATGTGTGGAGGAGAGATGCTGGGTATATTGGGAGAAGGATGCTGAATATGGAGCTGCAAGGGAAGAGGAGAAGAGGAAGGCCAAAGAGGAGGTTTATGGATGTGGTGAGGGAAGACATGCAGATGGCTGGTGTGACAGATGAAGATGCAGAGGACAGGAAGAGATGGAAACGGATGAGCCGCTGGGGCGACCCCTAACGGGAGGAGTCAAAAGTAGTAGTAGTAGACTGTAGTTTTTTTTTACTTGGCTCCGCTCCACTCTTAAAACCCCGGCAAGGCGGATAACATTGATCTCTAGTGACTGATTAGAGAAAATCAAACCCCCCCCTCCCCCACAGAAATCAGTTAAGAGTGGGGGCAATGTCAGACTGAAGATGGGGATGGAGTGTAACGAGTGTACAATTCTGTCTGATATTAGGCAACAAAAATCAAGCATTGACTCCCAATTTGTTTTTATAGAAGCAGCTCAGAGAGAAGGCGCAAGAGGGTTAACCATGCCTGCTCATCAGTTAACCTTTTAATAATAACCAATCTGTCAGGCAGTGACTCTAACCTCATTGTTGGACAGGTTGAGGGTCTTCAGGTGGGGCACCTTACTAACCAGTTCAGCCAACTCATCCAGCTTATGAATACGGTTGTTGCTCAAATCCAGGCACACCAGCTAGTAGTTGGGAGGAGGAGAAAAATGTAACACATATTATCTAAATTTACTCAAGTCACAAAAAGCTCACAATCAAGGCCCTTTTCAATAGCACTTGTATACGCAACATATTGATCATATCGTACACTGGTGAGAAAGGTAAGCTGCGCCGCCTGTGTAGGAATTACCTCTGGAATGTTCTCCTCAATGATCTTGATCACGGCTTCCATGTTTGTCTTCCTATTCAGGATTACTTCAATGTTTTGGGAGACCAGGTCTGTGATAAAAGACTCAAACTGAAGTTCCAATACAAAACTACTGACTAACCAAACTGTCAGATGGAGAATTAAACATGGAAACTTGGACACCATTTAACAGTCACACAACAGCTAACACAGTTTCAACAACTGTTGAACAAATCACAAAGTAGGCACAGCTGACAGCCTGTTACTCAGTTTTACTTAACATTTCTCTAAGTCACTTCATTTTCAGTTTACTTAAACAGTCCTCAACCACAGTTCCCGTCTCCGGGGACTTCTAAACTCCACAATAAAAAAGGGGGTGAAAGGGTACACAACAGACAAGTCTCCAAGTCATGTTGGTAATTACTTTAGTTATTTGCTTGTAAAAGACAGTATTACATACTATCAGGGGTTAAATTTGAATTTGATGGGGTGTCCCGATGGCGCGGCGATCTACTCCTTTGCCTACAAACACGGGGATCTTTGGTTCGAATCCCTGTGTTACCTCCGGCTTGGTCAGGCGTCCCTACAGACACAATTGGCGTGTCTGCAGGTGGGGAGCTGGATGTGGGTATGTGTCCTGGTCGCTGCAGTAGCGCCTCCTCTACCACATGCCTCCTCCGATACATGTCAGTTACAACTGGACTAATTTGACAGAATAGACCGCCACGCCACCCGGACGCCCCCGCAGTGAGTGTCTTATTGCTCCAATCGACTGCATTACCCACCAGTACTAAGTGAACATGCATAAAACCATTGGTGAAATGTTCCTTTAAGGTATTTTGATGCCCATACCCTTGACTGGGCAACCATCTTTGTTTTGTGTGTCACTTTAAAATCACAATAATGATTAAAATTTACTAGGGTCGTTTATAGCCTTTTGATATGACCCAAAGGTAAAGTCGGTTAACACAAAACCTGAATGAAAATTTCAACCAAGTCCTACTCCTGTCCTGAAAGATCTCCATCCGTTTAAGTGTGCCGTTACCTGGGTCCGTCCGGATGTTGTTCAGGTCGAGCGCCTGCTGGGAGCCATCAAAACGCTTCGCCATGCATTGCTGCCAAAGTGAGAAAATGGAGAAATATCTGGGCAGGTGGAAAAAGATAAAAAGGCAGCCCCAAATCACTTCCTGAATCCCATTCCTATGCTTAGTTCTCGCTCCGGTCCTGGTTTTACCTTTAAGTGCTCCATATGTTCAGGCTTCAGATCGGAGAGGAGGAATGAGGGAGGGTTACAGGGGTTGATGTGCACTTCCACCTAGAGGAGACAAATACGGGAGAGAGTCGAGTCAGTCAAGCATTTACTGGGATTAAACCATAGAAGAAGACTACAGATGAGCGTTGTGCGTGCCACAGTTCTGACAGGGTGACTGTCACAGCTGTCTGTGCAGAGGGAAAAGGCTGCGACAACTTCACAGACCAAAAAATAAGGCTTCACTGTGTGTTGACAGTGCAAAGGTCAAGAAGAAGGGTGGCAGACGGATGAGACCCAGACTAGCGGCTTTAGAAACCAGACTGCACATCCTGTCCCTGCATTGCATAAACATACCTTGTAACCATTTGTGTCTGTGATCTTGTGGGTACATTTGTGTAGTGCGCTGGCAACTGAGGCATCATCCACGTAGAAATGGGCCCTGTGATTGTCAACATGGAACTAGACAGACGGGGGAGAGAAAGCGAGAGACATGAACCTTTGAAGCACACGCTACGTGTTTTGTTTTATACCCAACATGAGGACAACGCAGGATTACTTGGTATGCCAGCGGCACCACTGCACAACACCCAAAATCAAGTTTCCATTGTCCTTTTCAAAACCGTTGTTCCACAGGAATGCAGGCAATCGTAGGGTTGAAGTGAGTTTTCAGTAGTCAGGGGTTTTGGCGGGGAAGCATTTGATCAACACACAGCAGCATGGCCTCATGCTCTGAAAGCACTGCAGGAGAGGACAAAGTTTTTAAAACTTCCCAAACGAGGCTGCGCTCATCCTTTCCACTGTTGAACATATCGATTTGTGTCAAGATACACTCTGCAAACACCTTTACTTATTTACCCACCCCCCCTTTTGTATCCGGCCAATCACCCTACTCTTCCGAGCCGTCCCAGTCTCTGCTCCACCCCCTCTGCTGATCTGGGAAGGGCTGCAGACTACCACATGCCTCCTCCCATACATGTGGAGTCACCAGCCGCTTCTTTTTACCTGACAGTGAGGAGTTTCACCAGGGGGGACGTAGCGCGTGGGAGGATCACGCCCCCCCCCCAACAGATGCCCCGACTGACCAGAGGAGGCGCTAGTGCAGCGACACATTCCCACATCCGGCTTCCCACCCGCAGACAGAGCCAATTGTGTCTGTAGGGACGGCCGACCAAGTTGGAGGTAACACGGCGATCCCCGTGTAGGTAGGCAACAGAATAGACCGCTATGCCACCCGAATGCCAGCAAACCTCCTTTAACACTAGAACGACCAAGGCGGTCATTTTGACCGTTTTGGATTTTCAAAGCTTAATAAGTTTACGACACAGACCTGCCGCTCCCCGGATGCTCCTAAAACTGCCGATATTTGCATTAAAATGAATTTTAGATCAACTGCACAAAAAAAAAAAAAGGTTATCATAAGAGCTACCTAAAACGACCATGACCGGTCAAAATGGCCGTGTGTAGTTCACAGGTCATGTCACTGTTTATGCGTCATTTCCTGCGCGATGTTGATTGCTGTGTCTCAGAAACACGCCAGCGTCCTCCAGAGTAAAGGCCAAGTCATAGTCCTGACGCACCATACACGGACCGTCCTCCGCTGGGGTTCGTGCGGACTAAAACGACGCAATAGCGGACCTCAGAGTACGTCCGCATGCCCATGTCCGCACGAAGCTCCGTTTTTGTGACTGTGCGTCCCGGTG
This sequence comes from Lampris megalopsis, assembly GCA_022114975.2. NCBI lineage: Eukaryota > Metazoa > Chordata > Actinopteri > Lampriformes > Lampridae > Lampris > Lampris megalopsis. The sequence continues at coordinate 846,329 of JAJHIY020001376.1, forward strand.
TCACACAAAACACGGCTAGGCATGAAACTTTCACTTCGACACGCATTTCGTGTGGAACCGGAAACCTTCTTCAGTTTCTTCTTCATGGCTTTACAACTTTTATACAGTATGGAGACTATGTTTTTCCTCATCCCTACTTGTCATATCCCTCACCAACATGCTGAACTGCCCCTCTCTACCCCCCCCCTTCATTAAGTGGTCCAACATACCACCTCCGTGAGGTTCTTCTTCACAACACAGCCTGGCAACAGAGCAGCTCGTCTTCCTCATCTGTGGACAGTACCGTGTTGTTTACTGTCTGTAACTTCCGGCAGAAAAGGAAAATGACGCGCAAAGACTGTGGGAATGTAGGCCTTGGGTACGCGTTGGTACGACTGCACTATGACAAGAAAAGGCGTGGTCCGTCCGCACAGTGTCTGCGCCCTGTACTTACAGACTACGTGAGCACCCTCACAGTCTAAACTTGATTTGTGATTATGTCCAACATGTCTGGGTACAAACAGCATTACAGACGCACCATGACTACCACCGAGGCGTTGCAGTATTAACAGGCGTTGGACAGCGGCCATTTTAAATTGTTTAAAAATAGTATTAAAGTGATACTGACATCAAAACGCGAACAGTCCTATTGATAGGCTGTGTTCCTACTGATAGGCTGTGTTCCTACTGATAGGCTGTGTTCCTACTGATAGGCTGTGTTCCTACTGATAGGCTGTGTTCCTATTGATAGGCTATGTTCCTACTGATAGGCTGTGTTCCTACTGATAGGCTGTGTTCCTATTGATAGGCTATGTTCCGAGTTGGAATGTGACCACGGAGAAATTCAGTGGCCAAAACAGCGCGTCTGCGGCCCCCCGAGAGAGATCTGTGATTGACTGTAGATGGTGTCCAATGACAAACTGTGCCAGTGGATACGTAGACACCAGTCAATTTGCATATAGGGTGTGTCCGTAGCCACCACGTGAAGTTGGGGGAGGCACTGCCTCACCCAGGCTAATAAGAAGAAAAAAAAAAAGAAAAAAAAGAAGAAATATCATGACAGTTACAAAAAATTCCATTTATTTATTTATTAACTTTAATTTGTTAAGATTGTTGTAAAAAAAATAATTTAAAAATCATGTAAAGCTTGTTGTTTTATCAATAAAAGACAGGCCCTATTCAGGATGGCTTGCTCCCAAAGCTAGCATTCGTGATACAGGCTGCTGAGGCGGAGTCTGCTTGTGCCTCTCTCCGGCATGTGGAATGAAAGCGAACGGTTTGGGAGTTTCACGCACGCGTAGTCTGTTCTTACAGTGTCTCAGTATCACCGATGAGGCACTTCACTAACCTGCCTGGCCTTTTGTGAACGATGTATTTTGACTCCCTCCCACCCTCTGGCTTGCTGTCTTCTGCTGTTCGCGTGCGTAACATTTTTGCTAGCTATCATTTCAGTCTAGTTTCACCTGTCAAAATGGATATTACATACTTAAAAAGATTTTCAACATTTACTTTTGAGAAAAAAAGTAATGTGATCGCAAATGGGAAGCCGACACCTGACCTGACAGATCTCACCCAAAGGAAAGGACAGAAGATAATACGGACTTCTCAAACAGAATGGTATCAGAAGGAGGACGGGCTTTGTGGCTGTGGCCAGGCTAGCAAGCTGTTCTGCTTCCCATGTTTACTGTTCTTGACCAGTGACAGCGTGTGGGTGAATGGGGGTTACTGCGACTTGAACAGTTTACCAAGGGCTTTGCTGAAGCACGAAGACTCCACGTGCGCGACACGAGCAGTGGAGGATCTACGGAAACAGATTCACAACGGTTGAAGTCACTTGTGGAATTAAGAGCAAGGGCATATCGGAGGAAACACCGGCCCGACTTCTACTGTGGGAGACAACCGAGACCCGATGCGGCGGCGATAAGAACCGGTTCAAGCGACGGATCCGGGACAAGCTGAGGGAGTACCGTAGGACGGAGCTGGAAGCTGCAGCGGGGGATGAGTGAGCGATTTATTCTTAATAAAACACTCAGACAAAACAAATGGACAGCCCCTGGATGTCTAGTGGTAGCTACTGCGGGTATTTCGTCCCTCTTTCAAAGAAGGATTAATGTCCTTAAGTCAAAAAAATCATTTAAAATAAATGACCGACGCTGTAGAAAACAAAAATGAAGTTGGTTGCACTTCCCCCAATCTCTAACCTCTTCAAGTTCCCTTCTGTTTACAACTGGTGGTCACACACACAAGTTTGAGTGCTGCAACTCACCTGCACAGGAGTGTAGGGCACAGAACAGATGTTCTGCAACGCTGTCAATAACCATTTCTTGTCATACTTCCTTCCATGTGGTATCTGTCAAATAGCCGAGAGGACAGTGTGTAAGCTTCAACTAACCCCTCAGTCCACCGAGGGAAGTATGGCTCCAGAAACGTGTTACTTACTGTTACTTTGTACCAGCCGGATCGGTTTTTCCCTCCTCCTCCACCACCGCCGCCCCCTCCTCCCCGGTCTCCTTTGTAGCCACCATCTCCTTTCCCTCCGCCCCCACCTCCTCTGCCTCTGCGTCGGTCTCTGTCAAATCTTCCATCCCCTCTCCGATACGGCCTCCCATAAGGGTTGCTAAGGGGCAGAAGACACGGGCATTAAATACACTGCAGTGAAAAGCCATTTTGATCGACTTTTAAATTTTGTGTTTTTCTTATTTATGTCCAGATTTTTTGGGACCAGGCCTAGGCAATTTATTTTTCACCACAAACCTTTTCCTCTGGTACTGGCTAATTTCGAGGGGTATTTGAATGGGGCTGATCCCTCACAGAGCTGTTGTGCAACTGTTAGGCAGCTAAGAGCACAGAAAGTGGTTCTTTTGCATGCGCATTATTTATCGCCCTGTGATGGTCTGGCGGCCTGTCCAGGGTGTCTTCCCGCCTGCCGCCCAGTGACTGCTGGGATAGGCTCCAGCATCCCCGCGACTCTGAGAGAAGGATAAGCGGTTTGGGTAATGGATGGATGGATGGATTTTGCATGGTGACCTGTTGTACTGCTCCTTTAATGACGTGGCATGACGTGACTGTAACAGCCAATCTGTTCCTTTAATGATGTGACTGTAACAGCCAATCAAATAACTCCAGCGCCGCACGCTGGAGGAAAAAGGCCAAGAGCACAGCAGAGCCTGTTAGAGAGTAGTGAAAAGGAAGAAAACAGAAAAGAAGTAACTTTTGATGCTACAAACTTTATTTTTCCTGTTTTGGGAGTGATTTTTCTTTGTGTCACATGGTCCACAGTGCCGCGGATTGTGTTTAAGTAAGTAAGTTACTTGTTTTCTATGACTGTGTAATTAGCTCATTTCCTTGTTTTATCTGTAAATTGTTGAGTTTTATCTGCTTTGTGACCAAGGTATGGTGGTAATACGCGGCTTGGAACTGCAACAGGTTAAATCAAGTTCAGACACGTTAGGAAGTGCTCCACCACTAAGCTGTGTGTGTGTGTGTGTGTGTGTGTGTGTGTGTGTGTGTGTGTGTGTGTGAACTAAACCACTAAAGCCTGTATTCTGGTTGTAAAACCCCACTCAGGCATTTCAGTTAAACTAATTAGCGGAAGAAAGACTAAATTATTTTTATGTATATTGTACTGTTACAAGAACAGGCCAGTTTTGTTGGGGGTTGAAGAATCGGTTTAGCGTTGCATCTGCGCGCTGTGCAAACAAGATGGCGAGCCACCCAAAGGAGGGACGAGCTGGATAGACGTCGTCTTCTGTGAACAGTACCTACCCTCACACTACAGGGAAGGACACGGCTGTTTCACTGGAAAGGTGGTGGGACTGAGACATTATTTACCCGAGATTTCTGCGAACCGCAGTGGATGCTCGTGGACAGTTCAAGAGTCTTAAAACAAGCGACTGTTGCATTGATTTGTGAAGCCTGAAGTTATTGGCTATGCACTGGAAGTTGTATTCAAGATTTAAGTTGTGTTTTATTTTAGTTTTAAGGTATATTGGTAATACAGATGAGTGTGTCACCGTGAAATATTTATGTTCTCTGGTTAATATAAACAAGCTGGCATTTAAGCTTACTTCCAGGTCTGTGGTCTATTATGGCCATTGTTTTAATTCATCTACTGCTCCTGCAAACCTTGCCTCTGATCCTAGATATGTGTTTACCCCCCCACAGGTGCAAAACTTACAATCTGCGCTGGGAGCTGCTGTCCTGAGAACTATCACTCATCGTTACATCTCCATCATTGTCTTCAAATTTGGACCTTGGTCCAGCGCCCCCAAAGCCTCCAGAGTGGCTCCCTCGCTGGCGGTCCCTGCGAGACCCATCACTGTATGACCTGCCTCGGTGGGAACCTCGGCCTTTGCGACTCCGGAACTGGGGGCCAGTTCGGTCATCGTGTTCTAAAAGTGTAAGCACAAGACACTTAAATATCGTTAACCCATACAACACAAGCCATTATTTGCAATAGGACAAACACTTGTGTAATTATCATTGTTTATGTACATCTTTAATTCCCAAGGAGTTGAATCAAGTGCAACTGGACTTGGTAGATATCCAGTCCAGTTGCACTTGATTCAACTCCTTTGGATAACCATGACCTGGATGAATGAGGACATTCACAGACACCTTTAATCCCCAAATTTATCAAGAAACCCCTTTTTTGCATACTGCACATGAATTATAGTATCTATACAGTGCCTCAGCAGATGTTTACCTTGCAATTACTGTGGTAGTCCTGCCATTCAACTACTGCCGAGCTGTGCTGCCCTATGTGTTAGGATATGACACAAAGCTGGGCCACGGCCCCACAATAAACTCCCCATTAACCGTGTCCGGCTCACATTCCGCTGATGGACACGGATGTAGTACAGGACCCTGGTGGACTCGGACACGCGCCGGTCCCGTCCACCTCGTGCAACAAGACTTCTAAGCACCGTCTTCACAGAGGACTCGCCAGCATGCCAAAACGAACCCCGCAGTTATTCACCACCATGAACCCTTACGAGAGGGGGGCCTTACCATAATAATGCCCGCCATCCGCCATATTCCTGGGAGGAAAGCCGTCCGAGAAAACCACAACTCTGGAGCAAGGCCGGGAATTACGCTGGCGGGTCCGATCCGCCCGTCCCTCCTGGGTTTCCGCAAAACAAGGCGACGGGAGGCGGGTCAGCGACCTAGAAGCACAAAGCAGAACATGGAGGCGGTTTGCCCGGGGCCCGCTGCGAATCTTAGAGCCCACTCGAAAACGCGGCCCAACACAAAAACTGCGTGTTTCCTCGCTTTCCTGCCGGAAGTACAAACATCCTCTCTTCCGGTGGCCGCCGAAGTCACGGCGCCATCTACAGGTTCTAAAACGAACGCGCAGGTATAACAAGAAGCGGACGCGCCGTCGTTTTTTTTCGGTAACAGCCTGAAGAGGGCGCTGACGTAGCCATTCCGCCATTGCGGACTGAAATCTGGAGCAACCCCGAGACCAGTCAGTCAGCATGACGACTAACGTCAAACAGCCGCGGGAAGAATACAAAAACCGAAAACAGTGTTCAGCCATTAGCTGTCAGAACTACCCGACATCAGCTCCGGAGCCAGGAGGCCTCGTCTACACGGTCAAGCTGTGCTTACCGTCAGAATCACCCCATCCGACCGGAGGCCGACCACCCCACCCCTCTCAGCCAAACCAAGGGAGAAGCAGAGCATTGCTCACCATCACTCATCAGGGGGGAGTGAGAGACAGAGAGAGGGGGGGGAGGAAGAGAGAGAGGGAGGGAGAGAGAGAGAGAGAGAGAGAGAGAGAGAAAGAGAGAGAGAAAGAGAGAAAGAGAGAGAGAGAGAGAGGGAGAGAGGGAGAGAAAGAGAGAAAGAGAGAAAGAGAGAGAGAGAGAAAGAGAGAGAGAGAAAGAGAGAGAGAGAAAAAGAGAGAGAGAGAGAGAGAGAGAGAGAGAGAGAGAGAGAGAGAGAGGGAGAGAGAGAGAGAAAGAGAGGGAGAGAGAGAGAGAGAGAAAGAGCGAGAGAGGGAGAGAGAGAAGGAGAGAGAGAGAGAAAGTGGGGGGCAGATAGATAGGTAGACAGACAGACAGACAGACGGATAGACAGATAGACGGATAGACAGATGGATAGATAGACAGACAGACAGACAGATAGATAGATAGATAGATAGATAGATAGATAGATAGATAGATAGATAGATAGATAGATAGATAGATAGATAGGAAGGGTTTTTTTTACTGTGCAAGAACATAAAAGACAATACCAAGTGAACAATAACTACATAACGAACACTTAAGGAGGTGACACTAAGACAGTACGTCAAGACAGGACATTAGAACAGAGTAGGCCTATAACTGATAATAAAGGACAATGAACAAATGATAACAATAATACAATATTGATAGATTTTATTGTCACTGCATTAAAATGAAATGTAAATTTCAACGTAAAATGAAATGTAAATGTGTGTTACCAATCAAATCAAATCAATTTTATTTGTATAGCCCAATATCACAAATTACAAATTTGCCTCAGTGGGCTTAACAGCAACGCAACATCCTGTCCCTAGACCCTCTCATCGGATAAGGAACAACTCCCTAAAAACCCCTTTAACAGGGAGAAAAAATAGGAAGAAACCTCAGGGAGAGCAGTAGAGGAGGGATCTCTCTCCCAAGACGGTCAGCGTGCAATGGATGTTGTGTTCACGCAATTTACATAACACAACATTGAAAGAGGATAACAGAATTATAATGGACATAACATTTATGAAGAACATGATGCACAGGATGCCAAGCAGTGTCCACATGCCAACGGAGCAGCCAAGGACCCAAGCCACGCGACCAGCATCATCATGTACTAAGAAAAACTTATGTGAGGAGAAGAAGGGCAGGCAGCATCCAAATGGCGACCACCATCACCACGGAGACCTGGGAGGAGAACTGACTACACATGCATGCAAGAGAGACTCACATGACACCATTCAAATACAGAGAAAGAGAAAGGAGAAGACATCATTCAGAGAGAGAGAAAAGACATGTTAGAGAAGAGAACAGTTTGCAATAGTCATTAGCCATGATCAATTAAGTCATCAATTCGTCATAATCTATACTCGATAATCTCGTCGGCAGAAGAGTGGTTGGTAAATTAATTGAGACAGAAAACCAACCCGCCATCCAGTACAGGTTGTGAAGCACTCAACAGACTCCGATTGTCTGATGGCAGCAGGCAGTTTATTCCACAAAAATGGAGCCCGATAGGAAAAGGCCCTGCCACCAGCTGACTTCTTTTTAACTTTGGGGACACACAGGAGCCCTGTATTTTGAGAACGAAGTGCTCGAGATGGCACGTAAGGTTTAAGGAGATCAGACAGGTAGGATGGAGCAAGCCCATTTAGGATTTTATAAGTCAGCAGAAGCACCTTGTATTCTGATCTAATATGGATAGGAAGCCAATGAAGGGAGGCAAGAGTTGGTGTAATACGGTCAAATGTCCTTGTTTTCATTAGGATTCTATGTGCAGCATTCTGAACCATCTGAAGACTTTTAGTACTAGAATGTGGCAGACCTGAGAACAGAACATTACAGTAATCAAGTCTGGATGAAACAAATGCATGTATTAGAATCTCTGCGTCAGCCATGGAGAGAAAAGACCGAATTTTAGATATGTTACGTAAATGAAAAAAGGCAGTCTTGGTGATTTCTTTACTGTGCTTATCAAAGGAAAGGCTGGGATCAAACGTAACACCAAGATTTTTGGCTGCCACACTTTGTGAAACCACAGAGTTGTCGATTGTTATCGTTACTTGATCAAATTGGTGTCTGTGTCTAGCAGGGCCAATGACTAGCATCTTGGTTTTATCTGAATTTAAAAGCAGAAAGTTAAGTGACATCCAGTTTTTCACAGTAGCCAAGCAGGCCTCTAAGTTAGTGATTTGAGTATGATCATCAGCCCTTATAGGCACATACAGCTGAGTATCATCAGCATAGCAATGGAAATTTATTCCGTAACTGCGTATAATTTGGCCAAGAGGTGTAATGTAAAGAGAGAAAAGTAGAGGGCCAAGTACTGAGCCCTGTGGCAAACCATGTTTAATGTCAGAAAATTTTGATATATTATTATAACAGACACAATGTGTTCTTCCAGATAAGTAGGACTTGAGCCAAGAGAGAGCTAAGCCAGAGACACCAAAATTACAATTCAATCTATCCAAAAGTATACAGTGATCAATGGTGTCAAAGGCTGCACTGAGGTCCAGTAGTAGAAGCACAGAAGTGGAATCAGAGTCGATCGCCAGTAGAAGATCATTTACCACTCTGGTCAGAGCAGTTTCAGTGCTCTGACCAGAGCACTGAAAGAGCACTTTTCAGTCGGCCTGAAAGCTGACTGAAAAGGTTCATATAGATCGTTTTCTTTTATATGGGTCAAAAGTTGTTGATACACAACTCTCTCTAGTACTTTAGAGAAGAATGGAAGATTAGAGACTGGCTGATGGTTATTAAGAGACCCTGGATCAAGGTGCGGTTTTTTAAGTAGAGGTTTAACCACAGCTGTCTTAAAACTGCTGGGAACAATGCCAGTAGTAAGAGATAAATTAACGATGTCTAGCATTGTAGGTACAAGAAAAGGCCAGAGGTCTTTAAAAAGTTTTGGTGGTAAGGGATCAAGTAGGCAAGCACTTGGTTTAGAAGCTGACACGAACTTAGTCAAAGTATCAAGTGAGATAGTCTCAAAAGCTGTAATAACTGGAACTGTCAGTGACTTATTGTGTAGATATGAATTTAGTATGACAGGATCTGCAGGAGTAGATGGAGTTGAAGAATTAATTTTGTTTAAGATCTCATCAACCTTATTGCAGAAAAAATCTAGAAATTCATGGGCTGTGAATGGTGAGCAGCTAATAGACGACTGCTTTTTAGTAAGTTTAGATACAGTGTCAAAGAGAAATCTGGGGTTATGTTTACTAATATTTATTAAGTGAGAGAAATAGGATGTTTTTGCAGTAGATAAAGCACGCTTGTATTTCAATAAACACTCGTGCCACGATAGGTAAAAAGTTTCCAATTTCGATTTTCGCCATTTACGTTCCAGTCTCCTGCAGGTCCACTTAAGAGCACGTGACTCATCATTAAACCAGGGTGTAGGCCTCTTTAGTCACCTAGCTCTGGTAGTGAGAGGTGCAACTGAATCGAGGAGACTAGAGAGGGCCACATTTAAGTCACTAGTGAAATTTTCAACAGAGTAATTTACCACAGTGAAAGGAGCCAAGACTTCAGGCAGCTGCTGGCCAAATGCAGCTACAGTGGAGGGACCGATATGGCGAGTGGCAATTTCATCTGTGCTGACATTAACTGGACAGGCCAATAATGATTCACATTTGATGAGAAAATGATCAGACACAGCAGATGTGGTTGGTAAGACATTCAGATCAGAGACAGCTATTCCTTTAGATAAAACCAAATCAAGGGTGTTACCACTGCAATGAGTCGACTCTTGAACAAACTGAGTGAACCCAAAAGTATCAACTAGTGCCAGAAAGGCTTTACTTAGAGGATCATGCCTGTCTATGGCATTTTCAATGTTAAGTTAGCATTAAGCTAATCACTAGTTAGCTGTAGTGGCTAATCCATGATAATTTCAGCACATGTTTGTGTATATTTGTGTTGTCCATAACAATTAATGACTCAGCGTTGTTGATATAGAGAAAGAGTCAAATACATTACAAATTGTAACATTTTATTCATTTATGTTTTATCTCTGTATTGCAGGTTCACTGTGCTTCTGAAAGTAAACATCTAAACTTACCTGCTGACTCCTGGATGTTTATTGAGGAACCCTGTTAGCTATCTGCCAAGCTAGAAATCAGCTATATCCTAGTAAGGGCAGAATAGTTGTGTCGTCAGCTAGTTGTGAAATTCTTATTTCCTGATTAAATATAGAGATGCCTTTAAACTCTGGATCATGTAAAATATTAAGGGATAATAATTCAACAACTAAAGTAAATAAAAAGGGTGAAATCGGGCAACCTTGACAGACACCACGTTTTTTATCAAATCTATGGGAGGCGTTGAAGTTGATAACCACAGAGCTATTGATATCATTATGAAACATATCAATGGTATCTATAAAAGTTTTCCCAAAACCAAACAACTTAAGACATTCTAAAAGAAACTCATAGTATCAAAGGCTTTGTAAAAATCTAAAAAAAGAATAAAAGCGTTTGAATGTACTGAATCTGCATAGTCCAATAAATCTAAGATAAGTGTGATATTATTGCTAATATGATGGCCTTTAATAAAACCGGACTGTGTTTCAGCAACAATATGATTAAGCCCTGTCTTTAGTTTGTTCGCATAAGCCAAGGCCAACATTTTGTAATCAATAGTTAGAAGAGTGTCTGTGAATGTTCTCATTCATCCAGGTCATGGTTATCCAAAGGAGTTGAATCAAGTGCAACTGGACTTGGTATATATCCGTGAAGACGTTTCGCCTCTCATCCAAGAAGCTTCCTCAGTTCGTGCCTTTCTGACTCGACCAAGTAGTCACCAGCCAGTCAGACTAGCTTGGTCTAGTCAGAAAGGCACGAACTGAGGAAGCTTCTTGGATGAGAGGTGAAACGTCTTCACGGATATATACCAAGTCCAGTTGCACTTGATTCAACTCCTTTGGATAGTTAGAAGAATAATAGGCCGCCAATTATCTACTAACAAAGTATCTTTATCCGGTTTTGGGATGAGGGAAATAATACCTCGTTTCATAGTTGTGCTAATCTCTCTCAGACTGATACCTTCTTTTTACATACAAAATAATGGGTTTTGGATGAGGTCTCAAAAGTGAACATAAAATTCACCTGAAAGACCATCAATACCTGGCGATTTTCCCTTTTTCATTGAGAAAAGAGCTGTTTTAATTTCGTTTACTGTCAGATCAGAATCACAGAGTACTTTACAGTTCTCATCAATAGCAGAAATATGTTTTCTTATCTTACTGATAAAACTTTCAAAGGAACAGACATTGAATTCATACGTATACAGGTTCCCATAAAAGGAAGAGACAAATTTGGAAATAAATTTTGGGTCTGTACACTGAGTTCCATTAATATTAAGAGCAGCTAGTGACTTTCTTTTGCCATTTCTTTTTTCAAGAGCAAAAAGTAGCTATAGTAGCTAGCTAGCCATTTGGCTCTGGATCTTATAAATGCACCCTTGGCCAAATCCAGATAAATTTGATCTATTTTTAGTTGAATCTCCTTCAATTCCAGTTCCTCTTCAGTAGATATGCTAGTCTTAGATAAGAGGACATTTATTCTGTTTAATAAGTTAGACTCCGTTTTACTTTTAAGGGCTTTTAGCTCTTTACTGCGCTTTATAGCAACACCTCTAATCATGTACTTAAAATACTCCCATTTTTGTTAATATTCACAATTTGTGTTATCAATAAATATGTCATTAACTAACTTTTTAACACTGTGATTAAAGGGGCTGTCTTTAAGAAGGGCATTGTAGAGTTTCCAGTAGCCTCTTAATTTTGGAGCATCCTGTACGCCACCAAGCTTTAGAATAATTTGCTTATGATCTGACAACGGAGCAAAAGAATGAGAGACATCTTTTAGAAGATGAAGAACAGATGATGAGATTAAAAATAGGACAAGTTCTTATTAGACCAAGTAAAATCCTGTATATCAGGATTTAAAAGGTGCCATGCATCAGTCAGAGAGAGATCAGAACACAGTTTCAAAACAAGACTACTTCTTTCAAGACCTTGACAAATTTTTGGAGGAAACCTATCCCTCGCATCATCAGCACATTCAATAAAGTCCCCACATAAAATTAAATAAGAGTCTGAATATTTATATAAGAGTTCATTGAGTTTAGATATTACCTCACAAAAAAGCACCTTGTTGGAGGAATGAGAGTTGTGACCATAAATATTACACACAATGAAAATTGAATTATTTTGTTTAAGTGTAATTGCAATCCATCTGCCATTGTCTGAAGGAACCACCTCAAGAATATCCCCTTTAAATCTATGCAGGAAGATTGAGACTGTAGCAGAGTGATTGGTACCGTGACTACAGTGAATTCAATTTCCCCACTTCCCCCTCCAAAATGTTACATCTGACTCACATGAATGTGTTTCCTGAAGAAGTATTAAGTTCGCTTCACTTCTTTCACAAAATAAAAAGGTGGATTTCCTCTTCCTTGCATCACGTATACCCCTGACATTCAATGACATAACTGATAGAGAATTTAACTTAAAGTCAATTAAATAAAAATAAAAACAAAAACAAAAATTACAAGCTCTCACGTAAACAGGTAACTAGAACTTTAAGGTGTTTTAGTCTCCTTTGAAAGAGGGAGTAATAGACAACCAGTAGGATGTGGTGAACAAATACAGTGACTCAATACGGCAATTTAACTTGGCTAACCCTTGTAAAGAAATGTAGCATGTATAGAAATATAGTAGATGTAGATGTCTAGAAATATAGTATCATGAAGACAATATAATATAACTCAGTGGAGGACAGCCCACTCTGCAGCCAACCAAAGTCCACAGTTCGGAGTTTAAAGGATGTTTTCAGCAGGTGCACTTGTATTAATTCTCCGGTCGAGAGAGTAATGGGAATTGCTTAACAGAGCTATTTTTTTTTTATTTTTTTTTTATTTATTTCTGATTTTTTCCCTTTTTTCTCCCAATTTAGTGGCCAATTGATCCCTATTTTAATTCAAACACCTACCCTCGCACTGCGTGCGTTCGCCAACTGCGTCTCTCCGGCCGGCAGTCTCGAAGGAGACGCCTCCCCACTTTCGTGACAAGGCGAATCCAAGCCGAACCACTGTTTTTCCGACACACACAGAGACGCATTCACATGACGAACACAAGCCGACTCCGCCCCCCTCCCGAAGACAGCTTTGCCAATGATTGCTGCTTCATCGAGTCCGGCCATAGTCGGATCTGACGAGACCGGGGCGCGAACCCCAGTCCCCAGTGGGCAACTGCATCGACACCAAGCCGATGCTTAGACCGCTACGCCACCGCGGACGTACAGAGCTATTAAAATGTGAGCATCTCAATCCACCAAGCGTTGTGAGCCTAAAAGTCCATGGAGTGTGTGAAAAGTCATTAAATGTCCAAGTGGTCAATTTTTTTCCCCATCGATCAGAGCGAACGGGCCACGGAAGGAAGCTTTTTTCCCTTCCTGTCTTGCTTTTTTTAACAAGGGGCCAGAGCTTTTCTCTTGTGACTCTGTCCTCAGGAGTCAGTGCCTCGGTGAGGACTCAGTGCCTCGGTGAGCCGCAGTTTGTTATCCTGCAAAAACTTGCAGCCTTTGGCGCTCTTCCACACAGCATCACGGAGACGGCAGAGTGCAAACAAGATGATGATAGACCTGTGGGATCCATCCTTTCTTCTTGGGCCCAGACGATGGGCAATGTCAACCTCCTCCTCCAGATATTCCTGAAGCCCGGGAGCAACATTTCCGACAACATCAATCAACATTTTTCTGACATCTTCGTTGGTTTCCTCTTTCAGTCCGTGTAGTTTCAATGCCCATCTCCACCTGTAGCATTTACATTCAGCAACTCCTGCCCTTTAGATGCGGTTTTCTTTTTCCAAGTCTTCCATCTCTGACTCTGTGTGCTTCAGAATGCCTTTATGTTGGTTAACATCCACCACAACTTTTTCCACTATAGAGGACAGTTTCTCAACGCGTTAAGAGATGGCGTCTGTTGTCGTTTCTACCACTGAAATCTTGCGGAACGTCTCGCCATGTTTGTTAGAGAGCACCTGGCTTGCTGCCAAGATGTCTGCGCTGCCGTTATTACTGTGCTCATTACGGTTACCGCCTCGCTTCTTCCTTTTGGCGACGGGTTTGAAGGGAGAGGCGGCAGGTGAGGCAGAGAAGATACCGACAGCGCCCTCTGAGTTATTAATCGCCATTTTTTCCGTACCGGGTACATTCAACTCCATGGGCGTTTGTGTCACTCGCGTTAGCATTAGGATCGGTAGACATTTCAGCTAACGGCTAATTTTGTTTCAAACTTTTACCGCCGCATTTTTTTTCTAAATGCTATCTTATTTCCACTGATAACTATGCGCGGTACAAACTGCAAAGATAACCCGTCACTTGTGTTCAGGCCATCAACTAAAAATCCAAATATTCAGGTTGTCACACTATAAAACCTCAAATTTGTCTGACAAAGTTCACATCCACCTCCTTAGACCACCGCCATCTTGGCTCTCAGCAGCGGAGCATCGACGACAACCTAACGCCTCATCTGCCATCTGCCATCTTGTGCTTCGACAGCGCCTGAAGTCCCGCCATCAGTCCATTGGCCCACGTTTGTGACCAGCACTCAGGCAAGGCTAGTACAGTAGGCTACTGAACATACAGATGCAGTGAGAGACCTTTTCTGACAAAAGTAGCCTAATGTTGATATCCACGTATTAGACTGAAAGTTACCTGAAAATGATTGTATATTTTCTGATTGTAAAGGGATTTAAAGACTTTAGTTACATGATCTAAGAATAGGCCTACAGTTAATTTCATCGCTTAAAATTAGAACGACTGAACCTGTGTTATTGGAAGACAATCAAAAAGGGAAAATTGTGTAATTGCGCTGTGCTTTGAGATTTGCTCAGGTTTGTTTGATAGAAATCCTTTAGGTGTTTAAAGTATTATATGTCTAGTGGTGTCACTCAGTGCTAAAAGAAAGTCTATTCACTGAAGTTCAAACCCAGACTCAAGACACTCTAAAGTCATAAGTTAATCATACAGCTGTACAAGCCAAACAAAACGTCGATCCATGAAGAGACAACGGTTGACACACAAAAGGTTAGGTCAAGCTCTCGTGAAAGAAGCTTAACAGACAGGGCTGAGAAATGCATGATCAGGAAACAAAGAAACATGCAAAGGCATTTAACAAGGCTTATAACTCTTGGAAGGAGATGGCATGAGAAGCTAGAACAGCACTGAAATCATTCTGTTCACAAGAAGACCTTGATAAAATTGAAAAGGATATTCAAGCCAGGCGCAACGTAATAAGCCAGCATTATGAGCCCATCCAACGCAACTGCACTGCTACTCTAGATATTGTTCATAAAACGGATGCCTGTCTTATAACAAGTGCAGAGATATATGACATTGTAAGTAAACGGTTGGAGACCGTTGATGAGGCCTTCAATGTCCATCTTGAGAAGAAAAGAGTGAGGATGGTGCTAAATAAGGATGAGTATACGTCTGTCTTTGGAGGCACAAATACAGAAACCGTAATCTCAGGGTTATCACAGAGATCAGGCAACCACTCAAATGTGTCCTCCAAGGCCTCCAGCAACCACTCAAATGCCACCTCCAAGGCCTCCAGCAAGAGAGCTGATGCAGAAGCAGAACTTGCAGCTAAACAAAAATAAGCTAAGTCCATGTATGAAATCCATACTCAGCAAGCAAGACTTCGTAAACTAGAGACAGAATTGCGAGAAGAGAAGACAAAGCTACAGCTGCTACAAGCTGAGAAAGAAGTTAGAGTAGCAGCGGCACGGGTGAGAGCATACAACAGTTTTGAAGATGATTCTAAGCACTGTGATGAAGAGATTAATAACAAAACGCTCTCTGTTCCTTGAAATACTGAATCGAAAATCCATGTAAACCCAGAAGCGATGACATGCCAACCTCCGCAAGCACACCCTGAAATACCAGTAACTCAGGAGAGAGGTAGTCTAACCCAAGCAATCATAAGCTTGCTAAGTATGAATTGTCTGCCTGCTCCAGAGCCAAGAACATTCACTGGCGAACCCTTAAAGTTCATAGACTGGAAAATGTCCTTCATGGCTCTGATAGACCGGCAGCCTCTACCAGCTCGCGAGAAGATGTTTTATCTGAAAAACTACCTTGCTGGAGATGCTCTCAAGGCTGTAGAGGGATTATTCTATAGAAACTCAGAAGATGCATATCAACGGGCTTTGAAAGTCCTACAAGAGAGGTATGGAAACCCCTTCGTTGTACAGAAAGCCGTTCGAGACAAGCTAATGAAATGGCACAAGGTTAGTGCAAATGACCCTCTTGTGCTTCGAGAGTTTGCAGACTTCCTGCAAGGCTGCGTTGAGGCAGTGTCCCACATTAGAGGATTGTCCACTCTAAATGATTGCGAAGAAAATCTCAAGATGCTTAAAAAATTACCAGAGTGGATCGTGCATAGATGGAGCTGAGGTGTTGTGAAAGAATTGGACGCAACTGGAGATTACCCGAGCTTCACATGTTTCACAGAGTTCATTCAAACAGAAGCCCGCATAGCCTGTAACCCCATTGCCTCTCCATTCCTAATGAATAACAAGCCCACGGATGAAAGAGTGCCTAAGAGAGCTAGAGCACTCAACACTAGTGCTCATAAGAACAAGCCCACCTCAAAGAATCAAGAATCATCCAATTCCAAGCCAAAACTACCTTGCCCCATCTGCGAAGATGAAACGCACGGTGTCGCCAAGTGCCCCACCTTTGCAGCAAAAACTATGCAAGACAAGAAGGCTTTCATTCATGAAAATCACCTCTGCTTCGGATGTCTGAGAAAGGGACAGAGCAGCAAAGACCGCAAAAGACGACATGCCTGTGGCACATGCAACCGACGTCACCCTACCTGCTTGCATGGAGAGAGAGATAAAAGGCCTGTGGAAGCATTAGAGAAGCATTCCACTTCCACAGACAATGCAAGCCAGGAAATTCACACGGTCACGCCTCTGCCACTTCAAGCATTGTCCCAGTTCTCATGTCATCAACAGAAGAGCCACAGAGAGAAGTTCTCACTTATGCTCTACTCGACACACAGAGTGACTCAACGTTCATCTTGGAAGATCTACTTGAAGAGCTAAAGGTAGACACTCAACCAGTACAACTGAAACTTAGCACAATGACGGCTGTTGACACAGTCATAGCAAGCAAAAGTGTTCGTGGTCTACAAGTTAGAGGGCTACACTCTGAAAAACAGATCCAACTATGCCAAGTCTACACCCGCAACTTCATTCCAGTAGACAAGTCCTGCATTCCAACTAAGGAGACTGCTGTTATGGGGGCCCAACTGATTCTGAGCAGCCAAATGTACAGCGTACCTCAGAGGCAGAGACTCGGAGACAAGGGAACAAATATAAGGGTTTTATTAATAAAATAAGTCCCTATCTAAACCTAACTAAACCTATGCTAGTGTGTAGTGTGTGGGCGCCTGGACAGAATGAAAACGGGGTGTGCGCTATGCTATGTGGGTGTGTGGAGAGCTAGTGTCTTAACATGCGTAAAGCTAAGTGTGGTGCGTAATGTAAATGGAGTGAGCGTTGTAAATGTGCCAGCGGAATCTAGCCAAAAAAGTCAGAATCCGTAGAGCGAGGGGTTGTCTGAGGAAGTCCGGTCCAAGATCCAGGAAGTCAAGTCAAACGCAGAGGGAGATCACTGGAGGGGGTCCGGGGAAAACGTGATGGTCGCTCTTCAACAAGGCCACACAGACGAGTGCTCAGGGAGCCTGATAGCAGCCTGGATGAAGTCCTAGAGCACGAGAGATCACTGGAACTGTCCGAGCAGCAGGCATGGAACTGAGCGTAACTGCGTCAGTGAACTCATTGCATCAGAAGGGGCGGGCAACCTGTGACCAGCTGACGCGCCGGGAGAGCCAAGCCCAACAACCAGTGCTGGAATTGTGGTGGAAAATACGATGGAGAATGCCCAGCAAAAGGGAACGACTGTAAAGCATGTGGCAAGCTGAATCACTTCGCGAAGCAGTGCAGGTCAAAGCAAAAGCAACCTAGAAAAGGCTGACATGAAACCAAGAGACAGTAAGCAAGTCAAAACGCACAAGAAAGTGTACAACATTAAAAGCACAACAACACAGTGTGAACAAACAAGATTCATTTAGCAGTGACGAGGCACCAACTTCTACCACTGCACCATAGAGAGCATCCTGACCAGCTGCATCTCAGTGTGGTACGGCAACTGCACCTCAGTAGACCAGAAAGCTCTGCAGCAGATCGTCAAGGCGGCCCAGCATATCACCGGTGCCCAGCTCCCAGCCATAAAAGACATTTATCACAAACGCTGCCTTCGAAGGGGTCTGAGCATCAGCAGAGATCCCACCCACCCCAACCATGGACTGTTCTCCCCCCTGCGCTCTGGGAGGCGCTACAGGAGCCTCAGAGCCCACACTACCAGGCTCAAAACAGCTTCTTTCCACAAGCTGTTGCCCACCTGAACCTGGCCACGTGCTGAATGTCTGTAGATATTTTTAAATATTTTGTACTCCAGCTCTCTTTTAACTTATTTTTAGCTTTTGGTCTTCATGTGTGTATATCTTATATTGTGTTTGCTGTGTTTGTCTGTGTCTGTCTTGCACGGTTTGGTGAAGCCACAGCCCTCATTTCCTTTTTAACATGTGCCTGCACATTGTTTTTAATGACAATACATTGAATTGAATTGAATTGAATATGTGTTTGCAGCCAGTTGCAGCAACAATGCTATGTAGCCACAGAAATACATTAGACTGAATGATGTTAGGATTTCAGCACGGATAGAGTCAGGGGCTGCAGTGAACATTATTAGTGAAAAGGTGCTCAGTACACTGAGACCACACCCACAACTCACCCCAGCTGACATCAGGATATTCCCTTCCAGCTGCACTAAACTACTGCCCATAGCCAGTGCATTCACATGCAACACAGAAGCAGGAGATAAAAAGACTAAAGCCAAATGAATGAGTTTAACAACATAGATGAAAACTGTTAAGTGTTTCAGACTGTTTACATTCAGTGCATTAATGGATTCATATGAAGGACTCTAAATGACTGTTCTGTCTTTAAAACCATTTACACTGGGTACACTATGAATGTATTTGTGGATGAGTGTATATCTTTGATACTGTTTGCACTCCGATGAGTTTATTCGAACTTGAACTAAGACAATGTAGCATTTGAATTTTACATTTTATGTTGAGTTGTGATTGAGAAGTAATATTGCTATTGCAGATAGTAAGTGAATCAGTTATACCTAAGACCTTATAACCTGTTTGTGAAGACAATGGTGATGATCGTTTGTAAAAAAAAAAGAAAAAAAAAAGGGGGGGTGATGTAATATTTACGGATATGTACAACATTATAGTGTTTATATTTACGACAGTGACGTATTGCTGTCATGTGTAGTCATACATTACATGAGGCAGAACCCGGAAATCAGTTAGTCAGACAGTAGTTCACAATACGGCTGTATGCATTGCAGCTGAGCTTCTCCAGGAAAGTTCCGCGTTTGTTTAATAAGTTGTCTGCTTATTTGTGTTACACACGAGAACATCACAGATGGAAATTCTGAATCTACCAAAGACAAATTGTGAGACAGTGATTGGAAAGTTAAAAGGCACCTTCAGCTGTTGGGGAATACCTGAGGAAGTCCGGACGGACAATGGACCACAGTTCTCTGCAGAACTGTTCTAGAGGTTTGCTGCAGAGTTTGATTTTCAACATGTCACTTCCAGCCCTCACTTCCCCCAGTCAAACAGCATGGCTGAACGCGCCGTGAAGACAGCCAAGGCTATTCTCAAACAGGATGACCCCCACCTAGCACTCCTGAGCTACCGCTCAACACCAACGGAGCCTACACGAGAGAGCCCTCCTAAGCTCATGATGCCTACGTACAACCCTGCCAACCCTCAAGGAAAATCTAAGACCTGCCTGGCCTGACCTGGAGAAAGTGAGGATAAATGACAAGCAAGCCAAGCAGTCCTATGAGAGGTTTTACAAGCACAAGTACTCAGCAAAGCCACTCCCTCCTCTCACCTGTGGTGACCAAGTTCGTCTCAAGATTGATGGAGAGGAAACATGGGCAAAGACAGCAGTTGTGCAGCAAGAGGAAACGGCGCCACGGTCGTTCACACTACAAACAGGATGAGGTGAAACACTGAGAAGGAACTGCAGCAACATCCAGTTCGTGAACAAAAAAAACTACATTAACACTGGTGTTTATCCAAAGGAGTTGAATCAAGTGCAACTGGACTTGGTATAATATCCGCGAAGACGTTTCGCCTCTCATCCAAGAGGCTTCCTCAGTTCGTGCCTTTCTGACTAGACCAAGCTAGTCTGACTGGCTGGTGATGAGACTCAGAATTTATCCTCTAGGAGTCGTTGTCAGAGCTATTGATATGCGTGGCTCTTTGTGATCCCATGTTTACCAACGCCCGTCGTTATCGGAGCTACTGATATGCGTGGCTCTCCTGTTGGTAAACATCGGGACACAAAGAGACACGCATATCTATAGCTCTGACAACGACTCCTAGAGGATAAATTCTGAGTCTCATCACCAGCCTGTCAGACTAGCTTGGTCTAGTCAGAAAGGCACGAACTGAGGAAGCCTCTTGGATGAGAGGCGAAACGTCTTCACGGATATATACCAAGTCCAGCTGCACTTGATTCAACTCCTTTGGATAACCATGACCTGGATGAATGAGAACATTCACAGACATTAACACTGGTGGCCCCCCTTGAGCCAGTACATCCAGAGACACTCGCTATACAACCTGTCAGAACCCACCCAACACCAGATCCCGGAAGTCCTGTTGTCACAACAAGGAGCGGAAGAGTGGTGAAGCCAAACACCCATTGTGATAGTTAGAGAAATGGATGGCGTATAGGGCAGAATAATCCCTTCCACCTCTCTATCAAGGGGCTGTGGTGGTCTATCCACTCCCATTTAGTTAGATTGTGTTTATATTAGTAACAGTTAATTATTGCGTTCATACAGAAACACATACTTTGACTCAAACTTGTCTATTCTTATTTTGAAGGGGAAAAAAGGACACAAAGGTTTTCAATGGAATCTATGATTTAAGATTTATAGTTCTGGGAATTAAAATTGGAAATCCTTTATTTTAGAGGGGAGATGTCACGTGACGTGAATTCAAAGCTTTCAGTTTTGAATGCAAGTCTGCGCATGCGCACAGTTCGGGTTTTGACGGGTCTGACGAACAATAACGTTGTCCACTGTTGGCACACGTATGGAAGTGTCCGAGTGTCTGATCTGATAAATCAGATTAAGTCAGTAGGCGACTCCAGGCCGAACCACTGCTTTTCCCCTACACACCCAGAGACGCATTCATGTGACGAACACAAGCCGACTCCGCCCCCCTCCCGAAGACAGCGTTGCCAATTATCTCTGCTTCATCGAGTCCGGCCATAGTCGGATCTGACGAGACCGAGGCGCGAACCCCGGTCCCCAGTGGGCAACTGCATCGACACAAAGCCGATGCTTAGACCGCTACACCCCATGAAACCATTTCTTTGTACTGCAGCGAGTTCAGGGGGCAGTCGGAGGAACCGCCACAGCCGGGACGCGAACCCGTACCTCCTGCACCACGGCCGACAACGTTAACCGGTCGACTAAAGGGTCCGACCCATTAGCCGTCTACTTATCTGTGCACGTTACAGTACTTTTAACTGCTCCTTTATGTATTGCATATACTTTAATGTTAATTTGGTATGTGGAGTGGCAACTTCATAAGTTACTTATATCAGATTTATTTTTTGGAGGGAGAGTTCGTTCGTTCATATTAGCATACACTGTGTTAGCACACATCACATAACCAATTTTCCTGCGGTAGTGGGCTTTATTTTAACCATCAACCAACCTCCCTTTACATTTCTGTTGATAATATCAGCGGTTTTAGGCGTACACTACCCAGTAGCTGTGTTACTGGGTTCGATCTACTTGCACTGCACATCACTTCCCTGCACTGTCAAAGATCTGTCAAACACCTGATGTTGGAGCGTGTTAGCAAGTGGGAATTCAGTGTGTTGGTGTCTAGTTTTATGATGAGACAAAGGTGGTAACCCTAGCTCCACCACACCACACTATGCCCACCATATTTGTGCATCGCCCGAGGCCTAAGAGGAGGAAGGCCCCTTCACTGAGAATCCTGCCAGAAATGGTAACTCCAATGGCCAGTGACCACACCTATTGTGGTCAACAAACAACAAACTTTGGTATGACAAATATGAACACACAATATTTCTTAATAAAATTTCTGATTTCATTGTATTCATATATAGATAGCACACACGCCTGTAACCAAGACGCCTTATTGTTATTGCAGAGACTGAGGGAGAAACTGAGGGAAGAGAGGGCACGAACTGTGTCAATTATGAAGTCAATGAGAGGGACATACCAGGACACAGAGTGCATGTAGTCAGCATACCTGAAGACAGTGATACAGGGGCCAGTGATACAGGGGCCAGTGAATCAAGGGCCAGTCTTGCAGGGGCCAGTGGATCAAGGGCCAATCTTCCAGGGGCCAGTGGATCAAGGGCCAGTGATGCAAGGGCCTTTCAATGCCTTTCAATCTAGTTGCTTGCAATCTCTTTTCATTAACTGTTAATAAACATTATTCAATGGATGGCCCATCTTCATTCTCATAATATAATGAAGCTGGTTGCTTTTTTTGAGTCATCCATACTGGGTCAAATGAAATAACACTAAATATGTCATACTTATCGTAAAAAGACTGTCCGCTGACTGAATAAAGGGCAAGCTTCCCTGATTTTTTTTGGGTGCTGCCTATAGATATAAAGAGTTGTTTACAAGGCCTATTTAGTTTGTTTGTTTCATGACAAGATATATGCCTAATTATTGATCTATGAGCAAACACTGAAGCTGTACCCGGCCAGAGCATTGTGTTCTCTGCTCAAGCTGCTCTGCTACTGCAGAAACAACAAATCAATGCATTGTAGCGATCTGTGAGAAGAACCACAAACTTCTGATAGTGTATTTGATAAATAAAGTAATTATCCGAGCCTGCACAAGTTGTGTGGCATATTGTGACAGATGAGGTCTGATTTTTCATATATTGTAGAGTGTGAACTGAGCAGTGGCATTTACAACTCGGTCATAACATGGGCAATCTGTCCTTTTTAGTTGTCCATACAATAAATATCGAAGTAAATAACCATGCACACTCACAAAAAATGTCCACTGAATAATACACAATGACCATGGCAACCTCTCTCAACATATGCAATGTTCGCCACAAATTAATTAGGAAAAAGATGGTAATGAAATGTATTCCAGAAAGAACACATTCTGGGTTTACCTCCTACCTTCTCCTGCTGTGGTCATATGGTGTGTTTACCTTGTTCACCAGTTGAACACCCTACCGGTATTAAAAACCTTCTCCTGCTGTGGTCATATGGTGTGTTTACCTTGTTCACCGGGTATGGAGCATATTGACAATATCTTGTATCAACAGCAGGTGGCAGTAGAGAACACGACACACCAGAATGAACGGGAGTCTATGAGACGTTTCAACTAAGTCAGCTCTGCAGTTTATAAAGTTCTGATGAGAAATTCGACGTCAGTCATAGACAACTGGTCCAGAAAGAAGTTCTTCTGTGTGTGTGATTTATTGAATTCATGGACCATCTGATTACAAACAGCTTACTTTCTTCAACACATGCAAAACGTTTTATGAATATTAATGCAGTCTGCTTTTGGGCGTAATAATACAGAAGATTTACGGTAGACGGGCAACATTCAATTCAATTCAGTTCATTGTATTGTCATTAAAAACAATGTGCAGGCACATGTTAAAAAGGAAATGAGGGCTGTGGCTTCACCAAACAGTGCAAGACAGACACAGACAAACACAGACAAACTCAGTATAAGATGTACACACATGAAGACCAAAAGCTAAAAACAAGTTAAAAAAGAGCTGGAGTACAAAATATTTAAAAATATCTACAGACATTCAGTGGGTAGCCAGGTTCAGGTGGGCAACAGCTTGTGGAAAGAAGCTGTTTTTGAGCCTGGTAGTGTGGGCTCTGAGGCTCCTGTAGCGCCTCCCAGAGCGCAGGGGGGAGAACAGTCCATGGTTTGGGTGGGTGGGATCTCTGCTAATGCTGAGACCCCTTCGAAGGCAGCGTTTGTGATAAATGTATTTTATGGCTGGGAGCTGGGTACCGGTGATATGCTGGGCCGCCTTGACGACCCGCTGCAGAGCTTTCTGGTCTACTGAGGTGCAGTTGCCATACCACACTGAGATGCAGATGGTCAGGATGCTCTCTATGGTGCAGTGGTAGAAGTTGGTGAGAATTTTGGGGGATAGACGGGTGCTCTTCAGCCTCCTCAGGAAATGCAGGCGTTGTTGGGCCTTTTTCACAAGGGCCTGGGTGTTTAATGTCCAGGAAAGGTCCTCGCTGATGTGGACTCCAAGGAATTTAAAGCTGGAAACACGCTCCACTTCCACCCCATTGATGTGTATGGGGGAGTGGCTACAGCTTCTAGACCTCCTGAAGTCCACAATCAGCAACTTTGTCTTCTGCACATTAAGGACAAGATTGTTGGTAGTACACCATGATGTGAGGTGCTCAATCTCGTCTCTGTAGGCCATCTCATCATTGTTGGTGATACGGCCAATGACTGTGGTGTCATCCACAAACTTAACTATAACATTTGAAGGGGGAGTTGGCAGGCAGTCGTGGGTGAAGAGGGAGAAAAGGAGGGGGCTCAGAACACAGCCTTGAGGCGCACCTGTGCTGAGGGTCAGGGTGGAGGAGGAGTGGTCACCTAACCTAACAGACTGAGGTCTGTTGGTCAGGAAGTCCAGGATCCAGTTACAGAGGGAGGGGTTGAGGCCAAGGGAGAGGAGTTTGGTGGTTAGTTTGGCAGGGATGATAGTATTGAAGGCAGAGTTGTAATCTATAAACAGCATCCGGATGTATGTGTTGTTAAGTTCAAGGTGGGTCACAGCAAAGTGCAGGGCAGTGGCAATGGCATCCTCAGTAGACCTTTTGGGACGGTAGGCGAACTGATGTGGGTCGAATGTGGGGGTGGGGGGATAATGTTTTTGATGTGAGCCAGAACCAGTCTCTCAAAGCACTTCATGGCAATGGGGGAGAGTGCTGTGGGTTGGTAGTCATTCAGACATGTGGATGTTGGTTTCTTGGAGACAGGAATGATAGAGGTGGTCTTAAAGCATGTCGGGACAATGGATTGGGACAATGAGAGGTTAAATATAGTTGTGAAGATCTCAGCCAGCTGGTCAACCCGACCCGGTATGCCGTCTAGTCCGGCAGCCTTCCGTGTGTTCACTCTGCGCAGTGATTCTCTGACCTCTGCGACCGATAGAGTGAGCACCTGGTTTTCTGGGTGGCTGGGGATTTTTGTGGCTGGGTCAGTATTGTCCTTGTCAAAGCAGGCATAGAAATTATTTAGCTTGTCTGGCAGGGAGGCATCATGGACAGTGGGACCGCTATTGGAGCTTTTGTAGTCTGTGATAGACTGAATGCCTTGCCACATTCGCCGAGGATCAGAGTAATTGTGAAAGTGGTCCTCTATTCGTAGGGAGTATTTATGTTCGGCTGTTCTGATGCCCTTTTTGAGGTTGGATCTGGCTGCGCTCTAGGCCTCACAGTTACCTGACTTGAATGCTGCATCTCGGACTTTCAGCAGCTGCCGGACCTCACTGGTCATCCAGGGTTTCTGGTTTGGAAAGGTGCGGACTGATTTTTGTTGTTGTGATACTCTCAGTGCAAAAGTTAATGTAGGCTAGTATGGCAGATGTCTGTTCATTAATGTCTATATGGGAGCCATGGGTAGCTGAATGGGCAAAAATACTCTAGTCTGTGTTGTCAAAGCAGTCCTGGAGTTCAGAGACTGCTCCTTCTGGCCGGACAGTGATTGTCTTTACTGCTGGCTTGATCCGTTTTATTAGGGGTTTGTAGGCTGGGACCAGGAACAGGCAGAGGTGGTCAGAATGCCCCAGGTGGGGGCAGGGAGGAGGTTTGCATGAGTCCTTGATGTTTGTATAGAGATGGTCCAGGGTGTTTTGTCCCCTAGTGGGGCAGGAGACATGCTGATGGAATTTGGGCAATACAGCCCTGAGGTTAGCCTGATTAAAGTCACCACCTATGATAAAGGCATTGTCCGGGTGTTTGGTCTGTTGTCTGCTGATGGCACATTGTAGCTGCTGAAGTGCTACCTTAGCATTAGCATGTGGGAGGACGTATACAGCGGCAATGGTAATGGCCGTTAGATGATGTAGTCCTATTGGTTCTGAATCCATATTGTTGTTCACACAGTACATTATGTTTTGTGATAAAGTCATCCAACCTTGAGTAGAATATTTTTCCAGTATTTTAGAGAATTGTGTGAAAGCAAAGAAACAGGTCTGTAATTTGAGAGTGTGTGTCTGTGTCCAGCCTTGTGTATGACTTTAGCCGTTTCCATTTTACATGGAAAAACACCAGTTTTCAGAGACTGATTGCATATACATGTAAGAGGTTTCACCACACACTCAATAATATCTTTAATTAGTGACATTTCAATACCATTGCAGTCTGGTGACTTCTTACTCTGAAATCTTTTGGCATTGTCAGTAATTTCTCTTTCATCCGTTCCCTTTAAGAGCAAAGATTCCTTTAGCTGTACGTCTTTACTTGCCACCTCATTTCTACAGCCAGTGCTTGCAATCTCCCCAGCCAAACCAGGACCAACACCAACACAAAAATCACTGACTTCATTAACAATTAAGGCTACATAGACTTTAGTCCAGTCTCGTACCATCAGATCGTTTATAAAAGACTTGATTGTCCCTTCTGTTTTTTGTCTAATTATTTTGTGTGTTGTGACGTCCTTATTTGCCCCTGTACAGCTCTGAATGACTGCAGACACTGGCAGATGGTCACTGGTGTCATTTATTATTAACCCACTTGTTGCTTCCCTGTCAACGACCTCAGTGAATAGATTACCAGTTAGTGAGGCACTGTGAGCTGTTACTCTGGCCGGGCGTGTGATCGAGGGATACAGGCTCATACTGTACATTGAATTAATGAATTCTGTAGTGGTATTGTGTTCAAGTGGGTTTAACAAATCAGTACTGAAGTCCCCACAAACAAAAGCCATGTTCTTATTATTTCTGTCCTCCTACATCTCCAGTAACGTCTCCCTCCATGTGGTACCAACACATGATCCTGCAGCTCTGTGTACACGGCTTAGTAGCATGGTTTTTGGTTTCTCTAGTTCCGTTTCTACGGCAATACATCCCATGATATTGTCTACTACTTGCGACATACTATTGATAGATTTACCATTGTAGTTTTTGTCAATGTATAAAGCAACCCCTCCACCCTTGTTTTGATTGCTATTCATAGAAGACATCTCACATCCCTCAGTGTCGAGCGTGGCAGTTTGTTCCTCATTAAGCCAAGTCTCAGAGATGCTGTTGCAGTGAATTGGCTCTTCAGCTGTCTTAAACAGTGTGGGATCTTTGAAAGGGTTGAATTCAGGCTCCTACTGTTGAAATGTATGATTGATATTGCTCCATTCCTTTTTGAATTTCTGTTAAACTGTTCCTCAGTATGGTATTCACAATGGTTGTGTGTGTTGATGTAGAAACTGTTCTTGGGATCAGTATCATTCTCCATATCATGCCCTTTATGTTCAGTGAATTCAAAGGCTTTCAGTCCAACAGCTTCATATTCTGAGATCAGTACGTGTTGATTCATACCTCCAGTTGGGGATGAATGACATGTGTCAGTGAGGCTTGTCATGGGTTGTAACTGGCATGGGTGTCAGAATTATGAGCTTTGCTGTTCTCCCAGGGTTGTCCTCTCTGATACTTGTCCAGCTCTGCAATGTCCCTGATGGCCAGCACTTTAGCTTCCTCTGGAGATCCATTCAGTTTTATGAACACTTGACAGTTTGTTGTCCACGTTGGTTGAATCCTGTTTTGCTTCTTCAAGATGCGTGCTAGTCTGGCGATGTCCACGTTTTTCTTCGTCAAGTGCTCGTTGAGATGCACGTTGGTGCCTTTCAGCTCCCTTCCCTGCCTGAGCAGTGCTGCTTTTTGTTTCCTGCTCACAAAGCCAATTATTATGGCTGGTTTCACGTTTGGATCTTTTTGGGGAAGAGGACGACACGCCTCGATATCTCTGCCGTCCACTTTTACCCCCTTACTGTTGAAGAAGGGGATCACTTGCTGCTCGAGGGAGACCAGGGCAGGCTCGGTGGGCTCTGGATCCTTCGCTGCAGCCCTGGCGTAGGACCGAGGCCGGATTTCCAAGCCACTAATAATCAGACCATCCTGGAGTATTGTTCCAGGTCTGCCACACGGCCCTCCAGTATGGATTTTTATTGTTTAATCTTTGTCGTCATTTTGTCTTCTCAGGTCCTTTATTTCTCCCGTCAAGTCCATTATCCGTTGTTTCTGTTGTTTAGAGATGTTTGCGATCTCTTCCGGCATAAAGTTGAGAGATTTCTTTATGTCTTCAGCTTCCTCCTCTGTAACTGTGCTTGCCTGCTTTGGTCCCATCTTGTGCCTGATTGCTGAATGGCAATTTAAAAATGTTTGCACACAGGAACTGAGACTGCCTATTGGATATCAGCCAGTCAAGTGTTGGGTTGTAACTCCTTCCACCTCCCCTGAGTTGTGGTCTTGTCGATCCCCTCTGGCCAGGGGTCCCACAGAGTAGTGTCCCAGTGGAATACCAGGGTGAGGTCGACAAGATTTACACGTCCCCAAGAGCTGCTCGTTGCAGCGAGATGTAGCAGAGTTCCGTCACCTTTTCCAATGCTACGGCAGTGGAAACAAGCAGCCACGCTGCTCCTCCCACACACCCGGAAACGTCTGGTCTGTCCGTGATAGCCAGGTGTGCTCCATGTGCCTGTCAGGTGGTGTTAGAGTCAGGTGATGTCAGGTGGTGTTAGAGTCAGGTGGTGTCAGGTGGTGTTAGAGTCAGGTGATGTAAGAGTCAGGTGATGTCAGATGGTGTTAGAGCCAGGTAATGTCAGGTGGTGTTAGAGCCAGGTGATGTCAGGTGGTGTTAGAGTCAGGTGATGTCAGATGGTCTTAGAGCCAGGTGGTGTTTCAGTCAAGTGGTGTTAAAGTCAGGTGATGTCAGGTGGTGTTAGAGTCAGGAGGTGTTGGAGTCAGATGGTGTTAGAGTCAGGTGATGTCAGGTGGTATTGGAGTCAGGTGGTGTTAGAGTCAGGTGATGTCAGATGGTGTTGGAGTCAGGTGATATCAGATGGTGTTAGAGTCAGGTGGTGTTAGAGTCAGGTGATGTCAGGTGGTGTTGGAGTCAGGTGGTGTTGGAGTCAGGTGGTGTTAGAGTGAGGTGATGTCAGGTGGTATTGGAGTCAGGTGGTGTTAGAGTCAGGTGATGTCAGGTGGTGTTGGAGTCAGGTGGTGTTTGAGTCAGGTGGTGTTAGAGTGAGGTGATGTCAGGTGGTGTTAGAGTCAGGTGGTGTTGGAGTCAGGTTTTGTTTAGTCAGGTGATGTCAGGTGGTATTAGAGCCAGGTGGTGTTAGAGTCAGGTGGTGTCAGAGTCATGTGATGTCAGATGGTAGAGCCAGGTAATGTCAGGTGGTGTTAGAGCCAGGTGATGTCAGATGGTGTTGGAGTCAGGTGGTGTTGGGGTCAGGTAGTGTTAGAGTCAGTTGATGTCAGATGGTGTTGGAGTCAGGTGGTGTTGGGGTCAGGTGGTGTTGGAGTGAGGTGGTGTTGGAGTCAGGTGGTGTTAGAGTGAGGTGATGTCAGGTGGTGTTAGAGTCAGGTGTTGTTTGAGTCAGGTGATGTCAGGTGGTATTAGAGCCAGGTGGTGTTAGAGTCAGGTGGTGTCGGAGTGAGGTGGTGTCGGAGTGAGGTGGTGTCGGAGTCAGGTGGTGTTGGGGTGAGGTGGTGGTGGAGTCAGATAAAGAGAGTTGTGTGTTGAGTTCCCTCCTGAAGCCTCATTAGCAGGTGTCGTATGTTCTGCCTGCCGTGAGTCCGTGTCCAGGCGGGCTGGGTCGTTATGACAACATGCTACCTAGCTTTGCTATGTTTACTAGACACACACACACACTCAGGCCTGGCTTATGCTGCCAGGTGTGATCCTGTTGCAGCAGAATTTCATATCAGTAATTATAAAACCTAATATGAACGGCTTACACTGCTCTACCAAACTCAACATAGCGCCCTCTTGTGGTCATTCCCTGGTGGCTGATCGTGAGTCCTCTCTGCACAGTAAATATTCGATAAGAGTGTAAATTTGCTGTGCACTTAAAGTGGAAGGGACTACTGGAGATAAGAATCAGTTTGGTGGGATGTAAAATAGGCCAGCCCCCTCGGGTCGTCCCACCCAAGCTGAGGGATGAGCAGCAAACATGTCCTAAAAAGAAAGGGGCACTTGAAAACCCACGGTGGTGGTCTCTGTGGACTTTCACACACATTTTTTTTACACCTCGTCCCCCCCGCCCTGAAGGTATATGTCGCGATCGTGGCACATTTCCAGTTTTTGTATCTAGCCCCTCTGGTGGTCTCAGTCTGGCCCCGAATCCTCAATTCCACTATGATGGACTCTGTGAGTTCTGCACCTCACTGGAGTCCGCCAGCAGATTGGGGCCCTGCTGGACCACAGCTGTGGGTCTTGTATGGAGTCGATCCCGCAGCACAGGGATGTCTGCCAAGGAGTTTGGAGCGCTGGCCCTGTCCTCCTCTCGGTGGCTGTTGTCCATCATCCCCTCCGATATGTGTCTGTTTGTTATGGACTGTAGACAGGAAAGCATCAGTTTTACAAGTCTTAACTGCGACTGGCTTCCTACAGGAGCAGGATCAAATAAGCAAAGAGGGCATCAGTTGGTAGGCTGCACAGGTGCCAGAGACCCCTCTCTGCTGATGTGATCCACAGTAACCTCTAGGGTTGTGGTACATTTTGAGGATCCATCCATCCATCCATTATCCAAACCGCTTGTCCTTACTCAGGCTCGCGAGATGCTGGAGCCTACCCCAGCAGTCATTGGGTGGCAGGCGAGGAGACACCCTGGACAGGCCGCCAGGCCATCACAGGGCCCACACACACACACACACACACACACACATTCCCACCTCGGGACAATTTAGTATGGCCGATCCACCTGACCTACATGTGTTTGGACTGTGGGAGGAAACCCACACAGACACGGGGAGAACATGCAAACTCCACACAGAGGACGACCCCCAAGGTTGGACTACCCCGGGGCTCGAACCCAGGACCTTCTTGCTATGAGGCGACCGAGCTAACCACTGCGTCACCGTGCCGTCCCATTTTGAAGATCTCGGTCTTAAGATCATCTTTCCTGAGTATTTTCGATGAGTGTCCAACTTCCCCCGAGGAAATGGATGAAGTGCATCTCGTCTAGTTTCACGGTTACCATGGCGCGTCTCTGAGCATTGGGAGAGTGCGATCAGAAGCATTTCCTGGGGACGAACACAAGCCTAAATAACCAGTAGCCTTGTGAATGGGGACTTTTACTATCATGGTAAACTACTACGGCATCGGTTATGGCGTCGAACTGGACCTGCACTGTTCTGATGCCAGTCTTTACTGCAATGTTGGCCCCATTGGTCTTTAGTTGAACTAGATTGGACTAGTCCGGTCAGGCTAGACTTGGACTCGCTACCCTAAAGATTTGCTCTGGACTTGGTCATGCCGTGGGCGATCTTGGCTGCAAGGCCAATCTGAGGAAGCTCGTATGAAAACACCGTTTACTCTGATACAGGGATGTGTGCACTCACCATAATGGTTTTGCTGGTCATTTCTTTCTTTTTTTGGGGGGGGGGGGTTTGCCTTTTTCTCCTCAGTTGTATGCAGCCAATTACCCCACTCTTCCGAGCCATCCCGCTCGCTGCTCCACCCACTCTGCTGATCCGGGGAGGGCTGCAGACTACCACATGCCTCCTCCCATACATGTGGAGTCACCAGCCGCTTCTTTTTTAAAATCCCCCCCCCTTTTCCCCCAATTGTAACTGGCCAATCACCCCGCTCTTTTTGAGCCATCCCAGTCGCTGCTCCACCCCCTCTGCCGATCCGGGGAGCGCCCCAACCGACCAGAGGAGGCGCTAGTGCAACAACTAGGACACATACCCAAATCCAGCTTCCCACCCGCAGACACGGCCAACTGTGTCTGTAGGGACGCCCAACCAAGCTGGAGGTAACACGGGGGTTCGAACTGGCGATCCCCATGTTGGTAGGCAACAGAATAGACCGCCACACCACCCGGATGCCACCTCTTTTCACCTGACAGTGAGGAGTTTCACCAGGGGTACGTAGTGCATGGGAGGACCACACTACTCCTCCCAGTTCCCCCTCCCCCCTTAACAGGCGTCCTGACCGACCAGAGGAGGCGCTAGTGAAGCGACCAGGAAGCATACCCACATCTGGCTTCCCACCCGCAGACACAGCCAATTGTGTCTGTAGGGACGCCTGACCAAGCCGGAGGTAACACGGGGGTTCGAACCGGCAATCCCCGTGTTGGCAGGCAACGGAATAGACCGCTACGCCACCCAGACACCTGTGCTAGTAATTTCTGAAACGTGCGTCTCTACCAGGGCATTGTGTCCGCCTACCTGTTGTGTGGTCCGTGTGACTCCCAGCAGCAGCCTTGTGTAGCTGAAGAGCAGCATGAAACTGAGGAAGATCACATTACTGCAGATGCCCAGCAGCGCTGACATGAGCGGGAATTCGAACAGCAAATATCTGAAGGGATACAGCCACAGACAGGGTGTTAGTTAGGACAAACCGTCTCCCCTTCGTCTGTGATTACAGACCTTTTCGCTCAGCAACAGGCTGAAACCACTGAACAGCGAGTGATGTAAAAGCCAGGCTGGCTTCGTGTCAAATCAGCGGTGGTGCTTTTTCGTTTCTGCCGTTACACAGCACAAATAGTGCCGCTGGACAGCATTCTCCGATGTGTCATCCAAGGTTCCTGTATCTGTATGTAAGTCTGATGTTCATAATGGTTTGGAAGATAAAGCAGGTATACATGATCGGGTAAAACATTAAAACTACCTGCCTAATGTTGAGCAGCCCCCCCCGAGTCTGGTCCAATCCCACAGAAGAGCTGCTGTAGCTCAAATTGCTGAAAACGCTCATGCTGGCTATGACAGACAGGTGTCAGAACACACAGTGCATCACAGCTTGCTGTGTATGGGGCTGCAGACCGGTCAGCAAGCCCATGATGACCCCTGTCTACTGCCGAAAGCACCTACAATGGGCACGTGAGCGTCAGAACTGGATCATGGGGAAACCCTGGGTCCTGGCATTCATGTGGATGCTGCTTTGACATGTACCGCCTACCTAAACATCGTTGCAGACCAGGTACACCCCTTCATGGCACACATTGTTCAGGGATGGTTTGAGGAACATGACAGAGGTCAAGGTGTTTTCTTGGCCTCCAAATTCCCCAGATCTCAGTCTGACTGAACATCTGTGGGATGTGCTGGGAAAACAAGTCCAAGGAGGCCCCACCTCACAACTTACAGGACTTCAAGGATCTGCTGCTACCCTCTTGATGCCAGATACCAGAGGACACCTTCAGAGGTCTTACGGAGTCCATAACTTGACAGGTCGGAGCTGTTTCGGCACACAAGGGGGACCTACTCAATATTAGGCAGGTGGTTTTAATGTTTTGGCTGCTGCTTACGTGATGCCGGTGAAGTGAGCGTGGACGTAGAGCTGAGCTGAATAGATCTGCACCCGGCTGGACAGGATCTCAACGATGGCCCTGACAGAAGGGCTATACTGTACACAGAGAAAAGCTGGTTAAGATGACCACAGCAGAATACCCCACGGACAAGCTACCATCCTGAAGATCTGTGCGATACTTTGAACTGCTGTTGCATGGAAGCCAACAGCAGACCCACAGCAGAGCAGGCCCTCCAAGTCAGGAAGGTGTGCGCGGTTCATTTTAATGGTAAGTGCTGGGTAGGACGGTGGCAAATGATACAGCGCGTGGGGCTTTAGGTCTTCCCAATAAAGCTCAGTGCACAGGAATAAGGCAGGTAGCAGCCAGTCTGAGGAATAAGCAACGTTGTTGTGGCTAATACGCAGAAACGGCATGGTTTTAAGAATATCTTTTACCAGTGGATACGACAACAATAGCTGAAACGACCCTACGTAGTGTTTTTGTTAAGACGGTGGGGGAACGTTGCTAACGGGACGGTACCGGCGGCTCTGCTTCACGAATGGCTTCTCTGGGATTTGGAGTAATCCAACACCAGTAGCATTGCTCATGTCACCGGACGTATCGGAAAGTAAGGCAAAAACACCAACCACAGGATAGCAGCAATAAAGTGCTCTGGGTGGCCTCAAATCCAGATTCTGCTCGTACCACAGCAGGTGGATAAACCACCCGGGGCCTGGCACGCACAAGAGGATTACTGAGTTAACTGGCCACCTGCTCCAAGTAAAACCTCCACCCTCATCCAAGCCGCCCATCCGAATCCGGGTCGCGGGGTGCCGGAGCCTATCCCAGCAGTCACTGGGCGGCAGGCGGGGAGACACCCTGGACAGGCTGCCAGTCCACCACCCACCCACACACACACACATTCACACCTAGGGACAATGTAGTACGGGTGATTCACCTGACCTACATGTGTTTGGACTGTGGGAGGAAACCGGAGCCCCCGGAGGAAACCCACGCAGACACGGGGAGAACATGCAAACTCCACATGGAGGACGACCCGGGACGACCCCCCAGGTTGGACTCCCCCGAGGTTTGAATCCAGGACCTTCTTGCTGTGAGGCGACTGTGCTACCCACTACGCCACTGTGCCACCTCCAAGTATAAGCTGAAACAGCTCGTTTTACTGTATTCAATATTCCAGACTGGGGAAGGTACCAGATTTTAAGTCGACGCAGTTATGCAGCTAGTAATCCTGCTTCGTGAGACAGGCGCCTGGGCCAGTTACCCCCACACCCACACCCCACACACACACACAAGCAGCACTCACAGGGTTGTCTGTGTAGTCGGAGAAGAGCTCCACCTGCAGCAGCTGTTTCTGTTTTGCCACTCCTGTCAGGTATGCTGGGAGAAACAGTAGCATCTCCGCAGTCCTCACCAGGTCTGAACGATACCTCAGCATGGTCTGATGCCAATAGGTCGACAGGGTCAGCATGTCACACACACACACACACACACACACACAGACTTGATATTATTTCAAAAGGACTTCAAGCACTTCTGTCTTGTATTCCGAGTATAGTAGATACAACCTGCTTGTGGGACTGCCCCCTTTTCTCTCCAATTGTACTTGGTCAATTATCCTATTTTCTTAGCCGTCCTGGTCGTTGCTCCACCCCCTCGGCCAATCTGGGGAGGGCTGCAGACTACCACATGCTTCCTCCGATACAGGTGGACTCACCAGCCGCTTCTTTTCACCTGACAGTGAGGAGTTTCGCCAAGGGGGACGTAGCGCATGGGAGGATCACGCTATTCCCCCCAGTTCCCCCTCCCCCCTGAACAGGAGCCCCGACCGACCAGAGGAGGCGCTAGTGCAGCGACCAGGACACGTACCCACATCCGGCTTCCCGCCCGCAGACACGGCCAATTGTGTCTGTAGGGACGCCCGACGTAACACGGGGATTCGAACTGACGATCCCCATGTTGGTAGGCAACGGAATAGACCGCTACGCTATCCGCACGCCGTGCTTTTTGGGACGTTTATTGTGAAAGTGGAGCTTTGATTTTGAAAGCAAGTAGTGCTTCCTTTGCCCTAAGAAACGAAGTCGGCCATTTTAGTTTGCCAAGAAGTCAGCGGGACATGCGGCAGCAGCAGCGTCTACTGTAATTCTTGCGCCGCGTGTTGCCTCAAAAAGCGTTGTCTTTTTACCACAGTCACCGTGAATGCGACAGTGCCGCAAAATAAAGCACTAGGAGCATAGAATGCTACTCTCTGACTCCGGTATCCATTTTGATGGAGTTTGTCTGGCTGCTTAGTTGTGTTCCTTTCCTCTTTGCACACAATCAAATCAAATCAGTTTTATTTGTATAGCCCAATATCACAAATTACACATTTGCCTCAGTGGGCTTAACAGCAACACAACATCCTGTCCTTAGACCCTCTCATCGGATAAGGAACTCTTCCCTAAAAAAACCCTTTAACAGGGAGAGAAAACAGGAAGAAACCTCAATGAGCACAGTACAACTTCTATGGGATGGCCTTCACAGATCCATATGAATCCCTCTGTCCTATATGTTAAGTCCAGTCGTTCATGTGAGCACATCAAAGCAAACAATACACAATACAGGCGTTTCTTTTGTTGGCCACCCTAACTCTGACAGTTATGGAAAAAAGTGATCTGTGATGGATGCATGTTTTCAGCCATGCCATTACACACATTTCTCACCCCCTCTATTGGAGGTTTGTAAGGTGGGAACTGGGGCCCCCTAACGGTGCTCATAGGGTTCGATGGGGGGAGGGGGGCGCAAATGAGGAAAACTTTTATTCCTGGATTTCATTCAGGTGAAGTGAGGACAGTGAGAGAGAGAGTGATAAAGCATGTTTTGTTTCCATCATTTCCTGCTCCAAATAGACCCAAACCAAATTCGCCAACAAAATAAATCTTGCATGGGGGTCACTCAAGGCAAAATCTGACAAAATGAGTCTGTGAGCGGATGAATGGCCACTGTATTTGGATGCCCTTGGCATATAAAGGTACGGGAACCAGTGCTGCGTGCGTGTAAATAACATAGGTTTGCCACGCTAAACAAACCGAGCGCACAAAAGGGAAGTGGGTTTTAAAAGTGGACTGCTGACATCTGCTCCTACGTCCTCTTTACACTCCCATCATCCTCCAACATGGACAACCCTCATCATGACTTTCCCCTGCCTTAATTTACCTTCACCTTTGAGCTCAATGTGAAGCAAAGTGTTTAGCCAGCTGTTCTGCCGTGAAAGTCACTCCTTAATTCCGCTTCCGGTGTGGGAAGATGGCGGCGCGAATTCGCATTTACAGCGGCCTCACCCAGTACCATCGATGCAGGGTCTCTGTCCACATCTGCGTCTAAGTTTTGTCTTGGTTTGATGGCTGGGAGGGCTGGCGCTGGATCGGCTGGGAGAGCTTGGCCTGCTGCATTGTGGGCCCAGCGACCACGGCCTTGCCCGGAGCTGTGCCCGAGGAGGTAACACTGAGGGCGGTCTGACAGGACGCAGAAACGGGGCAGGCTAAGCGAACTGCTAGCCCATGCAGACCGGCAGTTCCGATAACACCTAGGGTAGTCTGGCGACGGCCTCACCCGGCGTTGACTGTGGCGTTTTTGATGTCGTCGTGTGGAGTGTGGGGAGGTGTGTCGAGGGTGTCTTGCTGGGAGGGCTAGCGCTGGATCGGCTGGGAGAGCTATGTCTGCTTCACCCCGTTGCCACAGGAACCACGGCCTTGCCCGGAACTGCGCCCAGGGGGGTAACACTGAGGGCGGTCTGACAGGACGCAGAAGCGGGGCAGGCTAGGCTAACTGCTAGCCCAATCAGACTGGCGGTTCCGACAGTCATCCTGGCTGGCGTTCGTTCCCTTGGACAGTGTTTTATTGTTTAGTTTGGATATGTGTGTAGTTCTTGTAGTTTTTGGATGTGTTTTTGTCTTTGTGTTTCGCTGCTGTGGGCTGGGGGAAACGGCATTTTGTTTCATTTCATGTGCGCAAGTACATGAGGTGAAATGACAAATAAAGTGCTCCTGATTCCTGATTAATAGTTTCCCCCCCTTTTTACCCATAGTTTCAGTGTGCAATGCTAAATCTTTACCTTCCTACCAATTAAAGTGGCAAGAGATCCTGGGTGGAAGTTAGCAAGAGCTAGCTATATTTTGCCAACATCCTCCAAAAGAATCCGCCCCCTCACTTCTGATTAAGAGTTTGTGAGCGCATAAACTGATTGACAGCAAGTACTGACCAACGGAGACACCAGCTTGCAAAGAAGTCTCCTGATTGGCTGATAAGGAGCAGCTACAGAGCACATATGAATGCCTAGCGTGGCTACATATCTCAGTGCATCTACTTCTCTGATACCTGTCGGGACGTAGAAAGAGTTTGAGCAAATATTATATAAAAAGTGTTATAAATTAAAATTGTTGATCGTCACTTTAATAATCTGACTTCCTGAGGAAGAACCACCTTACCACCTCACTGCTTGTGTCCTTCTACCGCTGCTCCATAGAGAGCATACTGACCTACTGCATCTGTGTCTGGTTTGCCAGCTGCACAGTAGCAGAGGGGAAAGCGCTCCAGAGGGTCATCACCACCGCCCAGAAGATTATCGGATGCCCACTCCCCTCCCTGGAAGACCTGTACAAGTCCCGCTGCCTCAAAAAAGCCCATGGTATCCTCAAGGACCCATCCCACCCAGAACACCATCTGTTTGAACTGCTGCCCTCGGGCAGACATAACAGGACAATAAGAGCTCGGACTAACAGACTAAAGAACAGCTTCTCTCCCCGAGCCATAACCGCACTAAATGCTGCTAAGTCTTGATTCCTGACTTTTTGTGCAATATGTTGGTGTCCAGTAGAATGTAGAAATGAATGTGTGTGTGTTTTATGTTTTTAATTCTTTTTATAATGATCTTTGCACTGATAAGAACTGCACTTTCAAATTTCGTTGTACTTGTACAATGACAAATAAAGTTCTGTTCTATTCTGAATCACTGCTACATCAATTAACCGTCCACTCATCTGACCAGAAAAGTCGGGTACTGGCTACAAGAGAGGGCAGGCCAGGCGGTGTGGTTAGGGGCTATTGAGCGTCGGTGCTGTACTCACAAAGCGAGAGCTGGAAGCGGTGAGTAGCTGTGTCGCCTGAGAAACAGAGCAAGAGCAACATAACAGAAATCAGTAACCAAGCACTATATGATTATGCGTTCGTATGTGGCTACCTGTGATGTTCTGTGGTGCATGTGGGCACATAAAGCAAACCTAGATGCAATAAAAAGGGAAGACTAACTCACAGAGCGGAGGGAAGAGACAACTACCCTTCCTTCTGCAGAGTAACAGGTCATCCTGATCATGAACATTCCCAGCTCTTGATTGGCTGGAGAATCTGGCACGTCCAGTTCCAGAGAGATCCGATAGGACTGGCCAAATACCATTACCTGCAATGGTAAATTCACAGTATGATCAAGATATACAGAAAATCTCTTACTTCTACTTCCAGCTGCTCCCGTTAGGGGTCGCCACAACGGATCATCCGTTTCCATCTCTTCCTGTCCTCTGCGTCTTCCTCTGTCACACCAGCCACCTGCATGTCCTCCCTCACCACATCCATAAACCTCCTCTTTGGCCTTCCTCTTCTCCTCTTCCCTGGCAGCTCCATATTCAGCATCCTTCTCCCAATATACCCAGCATCTCTCCTCCACACATGTCCAAACCATCTCAACCTTGTCTCTCTTGCTTTGTCTCCAAACCGTCCAACCTGAGCTGTCCCTCTAATATACTCGTTCCTAATCCTGTCCTTCTTCATCACTCCCAGTCAAAATCTTATCTTCATCTCTGCCACCTCCAGCTCCTCCTCCTGTCTTTTCATCAGTGCCACTGTCTCCAAACCATACAACATAGCTGGTCTCACTACCATCTTGTAAACCTTCCCTTTAACTCTTGCTGGTACCCTTCTGTCACACATCACTCCTGACACTCTTCTCCACCCACTCCACCCTGCCTGCACTCTCTTCTTCACCTCTCTTCTGCACTCCCCGTTACTTTGGACAGTTGACCCCAAGTATTTAAACTCAAATGCCTTCATCACCTCCACTCCTTGCATCCTGACCATTCCACTGTCCTCCCTCTCATTCACGCATAGGTATTCTGTCTTGCTCCTACTGACTTTCATTCCTCTTCTCTCCAGTGCATACCTCCACCTCTCCAGATCTCCTCCACCTGCACTCTACTCTCACTACAGATCACAATGTCATCCACAAACATCATAGTCCACGGAGACTCCTGCCTGATCTTGTCTGTCAACCTGTCCATCACCATTGCAAACAAGAAAGGGCTCAGAGCCGATCCTTGATGTAATCCCACCTCCACCTTGAACCCATCTGTCACTCCAACCACACACCTCACCACTGTCACACTGCCCTCGTACATATCCTGCACCACTCCTACATACTTCTCTGCAACTCCCGACTTCCTCATACAATACCACACCTCCTCTCTTGGCACCCTGTCGTATGCTTTCTCTAAATCCACAAAGACACAATGCAACTCCTTCTGGCCTTCTCTATACTTCTCAATCAACATTCTCAAAGCAAACATCGCATCTGTGGTGCTCTTTCCTGGCATGAAACCATACTGCTGCTGCTGATCATCACCTCTCCTCTTAACCTAGCTTCTATTACTCTTTCCCGTATCTTCATGCTGTGGCTGATCAACTTTATAAAGATATGAAGATATACTGAAAATAACGAAAGTGCATGTTGCACTCAATAAAATATTCCTGACGGGGGAGTATGCAGACAGTCAGACAGGAGTGTAGAACTTATGCTAGCTACCTGGTTTTTACTGTTCCTCTGCATGGAGATGTTGGCTGTGGGATATGAGCACAGATGGGAGGCAGAGGACTCACAGTCTGACCTAGAAAACAAGAGTGTGAGAACAACGGAAAGAGAAAGATACGTGAACACTGCATGTTTTAGTGAGAAGAAAAAAAAAGAAAGCAGGGATGAGGGAGGGAAGGCCATATCGGCAGACATGTTTGCAAGTCAGTGAGCAACAGAAATACATGAAAGAAATCAACATGTATGTTGGGACGAAACAAAACATATCAAGTCGCCCACCTGTAATAGAAGTGTACAGGGGTGTGATACACCGCATTCGGCATGTAAAAATAGTAGAAGCTCCCATACAGGAAAGTGGCTGTCCAGACGAGCAGGAAAAGGCTGCAGAGCATAACGGTCCCCTGCAGCAGTCGGAGTCTGATCCGCAGCATGGCCTGGGCGACGGCGTCCTGCAGCTGCAGAAGAACCGCAGCAACAAAGAAGCTCCATTCGGACACCGACTCTCTGTGGTCATTGGAGGCAAACCTCGCTTCACTTCCGTGATCCATGAGGCCTAAACAGGTGATCACGATTAATACTCAGTGAACCTCGTTGCACTTTTCAGAAGGAATAGCACAGTCAGCCTACTTAACAGAACACGTTAGGTAAGTAAAGATGTACATGTCACGAGGACGCATGAAAGCAACAAACACTTTTTAAGGATCTGTATAAACATATTGCGAACTTTGCTGGCCTAAGGTCCCTGAGTAAGTCCTTCTACCTAGGGATCCCAGAGGACAAGACGTTTCAGGGATGGGCAACATGATCCAGAAAGGGCCGGTGAGGGTGCAGGTCTTTGTTCCAACCAAGCAGTTACACACCTGAGTGTACAAATCAAGGGCCTTAGCAAAGACTATTGGTTGACTAATAGAATCAGGTGTGTTACTACTACTACCACTACTTCCAGCTGCTCCCGTTAGGGGGCGCCACAGCGGATCATCCGTTTCCATCTCTTCCTGTCCTCTGCATCGTCCTCTGTCACACCAGCCACCTGCATGTCCTCCCTCACCACATCCATAAACCTCCTCTTTGGCCTTCCTCTTCTCCTCTTCCCTGGTGTTGTGTATAAGTCACAACAGCGTGACTGTAGTCTAGGACACTGCCGCTTTAAGTTTTACTACAGCCGGTTTATGGCAGCCGGTTTACGGCAGTAACACGGGACGTGGTTGATGCTATGCTGTACGTGTATGTGACGTTTACTGTGGCAGCAATAAACACAGTTTGATTCAAAGTCGTGGTCCGAGTTTTGCTGGACACAACACCTGGCAGCTCCATATTCAGCATCCTTCTCCCAGTATACCCAGCATCTCTCCTCCACACATGTCCAAACCATCTCAATCTTGCCTCTCTTGCTTTGTCTCCAAACCGTCCAACCTGAGCTGTCCCTCTAATATACTCGTTCCTAATCCTGTCCTTCTTCATCACTCCCATTAAAAATTGAGCACCAGGTGTGTAACTGCTTGGTTGGAACAAAGACCTGCACCCACATCGACCCTTTCTGGCTCAGGTTGCCCATCCCTGATGGAAAGAGATCAGTTTGTAGCCCTGATGCATGTTTTTAAGGAAAGGGCTTCTTTGAGAAGTAACATACATATACGTTATGTCATGTATGCAGAGGACTGCAGAGGGGCCACACCTGATATGAATCTTATGCTCATGGGTATCTGGGTGGTAGCTGGTGGACGAACTCAGTATTTTTGAGAGCTGGCATTGAGAGTCAAACCAGAAACCCGTTGGTCTTAAAGTTACCACTCTGTCAATCAAAACTTATTGAAGACCTGCCTAATTATGATGTAACTTCACAGGTCCATCGTATAAAAATATCTTTCATTGGAGATTCGTATCATGAAAGAAACTATTTTTTCAAGATGTGCCCTCGCTTGATATCTGGGAACTCCCTCTGCCTTCTTCATATATGGACTAGCAGAACTTGAATACAGAACCAGTGTGGTTGGGTAAAATGCAGTAAGAGCGGATGTAAACAGGGCCGCACACATAAAGCCACTTCTTTCACAGTGTTGAGTTCCATAAAACCACTGCATCCAATCTCAGTCACAAGCACCGCCCTGGCATGTCAGATGACTCTACATGTTGCAAAGACTAACTGCACAACTCTCACATGGCTTTACCGTCATACAGACACATACAGCAACTGACAGTGGATGACATCCTCTGTACTGTGTACAATACTCTTACTAAAACAAAAGCACGTTGTACTGAAAGTTTGAGTTTGACAACGGTGTTACTGCTGCTTGAGGTTGTCTTTAGTGTATTGTGGAATTCTACGAAAAGATTCCTAAAAAGATCCAGGCAATACGCCCAGCACCCACATGACCATGTGTAAGGAAGAGAAAGGAATACAATAAAATTTATGTGGGATTCCCACCAAAGAGCAGCACTTTACTGACGAAATAAAGCGTATGGGGTCTGTCAGCCATCCAGCCTTCCAGTAACATGGCTGTCGTCAATTCAGGCTGAGCCACAAATTTGATAAAGTTCTTTAACAGGATTTATGGTATTCCTATGTCCACTATCGGCACTTGGCCGAGAAATCAAACAATTCAGTAACAAGCTGAAAACTCACCTCTAATATCTCCTAAGTTTTGAAGAAATTCTTTGTTGCACAATTGAGTTGCACCATGCTACTGCGATTCTGCAAACTGGTTTCCCAGTCAGCCACCCAGATCCCAGAAAACACTTCTTGGCTT
Organism: Lampris megalopsis; assembly: GCA_022114975.2. Lineage (NCBI taxonomy): Eukaryota > Metazoa > Chordata > Actinopteri > Lampriformes > Lampridae > Lampris > Lampris megalopsis. The sequence goes on from JAJHIY020001376.1 coordinate 889,311, forward strand.
GTTGTTTTGTCCGGCCCACAAAAGGACAGCGTCTGCCAATTAGTGCAGAGTTCTTACTGCAGACACACTGTAGGGGAGAGGGAGAGGGCAACAAGGAGAATGCATGATATCAGGAACTGATACAATTTGAATTTGATACAATGTGATGATAGAAAATGATGATACTATGTGATGATACAATGTGATGATATAATGTGATGATACTATGTGATGATACAATGTGATGATAGAAAGTGATGACACTATGTGATGATACAATGTGATGATATAATGTGATGATATAATGCGATGATAGAAAGTGATGATACTATGTGATGATACAATGTGATGATATAATGTGATGATAGAAAGTGATGATACTATGTGATGATATAATGCGATGATACTATGTGACGATAGAATGTGATGATATAATGTGATTTTTTCTCTTGTTGTTCACAGTAGTTGAGTGTGTATTGTGCAGCACAACTTGCATGAAATTCGTATTGAATGCAGTACAGTGGGAATTGAGTTTGAAATGTATAGTAGCTGAATTAACTTGAGAGTAGGTGAGAAGGGGTAGGGAAAAACACGTGTACACATCCTCCTACTGCTTTTCCAACATGTAACAAATAATCTGATGCGTACGGAGATTTGTTCAATGACTTTGATGTGTGGATTTGTTGATCACTTCAGATTATTGATAATGGATTATCTGTACTGTAGTGGGAAATGCCTGGGGATGTACTTGGAATGTTGCACTGGGCTCGTGCAGCTAGAGGACCAATCACAGGTTAGCTCGCGCTGTCACAGACGCAACTATATTAGACACCGCGGGGGAGACAAAGCGCCAGAACTGTTTAGCAACCATATCGTAGACTGTCACCTTAGCGTGGGATAGAGCAGGGAAACCTAGCGTATCCTGGGCTAGACAGTAGATACGGTGGCTAGCAGTGGTAGTGTTAGCAGCAGACTGCCTCGGTACCTGTAGCTAGCTGACTACCCCCGAGAGCTTCCCCAGAGAGACTGAGAGAGACATTCACCCGGTCACACCGGAGCCAGAGTACAGAGAGAGAGAGAGAGAGACACGCACCCCGGAGAGCAGCCATCCATCTCCCGCCCCGCCTAGAGCTCCGCCGCCCTGTTCCATCACCAGCCCTGGTCCCGAGGTGAGCTTGCTAACCCATTAGCACACGGCTAACTAGCTAACTAGCAGGCTAGCCCTAGCATTGGCGCAGCTATCTAGCTAACGGTGGTGAAGCCCGGTTTGTCGCACCTAAAAGTCCCCGCCTCCATCCATAGTTATCCGGGCTATAGAAAAACCGCGACAAGTGGTGTCAGAAGTGGGATAAAAGGTTGGGATTCGCCATAATCTCAACACCGGAGGATCCTGCCCCGGTCACATGGCGGCATAATTCAGCCTGCACACTGTGAGCTAACCCAGCTAGCAAGAAGCCATTTTGTGAAGCACTGTAATTTCTTCAGTAGTCACGTAAATCAGTGGAAAAATAAAAATGTCACAGGACAAAGAAAATGTAAAAGAACAGTCTGAGTTGAGTCTGGATGGTGCTGGTGTGGGGACAGAAGACCCCGGAGAGCACGCCTGGATGAAGCTCCTCCTGGCGCAGATGGAAACCATGAACCAGACCCAGGTTCAGATACAACGCCGGATGGAAAACATGGAGCGCCAGACCCAGGTTAAGATGCAACGCCAGATAGAGATGCAGATGGAGGCCCTCACAGCGCGTATCGATGGACTAGCGGAAGCGGTGGCTAAGCGATCTCGTCCCCCCACACCTCCCATTCAGCGCGCCGATTGGGCCCGTCATCGTTCGGATATCCGGGGTGAGCCTCCCGGTTTGTCGCCCATCGCTCAAGTGGTGAAGCAGGGGGTTTCTCCTGGTGGCCCTCAAAGCGATAGTGGTGTAGGGTCGGCAGGGGCTGTGCTCGGAGAACGAACTAGCAGAACGGTGCGAGACATGAGCCTACTCTCGCAGTTCACCCCGGCCCGGGAGAACCCAGGGGCCAGACAGCGAGACGGCGCTGATCACCTGTTGCCAGCAGCTATGGCCGCAGTGGCTAACTTGAGCGACCGGCGCAACGAGGAGACGCCAGCCAGGCCGAGCAGCAAAGCGGCCCCAGCAGCCCTGCGCTATACAGGAAATGGACCCAGTGAGCCCGCACCACTTACCAGCACTCCGATCGGTCATGGTGGAAAAAATGGAGCGACTGCAGTACCACCCCCCGACGGGATGCAGGGTGGCCAAATGTCCCTGGACAGCAACGGCGGCCGAAACCTGCTGGATGACAGCGTTGGAGGGCAGGCAGGTTCCTCTAAAGGTCAACAGAGCCAGACAGGAGACCTTCAAAGTCGGAGCGGCAACCGAAGCTCACAAGGTCCCGACCGAGGACACGAAAATGACATCAAGCTCCTCGCCACTTTTGATGGTAAGGGCGACTGGGATAGTTTCGTTGGACCATTCGAACGGATGGCGAGAAAGAGGGGCTGGACCGACGAGACCTGTTTGGACGCCTTGTATCTCCGACTGAGGGACAACGCCATGTCTTTTGTCATCGCGCAGCCGGCTCCGATAAAAGATGACTACCACGCGCTCATCACCCAGTTACGCCGCCGCAACGGTAAAGAGCTGCCTGAGGGAACTGCGCGCCGTAAACTCAGCGAGGTTAAGCAGACCAGAACGACCCCCTACCATCCTGCGTCGAATGGTCAAGTCGAGAGGTTCAACCGAACTCTCCTGCAAATGATCCGCTGTTACGTGGGGAAACACCAGAGCGAGTGGGACCAACACCTCCACCTCCTCGCCGGGGCTTACCGCAGCTCACCCCATGCCTGTACGGGTTACACACCAAACCGGATGATGCTTGGGCGAGAAGTCAACCAGCCGCAAGGACTCACCCTGAGGGTGCAGGAAGCCAACGTTCATCGCACTTCCCCAGCCGAGTACGTTGCTGACCTGGAGGCGAACATGCGGGACACCCACGAAGTGGCGCGCCAGCATCTCCGTGCTGCCCAGCTCAGGAACAAGAAGGACCACGACCTACGTGCTCGACAACGCACATTTCACCCTGGAGATCTAGTGTATGTCCGGGACGACACCAGGAAGAAGGGTCGATCTCCAAAGTTGAAGCCACGGTGGAGAGGTCCCGGCCTCATCACAGAGAAGATGGGAGACGTCTTGTACAGAGTCCAGGAAGGTCGTAAGGAGAGAGTCCTCCACCACGATCGACTGCTACCCTACCTCTCAGACGACGTGCCGGTCTGGATTCAGCGGAGGCGCCATGCTCTGTTGTCTGCTCCAGCACCAGCCATAGGGCCGCAGGAAACACCTGAAGGAGGTCCTCCCGCTGCTGACATGGAGGAGCCGGGGGCGCAGAGAACAGAGGAGTACGAAGGAGTGACAGAGCAGGAGGAGATCGATGAAGACCTTGATCTCCGGCTGGAGGACCTGTTCCACGCAAACGACGATGGAGGACCCAGCACACCAGGCTCCCCGGCTCGGTTCCAGCCGCTCCAACACACTGCTGCCAGCTACTCTTCAGGCGAGTCGACAATCACCCAACGTCGTGGGACAGCAGCCTGTGCTCCGGGCGGGCAGTCCAACGCCCCTGACCCAGAAGGAGACGAAGCCGACGCCGCCGAGTCCCATCTCCCGTACACCACCAGACGGGGCCGGCCAGTCCGGAGGCCCGCCTGGCTCCTAGACTAACTTTGACGGACGTGACTAGTTGACTTGGGGGGTTACTAGGCTAGTCACAAGAGTCCAGTATGGATAGCGACCACCCACATTTGTTTGACGCCCTTTGTTCCGGGCCTAGTTCATTTCGCGGGTGTTCTGTCCCGTTTATCGTGTTAGATTAATCAGACTGATCTTTGTAGTCTGTTGTTCATTTATGTTGAAGGGACTCAACAGTGCTGGAGGGGGGCAGTGTAGTGGGAAATGCCTGGGGATGTACTTGGAATGTTGCACTGGGCTCGTGCAGCTAGAGGACCAATCACAGGTTAGCTCGCGCTGTCACAGACGCAACTATATTAGACACCGCGGGGGAGACAAAGCGCCAGAACTGTTTAGCAACCATATCGTAGACTGTCACCTTAGCGTGGGATAGAGCAGGGAAACCTAGCGTATCCTGGGCTAGACAGTAGATACGGTGGCTAGCAGTGGTAGTGTTAGCAGCAGACTGCCTCGGTACCTGTAGCTAGCTGACTACCCCCGAGAGCTTCCCCAGAGAGACTGAGAGAGACATTCACCCGGTCACACCGGAGCCAGAGTACAGAGAGAGAGAGAGAGAGACACGCACCCCGGAGAGCAGCCATCCATCTCCCGCCCCGCCTAGAGCTCCGCCGCCCTGTTCCATCACCAGCCCTGGTCCCGAGGTGAGCTTGCTAACCCATTAGCACACGGCTAACTAGCTAACTAGCAGGCTAGCCCTAGCATTGGCGCAGCTATCTAGCTAACGGTGGTGAAGCCCGGTTTGTCGCACCTAAAAGTCCCCGCCTCCATCCATAGTTATCCGGGCTATAGAAAAACCGCGACAGTACGTTATATCCTGCTCATTTACATGTTCTTAATAAATCATCATCACAGTGCGCGACAGTAATTTTTTATGGCGATATGAGAGAGTGAAAATCAGCAGTACATACTTGCAGGACAAGTTTGTGCAGTAACGGCTACTACGTCACATTATCCATACGACGTCTACATGTTCATACAGCAAGTTTTGCGCTTCCACAGCTACGGTCCAGAAAAGGGGGCAATGTGGAGCATGCGGGCATCGATCCTGCTACCTCTCGCATGCTAAGCGAGCGCTCTACCAGTTGAGCTAATCCCCCATGATGCCCTACGGGCTTTTCTTTACTACTCATAGTATCATAGCGTGTGAGACCAAATACGAAATTTGAAATTAAATAATGAACTCATTACAAACGTGGTCACGCCTGTAGTTGTGTGTTGTGCGTGATTGTCGGGCAACACTGCGGACAGCTCTGCAGTCAGCTCACGCTGAAGACGTCCCTTAGACCAGTGATGAAACGCTGCGCGTCTTTAAACGGCGTAAACGTACAACACGACGTTCTTGTACGTCGTTTGTCTTTCAAATGTGTGAGCGTACCTTTTTTTTCCCTTTATCGAACAAAACATATAAACAGGAAAATATTACATCACAATAGGACAAAAAGTAGTTACAATAATATGAATTATTTCACAATTAAAATTTACATATCCATAAAAAAAGACAAAATAAAAAAGCTGGAGATACAGGATTTAAGTTAAATTATATTCTCCACATAGTCTTCTGGTTTTGCTGGCTTTGGGATTCATACATGCTTTTAAAGATCCTAAATAGGATGAGAGAAGTGCTTTGAATACACTAACGTTTGGACGCTGGCGTGCAAATTTGGTACAATGAATATGAAATTTAGCAAATATTAATAGAAGGTTGATAATATACATTTTTTTCTAAACTTATTTCCTCATTTTGTGACATACCAAATAAAACATGTTGGGTGTTCAGTTTACAGGAAGAGTCAGTTTTGTTATTTATGGGATTGTTTAGATCAATCCAAAAAACATGAGAGTAGGTACAATCATAACCGCTAGACTAAAAACTTGGACCCGCGAACTAGTGGCCAGCGTGTCTTATTATGCACGCACGTTACACTATCAGTTACATACTTGTAAGTGGAAAGGCAGCGCTCCCTCCCTCTTTTACCATGCTGTTACATACATTTGTAAATGACTTCAAGTCACTGAAACATTTGGGGGAAAACGAGGAGAAAAGAAGAAGAAGAAAAGGTGCTCGCCATCTGTCTACCTAATTGTTTCTTTTTTGTGTTTGAATTTGATGCGACATTGCTACCACCATTCCACCAGTCTGAACTTTATCTTCCTTTCCGCGCATTCATTCCCTACCTTGTTTTGCATATTTCCTTGTATTTAATTGAAAATAAAGAAAACAAAACCCGTTGTGTCCAGAAGAACTGATTCAGCCTTATGTAGGTTTCCTCACCTGGCTTACTGCGCATGCGTCAAGACATGAACGAAAACTCGACGCTTCAGTAACGGGGTTTTTTTTAAGCGCTATGTTAACTCCGGAGCGGTAGGGGGCAGACAAGCCCAATGGAACAGAGAAACCCCGCCAAAACTACGGTCCACAGTAGAAGAGGACGCGTTAGGCCAATCACACGCCGCGCCTACCGTTACTGCGCGCGGGCGCCAGCGGGAGCGGTAGTATGTCCATCAAAATAAATCATAATCATAATAATAATTACATGTTTTAACTGGACTTGTAGACGTTTGTACCGTTGACTGGAGGTAAAAATCACGTAATACAACAGCCGTCACAACGCCCAGGTAAGGGTTGGTTAGGCCACACGATTCATCAGACTCCTCGGTAGCTGAGGGAGGTTGTTTACATGTGGGCTCCACAGCGTCGCAGTGACGCGTAACGGACTTGTGTGGCGTTTAAGGCTATTTACAGACAATGGTGAGGATGCAAGGAGGGGAGGTGATGAAGGCGGATGAGTTTTAATACTCGGGGTCAACTGTCCAAAGTAACGGGGAGTGCAGGAGAGAGGTGAAGAAGAGGGTGCAGGTAGGGTGGAGTGGGTGAAGAAGAGAGTGCAGGCAGGGTGGAGTGGGTGGAGAAGAGAGTGCAGGCAGGGTGGAGTGGGTGGAGAAGAGTGTCAGGAGTGATGTGTGACAGAAGGGTACCAGCAAGAGTTAAAGGGAAGGTTTACAAGATGGTGGTGAGACCAGCTATGTTATATGGTTTGGAGACAGTGGCACTGATGAAAAGACAGGAGGTGCAGCTGGAGGTGGCAGAGATGAAGATGATAAGATTTTGATTGGGAGTGATGAAGGAGGACAGGATTAGGAACGATTATATTAGAGGGACATCTCAGGATGGACGGTTTGGAGACAAAGCAAGAGAGGCAAGACGGAGATGACATCATAATTAGGCAGGTTTTCAATACGTTTTAATTGACGGAGTGTTAACTTTATGATTAACAGGTTTCTGGTTTGACTCTCAGTGCCAGCTCTCGAAAATACTGAGTTGGTCCACCAGCTCCCACCCAGATACCCATGAGCATAAGATTAATATAGATGTCAGGCGTGGCCCTTCTGTAGCTCTCTGCATACATGTAACATACTCAAAGAACATGCTACTTCTCAAAGAAGCCCTTTCCTTAAAAACATGCAAAAACTGATCTCTTTCCATCAGGGATGGGCATCCTGATCCAGAAAGGGCCGGTGTGGGTGCAGGTCTTTGTTCCAACCAAGCAGTTACACACCTGATGTTAAGATTTTCATTGGGAGTGACGAAGGAGGACAGGATTAGGAACGAGTATATTAGAGGGACAGCTCAGGTTGGACGGTTTAGAGACAAAGCAAGAGAGGCAAGATTGAGATGGTTTGGACATGTGGGGAGGAGAGATGCTGGGTATATTGGGAGAAAGATGCTGAATATGGAGCTGCCAGGGAAGAGGAGAAGAGGAAGGCCAAAGAGGAGGTTTATGGATGTGGTGAGGGAGGACATGCAGGTGGCTGGTGTGACAGAGGAAGATGCAGAGGACAGGAAGAGATGGAAACGGATGATCCGCTGTGGCGCCCCCTAACGGGAGCAGCCGAAAGTAGTAGTAGTAGTAGTAGTAGTAGTAGTAGTAGTAGTAGTAGTGGTGGTACTAGTAGTAGTGGTAGTGGTGGTACTAGTAGTAGTAGTAGTAGTGGTGGTACTAGTAGTAGAGAGACAGACTGTAAGGGTTGACTTCCCGATCCGTGATGTTCATTTCATTTCCTACTATGTGGTAAAGAAGCAGAATGGTCTGATTTGTGGCAAGGTGGCAATCTCCTCAACATGAAATGAAGGGATTTCTTGCAGCAACACTAGTTGAGTCATCATGGCCGTGTACGGAATATTTGTTGACAAAGATGTGTTAAACAAGTGTATGCGCGTGTGTTTGGAGAGGAGGTGTTTAGTCTAAACCTTGCCCCAGAATTATAACCTGTTAAATATTTAGCACCTATTCTCACATACTTATCAAGTTTACCTTGTAAGTATGTATATAGTGTATATACACTCTAGACCATGGTTGGAGATAAATGATAAGAAATCAAAGAAAGGTGAATCAGTTCATCTGGACACAACGTTTATTGAGAGAAACGTTTCGTCGCTCATCTGAGTGACCTTCTTCAGTCTCACCTGACTGCAGAGTCTCAAGTGACTGCACGTGTCCCTACCCTTATAAACAATACAGTGACTGCAGGTGTCCCCACCCTTATAAACAATACAATGACTGCAGATGTCCCCACCCTTATAAACAGTACAGTGACTGCAGGTGTCCCCACCCTTATAAACAATACAATGACTGCAGTTGTCCCCACCCTTATAAACAATACAGTGATATAACCAGCCAAACCAATGACCAGTTTCATGTGCAAATATGGGTGTGACCTAAGTTAACTAGAGTTACAAAGGCCATGTGTGCTATTCACAGAGGATTGGGGAATGTTTGCTATCACAACATTGTAAGATGGTGACAGATGTACTATTAGCCGCCCCCACACCCCCCCATTCAGGGATGGTCGTTCCCTCTTAACATAGAAGGCCTCTTAGTAGTTCCCGTTGCAAAGAAGAGCCACCCCAAGACCCTTATAAACAATACGGTGACTGCAGATATCCCCACCCTTATAAACAATACAATGACTGCAGATATCCCCACCCTTATAAACAATGCAATGACTGCAGGTGTCCCCACCCTTATAAACAATACAATGACTGCAGATATCCCCACCCTTATAAACAATACAATGACTGCAGGTGTCCCCACCCTTATAAACAATACAATGACTGCAGATATCCCCACCCTTATAAACAATACAGTGACTGCAGGTGTCCCCACCCTTATAAACAATACAGTGATATAACCAGCCAAACCAGTGACCAGTTTCATGTGCAAATATGGGTGTGACCTAAGTCAACTAGAGTTACAAAGGCCATGTGTGCTATTCACAGAGGATTGGGGGATGTTTGCTATCACAACATTGTAAGATGGTGACAGATGTACTATTAGCCCCCCTGTTCAGGGATGGTCGTTCCCTCTTAACATAGATGGCCTCTTAGTAGTTCTCAGTAGTTCCCGTTGCAAAGAAGAGCCATCCCAAGACTTTGAATAAATATAGGCCTGTAGCTTTAACCTCTCTTGTTATGAAGTAATTTGAAAAACGGATTAAAAAGAAATTTCTGGACAGGACGGAGCATCTTCTCTTCCTGTTACAGTTTGCGACCAGGATGCGACCATAACGCTGCTTAACTTTGTAGTCACTTACACCCCTTTTCCATAACATGGTACCGGCTCAACTTGACTCGACTCGACTCGCAGAGTGTTGTTTTCCATCACAGTAACAGTACCCCCTCAGTGTAGCTGGTCTGCACTGATTTTAGTACCCGCTCCAGTTTTTTTGAAACCTTGACAAAGGTGGTACCAGAAAAGTGGTAACAGTTGCCAAAATGCGGGTACTTTCCAGTATTGGAAAACGAAAAGGCGAGTCGAGTTGAGCCGGCACCATGTAGTGGAAAAGGGGCATTTAGAGGGCGATAACAACCATGCCACACTGTTGTTCGTAGACTCCTCATCAGCCTTCAGTACCATACAGCCTCGCCTGCTAGTGCAGAAGTTTGTGGAACGTTTTGAGTTGGACACCAACACTGTTGGATGGAGTTTGGACTTCCTCACCTACAGATCTCAGAGAGTGAGAGAGAATGGACACTTTTTTGGCTTGACTTCCACGTCAACCAGCTCCTCTCAGGGCTGTGTCCTCCCTCCTCTCCTATACATCCTGTACACTAATGACTGTCGCAGTGAGTTCAACAATCATCGCATTGTGAAATCTGGAGATGACATAGTGAGAGTGAGCCTGCTGAAGGAGAATGAAATGTCCTATGGTCCTGTCATAGACTATTTCTCCAAATGGTGTCAGGAAGCCAATTTGCTATGCAAAAAAAAGCCAGCAGCCCCTTTTTTGTCTGAGGAAGCTGGCTAAGTGCGGTGTGGACAGGTCCCTGATGACTTTGTTCTACAGATCTTTTGTTGAGTCGGTCATTACTTTTCTTTTATCGGTTGGTATGCCTCTCTCAATCTTAAACAGAAAAATGCACAAACAAAGGTGATCAAGGTGTGCAGTAGTATCACAGGTACCCAACAGAAAAGTCTGTCTGATTTATACAACAAGTGGAAGTTAAGGAAAGCAGAATCCATCCTGTCTGACAGCACCCAGTCCCTGCACCTAGAGTTTCACACCTTGCCTTCTGCTTCCCGCTTCAAATACCCAGTAGTCAAAACCAACAGATACCAACACTCCTTCATATCCTCAGCAATTTCACTGCTAAACTCCAGTAGTTAGGGCCCTGACACACCAGACTGACGGCCAGCCATCGGCCAATGTCGGACCGTCAGAGAGCGTCTCTGACCCTAGTTTTTGCGATGTGTCCCACATTGTCGGGACTAGTCGGACCCTTGTTGGCAGCTTTTTGGCTGATTCAGCATGCTGAATCAGCGCAGCCCGTTGGTGAGAGAGATCACACTGATTGGCTGTTTAGTTTAGCAAATCAGTGCTAAGCTAGTAAGTCAGGGCTGTCAGCTGTAGTCTTTGCAGTGTGTTCAAGTGCTGCCTTTTGGCCCAGTCGGTTTGGTGTGTCTGGGCCCTTAGAGGTAACACCAGCTCCACCTTGTTAGCACTGTTAACAGTGTTGTTTACTGCTGCTTTGCTTCTCCTTGGCTTTGTTCTCCTCACTACATGTTGTATTTATTTGTATTTATTTGCCTTATGTGTTCTGTGGAGTGTTTGTATGTTTAAATGTTGAAATGTTGCCACTGCTACACAACAGTTGCCCCTCTGGGCCCCAGTTGGGGACAAATAAAACCTACTTGACTTGACTCTTTGACTCCCTGTTCAAACCAGCATTCCTCCCTATCAGTTCCTCCCGCAGCCTTGATGGATTGGCCACTGGTCTGTAGTTGGGTGTAGACGGAGTCCTGGCGTGACGTGTTAGCTCTCCTGTGTTGACACTGCATCCATCTATGTCTGTGAATGTTCTCATTCATCCAGGTCATGGTTATCCAAAGGAGTTGAATCAAGTGCAGCTGGACTTGGTATATATCAGTGAAGACGTTTCGCCTCTCATCCAAGAGGCTTCCTCAGTTCGTGCCTTTCTGACTAGACAAAGCTAGTCTGACTGGCTGCTGATGAGACCAGCCAGTCAGACTAGCTTGGTTGAGACTCTTCAGTTGAGACTGAAGAGGTCACTTCCTCTCAATAAACGTTGTGTCCCGATGAACTGATTCACCTTTGACTTTCTTTCCTGGATTACTGAGCATGCATACAGACAAACGATAAGAAAGCACTATTCTTCATTATGATCCGATTATGATGCTTGAATTTAAAAGCCTCATTGGATTTGATGTATTTATTTGATGTGGTAACGCAGGTTGTCATGGCAGATATCAACACTACTACCTTTTGCCTGTTGAGAAAATGCTCTACTACTGCAGGGAATTTACATCTATGATTGTACTTCAGTGCAGTTTGCCGTGGCGAGTTTGGTTTCAAAGCGAATGTCATGCTTTACTGCCCGTTCAGTCACGCCCGTATGTGTGCCCTGCTGTCTGTCTTTCGGCTGCAGGATGTCTTGTAACAGCAGCGTGACCCATATCCAGCTGTCCTCAGCGAGCCAGACGGAGAACGCCTCGGTACACCTCATGCCCTGTGAAATAGAGCACAACGGACGAGCCCACATCTCACAGTACTTCACAGCTACCGTCAAAGACCGCAAACACGGTACCGTCACAATCTTCCTGAAGTTTTGTAGAACTGTGCATGTCCAGACAGAAGGAAGCCAAGGCCGGTAGAGTCAGGTACACTGCAGATGTAAGCCTCACCTTACTTAAACTAAGACCGTTGCGGTTATAAAAAAGAAAAAGAAAAGGTAATGTACCTATTTGCTTAACAAAATTCAGTCTGTAAAGTCCATCATTTTCAAGCAATTTAGGTAGAGACACATTTAACATAAGAAATATCCATGCGAGGTGGTGCATTCCTCAAAATATTTAAATCCAAACTAGAATGAAGTAGTAAGGTCTGCACACTACATTGTTCCCAAAAGACCAGAGGAAAGGCCTGAGGAGGAGCTAACTGATTGAAATGTCGCCGAATAAAGTAGCTTTTCAGAACAATTTAGTGTGCGAGCTTCATTCTAGGTTTGCTATTTTTGTCTTGCACCTTGATCTACTACTACTACTACTACGACTACTACTACTACTACTACTACTACTACTACTGTTACTACTACTACTTTCGGCTGTTGCCGTTAGGGGTCGCCACAGCGGATCATCCGTTTCCATCTCTTCCTGTCCTCTGCATCTTCCTCTGTCACACCAGCCACCTGCATGTCCTCCCTCACCACATCCATAAACCTCCTCTTTGGCCTTCCTCTTCTCCTCTTCCCTGGCAGCTCCATATTCAGCATCCTTCTCCCAATATACCCAGCATCTCTCCTCCACACATGTCCAAACCATCTCAATCTTGCCTCTCTTGCTTTGTCTCTAAACTGTCCAACCTGAGCTGTCCCTCTAATATACTCATCCTGCCCTTCTTCATCACTCCCAATGAAAATCTTATCATCTTCAACTCTGCCACCTCCAGCTCCACCTCCTGTCTTTTCATCAGTGCCACTGTCTCCAAACCATACAACATAGCTTGTCTCACTACCATCTTGTAAACCTTCCCTTTAACTCTTGCTGGTACCCTTCTGTCACAAATCACTCCTGACACTCTTCTCCACCCACTCCACCCTGCCTGCACTCTCTTCTTCACCTCTCTACTGCACTCCCCGTTACTTTGGACAGTTGACCCCAAGTATAAACTCATACACCTTCATCACCTCTTCTCCTTGCATCCTCACCATTCCACTGTCCTCCCTCTCATTCACGCATAGGTATTCTGTCTTGCTCCTGCTGACTTTCATTCCTCTTCAGGCTCTCGTCAACCTGCACCCTACTCTCGCTACAGATCAGTGTCTTGCACATTAATATGTTCTGGATGTGTGCATACTTGGTTGCTCGTCTGAGGTATATCCCAACTCCCAAATAATTGGTCGTCTGACCCCTCCCTGCCCCAGCTTCCCTGCTTAAAGAACACATGTAACTACTTTATGATAGTTTCATGGCTGTCTTATGTGTATTCTCATTCCACGGGTAACAGTGCTGCTAGAGATGTGGAACAGCTGGGTTTGAGGTTAAAAGAAAGTTGATATTGCCTTGGTTTCACCTGATGTATCTAGCTAGGTCAGGATGGAGAGTTCCTGCAAATTCAAATGTAATCCAGAGCAAAGATAAATTAGATCAGTGGCGGCTGGTGCTAAACTTTTTTTTGGGGGGGGGGCGCAGTTTCGCTTGGCGCAGCACACCTGACAGCTGCTTTAATGTCCACACAGTCACAGAGTTATTAAGGACTATAGATTTTATCCGTGTTCGTAGACGGGCGGTGATTGACAGTTGAGATGAGGCGTGGTGGTGGGTGTGAACATGATTGACAGCCACGAGAACTGTGTCTGGGGCACACAGAACTGTGCCCCATGGAAAACCTGAAGAAACCAATCAGACAGCAGCCTCAGGGCTTACATCAGGTGTCGTTTGGCCGGCGCCCCTCACCCAGGAAGTATATGTATTCAGACAGAAATCCACCAAATACCATTTGAACCAATATTTAATGCTGCCGACAGACGCTCACAGACTGAAAACACTTTTATTTCATAATTATTTGCATTATACAACTAAATTATATTTAACATGTTTAAGTAGATTTTCATCTCTTGTTGACATTTTGACATGTAATTCTGTGGCAACGGGCCACTACCAGCCGCCCCCTTCAAACAACAACATGGTTAGCCGTGCCAGAATCCTGGTATAAAGCAGTGTTAGATATTTATAATAAAACCCGCAGCTTGAGGAAAAGGGCTAAAAAAGACACAAAGGCTCTGCCTATGCAACTTAAGACTCGGCATGTCATAACGCACAGAATGAACAGTGTAGCACCTTCCACTTGATTCTGCAGCTGTACAGCAGGAGGCCTTCATCTGTACGGTTCTAACGTGCAGCCTCGTCCTCTGTCCACCCCTACAGAGAAGACCGTGTCCTTCAGAGGTCGTGGGTTGAGAGGGCAGCAGATTGATTTTCCACAGGGCTACACCGGCCTGGTGCTGAAAGAGACCCACAAGCCTGCTTCAGACCAGGAGGTGAGCGGCACAAATGCACATCATGTCACGGCAGGTGACCCTAGTACAGGTGCTTTTTGTTGCAACTTCAGAACGACACCATGTAACATAAGCATGCTCGTGTGTGCCCAGGACCGGACAGTGAGGGTGTCTTCAGTGTTCGACAAGCTGACCTACTGGAACCTGGAGACTCCTCCAAACTCTGATGATGCAGTCGTCATGGCAATGGGCTGGCCTGAGCTGGCAGAGGCAGTGAGTACCTTTTAAGCACCACAAGTATAGCCAGAGGCAGAAAAAAGCAGTATGATCCAAGAGGACAAACTTGTGACATTTAAATCTTTTTTAAATTCATAATGAGGATTTATTAACATTTTTTGTTACCCAATATCAGCTACACGTAAGATAAATGAATTCACATGCCACTGTAACCAAGATCTTGATGCTGATGTTGTTCTGAAGCTTCAGTCAGAACTGATTATTTGAGAGTAGCATCATCAGTAAAAGTTCATTTCGTGGTTTAGTTCAGAATGTGTCCTGCACCATCAGAAGTCTGTCCTGCTGCTGTTGTCTTCTCAGTGCTTCTTCTCAATGAAAAAGAAAATGACAAATACTAATGCACTCACTCCTGCCTTGTTCTATTACAACATTACATCGAGGGGCGTCCGGGTGGCATGGTGGTCTATTCCATTGCCTACCAACATGAGGATCGCCGGTTCGAGTCCCCATGTTACCTCCAGCTTGGTTGGGCATCCCTACAGACACAATTGGCCGTGTCTGCAGGTTGGAAGCCGGATGTGGGTGTGTCCTGGTCGCTGCACTAGTGCCTTCTCTGGTTGATCGGGGCGCCTGTTCGGGGGGGGGGACAGCGTGATCCTCCCACGTGCTACGTCCCCCTGGTGAAACTCCTCACTGTCAGGTGAAAAGAAGCGGCTGGTGACTCCACATGTATGGGAGGAGGTATGTGGTAGTCTGCAGCCGTCCCCGGATCAGCAGAGGGGGTGGAGCAGCGACCGGGACGGCTCGGGAGAGTGGGGTAATTGGCCAAGTACAACTGGGGAGAAAAAGGGGGTAAAATTCCAAAAAAGAAAAAGAAGAATATTATATGGAAATACAAAGACAGGGGTGTTTTCTTTCTTCACAGATCCATGGGCCGATAGAAGACTGATGGCAGATCTGTTCCAGGACTTGGAGTGTTGTCAGCCACTTTGTGACTGTGGCGGGGCATCCTGGCTGAACACGCCCTGTCTGAGCATGAGAGAAATGAAGTGTGACGCATTTTGGCTAATGACAACAACCAGCAGAAGAACCGGAAAGCTAAAGAACTTGCCTCATTAGTGCTTGTTCCTGTTAAGGGGCCACAAGCTTTTTACAGGTTAATATTTGTGAACTGTACCATCTGTAAGAGATACAAAAATCATGAAGATTGTCCGTATTGTGTACTAAACTGAAACACTGAAATACTTCACAACAGTCCAGTGAATGAGTAATTTTTGTGTAAGCGTACAGTTATGTTTGGCACGTTTCATTTAAGGTGACCTGACTGGTGCTTAAGGCCAAAACACAAGCAGCATCCTGCACCCACGTCTACGTGGTGGTGAACTGAACCTGCTGCAGCTGCTCAGACCACCGCCCTGTCCTCCCACACTGATGCTCTTGCACAGCTGTTTTCTCTGAGGAAAAAAGTATTCCCACATATGATGAGCATCTGGTGCGGCACGGGGGCGCAGTGGTTAGCGCAGTCGCCTCACAGCAAGAAGGTCCTGGGTTCGAGCCCCAGGGTCGTCCAACCTTGGGGGTCCCGGGTCGTCCTCTGTGTGGAGTTTGCATGTTCTCCCCATGTCTGCGTGGGTTTCCTCCAGGGCTCCGGTTTCCTCTCACAGTCCAAAGACATGTAGGTCAGGTGAATCGGCCGTACTAAATAGGTTTGAATGTGTGTGTGGGGGTGTCTGCCCAGTGATGGACTGGCGGCCTGCTGCCCAATGACTGCTGGGATAGGCTCCAGCATCCCCGTGACCCTGAGAGCAGGATAAGCAGGTCGGATGGATGGATGAGCATCGGCTGGTGCCTTCCATTTGTGGTAGAGATGGGGCATGATGGGGGGGGGGGCGTTGGATTCAATGCTCTGCTCACGCGTGTGTGTAAATTCAAAATGGGGAAACAACTTCCCCAAAAGGTTTAAAAAGTACAATCCGGGATTCTTTTTTCACTTGTGACAACTATCAGCGACCAGTGGAAATTGCAATTAATGACATCTCACAATTTGTCAAGCTAGCTAACACAGATGCAGACACGTCAAGTGAGGAGGTAATCATGTTATAAAACACTAGCATATTCATAACTCAGCATACATCGCTATATATTTAATGACAATGCCGCTTACTTGTCCTACGATAACATGGCAAGCTTGTGATGCCGAGCTGGCCGTGTATACCTTCTCTACCCTGTATTATCTTTTATCCTATATCATCTTAATCTTTAGAGAGGTGGCAAACATGTGACTATAAAGTAGCCGTGTTATTTCTATGCCTTCATAGCATCAATATAGAGACCCTGGCACTGGATATCGGACTGATACCGGGCTGAAATGGAACACTGGTATCAGAGACTTTACCCAAGACTAAAATCTCACACCAAATGTCATGAGTAACATCCATCCATTATCCAAACCGCTTATCCTGCTCTCAGGGTGGCGGGGATGCTGGAGCCTATCCCAGCAGTCACTGGGCAGCAGGCGGGAAGACACCCTGGACAGGCCATCACAGGGCCAACACACAATTGGATATACGGATGAGGAATTTTTAAAACAACAATATAAAAATGGTGCTAATTACAGAGCAACATTGGAAGGAATATGCGAAAAGGTTTGTATGTCCTGGCTATCTAATGATCTGAGGGTCATCAAACAAGAAATATAGTCCCAAAAATGATCCCAGATTGGTCCCCTAATATGGTTTCTATCAGTCATCCTGATCAACATGGGTTCAGGCCAAGTCATATTCAGTAACATATAAATAAAAGCAACATGACTTGACTTACTATTGTTGACACATAGAAGCCTGCAATAATGCAAAAACTATGATTCTATCTCAAATCATTTGCTGAATGACTAAACGAAGGGTCTCAGTCTGCACTGTTCAGCAAAAGTAATGGATTGGATCAGTAGTTGGGATTGGCTGATTCGTACTTACGGTCGGTATCGCCAGTGAAAGTGATATCGGTGCATCCCTGCTTTATCGTTTTCGCCAGCTCTTAAAAAAAGTCAAGCCTATAATTTATTCTACTTTGGCGAGCCATGTACTTTTCGCTGGATGATGAGTCTTTTTGGTCCTGTAGTTTTGTGGAAGGACATTAGATTTTAAATGGCAGGGAGCCCCTCCAGGGGTGGCACAGTGGCGCAGTGGTTTGTGCAGTCGCCTCACAGCAAGAAGGTCCTGGGTTCGAAACCCGGGGTAGTCCAATTCTGGGGGTCGTCCCAGGTCGTCCTCTGTGTGGAGTTTGCATGTTCTCCCCGTGTCTGTGTGGGTTTCCTCCCACAGTCCAAAGACAAGTAGGTCAGGTGACTTGGCTGTACTAAATTGTCCCTAGCTGTGAATGTGTGTGTGTGTGGGTTGTGTGATGAACTGGCGGCCTGTCCACGGTGTCTCCCTGCCTGCCGCCCAATGACTGCTGGGATAGGCTCCAGCATCCCCGTGACTCAAATTCGGATAAGCGGTTTGGATATTGGATGGATGGCAGCCCTCTACTGGTTTTTTACCAAACAATTCTGGGCCGGAATACAGGATTTGAAGGCCAGAACCTGGCAATTTTTTGCCACGATGAAGTACACATTTTTACTGATAGTACCTTTAAGCCTTGCACAGAAAGCAAAATACTTTACATGTGCATGAGAATAACCACAGAGGGGTTCTGGTACAGCTCCAATGTTTCTTTTCATTTGAGGGATTGGCAACTTCCACAAACAGGAAAGAACCCTAGTGCAGGAGGTGTACACAGGATCATAATAATTAATACCCCAATTTGAAAAAGCTGCCAAAGTAAATTACACCTACAGTTTTCTCCTTCAAATTGCAGTTAATATATGGTAATGCATTTACAAGTAAAGATCTTCACAGAAAGTTGAATCAGTTCATCTGGACACAACAGATGTCCAAGTGTCCAGATGAACTGATTCAACTTTCTGTGACTTCCTCACCTGGATTATTGGGCATGCATAAAGACCAGTACAGATCTTGTGACAGACAAGAGGTGTACATAAAAAAATCATGAAGGCAGTAGAGGGATAAATAAGGCTGACCAATGACACACAATAGCTTTTTCCATCCTATATCTGATGTAAAATGCTAGAATTACACAGACACATATGTATTTACACTTCTACACAACTTTTAAAGATAATTTCCTGAAAAATGACAAAACCCTTAGCCAGAACCGCTTCTGATCACTTCCTAAGCACACTACAAATTCATGACATTAAAAGAAGGTACACGAGTGAAAATGAGGCCAACACATATTTGTTGCTGAAACATATGACTAACGTGGAGAACCACCTCTCACAACAAATAGTTTGGATGTGGGTCAGCTGAGAGGCGGCGGAGGTGGTGGGGATTTGTGAGGCAGGAGGAGCTCTAGGTCCCCAGTGATAAGTTTGGTAGGCTGCCGGTGGTTGTGAGCCTTGCGTATGTGCCGGTACAGGTCACCTGACTGGGTGTAGCTCCGATAGCAATAGCGGCAGACGTATGGGCGCTCCCGCGTATGTACGATGGCATGCCGCCGGAGAGTGTACGCGCATGAGAAAGTCTTTCCGCACTCCCCACACGTGGGAACGTCTTCCACGAAATTACCCATGGTGTCCTGAAAGTCCTGGAAGTAAGGGGGGTTTTCAGAACGCTGCTGGGTCGCAGGAGGAGGGAGGGATAAGGGAGTAAGGCCACCACAGGGAGAGGAAGAGAGAAGGAAGGAGGATGGAAGAAGTTCATGGGAATGGTGAATCATTTGTGGCAAGCTGTGAGGGTTGGAGGGAAGAGAATGGGAGCTAGTCAGCTCCTCTCGCTGGATGTCATCATCAAACTCATCGTCTACCTCCATCACCAGACCCCGGTCTTTCCAGCTCTCCTCCACCTCTTCTTCTTGGTCTTCATCTGATATTACGATGGCCTCCTCCTTCACTTTCACTGCCCTATCCATCATCTCCTCTTCCACCCTTGCTCTGCCTGGGGTCATGGGTTCAGAGCTCCTGTTCCTTATGCTTGGGGACAATACTCTTTCCCCTGAATCGCCTGTCTCTACCTCAGGCCCTGTCGGGGCATTGCTTGTGACTTGGGCCTGTGGAGTTGTGAGGAGGCCTGAGCTTCCGTGTTGGAGTAATATGGAGTTATGGATTCGGATCTGCGGATATGTATGCTGAAGTGGCGAGAGTGCTGGGTTTGTTGGCGAGTGTACCGACTGGGCATGGGAGGCCACTGCATGTGCGTTGGTTAATGTATGCATCTGTTGCAGTTTGCCCAGTGCAGGACTGTGGTCAGTCTCCAACAGTATCCTAACAGGGGTGTTGTACTGGGGCAGTTGGGGTTCGTCCTGATGGGGGCTTAGAGAGTGGCTGGACTCTGACTGGGGCAGGGGTATCACTGTTTGCCCGCTGGCCTGGCGTACTGGGACCACGCTGGAAGAGGAGGAAGGCTGCTGGTTGATGCTGTAGTTAAAGAGAGGGAGAGAAGGGGGCCAGGATCTTGAGCATCATTCACAAAAAATAACATGGGATAAGTACGAGATATTCAGCACGAATGGGTTCAAAATGATAACATTTGGGATCTTGAGAATAATTCCAGCACAAACTGCAGAGTGTTTCTACTTCCACATGAAGACTGGTCAATAACAAATACTCAATACTTATTATATAGTACCGGTGCAGAATGAGATCCCACAGCAATGGATGGTTTTGAATTTGATAAATGCTTTTCACTGTGCTTTGCATTGTAATCTTCTGTAACATACTCCATACTGTCTGACAAAAAATGCTCACCTTTGCTCAATTTGTTTAGGGCTTGCGTCAAAATTTCAAGCCACAACAAAGCGCTAATCAGAAAAGACTGAACAACCATCTCATATTTAGTGAGTACAGCCAACCGAGTGGAACGTTAGCATTTAAAAGCAGTTGAGAAATCTCATACCTGTGTGTCTCAGTGGTGCTGCAGGGACTACAGAGCATTGGCCCCTCTCCATGACACACAAGCCCTACCCTGACATCACCACATGAGGCAGGAGTAGGGAGTCCTGAGGCGAGCCCAAGTTCCCCTGCTGGAGGTAGGGGAGGGGCATCCACTCCTGGCTGTGTCGTATCAGCAAGGTCGGGGCTGAGAGGGATGTGTGTCTGTGTCCGTGCCAAACCCACATCTACCCTGTTCTCAGCTTTTATAGAATCCAAATGACCTCTCTCTGTTGCTATGGATACCGACGATGGCGGTGCTGCTATAGTGACCATGTTCGAGCATTCTGCCGCTGCATCAACCCCAGCCTCAAGTCCACTGTCACTCTCATGCTCTCGCCCTGCTTCTGCTAGATTTTGCACTCCATTGCTCTCTTCGGAGCGAGTGCTGTCTGCTTCGGCCAAAGGCCCTAGTTTCTTCAGACGTCTCTTACACACCCGCACCACCTCATTCATGTGCAAGAAACTGGCTGCTGCCAACACATCCTCCACCGGCAGAGAGGTGTCTAGCTGCAGCACGCCCTCATAGACGAAGTCTAAGAGAAGACCAAAGGCAGCAGCCGTGACAATGTCACTGTCCAGTGTCACACAGCTGTTGCTGGACCCGCTTTCACCACTCCCTCCCGGTGAGTCGGAGTAGAACATGGTGAAGAAAGGCGAGGAGGCGGCCAGAATGGCACGATGAGCGAGGAACCGGGATGAGCCCACTTGAACGGTGCAGTCGCAGAGGAAGCCTCGCTTGCGCTGGGAACGGAGGGCGGCTAACAGCTGCTGGGAGTGCTGGGGGAACTCCATCACCTAGTGGGGGGAGGGAGGGAGAGAAAGTCAGCGAAAGAGGCAGAGGTTGAGATTGTCTGAAAATGTGTGATGTGTCACTAAAGAACCAGGAGTATGCGGTTCATACCAAATATTCTTAGAAAAGTGAGCTAACATAATGTGAACGAATGGTATCTGTATTGGAATGAGTTTTATGAGAGAGAGAGAGAGAGAGAGAGAGAGAGAGAGAGAGAACACCTATTGAAAGGACAGGGAAGGTCTTTGAGCGATAGACGTAAGACTGATAGCGGACCAGCACCTCGCATCACAGCACTGTATTGCTCCGCGTTGCCATGGCGACCCAGCCTCGGGAACAATACCTCCAACTATAGGCAAGCTAACTTGATGAATTGATAGACAAGCGCGCCAGAGAGAAGGCAAATACAAATAAAGAAAATCAAGCATAGACACTCATCTATACGGGTTTCATGACCACAGACAGCAGTGGCGGAAACCCCGCTAGGTTAATCCTACTGATCCTTTCTTAAACCTATGGTATGGTATGGTATGGTATGGTATGGTATGGTATGGTATGGTATGGTGTGGTATGGCAAGGCTGGGCTAGGGTTAACTGGGTGGCGGGTCTAGCTTTAACTGTGTAAGCTAAATTAGCTCACCGTCTCGTCCAATAG
Source organism: Lampris megalopsis (assembly GCA_022114975.2). Lineage (NCBI taxonomy): Eukaryota > Metazoa > Chordata > Actinopteri > Lampriformes > Lampridae > Lampris > Lampris megalopsis. The sequence continues at coordinate 911,229 of JAJHIY020001376.1, forward strand.
CCGTGTGTGTCTCCAACTCAGAAGCAGGCAGTTTCCTCAACGGTGGTGGTTTCCATCGGCGACTCCTGGCAGGTAGCGCTGACTGTTGTCTGGAGAACGAGGTTTTTCCCCCCTAATGAACATAAATATTTACACGCAGCTGCTCGATGACGCTTCTTCTTCTACTTCGTCTTCTTCTTCCTCGTCGTCTTCTTCTTCCGCTGCTGCTTCGTCTTCTTCCTCGTCTTCTTCTTCCGCTGCTGCTTCGTCTTCCTCTTTTTCTTCTTCGTTTTCTTCTTCTGCTTCTTCTCGTTTAATCGCGGGTGGCAACTAGCGTTTAAGGCGCATTACCGCCACCTACTGTGATGGAGTGTGAGCCAGGGTTCCTTATTTCCATTAACACTGGGGGGAAAACTTACATTCTCTTCATTAACACCGTTTCTTTTAAGAACTCAAACAAAGCTTTATGTTTTCTTTACTCGATGCTAAATAAATTCTTAAGATTCAACAGTCCCACCCCACATTTCTTTGTCTCCTTCCTTAGCCCCCCCCATGTGTTTTATATTTCTGGCAGTGACAGATACTCTGTTAAACCGTTTCTTCTTCTAAGTCGCATTGGTAGTGTTCTGTTATGTAATAAATCAAGTTGAAAAGTAAATCTTGTCTCTGTGTATCTAATCACGTCTTGTCTGTTGTCTGCGTCATGGCTGTCACGTTCTGATCCTAGAACGTTCTGCGCATGAACCTTAACCCTCTAAACACGATAGACCAATACTGCCACCTACTGGCCCCGTCGGCACATATTACAACGTTCATATCGTCCCGATGGACGTTCCCCCCCATTAAGCATTGTTTTACTGAAGTCTGTGTCCTAACCTCATTCTTAATTGTTTGCGCTCTGGAGTTTTTTCCTTTGTTTTCATTCCTCCCACTTTTTGCTTTATTTTTATTTATTTTTTTTACAGATGACGTCCTTCGTCTCCTTCATCCCAATGGATGACGTTCCTGGACGGCACGATTTGGTCCAATCCGCATTCGATACCTCGGTGTCATGCGCCACAGTGCCATCAGGGTCTTTCGCTACGGGCGCTACAAAATAAAAAACGCTAAATTCGCAGGCCTCGAGTGTGCATGAGTGCCAAGTCTACGTCTACCTTTATACAGTTACGGCTTCTGATTGGTCTAGATCAGGGGTGGGCAGTCTTATCCAGGAAGGGCCAGTGTGGGTGAAGGTTTTTGTTCCAGCCAAGCAGTTGCACACCTGATCCCACTAATCAACCAGTAGAGTCTTTGCTGAGGAACTTGACTAGGTGACACAGGTGTGTAGTTGCTTGGTTGGAACAAAAACCTTCACCCACACCGGCCCTTTCTGGATAAGCTTGCCCACCCCTGGTCTAGAGTGTACACTCTAGACCCGTTTGCAGCGGGAGACGGAGGAGTAGAAAGTCATGATTATATTTGGGAGGGAGACTGGACATTTTCACCCAGTACGAATGACCAAAGTGTTGTGTTGCTAAGGGACCACTCGAAGACACGTCTGTTAGCGTACGCTTCTTTACTTCCAACAACCCACGTCACACTCCTTCTCCCCTCTTACATTCACTTACATCCTATCTTCTCCTCTAGCTCCGCCTACTGTCCTCCAACTGCATCAACTCAAGACATCACATATCCCCTTTGCAAAAGATAACATTTCCATCACCAACTATACAATCACTGTGGTGCTTATGCTGAACTGTATAAGCTATGAACAGTCTTACAAAAACAACAGAATGCCCTGACCATAAAACAAACAACAGTTTCGAAATAACAGTCTCATGCAGACACTACTAGGTCATTAAAAATAACAGTTTTGAAATAACAGTTTCATACAGACAGTACTAGGTCTATAAGAAATAACAGTCTCGAAATAAGAGTTTCATACCAACAATAGGCTACCCTTCTTTTAGTTTACCGTCCTCCTCACATAACATAGTCCTGTGCCCAAGCGGGCGGCCTCCTGACCCTGACTTCTCACAGAGGGGGCTGAGCATGTAGTGGGTCAGGCTGGACTCGGCTACAGTCTATGTCAGGCCCCTCGGGAGGAAGGGCCTGCCCAGGGTCTGCGTGACCCTGAAGGGGTAGGGCTGACGTGAGATAGGATGCATTCCTGGTGCGCCCATCAGACAGTCTGTAAGTGTACTGGCCTCTTTGCTCATGCACCTGAAGAGGGCGAGAGTACTTTGACTGTCTCTTACACAGTATACCTGGTCTCCTAACTCTGACCCAAGACCCAGGAGGAAAGTGCACCGCTTTTGCCCTTCTCTTCTTGTCTGCATACTCCTTCATCTTCCTCTCCTTCTCTTTCACTGTTTGTGCTGTGTTTTGTGCTTGTAGGGATGTGACAGGCTGTGGTTTGTGGAGGCCTGCCACAGAGTTTGGTGTGCATCTGACGTCCGTGCAACAGCTCTGCAGGGGAGCATTGAGTGGTGGCATGCCTGGTTGCCCTGTAGACCTGGAGAAGGTCTCTCGTTGATGCTGTCCACTCCTTTCTTTGATTTCTTTGATTGTGGCTTCGACTTGCGCATCCAACCCAGGCCACCAGTAGAGGTCCCTGAGACGTTGTTTCATTCTGACGATGCCCTGATGTGTCTCGTGAGCCAGTATCAGTTGTGGCTGCAGTTGCTGGGGCACCAGTAGATGGTGGTCTCCCCGCAGGACACATCCATCCACTACGGACAGTTCTGCTCTCAGTCTGTAGTAGGGTGTCAGTGTTGGATCCAGACCTGAGTGTGGCCATCTTGTGGCAATGAACTTGCGCAGCTGTGACTGAACAGGGCATGCTTGACAGGCCTCCTTGAATTCATCTGCAGACACAGCTGAGAAGCTGCCAATGGGTGCCACCACCTCCAGCTCGTCCTTCTGTCCCTGATCAGCAGTTAGCAATGGGAGCCTGGACAGACAGTCAGCTGTGACATTTTCTGTGCCAGGTCTGTACTGCATGTCATAATTAAACGACAGCAACCTAGCCGACCACCTAGCTATACGCATACCAGCTCTGTCCAGCCCCTTAGAGGAGAGTAGTGTAGTGAGGGGGCTGTGGTCTGTATGTAACATGAAGCGTCTGCCCACAGGTAGGTCCTCCATTTCTCTGTAGCCCAGATACACCCCAAAACGTCTTTCTCCACCTTGAAGTACTTCCGCTCTGCTGATGAAAGCGTGCGTGACGTGAACGCCACTGTTCTCTCGGAGTTGTCTGGGTGTATTTGAGTCAGCACAGCCCCAACCCCATAATCTGAAACATCAGTGGTTACGATGGTGGGCAGATCAGGGTCAAACAAGGTCAGCGTGGGACTGTGTACAATCAACTGTTTCACTGTTTCAAAGCTCTGCTGTGCACTTACGGTCCAGACATATGCAGCATCTCCTCACAACAGGCTGCGCATAGGCTCTACCACTGAGGAGTAGTTGGGAATGAACTTTGCATACCATGAAGTGAGCCCCAGAAAGGAGCGGAGGTCAGAGGCATCTTTGGGGGAAGGTGCCTGCAACACTGCCTCCACATGACAGGGGTCTGGCTGTATCCCCTGGGCTGACACCCTGTGGCCCAGGAAGCCAAGCTCTTCCTGCCTGAATTTGCACTTTGCCATATTCAGTTTCAGTCATGATGCATTGATGGCCTGGAGTACTGCTTGGAGATGGGCATCATGTTGTTCCCTGGTTTTCCCATGGATGATCACATCAGCCAAGTAGCATTGGCATCCGGGTAAGTCTTTCAGTATGGTCGTCATCATCCGCTGGAAACAGCTAGGCCCTGAAGCCAGTCCATATGGGACACATTTAAACCTGAAGAGACCCTCGTGTGTGATGAAAGCTGTGAGATTTCTGCTGTCCTCATGGAGCAGTACCTGATGATATGCACTCTGCAGGTCCGGTGTGGAGAAAACAGTTCCCCCTCTGAGCTCTGAAAACATTTCCTCCATGTGTGGGAGAGGGTAGCTGTTCACCACTATAGCCTTATTAGGCTCCCTTAAGTCCACACATAACCTAATAGCTCCCTCATTCTTTGCGGTCACTACAATAGGGGAAACCCACTCTGATGACTCGATAGGCTCTATAATGTCCTGTCTTTGAAGCTTCTCAAGCTCCTGCGTAACTGCACCTCTCACTGCAAAAGGTAGGCGGCACAGTCTTTGCTGAATTGGGGTCACATCTGTGCACACTTTGATTTTGTGAACAAATCCTTTTGCATAGCTCAGTGTCTCCCCATTGCCCTGTTCTGAAATGGATGAAACAGCGTCTGGGTGACGTGTGACTGGGGAGCAGGTCGGACTTGCAACCTAACCATTCACTAACTGCATATCAAGTCCAGCAAACAAGTCTCTGCCTAGAATGGCCGTGCCCAAGTGTGTAACATATGTATATCTCACTCCTCATACTTTTACTGGCGTATGACACAGTGGCATGTAGAGTTCCGCTCACAGGAATAGGATTGCCTCCGTAACTGACAAGTTTCAGCGTTGCATCGGGAAGGATTGAAACGGCAGTCCAGCATAAGTTCCACATTTTGTGTTGTCTGCCCCTCAACAGCCATCTGTACTGTGCACATTATTTTATTCCCAGTGCGAGCTACAGTGTCTACATTTAATATAGTCACTTCAGGCACAGGGCGCTCTACTTGTTCCACATCATCTGTAATTCCACTTACTCTCTTTGGCCTCCTACACGCCTTTGCAAAATGCCCCTGTTTCCTGCAGTTATTACAGCGGGCCGTCCTGGCGGGGCAAGATGGGTAGGAAGCTTTATGGTTGCGTGCTCCACATCTGAAGCACGTTAGCCCTTGTCTCGTGGCGTTGTCTCTCGTGGACGCTGGCGGTCCCCTGGTTGTGTCCACCGGCTGCACACCCACAGCTGCCGCGGGCGGCGCTGCAGCCGCAGTTCATGATTTTAGCATTAGATGTGACGGATTCAATTAGTCCAGCAATAGTCACAGCCTTTTCCAGACTTAGGCCCCCCCAGCAGCAAACGCTCTCTTATCCGACTGGAGTTGGTCTTTTCCACCAACTGGTCCCGTAGCACGTCATCCTCAAACGTTGTAGAGTCGCACGTAGCAGCGAGTTCTCTCCGCGCGGACACGTACTGTGCCCCTGGTTCTCCGTGATGCTGACTCCGGTGTCTAGACTTGTATCTTTCAGCCACCACCTTAACAGCAGGAAGGAAAAACCTCGTCAGTGCAGCTACCGCTGCATCATAGGATTCATCTTCGCAAGTCAGTGTGTAAAATAGTCTCTGCCCCTCAGCACCGAGGCTGTGGAGGAGAAGCGCGCGCATTCTAGCTTCCGCCATTTTCTCCGCCGAAGCTCGCAGATAACTTTCCAAAGCACGTAGCAGCTTGACAAGCTTATCGAAGGCTCATCCGGAGACAGGAGGAAAGGTGGCACTGGGTTCACGTTCACAGCCATCGTCGCCGATATGTTGTGTTGCAAAGGGACCACTCGTAGACACAAGTCTGTGGGCATACGCTTCTTTACTTCAACAACCCACGTCACACTCCTTCTCCCCTCTTACAGTCACTTACATCCTATCTTGCTCTCTAGCTCCCCCTACTGTCCTCCAACTGCATCAACTCAAGACATCACACAAATTAATAAAAAATTCATAAAGATCAGATATGCCAAATTCCCTAACAACTGAAGAGTCCTTATCTCAGCCATGCCCGTCGGTAAAGAGCAACGAGACAAAGTCCTCAAGTTAGATACACTTGACGGTGTAAAGATCACAACCCTGGTAAAGGGCCTAAACTGAGAGGTGTCATTTCGAATGTTCCAACTAGAAACGACTGAGGGGGAAGTCAAGAAAGACATGGGGAGAGGGGGGGGAGTACTGTCATGGTTGTGTTTTGTTTCAGGTGTGGGAGCGCAGGAATGAAGAGACAACGAGACGGTTTCTTTTTTTAAGACTCTTGCTGGGTCGTTTTATTCCTTCCACTTAAACACAGGACACACCAGCATGCAGCGTGCTAACCAGCGAACAGCTCTTCCCAAAAGACCCACACCCCTCGCAACTCTCACCTCGCGAGCCCGTCTAACCTCACCCATTAAAGGGCCCGCAGAGCATTAAGGTGAATGTCTCAAGCACTTGTATGCAGTCGCCACGCCGGTTTTATTTTGAAAGGCTCACCGGTTTCTGCCATTTCTGTTCCTGCCCTGCCTTGCTCACCTGGTCCCCATTTCCCCGATTGGCTCCCCGGCAGTATAAGCTGGTTTGCAGTCAAGTGATTCTGATGACGCGCGAGATTCAGATGGAGGGCAGGAAGGGAAACGCAGAATGGACGAGGTGGAACTAGTTTAGCCCGAACTGTGGTAGTCTAGACGACATTATGAGAGAAAGGTGTAAACAGGAAGTAAGACATGTTGGACATGATCTTATGTTATGAAGAGTGCTAGTCTAGATGACATTATGAGAGAAAGGTGTAAACAGGAAGTAAGACATGTTGGACATGATCTTATGTTATGAAGAGTGCTAGTCTAGACGACGTTATGAGAGAAAGGTGTAAACAGGAAGTAAGACATGTTGGACATGATCTTATGTTATGAAGACTGCTAGTCTAGACGACGTTATGAGAGAAAGGTGTAAACAGGAAGTAAGACATGTTGGACATGATCTTATGTTATGAAGAGTGCTAGTCTAGACGACGTTATGGGAGAAAGGTGTAAACAGGAAGTAAGACATGTTGGACATGATCTTATGTTATGAAGAGTGCTAGTCTAGACGACGTTATGAGAGAAAGGTGTAAACAGGAAGTAAGACATGTTGGACATGATCTTATGTTATGAAGACTGCTAGTCTAGACGACGTTATGAGAGAAAGGTGTAAACAGGAAGTAAGACATGTTGGACATGATCTTATGTTATGAAGAGTGCTAGTCTAGACGACATTATGAGGGAAAGGTGTAAACAGGAAGTAAGACATGTTGGACATGATCTTATGTTATGAAGAGTGCTAGTCTACACGACGTTATGAGGGAAAGGTGTAAACAGGAAGTAAGACATGTTGGACATGATCTTATGTTATGAAGAGTGCTAGTCTAGACGACGTTCTGAGAGAAAGGTGTAAACAGGAAGTAAGACATGTTGGACATGATCTTATGTTATGAAGAGTGCTAGTCTAGACGACATTATGAGAGAAAGGTGTAAACAGGAAGTAAGACATGTTGGACATGATCTTATGTTATGAAGAGTGCTAGTCTAGACGACATTATGAGAGAAAGGTGTAAACAGGAAGTAAGACATGTTGGACATGATCTTATGTTATGAAGAGTGCTAGTCTAGACGACGTTATGAGAGAAAGGTGTAAACAGGAAGTAAGACATGTTGGACATGATGTTATGTTATGAAGAGTGCTAGTCTAGACGATATTCTGAGAGAAAGGTGTAAACAGGAAGTAAGACATGTTGGACATGATGTTATGTTATGAAGAGTGCTAGTCTAGACGATATTCTGAGAGAAAGGTGTAAACAGGAAGTAAGACATGTTGGACATGATCTTATGTCATGAAGAGTGCTAGTCTAGACGATATTCTGAGAGAAAGGTGTAAACAGGAAGTAAGACATGTTGGAAATGATCTTATGTCATGAAGAGTGCTAGTCTAGACGACGTTATGAGAGAAAGGTGTAAACAGGAAGTAAGACATGTTGGACATGATCTTATGTTATGAAGAGTGCTAGTCTAGACGACGTTATGAGAGAAAGGTGTAAACAGGAAGTAAGACATGTTGGACATGATCTTATGTTATGAAGAGTGCTAGTCTAGACGACGTTATGAGAGAAAGGTGTAAACAGGAAGTAAGACATGTTGGACATGATCTTATGTTATGAAGAGTGCTAGTCTAGACGACGTTATGAGAGAAAGGTGTAAACAGGAAGTAAGACATGTTGGACATGATCTTATGTTATGAAGAGTGCTAGTCTAGACGACGTTATGAGAGAAAGGTGTAAACAGGAAGTAAGACATGTTGGACATGATCTTATGTTATGAAGAGTGTTAGTCTAGACGACGTTATGAGAGAAAGGTGTAAACAGGAAGTAAGACATGTTGGACATGATCTTATGTTATGAAGAGTGCTAGTCTAGACGACATTATGAGAGAAAGGTGTAAACAGGAAGTAAGACATGTTGGACATGATCTTATGTTATGAAGAGTGCTAGTCTAGACGACATTATGAGAGAAAGGTGTAAACAGGAAGTAAGACATGTTGGACATGATGTTATGTTATGATGAGTGCTAGTCTAGATGATATTCTGAGAGAAAGGTGTAAACAGGAAGTAAGACATGTTGGACATGATCTTATGTTATGAAGAGTGCTAGTCTAGACGATATTCTGAGAGAAAGGTGTAAGCAGGAAGTAAGACATGTTGGAAATGATCTTATGTCATGAAGAGTGCTAGTCTAGACGACGTTATGAGAGAAAGGTGTAAACAGGAAGTAAGACATGTTGGACATGATCTTATGTTATGAAGAGTGCTAGTCTAGACGACGTTATGAGAGAAAGGTGTAAACAGGAAGTAAGACATGTTGGACATGATCTTATGTTATGAAGAGTGCTAGTCTAGACGACGTTATGGGAGAAAGGTGTAAACAGGAAGTAAGACATGTTGGACATGATCTTATGTTATGAAGAGTGCTAGTCTAGACGACGTTATGAGGGAAAGGTGTAAACAGGAAGTAAGACATGTTGGACATGATCTTATGTTATGAAGACTGCTAGTCTAGACGACGTTATGAGAGAAAGGTGTAAACAGGAAGTAAGACATGTTGGACATGATCTTATGTTATGAAGAGTGCTAGTCTAGACGACATTATGAGAGAAAGGTGTAAACAGGAAGTAAGACATGTTGGACATGATCTTATGTTATGAAGAGTGCTAGTCTACACGACGTTATGAGGGAAAGGTGTAAACAGGAAGTAAGACATGTTGGACATGATCTTATGTTATGAAGAGTGCTAGTCTAGACGACGTTCTGAGAGAAAGGTGTAAACAGGAAGTAAGACATGTTGGACATGATCTTATGTTATGAAGAGTGCTAGTCTAGACGACATTATGAGAGAAAGGTGTAAACAGGAAGTAAGACATGTTGGACATGATCTTATGTTATGAAGAGTGCTAGTCTAGACGACATTATGAGGGAAAGGTGTAAACAGGAAGTAAGACATGTTGGACATGATCTTATGTTATGAAGAGTGCTAGTCTACACGACGTTATGAGGGAAAGGTGTAAACAGGAAGTAAGACATGTTGGACATGATCTTATGTTATGAAGAGTGCTAGTCTAGACGACGTTCTGAGAGAAAGGTGTAAACAGGAAGTAAGACATGTTGGACATGATCTTATGTTATGAAGAGTGCTAGTCTAGACGACATTATGAGAGAAAGGTGTAAACAGGAAGTAAGACATGTTGGACATGATCTTATGTTATGAAGAGTGCTAGTCTAGACGACATTATGAGAGAAAGGTGTAAACAGGAAGTAAGACATGTTGGACATGATCTTATGTTATGAAGAGTGCTAGTCTAGACGACGTTATGAGAGAAAGGTGTAAACAGGAAGTAAGACATGTTGGACATGATGTTATGTTATGAAGAGTGCTAGTCTAGACGATATTCTGAGAGAAAGGTGTAAACAGGAAGTAAGACATGTTGGACATGATGTTATGTTATGAAGAGTGCTAGTCTAGACGATATTCTGAGAGAAAGGTGTAAACAGGAAGTAAGACATGTTGGACATGATCTTATGTCATGAAGAGTGCTAGTCTAGACGATATTCTGAGAGAAAGGTGTAAACAGGAAGTAAGACATGTTGGAAATGATCTTATGTCATGAAGAGTGCTAGTCTAGACGACGTTATGAGAGAAAGGTGTAAACAGGAAGTAAGACATGTTGGACATGATCTTATGTTATGAAGAGTGCTAGTCTAGACGACGTTATGAGAGAAAGGTGTAAACAGGAAGTAAGACATGTTGGACATGATCTTATGTTATGAAGAGTGCTAGTCTAGACGACGTTATGAGAGAAAGGTGTAAACAGGAAGTAAGACATGTTGGACATGATCTTATGTTATGAAGAGTGCTAGTCTAGACGACGTTATGAGAGAAAGGTGTAAACAGGAAGTAAGACATGTTGGACATGATCTTATGTTATGAAGAGTGCTAGTCTAGACGACGTTATGAGAGAAAGGTGTAAACAGGAAGTAAGACATGTTGGACATGATCTTATGTTATGAAGAGTGTTAGTCTAGACGACGTTATGAGAGAAAGGTGTAAACAGGAAGTAAGACATGTTGGACATGATCTTATGTTATGAAGAGTGCTAGTCTAGACGACATTATGAGAGAAAGGTGTAAACAGGAAGTAAGACATGTTGGACATGATCTTATGTTATGAAGAGTGCTAGTCTAGACGACATTATGAGAGAAAGGTGTAAACAGGAAGTAAGACATGTTGGACATGATGTTATGTTATGATGAGTGCTAGTCTAGATGATATTCTGAGAGAAAGGTGTAAACAGGAAGTAAGACATGTTGGACATGATCTTATGTTATGAAGAGTGCTAGTCTAGACGATATTCTGAGAGAAAGGTGTAAGCAGGAAGTAAGACATGTTGGAAATGATCTTATGTCATGAAGAGTGCTAGTCTAGACGACGTTATGAGAGAAAGGTGTAAACAGGAAGTAAGACATGTTGGACATGATCTTATGTTATGAAGAGTGCTAGTCTAGACGACGTTATGAGAGAAAGGTGTAAACAGAAAGTAAGACATGTTGGACATGATCTTATGTTATGAAGAGTGCTAGTCTAGACGACGTTATGAGAGAAACGTGTAAACAGGAAGTAAGACATGTTGGACATGATGTTATGTTATGATGAGTGCTAGTCTAGATGATATTCTGAGAGAAAGGTGTAAACAGGAAGTAAGACATGTTGGACATGATCTTATGTTATGAAGAGTGCTAGTCTAGACGATATTCTGAGAGAAAGGTGTAAGCAGGAAGTAAGACATGTTGGAAATGATCTTATGTCATGAAGAGTGCTAGTCTAGACGACGTTATGAGAGAAAGGTGTAAACAGGAAGTAAGACATGTTGGACATGATCTTATGTTATGAAGAGTGCTAGTCTAGACGACGTTATGAGAGAAAGGTGTAAACAGAAAGTAAGACATGTTGGACATGATCTTATGTTATGAAGAGTGCTAGTCTAGACGACGTTATGAGAGAAACGTGTAAACAGGAAGTAAGACATGTTGGACATGATCTTATGTTATGAAGAGTGCTAGTCTAGACGACATTATGAGAGAAAGGTGTAAACAGGAAGTAAGACATGTTGGACATGATCTTATGTTATGAAGAGTGCTAGTCTAGACGACGTTCTGAGAGAAAGGTGTAAACAGGAAGTAAGATATGTTGGACATGATCTAGAGTGCTAGTCTAGATGACGTTCTGAGAGAAATGTGTAAACAGGAAGTAAGACATGTTGGACATGATCTTATGTTATGAAGAGTGCTAGTCTAGACGACATTATGAGAGAAAGGTGTAAACAGGAAGTAAGACATGTTGGACATGATCTTATGTCATGAAGAGTGCTAGTCTAGACGACGTTATGAGAGAAAGGTGTAAACAGGAAGTAAGATATGTTGGACATGATCTAGAGTGCTAGTCTAGATGACGTTCTGAGAGAAATGTGTAAACAGGAAGTAAGACATGTTGGACATGATCTTATGTTATGAAGAGTGCTAGTCTAGACGACATTATGAGAGAAATGTGTAAACAGGAAGTAAGACATGTTGGACATGATCTTATGTTATGAAGAGTGCTAGTCTAGACGACGTTATGAGAGAAAGGTGTAAACAGGAAGTAAGACATGTTGGACATGATCTTATGTTGGATATGTTGGAAATGATCTTATGAACAGTGGTTTTTTGACGAAGTGGTCACTGAGCACACGCGCGTTATCCTCCCGCCGCAGAGGACGGTCCCAAGACCTTTTTCCCGGCGTCTTCGGTCAGTTTCTTGCATTTCCCCCCTCATGAACAACAACTTTTGGTACTCAATAAAACTCCTTGTGGTTTCTCAGTTAATGACGCCAAACATAGGCATTTCCAAAGGTTGTGGTAGTGCTTCCTATGTAGAAAATCACTTCATGCCCTCCATCTGTAGTTCGTGACGTCATAAGCAAACAACGTATAGAGCCCTGGGGTAGTCCAACCTTGGGGGTCGTCCCGGGTCGTCCTCTGTGGGGAATTTGCATGTTCTCCCCGTGTCTGCGTGGGTTTCCTCCGGGGGCTCTGGTTTCCTCCCACGGTCCAAAGACATGTAGGTCAGGTGGATCAGCCGTACTAAAGTGTCCCTGTGTGTGTGTGTGTGTGTGTGTGTGTGTGTGTGTGTGTGTGGGCCCTGTGATGGCCTGGCGGCCTGTCCAGGGTGTCTCCCAGTGACTGCTGGGATAGGCTCCAGCATCCCCGCGACCCTGGCAGTAGGATAAGCGGGTTGGATGATGGATGGATGATGGACTTATCTAGGGGTGTACACGGAGAGAGGAGTGCTTCACTATATGCAGATGACGGGGCAGCCTGGAAAAGATGGGGACATGTTAAGCACTCTTTACAGATTGTTTACAGTCGGACATTTTGTAACCGAGGTTTCAAGGTGTCAGTTACTCAAGCCTGTTATATGTTTTCACACCAAAGAACACCAGTTACCATCCACCTGTAACGAGCTGTGGTTACCTGTTAGCTGCGTTAGCTTAGTGCTAGCTAGGCTGCACCGGGATAGCTTAGCATAGAATCATTCAGACGAAGTCAATAGTAGGATTTCGCACTTGTGCCACTTTAATAGCCTATACTTGCCACCATACAATGCTTGGTTACGACGGCACTATGACCTTTGACCACACATGTAGACTGATACTCAGTTGTACAGCTGTTACTAAGGAGAGGAACGTTACTGTGTTGTACAACAGCCAGGTAGACTGGAGTGACGCTGGCTCCAGCGATGAGTCGCAGTACATAAATGAAGCGCCACCCAGTGACCAACTATGGTACTACAACCAAAATACTGTCCCAAAACACAGTAGGTATATTTCTGACTGTTACAAATTCATTTCTATACGGACAACCTAGAGAGAGTGTCAGAATTCAGATATTTAGGGCTATGCTCTGATAAAGAGAACACGTGGAATTCTCATATAAAGCACACAGAAACAAAATGTAAGAAAGTTTCACACCTGATGGGGAATGCATGTGGTTATGACTGGAGGCTGATAAACCTTCACTGTTAAATATATACGTATATACCAGGCATTCATAAGATCCACTGTTGAGTAAGTGGGAAAGCAGGTAAAACAACTCAAAGAAGGTTGAATCGGTTCATCTGGGCACAACTCTAGCTGGATTGTTGAGCATGCGTAGTCGAGACGTGTAGAACAACATGACGTGGACTAGACAGGGTCCAGGTCAGAGCATTAAGAGTAAGTTTCGGGGCTAGGAGTAGAAGCTGGTGAGGTGCAGTTACATCCTGGACAAGAGAACGTGTCAGAAGACGCGGGGTTCGACTGAAAGGATGTGGGGTGGAACAGACCACCACTGAGGTGTTTAATGAATGCTGGCAGTAAACTGAGCTCGATGATGGACGTCTCGGGTGGAATATAGGTAAGACTGCAGAAAAGACTGGTCTGAAAAAATTAAGCTGTAGTCCATCTGTTGTTTTAAGTGATGTTCCTCCACGGACTCTCCTAGATCCATATGTTCATGTACAGCTCCTAGAAGAAAAGAAGAACTGGGCAGTGACCCACAACATTCGTCATATTGTTAAACATCAAGCTCAGAGACGATTCTGTAGATTCTGACAATATATTGAAGAATCCTGATGATGGGCATGTGGGGACTGGTATATATACCAGAAGCTAAGGTTACTATACTGTATATCACAGACTGACTGAAAGATGTTCAATGTTTTCCGCAGAAACCATGGCAGTCGCTTTTGGCCTTCAGTGGCTGGAGCGAGTAGAGTCGTTAAAACATCGTGTGCTCAGACCCAGCTCTCTGAGTTGGTCATGACGGCAGATGGCCAGAGAAGATCTCATCAGACATGACAGATGATGGGTACAGAAGTGCAGTTTTGTCGGATCCCTGCTCATATGGCTGTTAAAGGTGATGAACAAGCAGACAATTTGGCAAAGAAGCCTCTTAAAGTGCACGACAACCAAGTGATAAAGTAGCTTATGGAGAGGCAAGCTCATTAATCAGAACAGCCATAATTAACTTCTGGCAGACGGAATGGGATACAGACAATAAAGGGACACATTATTATACAGAAGTCAGCTAATGCCAAACAGTTTTTAAAATGTATTTACTTTTTTGGGGGGGTTTCCCCCCTTTTTTCTCCCCAACTGTATCCCCCACTCTTCCGAGCCGTCCCGGTCTCTGCTCCACCCCCTCTGCCGGGGGGGGGGGGCTGCAGACTACCACATGCCTCCTCCGATACATGTGGAGTCACCAGCCGCTTCTTTTCACCTGACAGTGAGGAGTTTCACCAGGGGGACGTAGCGCGTGGGAGGATCACGCTATCCCCCCCCCCCGAACAGGCGCCCTGACCGACCAGAGGAGGCGCTAGTGCCGCAACCAGGACACATACCCACACCCGGCTTCCCACCCGCAGACACGGCCAATTGTGTCTGTAGGGACGCCCGACCAAGTTGGAGGTAATACGGGGATTCGAACCGGTGATCCCCATGTTGGTAGGCAAGGGAATAGACCGCCACGGTACCCGGACGCCCCCAGACAGTTTAAAGGACTATATCGTGACCTCAGAGAGGAGCTAGTCATTACACGGTGAAGGTTCGCGCATGCAGGCTTTCACTCCATGTTGTATACGAAGAGGAACAGTCAATCAAACCTGTGTCAGTAGTGTAACACGCCGGAAGAGGTAGAACCCATTATCATGCCTTGTAGTAAGTATACTTCAGAGAGGGAGACATTAAGAAATGTAGTACATGAGCCAGGGCAGGAATGGAGTTAGAAATCCCTGCCCAGCAGGGGACGGGACGTCAGGGGGAGCAGAAGGGGGCTGATAAGTTATCTACTGCAGACGGTGTAGGAACAGACGCCATGTCTTCTCTTCTTCCTCTCTTTTAAACCAGTGTTTCTCAACCCAGTCCTCAAGGACCCCCTATCCTGCAGATTTCCTTTGCAACCCTGAATAGGTACCTGTTTATAGTTATTCAACCAATCAGCAATGAATGTCAGAGTTTGCACACCTTGCATAATTAAGTGCTTTGAGATGATTGGCCGAGTAAGTACAAGCAGGGCCACCTATGCAGGGTTACAATGAAAATCTGCAGGATAGGGGGTCCTTGAGGACTGGGTTGAGAAACACTGGTTTAGACAATCAGCATTCTGACGATCTGATGACGCGAATCCACACACTCCGATGCAGTAGACGGCGGTATGCACCTTTAAAGTTGGTTTACGAGCCGTAAATAAACACAACGAAGAAAGAACAGTGCCACCTGCCGGTGGAAACCCAGAACAAGCAGGAAACGGAGCCTGCGTGTTTGTTGAGGTTTGTTTTGTCTCGTTTTTGTCGTGTCCGCTGATGTTACGGTGTGTGCTGGCCTTGGGCCGCTGTAACGGAACCTGAGCCGCTGCTGCTTACACAAGCACCGCGTGGTCGTGCGCCGCCACTGCAGGCCGTGAAGTGACGCAGAGCCCGGCTCCCGATGGACAGTGGCAGAAGAGCACAACGGGGAGGAGGAAGAAGAGGAGCGCGTGGTGGGGAGGTGAGGAGTTGTAGGGCTCATAACGGGGGGGGGGGGGGGGTGTTGGGTCAGTTTGTGGTCTTTATACTTGGAAGGCGGGCAGAGGGGCTGGTCAGGCCAGATGGAGTCCAGGTCCAGCCTGTTTTTAGACAAGCGTTATATTTAGGGCAGCGTTGAAGTGTTGTGTGTCTGTGTGTTATGAATCCGCCCTCAACAGGACAGAGATACCCGCCTGTCAAAGGCCCTGTCCTACGTTCTTCGCCATGGAGCCAACAAGATGGGCCTTCACCAGAGTGCAGGTAAGATGTACACCAACCGCTTTACAAAAACATTTGGTTTTTAGTGCACCGAGGCACATGCAAGTAACTAGTGCTTAACTGTCAGTTAGGAGGGTCCCTCCGGACTCCTCCTCGTAGTTGTGGACGTAACTTGATGTGTGCAACTTGAAACTCCTCGCCCGTGTGCTGGCAGGTGCAGGTGGAGGTGTGTGGACAGGTGTGTGCATGTGCTGGACATTTATCCGTGGTAAATCTTGCAGGCATCGCCAAAAACATGCTACTGTCAATAGCACGCGCCGACAGACAGGAAGCTGGTATGACCGCTGCAGTAGAACCCGGAAGTCAGTGGACACCAGTTATGCACAGGGTCGATTGGCCGTGTCTGCAGGTGGGGAGCCGGATGTGGGTATGTGTCCTGGTCGCTGCACTAGCGCCTCCTCTGGTCGGTCGGGGCGCCTGTTCGGGGGGGGGGCGGGCACTGGGGGGAATAGCGTGATCCTCCCACGCGCTGCGTCGCCCTGGCGAAACTCCTCACTGTCAGGTGAAAAGAAGTCTGCTGCCCTCCCCGGACTGGCAGAGGGGGCGGAGCAGCGACCGGGGCGGCTCGGGAGACTCGGGTGATTAATTGGCCAGATACAATTGGGGAGAAAAAGGGGGACCCCCCCCCCAAAAAAAAAACGAATTCACCGTGGCTGTAATGTTCTACTTTTTTTAGTACAGTCTGCTTTACAGCGGGAGCCGTGCTTTGCTGGCCTGCCCCTCCTCTGGCGGTAGAGCTACTCACATGGGGTTGCAGCCATGTCGCTGGACTGCTGTCAGCTCAGCAGGGGACAGTCTTGTAAAAAAGGAATCCCGGATAGGAATCTAATGTGTTAGAAACCACATCAGACTACATGGGAACGCTGCTCTGCTGTAATATTGAAGCATCTCCACATCGTCATCATCTCTCCATCCTTTTTCCTGGTTTGAGTAGGAACGTGTTTGCCGTTGCACCAGTGTTCCACCTACTTAACAGGGGCCTTTAGTTTCTTTCTGTGTGGAGGGAAGATCAAGATTCATCCGGTCCTCTTGGCCAAGTTTGGCAGTTCAGTGGTGGACAGGAATTCATCGGTTTCAGTCAGGTCTTCTGGAGGTTCAGATGTATATTCATTTGTATAAACCTGGGCAGCACGGTGGCGCAGTGGTTAGCACAGTCGCCTCACAGCAAGAAGGTCCTGGGTTCAAGCCCCGGGGTCGTCCCTCCTTGGGGGTCGTCCCTCCTTGGGGGTCGTCCTCTGTGTGGAGTTTGCATGTTCTCCCCATGTCTGTGTGGGTTTCCTCCAGGGGCTCCGGTTTCCTCCCACAGTCCAAAGACTTGTAGGTCAGGTGACTCGGCCATACTAAATTGTCCCTAGGTATGTGTGTGTGTCTCCCCGCCTGCTGCCCAATGACTGCTGGGATAGGCTCCATCATCCCTCCATCATCCCTGCAATCCATCCATCCAACCTGAGCAGGTTGGATGGATGGATATATTTGTCTAGAACTGTTTGTAAAAATGGTGAATTGGTGATATTGGTTAATTGGTTGATAGACAAGATCAGGCAGGAGTCTCCGTGGACTATCATGTTTGCAGATGACACTGTGATCTGTAGTGAGAGTAGGGTGCAGGTGGAGGAGAGCCTGGAGAGGTGGAGGTATGCACTGGAGAGAAGAGGAATGAAAGTCAGTAGGAGCAAGACAGAATACCTATGCGTGAATGAGAGGGAGGACAGTGGAATGGTCAGGATGCAAGGAGTACAGGTGATGAAGGTGTATGAGTTTAAATACTTGGGGTCAACTGTCCAAAGTAATGGGGAGTGCAGTAGAGAGGTGAAGAAGAGGGTGCAGGCAGGGTGGAGTGGGTGGAGAAGAGTTTCAAGAGTGATGTGTGACAGAAGGCTACCAGCAAGAGTTAAAGGGAAGCTTTACAAGATGGTTGTGAGACCAGCTATGTTATATGGTTTGGAGACAGTGGCCCTGATGAAAAGACAGGAGGAGGAGCTGGAGGTGGCAGAGGTGAAGATGATAAGATTTTCATTGGGAGTGATGAAGAAGGACAGGATTAGGAACGAGTATATTAGAGGGACAGCTCAGGTTGGATGGTCAGGAGACAAAGCAAGAGAGACAAGATTGAGATGGTTTGGACATGTGTGGAGGAGAGATGCTGGGTATATTGGGAGAAGGATGCTGAATATGGAGCTGCCAGGGAAGAGGAGAAGAGGAAGGCCAAAGAGGAGGTTTATGGATGCGGTGAGGGAGGACATGCAGGTGGCTGGTGTGACAAGAGGAAGATGCAGAGGACAGGAAGAGAGGGAAACGGAGGATCCGCTGTGGCGCCCCCTAAGGGGAGCAGCCGGAAGTAGTGGCAGTAGTAGTAGTAGTGGTGGTAATAGTAGTGGTAGTGGTAGTGATAGTAGCAGTAGTAGTGGTTGTAGTAGTGGTGGTAGTAGTAGTAGTAGTGATACTAGTAGTAGTAGTAGTGGTGGTGGTAATAGTAGTAGTAGTAGTGGTGGTAGTAATAATAGTAGTAGTAGTAGTAGTAGTGGTAGTAGTGGTAGTGGTAGTGATAGTAGCAGTAGTAGTGGTTGTACTAGTAGTAGTGGCAGTAATAGTAGTAGTAGTGGTGGTAGTAATAGTAGTAGTAGTAGTGGTTGTAGTACCAGTAGTAGTAGAAACATGTTACTTGACTACATATTCTGTGAAGACAGCATGAGTTGTGTGAATGGAATGGTCCAGAGCAGACAGATGTTGTGCTAATGGTCCAGAGCAGACAGATGTTGTGCTAATGGTCCACAGCAGACAGATGTTGTGGTAGTTGTGCTTAGCGTTTTGAAACGTGACTGCAGATAGGACCAACGGACTTTAGTGATTGTAAAGAAACGGCAGCATATTTTACATGTAGGTTTAAGCAGCATATTTGTAGTGTTCCACTGTTGGTCATGAAGGTGAGTCAATTTCAGATTTGATTTAATGTTCATTTTCCCCAGTATCTGTTCCCACTGTTTCAGCGTAACACCAACCCAATACCAGAGTTAGTTAGGTGCAACCTGCGACCGTGCGGTAGGCTCACGCTTTCAGTCCCGTCAACCCCTCTTTAATCCCAGCCACTTTATTAGCCACGCAGGTTTGCACACACCTACAAGGAGTTGATCCTGTGGTTTGCTTGTATAGATCACTCTAACCCTGATATCCATCCATTATCCGAACCGCTTAGCCTGCTCTCAGGGTCGCCGGGGTGCCTGGGCCTATCCCAGCACTCGTACTACCCTAGTCACCACAGAGCTGGGGGATTAGCATTTGGTTCTGCGTACGACAGGCTTTATAAAAGGTGGGGTCAGAAGACACAATGTTGGGTACATGCGTCTCGCACTGGGTGTGGCATCTGTTTGCTTCCGGACGCCCGAGCAGTCGGAATTCTTTGACTCGTCCAAAGTTTGAGATTTTAGGACTTTGTAGACTGCTGGGATTACCTGAAGTCCTGGAACCATGCTGAGATGATTCGTACTTTGTGACAAGGCACACTGTCCTGCTGGAAGTATCCGTGTGAAGAAGGGTGGACGTGATGATGAATGGATGAACCGGGTCAGCACCTGTTGATGACCCGGTTGAGGCTATCCTGTGAGGGAGGGACACACAGAGATTCTAAAAAACTTTCCACAAAGCTGCACGTTGTCTTTTGGCATGGCAGATGTGGGCTTTCCGTGTCATTTAAGTCACCACCCCATGCACATACCCAGGAGTGCCACACAATGCTGATCCAGGTCCATCCCGTGGACGAAGCAAGCCACACCCACCCTCGAACACGTGAGCGGTGTGACATCATTTACGACTTCATTAAAGCGGATGTGTTTGTGTTCGATATGATGGTCCATGCTGCCCCCCCCCCCCGTATCTGCGTGGGTTTCCTCCGGGGGCTCCAGTTTCCTCCCACAGTCCAAAGACATGTAGGTCAGGTGAGTCGGCCGTACTAAATTGTCCCTAGGTGTGAATTTGTGTGTGTGTGTGTGTGTGTGTGTCTGTGTGTGTGTGTGTGTGTGTGTGTGTGTGTGTGTGTGTGTGTGTGTGTGTGTGTGTGTGCCCTGTGATGGACTGGCGGCCTGTCCAGGGTGTCTCCCCATCTGCCGCCCAGTGACTGCTGGGATAGGCTCCAGCATCCCCGCCACCCTGAGAGCAGGATAAGCGGTCTGGATAATGGATGGATGATGGCCCATGCTTCACGTCCCCCCCCAACCCTCTGACAGGTGGTGCCATGTGCCAAAGCTTGACGAGGCTCTTACACACATCTTGATCTGACCTCCGAGTTTATTTTGCACGGTTGACCTACCCCCCCGGTTGGGCCTTTATATCGATATTAGGCCCGTGTATAGACTGACTCATTAGCTACGTCTGGGAGAGCTGTAATAATCTGTGTTCTCAACTGTAGTGAGTGTTTCCGGGTCAGTCTTTCATCAGCATATTCCCATCAGCAGAGAGAGTAGAGCGCAGGGCTGAACTGCCCTTCAGACTTTCACTGTGGACTTTCCTAATCTTTCAAGATGGATTCCTATCTGTGGAAGACCTCCTGACCCATCAACAGTTCCGCTCCTACTCCTTGGAGGACGTGGAAAGAGTTGTGGCCACCAATGACAAGCAGCGCTTCAAGCTCCGCCCCCACCCACAGGATGGCCGCCTGCAAATTCGAGCCAATCAGGGCCACACGGTGCAGGTAAGTGGAGCTGTTGATGGTGCCACCACGTGGGTAGGGCATGTGAGGTGAAGGTATTTGGGGTTGTGCTGGATGTCAGCCCAGTGTGCCCGGTGCTGATGTGGCCGTGCTTACAGGTCATACAACCGGTTTTTGTAAATAAACTGAATCTAGTTGTCCATAGGCTGAACTACGTCACCTACTTCATCTTTTTTATTTTTTTTGGGATTCCCCCCCCCCTTCATCCCAATTGTACCTGGCCAATTACCCCACTCTTCTGAGCTGTCCGGGTCGCTGCTTCACCCCCTCTGCTGATCCGGGGAGGGCTGCAGACTACCACATGCCTCCTCCCATACATGTGGAGTCACCAGCCACTTCTTTTCCCCTGACAGTGAGGAGATTCACCAGGGGGCGTAGCGCGTGGGAGGATCACGCTATTCCCCACAGTTCCCCCCCGAACAGGCGCCCCGACTGACCAGAGGAGGCGCTAGTACAGCGACCAGGACACATACCCACATCCGGCTTCCGACCCACAGACACGGCCAATTGTATCTGTGGGGCCGCCCGACCGAGCCGGAGGTAACACGGGGATTCGAACCAGCGATCGCTGTGTTGGTAGGCAGTGGAATAGACCGCTACACCAGCTCATCTTAGCAAGCATCAACACAAACAGCATGGGCAACTCTGTAGCTGACTGGTTACAGCGCATACCACATGGCCACATGGTCGCCACCATCACCGGTTCGATTCCAGCCGGCGACATTTATTGTCATACCCCTCTCTCTCTCTCTCTCTCTCTCTCTCTCTCTCTCTCTCTCTCTCTCTCTCTCTCTCTCTCTCTCTCTCTCTCTCTCCATTTCCTGTCTGCCTTTCACTATAGCTGTCTAATAAAAGGCAAAAATAATTTTTTTTTTAATTAATTAAAAAAAACGTAAATTAATTGTGTGAGATTTCTTCCATCGGGGACGTGGAACTATTTTCTGGGAAGGGGGCGTGGACTCCTTCACCCCTCACACCTTTAACCATTCTTTTGTGGCGCCCCGGCAGCCCCACCCGGGACAGCGCTGTCCACGGAAGTGCTGCTCAGACGGAGCTAGCTTTGATTCAAATAGTTGGAGAAGTTTACAGCCATTATGAAAACTACACAAGAAGACTTAAATGTTCACAAAGCATCTTTATTACCGACAATAAAAAATGGTTCATATCGGGGAGCCATAGCCTGTGTCACGCTGCGCATGCTCATCGATCATGAAACCTTAATGAAAAACTAAATTAAATTAATGAAATTAAATACGTTATGCGGCGGCACGGTGGCATTGTAGTTACTGCAGTCGCCTCACAGCAAGGCGACTGCACTAACTACTGCGTCCGAACCCCAGGCCGAACCCCAGGCTGAACCCCAGGCCGAACCCCAGGTCGAACCCCAGGTCCTTTCTGTGTCGAGTTTGCATGTTCTCCCCGTGTCTGCGTGGGTTTCCTCCAGGGGCTCCGGTTTCCTCCCACAGTCCAAAGACATGTAGGTCAGGTGCATCAGCCGTACTACATTGTCCCTAGGTGTGAATGTGTGTGTGTGTTGGTGTGGGGGGGGGGGGGCTGTGTGATGGCCTGGTGGCCTGTCCAGGGTGTCTCCCCGCCTGCCGCCCAGTGACTGCTGGGATAGGCTGCAGCATCCCCGTGACCCTGTGTAGGAGAAGCGGTTCGGATATTGGATGGATGGAAATACTTTATGGGTGAACAGTTGTTCTCGCTAGGTTGCTCAGGAGCCCCTCTTGGCTCCGGATGATGGGACCAGCAGCAGCAGACCCACACCACATGAAGCGTTGTTCTTGGCTCTTTCCGTGTTGTTCTCAGGTAATGGATCTGGAGCTGCGGCCGGTGGTGGCTGGCTCTGCCGACTGTCCTGCTGAGGCGGTGCATGGGTCTTACTTGCGCAACTGGAGCTCCATCCAGCAGCAGGGCCTCAGCCGCATGAAGAGGACACACATCCACCTGGCTCCAGGCCTGCTGGGGGAGGACGGCGTTATCAGCGGTCAGCTGTGTGTTGAGCGTGTGGTGTGTGCATGTTTTTAACTGAGGAAGACATATAGAAGTATGTCATCTGCATATCTGGTGATTTAGTCTGGTGCTTCAGACTGTCTCCATCGTTTACCCCTCTCTTTCAGGCATGAGGAGAAACTGTGATCTGGCCATATTTATTGATATCCCTAAAGCGCTAGCTGGTAAGATAATAATCTATAAACTACTGCTACACAACACTCTCTGCCCTGCTTTTCAGCAGTACAGCATCTCCTTTACGTGTGTGCGTGTGCGTGTGTGTGTTTGTTTGTGTGTGCGTCTACAGAGGGTATCCAGTTCTTCTGGTCAGAGAACGGTGTGTTGCTGACCCCGGGGAACAGTGAGGGCAAACTCCTACCGAGATACTTCATCCAAGCCTTGAGACTGAGGCCCACAAGTAAGAACAACTGCCCGTCTCGTCAGTGGCCAACTGAACAGATGGCTCAGGGGCTGACGTGTTCTGTCCAAGACGAGGATGGCATTGTTTAATGCAGCGAGTTCGGGGGGCAGCCGGGATCCGCCGCAGCCGGGACGTGCACCCGGGTCTCCCGCACCACGGGCGACTACGTTAACCAGTCGACTAAAGGGTCTGACCCATTAGTCAAGGGCTAGCGAGTCTACTCATCCGTGGTCGTTACACTACCCCCCTCCTTCAGGAAACGCGTTCCTCACGCCTCAGCATATCACCTCCCTCACGCCTCTGGGCGCACGCACTTCTGATGGCCTCACAGTCTCACCATCCGACACCAATGTAGCGAATTCGGGGGGCAGCCGGCAACCGCCGCAGCCGGGACGCAAACCCGGGTCTCCTGCACCACAGGCGACTACGTTAACCAGTCGACTAAAGGGTCCGACCCGTTAGCCAAGGGCTAGCGAGTCTACACATCTGTGGTCATTACAGTATTATAGCGTGTTCAGGTTCACCATGGGGTATGGGTAGTAGTTGTGCGCATGCAGAGGTTGGTTGGGAGATGTTTTGCACTTCCGGGGGGTGGTGCACTGTTGCCGGGTCTAACATTAGTGGGACGGGTCTAGGTGGAGAGAGAGAGACGACCTACGAGTTGGAGAAAGATAATGAAGGTGTGCACGGCGTGGCTGTGGCCTGCAGCAGCTGAGGATAAAGATAACGTTCAGTTGTAAGTTCTGTAAGCGTGTTCTTCAGTAGCGGTGGACACCACAGCTGGTGTCAGAAGTCAACTCGGTGTTGCACTAGACAGCCTTTCTTGGAACCGGAGGGCCGGGGCTGTTTCAGTCTTGAATTCCAGTTCTGTTTTTACATGGCATGTTTTATAGGCCTTGTTGGGTTTGTTAGATTAGCAAAATGTGTTTTCCGTTTTGTTTTTCAGGGAATATTTTCTCTTTTTCAATTTTGCTACTCAAGTTCCACCATGTCTCTCTGAAGTTGAAATTGTTTAAAAACAGTATTATAGTTGTTAACATGTTCATTTTGGTGTCAGTGAGTTTCATAACAGACACACTAACATGTGTAATGCATTAATATCTCAGCTGGGTATTTATCTTGACACAATATAGAGTTTAAAAACCGGCCGTCATTTTGACCGCCCTGGTCGTTTTAGGTAGATCTTGTTGTGAGTTTGTTTTGTGCGTCTGATGTTTATTTACATCAGATGACGTGTTGACGGACCTCACCGCAGGCCGTTATACCTGCCTTCACGTTTCGTGGCGTCGTCTGTGTGTGTATTCTTATGTTGATGCTTCTCCTTACTTACATTTAGAAGTTCGTTAAGTTTATGTCAGTTAGTCACCACGTTGTTCAGTTAATTAGAACATGAGGAGGAACACAGGCTCTGGAATGGCAAGCTAACTGTTGCTACGCACTGCTAGTGCTAGGCTAGCTTCCATGATGCACTGCTAGTGCTAGGCTAGCCTCCATGATGCACTGCTAGTGCTAGGCTAGGCTAACCTCCATGTTATTATGCACTGCTAGTGCTAGGCTAGCCTCCATTTTACTATGTACTGCTAGTTCTAGGCTAACCTCCATGTTACTATGCACTGCTAATGCTAGGCTAGCCTCCATGTTGCTATGCACTGCTAGTGCTAGGCTAGCCTCCATGTTACTATGCACTGCTAGTGCTAGGCTAGCCTCCATGTTGCTATTCACTGCTAGTGCTAGGCTAGCCTCCATGTTGCTATGCACTGCTAGTGCTAGGCTAGCCTCCATGTTACTATGCACTGCTAGTGCTAGGCTAGCCTCCATGTTGCTATGCACTGCTAGTGCTAGGCTAGCCTCCATGTTGCTATGCACTGCTAGTGCTAGGTTAGCCTCCATGTTACTTAGTGCTGCAGTGAACGACTTGTTCATGTAAAGGACTTTGTATGAGTACATTCCAGTAATTCAAGATGTATGTTTTTATTTGTAGTTTCAGAACCTGCAACGTTATTAAACCTGTGGGGACTGACTGTCTCCAGAGTCGTAATGTGAGGGAGGTGTTTACTCGTGCTGCCAGCTGGTCTTGCTCACCCAGCAGCGAGAAGGGGGGAGGAGGGGGGAGGACAGGACAACCAGATAATGTCACACAGTTCAACAGTTGATTCAGTTCATTTAATTTACAGTTAATGTCTATTGTAAATTAATTTATTAATGTCTGTGATGGGACTGGCGACCTGTCCAGGGTGTCTCCCCGTCCTCCGCCCAGTGAGCACTGGGAGAGGCTCCAGCACCCCTCCAACGGCCCTCATCAGGATGAGGCGGCTTGGAAAATGAATGAATGAATTGTGGGGGTGCAGGAATGAGGAGTCGAGTCCATTCCATTTACTCGCCACACAAAACAACACCGATACTGAACAACCTCTCCTGGCATCCAACTGACCAACCGCTAGGCTGCTGCAAACATGGCTCCACCCCGGAAACCCTAAGCAGTGCCTACGTCACCACTCTGAACGTCTGCCAGCCCCTGGTGAATCTCCCCTCAGTTGTGTTTCACCACAGAATGATCTAAAACTCATTTTAAAAGCAAATATATTGTAAGGATCACCTGAATAGGCTCAGTAGCCCTTGGCTAACGGGTCGGACTCTTTAGTCGACTGGTTAACGTAGTCGCCGGCGGTGTGGAATACACCAGTTCACGTCCCGGCTGTGACCATCCCGCCGGGCTGCCCCCCCCACTGCCCCCCCCCCTGAGTTCGCTACAACATGCAGTTTTCGGAGCGCGACCAAGACCGTCCTGGTCGTTCTAGTGGTGCACACTTCAATATTCCCTGTTTACTTACGTTTGGACGGGAGCGCCAACATGTAGCTGTTCAGTAGAAACCCATCAGTTAATCATTCGTTTATTTTTCATCCATTCACTCACTCACTCGTTCATTCACTCCTTCACTGAGCGTTTGCTGTGTTTCAGGGAGCGTCCTGCCGCTGGAGCACCGTGAGGGAGCTGGGGACGGTGAGGGAGCTGGAGCACCGTGAGGGAGCTGGGGCACCGTGAGGGAGCTGGGGCACCGTGAGGGAGCTGGGGCACCGTGAGGGAGCTGGAGCACCGTGAGGGAGCTGGAGCACCGTGAGGGAGCTGGGGACGGTGAGGGAGCTGGGGACCGTGAGGGAGCTGGAGCACGGTGAGGGAGCTGGGGACGGTGAGGGAGCTGGGGATCGTCGGGCTTGGCTCCTCCGTGCCTCGGAAACAGGATCATGATGAGCATTTTCCTTCAGGCCGTTTCTTAAATCCTGTAAAACCCGGGTTGGACTGGACTATCCTGCTTATACCATGGCCCTTCACCAAAGCATTCAAATAAAAGCATTCATTTATATGTCTCTTTTTTTCTTTTTACAGTTTGACCTCAGAATTTAAAGGTTATTGAACAAAAGTTAAGCTAAAGCTTGGGATGTTTACTGGCCTTGCTAATGAATCAGTATGTTGCCATGGTTACATAACAACTTTGTGGCCGCCATGTGACTTTACAACAATGATTAAAGTTGAGTTTAACTACACATGCATAATGTGAGTGATTATATTACACGGCTTTACCTGAACAAACAAGTACGTAAATAAACCTGACCAAACAAGTCAGTAAATAAACCTGACCAAACAAGTTAGTAAATAAACCTGACCAAACAAGTCAGCAAATAAACCTGACCAAACGAGTCAGCAAATAAACCTGACCAAACAAGTCCGTAAATAAACCTGACCAAACAAGTCCGTAAATAAACCTGACCAAACGAGTCAGTAAATAAACCTGACCAAACAAGTCAGTAAATAAAGCTGACCAAACGAGTCAGCAAATAAACCTGACCAAACGACTCAGTAAATATACCTGACCAAACGAGTCAGTAAATAAAGCTGACCAAACGAGTCAGTAAATAAACCTGACCAATAAATTCAGCAAATAAACTTGACCAAACAAGTCAGCAAATAACCCTGACCAAACGAGTCAGTAAATAAACCTGACCAAACGAGTCAGTAAATAAACCTAACCAAACAAGTCAGCAAATAAACTTGACCAAACAAGTCAGCAAATAACCCTGACCAAACGAGTCAGCAATAAACTTGACCAAACGAGTCAGTAAATAAACCTGACCAAACGAGTCAGCAAATAAACCTGACCAAACGACTCAGTAAATAAACCTGACCAAACGAGTCAGTAAATAAACCTGACCAAACGACTCAGTAAATAAACATGACCAAACGAGTCAGCAAATAAACCTGACCAAACGAGTCAGTAAATAAACCTGACCAAACGAGTCAGTAAATAAACCTGACCAATAAATTAAGCAAATAAACTTGACCAAACAAGTCAGCAAATAAAGCTGACCAATCAATTCAGTAAATAAACCTGACCAAACAAGTCAGCAAATAAACCTGACCAAACGAGTCAGCAAATAAACCTGACCAAACAAGTCCGTAAATAAACCTGACCAAATAAGTCCGTAAATAAACCTGACCAAACGAGACAGCAAATAAACCCGACCAAACGAGTCAGCAAATAAACCTGACCAAACGACTCAGTAAATAAACCTGACCAAACGAGTCACCAAATAAACCTGACCAAACGAGTCAGTAAATAAACCTGACCAAACGAGTCAGTAAATAAACCTGACCAATAAATTCAGCAAATAAACTTGACCAAACAAGTCAGCAAATAACCCTGACCAAACGAGTCAGCAAATAAACCTGACCAAACGAGTCAGTAAATAAACCTGACCAAACGAGTCAGTAAGTAAACTTGACCAAACAAGTCAGCAAATAACCCTGACCAATCGAGTCAGCAATAAACCTGACCAAACGAGTCAGTAAATAAACCTGACCAAACGAGTCAGCAAATAAACCTGACCAAACGACTCAGTAAATAAACCTGACCAAACGAGTCAGCAAATAAACCTGACCAAACGACTCAGTAAATAAACCTGACCAAACGAGTCAGTAAATAAACCTGACCAAACGAGACAGCAAATAAACCCGACCAAACGAGTCAGTAAATAAACCTGACCAAACAAGTCAGTAAATAAAGCTGACCAAACGAGTCAGCAAATAAACCTGACCAAACGAGTCAGTAAATAAAAATGACCAAACGAGTCAGCAAATAAACCTGACCAAACGAGTCAGTAAATAAACCTGACCAAACGAGTCAGTAAATAAACCTGACCAATAAATTCAGCAAATAAACTTGACCAAACAAGTCAGCAAATAACCCTGACCAAACGAGTCAGCAAATAAACCTGACCAAATGAGTCAGTAAATAAACCTGACCAAACGAGTCAGTAAATAAACCTAACCAAACAAGTCAGCAAATAAACTTGACCAAACAAGTCAGCAAATAACCCTGACCAAACGAGTCAGCAATAAACCTGACCAAACGAGTCAGTAAATAAACCTGACCAAACGAGTCAGCAAATAAACCTGACCAAACGACTCAGTAAATAAACCTGACCAAACGAGTCAGCAAATAAACCTGACCAAACGAGTCAGTAAATAAACCTGACCTAACGACTCAGTAAATAAACCTGACCAAACGAGACAGCAAATAAACCTGACCAAACGAGTCAGTAAATAAATCTGACCAAACGAGTCAGTAAATAAACCTGACCAATAAATTCAGCAAATAAACTTGACCAAACGAGTCAGCAAATAACCCTGACCAAACGAGTCAGTAAATAAACCTGACCCAACGAGTCCGTAAATAAACCTAACCAAACAAGTCAGCAAATAAACTTGAGCAAACAAGTCAGCAAATAACCCTGACCAAACGACTCAGTAAATAAACCTGACCAAACGAGTCAGCAAATAAACCTGACCAAACGAGTCAGTAAATAAAGCTGACCAAACGAGTCAGTAAATAAACCTGACCAATAAATTCAGCAAATAAACTTGACAAAACAAGTCAGCAAATAACCCTGACCAAACGAGTCAGCAAATAAACCTGACCAAACGAGTCAGTAAATAAACCTGACCAAACGAGTCAGCAAATAAACTTGACCAAA
Source organism: Lampris megalopsis (assembly GCA_022114975.2). Taxonomy (NCBI): domain Eukaryota; kingdom Metazoa; phylum Chordata; class Actinopteri; order Lampriformes; family Lampridae; genus Lampris; species Lampris megalopsis. The sequence goes on from JAJHIY020001376.1 coordinate 940,456, forward strand.
AAAGTCAGCAAATAACCCTGACCAAACGAGTCAGCAATAAACCTGACCAAACGAGTCAGTAAATAAACCTGACCAAACGAGTCAGCAATAACCCTGACCAAACAAGTCAGCAAATAAAGCTGACCAAACAAGTCAGCAGATAAACCTGACCAATCAAGTCAGTAAATAAACATGACCAAACGAGCCAGCAAATAAACCTGACCAAACAAGTCAGCAAATAAACCTGACCAAACGAGTCAGTAAATAAACCTGACCAAACAAGTCCGCAAATAAAGCTGACCAAACAAGTCAGCAAATAAACGTGACCAATCAATTCAGTAAATAAACCTGACCAAACGAGTCGGCAAATAAACCTGACCAAACAAGTCAGCAAATAAACCTGAACAAACGACTCAGTAAATAAACCTGACCAAACAAGTCAGTAAATAAACCTGACCAAACAAGTCAGCAAATAAACCTGACCAAACGAGTCAGTAAATAAACCTGACCAAACAAGTCAGCAAATAAACCTGACCAAACGACTCAGTAAATAAACCTGACCAAATGAGTCAGTAAATAAACCTGACCAATCAATTCAGCAAATAAACTTGACCAAACGAGTCAGCAAATAACCCTGACCAAACGACTCAGCAAATAAATCTGACCAAACAAGTCAGCAGATAAACCTGACCAATCAAGTAAGTAAATAAACATGACCAAACGAGCCAGCAAATAAACCTGACCAAACAAGTCAGCAAATAAACCTGACCAAACGAGTCAGTAAATAAACCTGACCAAACGAGTCAGTAAATAAACCTGACCAAGCAAGTCAGTAAATAAAGCTGACCAAACAAGTCCGCAAATAAAGCTGACCAAACAAGTCAGCAAATAAACATGACCAATCAATTCAGTAAATAAACCTGACCAAACGAGTCCGCAAATAAAACTGACCAAACAAGTCAGCAATAAACCTGACCAAACAAGTCAGTAAATAAAGCTGACCAAACAAGTCAGCAAATAAACCTGATCAAACGAGTCAGTAAATAAACCTGACCAAACAAGTCAGCAAATAAACCTGACCAAACAAGTCAGCAAATAAACTTGACCACACAAATGTAATAAATGTTTTGTCTCACTACTGTGTTGGTAAAAAATGTTTTGTGTCACTACTGTGTTGGTAATAAATGTTTTGTCTCACTATTGTGTTGGTAATAAATGTTTTGTCTCAGTACTGTGTTGGTAATAAATGTTTTATCTCACTATTGTGTTGGTAATAAATGTTTTGTCTCACTATTGTGTCGGTAATAAATGTTTTGTCTCACTATTGTGTTGGTAATAAATGTGTTGTCTCACTATTGTGTCGGTAATAAATGTTTTGTCTCACTATTGTGTTGGTAATAAATGTGTTGTCTCACTATTGTGTCGGTAATAAATGTTTTGTGTCACTATTGTGTTGGTAATAAATGTGTTGTCTCACTATTGTGTCGGTAATAAATGTTTTGTCTCACTATTGTGTTGGTAAAAAATGTTTTATCTCAACTACTGTGTCGGCAATAAATGTTTTGTCTCACTATTGTGTTGGTAATAACTGTGTTGTCTCACTATTGTGTCGGTAATAAATGTTTTGTCTCACTATTGTGTCGGTAATAAAAGTTTTGTCTCACTATTGTGTTGGTAAAAAACGTTTTGTCTCACTATTGTGTTGGTAATAAATATTTTGTCTCACTATTGTGTTGTAATAAATGCTTTGTGTCACTATTGTGTTGGTAATAAATGTTTTGTGTCACCATTGTGTTGGTAATAAATGTTTTGTGTCACTATTGTGTTGGTAATAAATGTTTTATCTCACTACTGTGTTGGTAATAAATGTTTTGTCTCACTTTTGTGTTGGTAATAAATGTTTTGTCTCACTATTGTGTTGATAGTAAATGTTTTGTCTCACTATTGTGTTGGTAATAAATGTTTTCTCTGACTATTGTGTTGGTAATAAATGTTTTGTTGTCGTGTCCACCACACTGTCTCACTTTTGTGTTGATAGTAAATGTTTTGTCTCACTATTGTGTCGGTAATAAATGTTTTGTGTCACTATTGTGTTGGTAATAAATGTTTTCTCTGACTATTGTGTTGGTATTAACTGTTTTGTTGTCGTGTCCACCACACTGTTTCACTTTTGTGTTGAGAGTAAATGTTTTGTCTCACTATTGTGTTGGTAATAAATGTTTTGTGTCACTATTGTGTTGGTAATAAATGCTTTGTCTCTATTGTGTCGGTGATAAATGTTGTCTCTCACTATTGTGTTGGTAATAAAAGTTTTGTCTCACTATTGCGTTGGTAATAAATGTTTTCTCTGACTATTGTGTTGGTAATACATGTTTTGTTGTCTTGTCCATCACACTGTCTCACTTTTGTGTTGATAGTAAATGTTTTGTCTCACTATTGTGTCGGTAATAAATGTTTTGTGTCACTATTGTGTTGGTAATAAATGTTTTGTGTCAGTATTGTGTTGGTAATAAATGTTTTGTGTCACTATTGTGTTGGCAATACATGTTTTGTCTCTATTGTGTCGGTGATAAATGTTGTCTCTCACTATTGTGTTGGTAAAAAAAGTTTTGTCTCACTATTGTGTTGGTAATAAATGTTTTGTGTCACTATTGTGTTGGTAATAAATGTTTTGTGTCACTATTGTGTTGGTAATAAATGTTTTGTCTCACTATTGTGTTGGTAATAAATATTTTGTCTCACTATTGTGTTGTAATAAATGCTTTGTGTCACTATTGTGTTGGTAATAAATGTTTTGTGTCACCATTGTGTTGGTAATAAATGTTTTGTGTCACTATTGTGTTGGTAATAAATGTTTTATCTCACTACTGTGTTGGTAATAAATGTTTTGTCTCACTTTTGTGTTGGTAATAAATGTTTTGTCTCACTATTGTGTTGATAGTAAATGTTTTGTCTCACTATTGTGTTGGTAATAAATGTTTTCTCTGACTATTGTGTTGGTAATAAATGTTTTGTTGTCGTGTCCACCACACTGTCTCACTTTTGTGTTGATAGTAAATGTTTTGTCTCACTATTGTGTCGGTAATAAATGTTTTGTGTCACTATTGTGTTGGTAATAAATGTTTTCTCTGACTATTGTGTTGGTATTAACTGTTTTGTTGTCGTGTCCACCACACTGTTTCACTTTTGTGTTGAGAGTAAATGTTTTGTCTCACTATTGTGTTGGTAATAAATGTTTTGTGTCACTATTGTGTTGGTAATAAATGCTTTGTCTCTATTGTGTCGGTGATAAATGTTGTCTCTCACTATTGTGTTGGTAATAAAAGTTTTGTCTCACTATTGCGTTGGTAATAAATGTTTTCTCTGACTATTGTGTTGGTAATACATGTTTTGTTGTCTTGTCCATCACACTGTCTCACTTTTGTGTTGATAGTAAATGTTTTGTCTCACTATTGTGTCGGTAATAAATGTTTTGTGTCACTATTGTGTTGGTAATAAATGTTTTGTGTCAGTATTGTGTTGGTAATAAATGTTTTGTGTCACTATTGTGTTGGCAATACATGTTTTGTCTCTATTGTGTCGGTGATAAATGTTGTCTCTCACTATTGTGTTGGTAAAAAAAGTTTTGTCTCACTATTGTGTTGGTAATAAATGTTTTGTGTCACTATTGTGTTGGTAATAAATGTTTTGTGTCACTATTGTGTTGGTAATAAATGTTTTGTGTCACTATTGTGTTGGTAATAAATGTTTTGTCTCTATTGTGTCGGTGATAAATGTTTTGTATCACTATTGTGTTGGCAATAAATGTTTTGTGTCACTATTGTGTTGGTAATAAATGTTTTGTGTCACTATTGTGTTGGCAATACACGTTTTGTTTCTATTGTGTCGGTGATAAATGTTGTCTCTCACTATTGTGTTGGTAAAAAAAGGTTTGTCTCACTATTGTGTTGGTAATAAATGTTTTCTTGTCGTGTCCACCACACTGTCTCACTTTTGTGTTGATAGTAAAGGTTTTGCGTCACTATTGTGTCGGTAATAAATGTTTGTCTCACTATTGTGTTGGTAATAAATGTTTTCTCTCACTATTGTGTCGGTAATAAATGTTTTGTCTCACCATTGTGTTGGTAATAAATGTTTGTGTCACTATTGTGTTGGTAATAAATGTTTTCTCTCACTATTGTGTCGGTAATAAATGTTTTGTCTCACTATTGCGTTGGTAATAAATGTTTTGTCTCACTATTGTGTTGGTAATAAATGTGTTGTGTCACTATTGTGTTGGTAATAAATGTTTTGTCTCACTATTGTGTTGATAGTAAATGTTTTGTCTCACTATTGTGTTGGTAATAAATGTTTTCTCTGACTATTGTGTTGGTAATACATGTTTTGTTGTCGTGTCCACCACACTGTCTCACTTTTGTGTTGATAGTAAATGTTTTGTCTCACTATTGTGTCGGTAATAAATGTTTTGTGTTACTATTGTGTTGGTTATAAATGTTTTGTCTCACTATTGTGTCGGTAATAAATGTTTTGTGTCACTATTGTGTTGGTAATAAATGTTTTGTGTCACTATTGTGTTGGTAATAAATGTTTTGTGTCACTATTGTGTTGGCAATACATGTTTTGTCTCTATTGTGTCGGTGATAAATGTTGTCTCTCACTATTGTGTTGGTAAAAAAAGTTTTGTCTCACTATTGTGTTGGTAATAAATGTTTTGTGTCACTATTGTGTTGGTAATAAATGTTTTGTGTCACTATTGTGTTGGTAATAAATGTTTTGTGTCACTATTGTGTTGGTAATAAATGTTTTGTCTCTATTGTGTCGGTGATAAATGTTTAGTATCACTATTGTGTTGGCAATAAATGTTTTGTGTCACTATTGTGTTGGTAATAAATGTTTTGTGTCACTATTGTGTTGGCAATACACGTTTTGTTTCTATTGTGTCGGTGATAAATGTTGTCTCTCACTATTGTGTTGGTAAAAAAGGTTTGTCTCACTATTGTGTTGGTAATAAATGTTTTCTTGTCGTGTCCACCACACTGTCTCACTTTTGTGTTGATAGTAAAGGTTTTGCGTCACTATTGTGTCGGTAATAAATGTTTTCTCTCACTATTGTGTCGGTAATAAATGTTTTGTCTCACTATTGCGTTGGTAATAAATGTTTTGTCTCACTATTGTGTTGGTAATAAATGTGTTGTGTCACTATTGTGTTGGTAATAAATGTTTTGTCTCACTATTGTGTTGATAGTAAATGTTTTGTCTCACTATTGTGTTGGTAATAAATGTTTTCTCTGACTATTGTGTTGGTAGTACATGTTTTGTTGTCGTGTCCACCACACTGTCTCACTTTTGTGTTGAGAGTAAATGTTTTGTCTCACTATTGTGTTGGTAATAAATGTTTTGTGTCACTATTGTGTTGGTAATAAATGCTTTGTCTCTATTGTGTCGGTGATAAATGTTGTCTCTCACTATTGTGTTGGTAATAAAAGTTTTGTCTCACTATTGCGTTGGTAATAAATGTTTTCTCTGACTATTGTGTTGGTAATACATGTTTTGTTGTCTTGTCCATCAGACTGTCTCACTTTTGTGTTGATAGTAAATGTTTTGTCTCACTATTGTGTCGGTAATAAATGTTTTGTGTCACTATTGTGTTGGTAATAAATGTTTTGTGTCACTATTGTGTTGGTAATAAATGTTTTGTGTCACTATTGTGTTGGTAATAAATGTTTTGTGTCACTATTGTGTTGGTAATAAATGTTTTGGCTATTGTGTCGGTGATCAATGTTTTGTCTCACTATTGTGTTGGCAATAAATGTTTTTTGTCACTATTGTGTTGGTAATAAATGTTTTGTGTCACTATTGTGTTGGTAATAAATGTTTTGTCTCTATTGTGTCGGTGATAAATGTTGTCTCTCACTATTGTGTTGGTAAAAAAAGTTTTGTCTCACTATTGTGTTGGTAATAAATGTTTTGTTGTCGTGTCCACCACACTGTCTCACTTTTGTGTTGATAGTAAATGTTTTGTGTCACTATTGTGTCGGTAATAAATGTTTTGTGTCACTATTGTGTTGGTAATAAATGTTTTGTCTCACTATTGTGTTGGTAATAAATGTTTTGTGTCACTATTGTGTCGGTAATACATGTTTTGTCTCACTATTGTGTTGGTAATAAATGTTTTGTTTCCCTATTGTATTGGTAATAAATGTTTGTCTCACTATTGTGTTGGTAATAAATGTTTTGTTTCTCTATTGTATTGGTAATAAATGTTTGTCTCACTATTGTGTTGGTAATAAATGTGTTGTGTCACTATTGTGTTGGTAATAAATGTTTTGTTTCTCTATTGTATTGGTAATAAATGTTTGTCTCACTATTGTGTTGGTAATAAATGTTTTCTCTCACTATTGTGTCGGTAATAAATGTTTTGTCTAACTACTGTGTCGGTAGTAAATGTTTTGTGTCACTATTGTGTTGGTAATAAATGTTTTGTCTCACTATTGTGTTGGTAATAAATGTGTTGTGTCATTATTGTGTTGGTAATAAATGTTTTGTCTCACTATTGTGTTGATATTAAATGTTTTGTCTCACTATTGTGTTGGTAATAAATGTTTTCTCTGACTATTGTGTTGGTAATAAATGTTTTGTTGTCTTGTCCACCAAACTGTCTCACTTTTTTGTTGATAGTAAATGTTTTGTCTCACTATTGTGTCGGTAATAAATGTTTTTTGTCACTATTGTGTTGGTAATAAATGTTTTGTGTCACTATTGTGTTGGTAATAAATGTTTTGTCTCTATTGTGTCGGTGATAAATGTTTTATCTCACTACTGTGTTGGTAATAAATGTTTTTCTCACTATTGTGTTGGTAATAAATGTTTTGTCTCACTATTGTGTTGATAGTAAATGTTTTGTCTCACTATTGTGTCGGTAATACATGTTTTTTGTCACTATTGTGTTGGTAATAAATGTTTTGTGTCACTATTGTGTTGGTAATAAATGTTTTGTCTCTATTGTGTCAGTGATAAATGTTGTCTCTCACCATTGTGTTGGTAAAAAAAGTTTTGTCTCACTATTGTGTTGGTAATAAATGTTTTGTTGTCGTGTCCACCACACTGTCTCACTTTTGTGTTGATAGTAAATGTTTTGTGTCACTGTTGTGTCGGTAATAAATGTTTTGTGTCACTATTGTGTTGGTAATAAATTTTTTGTCTCACTATTGTGTTGGTAATAAATGTGTTGTCTCACTATTGTGTCGGTAATACATGTTTTGTCTCACTATTCTGTTGGTAATAAATGTTTTGTTTCTCTATTGTATTGGTAATAAATGTTTGTCTCACTATTGTGTTGGTAATAAATGTTTTGTTTCTCTATTGTATTGGTAATAAATGTTTGTCTCACTATTGTGTTGGTAATAAATGTTTTCTCTCACTATTGTGTCGGTAATAAATGTTTTGTCTAACTACTGTGTCGGTAGTAAATGTTTTGTGTCACTATTGTGTTGGTAATAAATGTTTTGTCTCACTATTGTGTTGGTAATAAATGTGTTGTGTCACTATTGTGTTGGTAATAAATGTTTTGTATACTGTGTCGGTGATCAATGTTTTGTCTCACTATTGTGTTGGCAATAAATGTTTTTTGTCACTATTGTGTTGGTAATAAATGTTTTGTGTCACTATTGTGTTGGTAATAAATGTTTTGTCTCACTATTGTGTTGGTAATAAATGTTTTGTCTCACTATTGTGTTGGTAATAAATGTTTTGTCTCACTACTGTGTTGGTAATAAATGTTTTGTGTCACTATTGTGTTGGTAATAGATGTTTTCTGTCACTATTGTGTTGGTAATAAATGTTTTGTCTCACTATTGTGTTGGTAATAAATGTTTTGTCTCACTATTGTGTTGATATTAAATGTTTTGTCTCATTATTGTGTTGGTAATAAATGTTTTCTCTTACTATTGTGTTGGTAATAAATGTTTTGTTGTCTTGTCCACCAAACTGTCTCACTTTTTTGTTGATAATAAATGTTTTGTCTCACTATTGTGTCGGTAATAAATGTTTTGTGTCACTATTGTGTTGGTAATAAATGTTTTGTCTCTATTGTGTCGGTGATAAATGTTGTCTCTCACCATTGTGTTGGTAAAAAAAGTTTTGTCTCACTATTGTGTTGGTAATAAATGTTTTGTTGTCGAGTCCACCACACTGTCTCACTTTTGTGTTGATAGTAAATGTTTTGTGTCACTATTGTGTCGGTAATAAATGTTTTGTGTCACTATTGTGTTGGTAATAAATGTTTTGTCTCACTATTGTGTTGGTAATAAATGTGTTGTCTCACTATTGTGTCGGTAATACATGTTTTGTCTCGCTATTCTGTTGGTAATAAATGTTTTGTTTCTCTATTGTATTGGTAATAAATGTTTGTCTCACTATTGTGTTGGTAATAAATGTTTTCTCTCACTATTGTGTCGGTAATAAATGTTTTGTCTAACTACTGTGTCGGTAGTAAATGTTTTGTGTCACTATTGTGTTGGTAATAAATGTTTTGTCTCACTATTGTGTTGGTAATAAATGTTTTCTCAGACTATTGTGTTGGTAATACATGTTTTGTTGTCGTGTCCACCACACTGTCTCACTATTGTGTTGGTAATAAATGTTTTGTGTCACTATTGTGTTGGTAATAAATGTTTTGTCTCTATTGTGTCGGTGATAAATGTTGTCTCTCACTATTGTGTTGGTAAAAAAAGTTTTGTGTCACTATTGTGTTGGTAATAAATGTTTTGTGTCACTATTGTGTTGGTAATAAATGTTTTGTTTCTCTATTGTATTGGTAATAAATGTTTGTCTCACTATTGTGTTGGTAATAAATGTGTTGTGTCACTATTGTGTTGGTAATAAATGTTTTGTTTCTCTATTGTATTGGTAATAAATGTTTGTCTCACTATTGTGTTGGTAATAAATGTTTTCTCTCACTATTGTGTCGGTAATAAATGTTTTGTCTAACTACTGTGTCGGTAGTAAATGTTTTGTGTCACTATTGTGTTGGTAATAAATTTTTTGTCTCACTATTGTGTTGGTAATAAATGTGTTGTGTCATTATTGTGTTGGTAATAAATGTTTTGTCTCACTATTGTGTTGATATTAAATGTTTTGTCTCACTATTGTGTTGGTAATAAATGTTTTCTCTGACTATTGTGTTGGTAATAAATGTTTTGTTGTCTTGTCCACCAAACTGTCTCACTTTTTTGTTGATAGTAAATGTTTTGTCTCACTATTGTGTCGGTAATAAATGTTTTTTGTCACTATTGTGTTGGTAATAAATGTTTTGTGTCACTATTGTGTTGGTAATAAATGTTTTGTCTCTATTGTGTCGGTGATAAATGTTTTATCTCACTACTGTGTTGGTAATAAATGTTTTTCTCACTATTGTGTTGGTAATAAATGTTTTGTCTCACTATTGTGTTGATAGTAAATGTTTTGTCTCACTATTGTGTTGGTAATAAATGTTTTCTCTGACTATTTTGTTGGTAATACATGTTTTGTTGTCGTGTCCACCACACTGTCTCACTTTTGTGTTGATAGTAAATGTTTTGTCTCACTATTGTGTCGGTAATAAATGTTTTGTGTCACTATTGTGTTGGTAATAAATGTTTTCTCTGACTATTGTGTTGGTATTAACTGTTTTCTTGTCGTGTCCACCACACTGTTTCACTTTTGAGTTGAGAGTAAATGTTTTGTCTCACTATTGTGTTGGTAATAAATGTTTTGTGTCACTATTGTGTTGGTAATAAATGCTTTGTCTCTATTGTGTCGTTGATAAATGTTGTCTCTCACTATTGTGTTGGTAATAAAAGTTTTGTCTCACTATTGCGTTGGTAATAAATGTTTTCTCTGACTATTGTGTTGGTAATACATGTTTTGTTGTCTTGTCCATCACACTGTCTCACTTTTGTGTTGATAGTAAATGTTTTGTGTCACTATTGTGTCGGTAATAAATGTTTTGTGTCACTATTGTGTTGGTAATAAATGTTTTGTCTCTATTGTGTCGGTGATAAATGTTTAGTATCACTATTGTGTTGGCAATAAATGTTTTGTGTCACTATTGTGTTGGTAATAAATGTTTTGTGTCACTATTGTGTTGGCAATACACGTTTTGTTTCTATTGTGTCGGTGATAAATGTTGTCTCTCACTATTGTGTTGGTAAAAAAAGGTTTGTCTCACTATTGTGTTGGTAATAAATGTTTTCTTGTCGTGTCCACCACACTGTCTCACTTTTGTGTTGATAGTAAAGGTTTTGCGTCACTATTGTGTCGGTAATAAATGTTTGTCTCACTATTGTGTTGGTAATAAATGTTTTCTCTCACTATTGTGTCGGTAATAAATGTTTTGTCTCACTATTGTGTTGGTAATAAATGTTTGTCTCACTATTGTGTTGGTAATAAATGTTTTCTCTCACTATTGTGTCGGTAATAAATGTTTTGTCTCACTATTGCGTTGGTAATAAATGTTTTGTCTCACTATTGTGTTGGTAATAAATGTGTTGTGTCACTATTGTGTTGGTAATAAATGTTTTGTCTCACTATTGTGTTGATAGTAAATGTTTTGTCTCACTATTGTGTTGGTAATAAATGTTTTCTCTGACTATTGTGTTGGTAATACATGTTTTGTTGTCGTGTCCACCACACTGTCTCACTATTGTGTTGGTAATAAATGTTTTGTGTCACTATTGTGTTGGTAATAAATGTTTTGTCTCTATTGTGTCGGTGATAAATGTTGTCTCTCACTATTGTGTTGGTAAAAAAAGTTTTGTCTCACTATTGTGTTGGTAATAAATGTTTTGTTGTCGTGTCCACCACACTGTCTCACTTTTGTGTTGATAGTAAATGTTTTGTGTCACTATTGTGTCGGTAATAAATGTTTTGTGTCACTATTGTGTTGGTAATAAATGTTTTGTCTCACTATTGTGTTGGTAATAAATGTGTTGTCTCACTATTGTGTCGGTAATACATGTTTTGTCTCACTATTGTGTTGGTAATAAATGTTTTGTTTCTCTATTGTATTGGTAATAAATGTTTGTCTCACTATTGTGTTGGTAATAAATGTTTTGTTTCTCTATTGTATTGGTAATAAATGTTTGTCTCACTATTGTGTTGGTAATAAATGTTTTCTCTCACTATTGTGTCGGTAATAAATGTTTTGTCTAACTACTGTGTCGGTAGTAAATGTTTTGTGTCACTATTGTGTTGGTAATAAATGTTTTGTCTCACTATTGTGTTGGTAATAAATGTGTTGTGTCACTATTGTGTTGGTAATAAATGTTTTGTTTCTCTATTGTATTGGTAATAAATGTTTGTCTCACTATTGTGTTGGTAATAAATGTTTTCTCTCACTATTGTGTCGGTAATAAATGTTTTGTCTAACTACTGTGTCGGTAGTAAATGTTTTGTGTCACTATTGTGTTGGTAATAAATGTTTTGTCTTACTATTGTGTTGGTAATAAATGTTTTGTGTCATTATTGTGTTGGTAATAAATGTTTTGTCTCACTACTGTGTTGGTAATAAATGTTTTGTGTCACTATTGTGTTGGTAATAGATGTTTTCTGTCACTATTGTGTTGGTAATAAATGATTTGTCTCACTATTGTGTTGGTAATACATGTTTTGTCTCACTATTGTGTTGATATTAAATGTTTTGTCTCACTATTGTGTTGGTAATAAATGTTTTCTCTGACTATTGTGTTGGTAATAAATGTTTTGTTGTCTTGTCCACCAAACTGTCTCACTTTTTTGTTGATAGTAAATGTTTTGTCTCACTATTGTGTCGGTAATACATGTTTTTTGTCACTATTGTGTTGGTAATAAATGTTTTGTGTCACTATTGTGTTGGTAATAAATGTTTTGTCTCTATTGTGTCAGTGATAAATGTTGTCTCTCACCATTGTGTTGGTAAAAAAAGTTTTGTCTCACTATTGTGTTGGTAATAAATGTTTTGTTGTCGTGTCCACCACACTGTCTCACTTTTGTGTTGATAGTAAATGTTTTGTGTCACTGTTGTGTCGGTAATAAATGTTTTGTGTCACTATTGTGTTGGTAATACATTTTTTGTCTCACTATTGTGTTGGTAATAAATGTGTTGTCTCACTATTGTGTCGGCAATACATGTTTTGTCTCACTATTCTGTTGGTAATAAATGTTTTGTTTCTCTATTGTATTGGTAATAAATGTTTGTCTCACTATTGTGTTGGTAATAAATGTTTTGTTTCTCTATTGTATTGGTAATAAATGTTTGTCTCACTATTGTGTTGGTAATAAATGTTTTCTCTCACTATTGTGTCGGTAATAAATGTTTTGTCTAACTACTGTGTCGGTAGTAAATGTTTTGTGTCACTATTGTGTTGGTAATAAATGTTTTGTCTCACTATTGTGTTGGTAATAAATGTGTTGTGTCACTATTGTGTTGGTAATAAATGTTTTGTATACTGTGTCGGTGATCAATGTTTTGTCTCACTATTGTGTTGGCAATAAATGTTTTTTGTCACTATTGTGTTGGTAATAAATGTTTTGTGTCACTATTGTGTTGGTAATAAATGTTTTGTCTCACTATTGTGTTGGTAATAAATGTTTTGTCTCACTATTGTGTTGGTAATAAATGTTTTGTCTCACTACTGTGTTGGTAATAAATGTTTTGTGTCACTATTGTGTTGGTAATAGATGTTTTCTGTCACTATTGTGTTGGTAATAAATGTTTTGTCTCACTATTGTGTTGGTAATAAATGTTTTGTCTCACTATTGTGTTGATATTAAATGTTTTGTCTCATTATTGTGTTGGTAATAAATGTTTCTCTTACTATTGTGTTGGTAATAAATGTTTTGTTGTCTTGTCCACCAAACTGTCTCACTTTTTTGTTGATAATAAATGTTTTGTCTCACTATTGTGTCGGTAATAAATGTTTTGTGTCACTATTGTGTTGGTAATAAATGTTTTGTCTCTATTGTGTCGGTGATAAATGTTGTCTCTCACCATTGTGTTGGTAAAAAAAGTTTTGTCTCACTATTGTGTTGGTAATAAATGTTTTGTTGTCGAGTCCACCACACTGTCTCACTTTTGTGTTGATAGTAAATGTTTTGTGTCACTATTGTGTCGGTAATAAATGTTTTGTGTCACTATTGTGTTGGTAATAAATGTTTTGTCTCACTATTGTGTTGGTAATAAATGTGTTGTCTCACTATTGTGTCGGTAATACATGTTTTGTCTCACTATTCTGTTGGTAATAAATGTTTTGTTTCTCTATTGTATTGGTAATAAATGTTTGTCTCACTATTGTGTTGGTAATAAATGTTTTCTCTCACTATTGTGTCGGTAATAAATGTTTTGTCTAACTACTGTGTCGGTAGTAAATGTTTTGTGTCACTATTGTGTTGGTAATAAATGTTTTGTCTCACTATTGTGTTGGTAATAAATGTGTTGTGTCACTATTGTGTTGGTAATAAATGTTTTATTTCTCTATTGTATTGGTAATAAATGTTTGTCTCACTATTGTAATGGTAATAAATGTTTTCTCTCACTATTGTGTCGGTAATAAATGTTTTGTCTAACTACTGTGTCGGTAGTAAATGTTTTGCGTCACTATTGTGTTGGTAATAAATGTTTTGTCTCACTATTGTGTTGGTAATAAATGTGTTGTGTCACTATTGTGTTGGTAATAAATGTTTTGTCTCACTACTGTGTTGGTAATAAATGTTTTGTGTCACTATTGTGTTGGTAATAAATGTTTTGTCTCACTATTGTGTTGATAGTAAATGTTTTGTCTCACTATTGTGTTGGTAATAAATGTTTTGTGTCACTATTGTGTTGGTAATAAATGTTTTCTCTGACTATTGTGTTGGTATTAACTGTTTTGTTGTCGTGTCCACCACACTGTTTCACTTTTGTGTTGAGAGTAAATGTTTTGTCTCACTATTGTGTTGGTAATAAATGTTTTGTGTCACTATTGTGTTGGTAATAAATGCTTTGTCTCTATTGTGTCGGTGATAAATGTTGTCTCTCACTATTGTGTTGGTAATAAAAGTTTTGTCTCACTATTGTGTTGGTAATAAATGTTTTCTCTGACTATTGTGTTGGTAATAAATGTTTTGTTGTCTTGTCCATCATACTGTCTCACTTTTGTGTTGATAATAAATGTTTTGTCTCACTATTGTGTCGGTAATAAATGTTTTGTGTCACCACTGTGTTGGTAATAAATGTTTTGTGTCACTATTGTGTTGGTAATAAATGTTTTGTGTCACTATTGTGTTGGTAATAAATGTTTTGTGTCACTATTGTGTTGGTAATAAATGTTTTGTGTCACTATTGTGTTGGTAATAAATGTTTTGTCTCTATTGTGTCGGTGATAAATGTTTTGTGTCACTATTGTGTTGGTAATAAATGTTTTGTGTCACTATTGTGTTGGCAATACATGTTTTGTCTCTATTGTGTCGGTGATAAATGTTGCCTCTCACTATTGTGTTGGTAAAAAAAGTTTTGTCTCACTATTGTGTTGGTAATAAATGTTTTGTTGTCGTGTCCACCACACTGTCTCACTTTTGTGTTGATAGTAAATGTTTTGTGTCACTATTGTGTCGGTAATAAATGTTTGTCTCACTATTGTGTTGGTAATAAATGTTTTCTCTCACTATTGTGTCGGTAATAAATGTTTTGTGTCACTATTGTGTTGGTAATAAATGTTTTGTCTCACTATTGTGTTGGTAATAAATGTTTTCTCTCACTATTGTGTCGGTAATAAATGTTTTGTCTCACTATTGCGTTGGTAATAGATGTTTTGTCTCACTATTGTGTTGGTAATAAATGTGTTGTGTCACTATTGTGTTGGTAATAAATGTTTTGTCTCACTATTGTGTTGATAGTAAATGTTTTGTCTCACTATTGTGTTGGTAATAAATGTTTTCTCTGACTATTTTGTTGGTAATACATGTTTTGTTGTCGTGTCCACCACACTGTCTCACTTTTGTGTTGATAGTAAATGTTTTGTCTCACTATTGTGTCGGTAATAAATGTTTTGTGTTACTATTGTGTTGGTAATAAATGTTTTCTCTGACTATTGTGTTGGTATTAAATGTTTTGTTGTCGTGTCCACCACACTGTCTCACTTTTGTGTTGAGAGTAAATGTTTTGTCTCACTATTGTGTTGGTAATAAATGTTTTGTGTCACTATTGTGTTGGTAATAAATGCTTTGTCTCTATTGTGTCGGTGATAAATGTTGTCTCTCACTATTGTGTTGGTAATAAAAGTTTTGTCTCACTATTGCGTTGGTAATAAATGTTTTCTCTGACTATTGTGTTGGTAATACATGTTTTGTTGTCTTGTCCATCACACTGTCTCACTTTTGTGTTGATAGTAAATGTTTTGTCTCACTATTGTGTCGGTAATAAATGTTTTGTGTCACTATTGTGTTGGTAATAAATGTTTTGTGTCACTATTGTGTTGGTAATAAATGTTTTGTGTCACTATTGTGTTGGTAATGAATGCTTTGTCTGTATTGTGTCGGTGATAAATGTTGTCTCTCACTATTGTGTTGGAAATAAAAGTTTTGTCTCACTATTGCGTTGGTAATAAATGTTTTCTCTGACTATTGTGTTGGTAATACATGTTTTGTTGTCTTGTCCATCACACTGTCTCACTTTTGTGTTGATAGTAAATGATTTGTCTCACTATTGTGTCGGTAATAAATGTTTTGTGTCACTATTGTGTTGGTAATAAATGTTTTGTGTCACTATTGTGTTGGTAATAAATGTTTTGTGTCACTATTGTGTTGGCAATACATGTTTTGTCTCTATTGTGTCGGTGATAAATGTTGTCTCTCACTATTGTGTTGGTAAAAAAAGTTTTGTCTCACTATTGTGTTGGTAATAAATGTTTTGTGTCACTATTGTGTTGGTAATAAATGTTTTGTGTCACTATTGTGTTGGTAATAAATGTTTTGTGTCACTATTGTGTTGGTAATAAATGTTTTGTCTCTATTGTGTCGGTGATAAATGTTTTATCTCACTACTGTGTTGGTAATAAATGTTTTTCTCACTATTGTGTTGGTAATAAATGTTTTGTCTCACTATTGTGTTGGTAATAAATGTTTTCTCTGACTATTGTGTTGGTAATAAATGTTTTGTTGTCTTGTCCATCATACTGTCTCACTTTTGTGTTGATAGTAAATATTTTGTCTCACTATTGTGTCGGTAATAAATGTTTTGTGTCACCACTGTGTTGGTATTAAATGTTTTGTGTCACTATTGTGTTGGTAATAAATGTTTTGTGTCACTATTGTGTTGGTAATAAATGTTTTGTGTCACTATTGTGTTGGTAATAAATGTTTTGTGTCACTATTGTGTTGGTAATAAATGTTTTGTCTCTATTGTGTCGGTGATAAATGTTTTGTGTCACTATTGTGTTGGTAATAAATGTTTTGTGTCACTATTGTGTTGGCAATACATGTTTTGTCTCTATTGTGTCGGTGATAAATGTTGCCTCTCACTATTGTGTTGGTAAAAAAAGTTTTGTCTCACTATTGTGTTGGTAATAAATGTTTTGTTGTCGTGTCCACCACACTGTCTCACTTTTGTGTTGATAGTAAATGTTTTGTGTCACTATTGTGTCGGTAATAAATGTTTGTCTCACTATTGTGTTGGTAATAAATGTTTTCTCTCACTATTGTGTCGGTAATAAATGTTTTGTGTCACTATTGTGTTGGTAATAAATGTTTTGTCTCACTATTGTGTTGGTAATAAATGTTTTCTCTCACTATTGTGTCGGTAATAAATGTTTTGTCTCACTATTGCGTTGGTAATAAATGTTTTGTCTCACTATTGTGTTGGTAATAAATGTGTTGTGTCACTATTGTGTTGGTAATAAATGTTTTGTCTCACTATTGTGTTGATAGTAAATGTTTTGTCTCACTATTGTGTTGGTAATAAATGTTTTCTCTGACTATTTTGTTGGTAATACATGTTTTGTTGTCGTGTCCACCACACTGTCTCACTTTTGTGTTGATAGTAAATGTTTTGTCTCACTATTGTGTCGGTAATAAATGTTTTGTGTTACTATTGTGTTGGTAATAAATGTTTTCTCTGACTATTGTGTTGGTATTAAATGTTTTGTTGTCGTGTCCACCACACTGTCTCACTTTTGTGTTGAGAGTAAATGTTTTGTCTCACTATTGTGTTGGTAATAAATGTTTTGTGTCACTATTGTGTTGGTAATAAATGCTTTGTCTCTATTGTGTCGGTGATAAATGTTGTCTCTCACTATTGTGTTGGTAATAAAAGTTTTGTCTCACTATTGCGTTGGTAATAAATGTTTTCTCTGACTATTGTGTTGGTAATACATGTTTTGTTGTCTTGTCCATCACACTGTCTCACTTTTGTGTTGATAGTAAATGTTTTGTCTCACTATTGTGTCGGTAATAAATGTTTTGTGTCACTATTGTGTTGGTAATAAATGTTTTGTGTCACTATTGTGTTGGTAATAAATGTTTTGTGTCACTATTGTGTTGGTAATGAATGCTTTGTCTCTATTGTGTCGGTGATAAATGTTGTCTCTCACTATTGTGTTGGAAATAAAAGTTTTGTCTCACTATTGCGTTGGTAATAAATGTTTTCTCTGACTATTGTGTTGGTAATACATGTTTTGTTGTCTTGTCCATCACACTGTCTCACTTTTGTGTTGATAGTAAATGATTTGTCTCACTATTGTGTCGGTAATAAATGTTTTGTGTCACTATTGTGTTGGTAATAAATGTTTTGTGTCACTATTGTGTTGGTAATAAATGTTTTGTGTCACTATTGTGTTGGCAATACATGTTTTGTCTCTATTGTGTCGGTGATAAATGTTGTCTCTCACTATTGTGTTGGTAAAAAAAGTTTTGTCTCACTATTGTGTTGGTAATAAATGTTTTGTGTCACTATTGTGTTGGTAATAAATGTTTTGTGTCACTATTGTGTTGGTAATAAATGTTTTGTGTCACTATTGTGTTGGTAATAAATGTTTTGTCTCTATTGTGTCGGTGATAAATGTTTAGAATCACTATTGTGTTGGCAATAAATGTTTTGTGTCACTATTGTGTTGGTAATAAATGTTTTGTGTCACTATTGTGTTGGCAATACACGTTTTGTTTCTATTGTGTCGGTGATAAATGTTGTCTCTCACTATTGTGTTGGTAAAAAAAGTTTTGTCTCACTATTGTGTTGGTAATAAATGTTTTGTTGTCGTGTCCACCACACTGTCTCACTTTTGTGTTGATAGTAAATGTTTTGTCTCACTATTGTGTCGGTAATAAATGTTTTGTGTCACTATTGTGTTGGTAATAAATGTTTTGTGTCACTATTGTGTTGGTAATAAATGTTTTGTGTCACTATTGTGTTGGCAATACATGTTTTGTCTCTATTGTGTCGGCGATAAATGTTGTCTCTCACTATTGTGTTGGAAAAAAAATTTTGTCTCACTATTGTGTTGGTAATAAATGTTTTGTTTCTCTATTGTATTGGTAATAAATGTTTGTCTCACTATTGTAATGGTAATAAATGTTTTCTCTCACTATTGTGTCGGTAATAAATGTTTTGTCTAACTACTGTGTCGGTAGTAAATGTTTTGCGTCACTATTGTGTTGGTAATAAATGTTTTGTCTCACTATTGTGTTGGTAATAAATGTGTTGTGTCACTATTGTGTTGGTAATAAATGTTTTGTCTCACTACTGTGTTGGTAATAAATGTTTTGTGTCACTATTGTGTTGGTAATAAATGTTTTGTCTCACTATTGTGTTGATAGTAAATGTTTTGTCTCACTATTGTGTTGGTAATAAATGTTTTGTGTCACTATTGTGTTGGTAATAAATGTTTTCTCTGACTATTGTGTTGGTATTAACTGTTTTGTTGTCGTGTCCACCACACTGTTTCACTTTTGTGTTGAGAGTAAATGTTTTGTCTCACTATTGTGTTGGTAATAAATGTTTTGTGTCACTATTGTGTTGGTAATAAATGCTTTGTCTCTATTGTGTCGGTGATAAATGTTGTCTCTCACTATTGTGTTGGTAATAAAAGTTTTGTCTCACTATTGTGTTGGTAATAAATGTTTTCTCTGACTATTGTGTTGGTAATAAATGTTTTGTTGTCTTGTCCATCATACTGTCTCACTTTTGTGTTGATAGTAAATATTTTGTCTCACTATTGTGTCGGTAATAAATGTTTTGTGTCACCACTGTGTTGGTAATAAATGTTTTGTGTCACTATTGTGTTGGTAATAAATGTTTTGTGTCACTATTGTGTTGGCAATAAATGTTTTGTGTCACTATTGTGTTGGCAATACACGTTTTGTTTCTATTGTGTCGGTGATAAATGTTGTCTCTCACTATTGTGTTGGTAAAAAAAGTTTTGTCTCACTATTGTGTTGGTAATAAATGTTTTGTTGTCGTGTCCACCACACTGTCTCACTTTTGTGTTGATAGTAAATGTTTTGTCTCACTATTGTGTCGGTAATAAATGTTTTGTGTCACTATTGTGTTGGTAATAAATGTTTTGTGTCACTATTTTGTTGGTAATAAATGTTTTGTGTCACTATTGTGTTGGCAATACATGTTTTGTCTCTATTGTGTCGGCGATAAATGTTGTCTCTCACTATTGTGTTGGAAAAAAATTTTTGTCTCACTATTGTGTTGGTAATAAATGTTTTGTTTCTCTATTGTATTGGTAATAAATGTTTGTCTCACTATTGTAATGGTAATAAATGTTTTCTCTCACTATTGTGTCGGTAATAAATGTTTTGTCTAACTACTGTGTCGGTAGTAAATGTTTTGCGTCACTATTGTGTTGGTAATAAATGTTTTGTCTCACTATTGTGTTGGTAATAAATGTGTTGTGTCACTATTGTGTTGGTAATAAATGTTTTGTCTCACTACTGTGTTGGTAATAAATGTTTTGTGTCACTATTGTGTTGGTAATAAATGTTTTGTCTCACTATTGTGTTGATAGTAAATGTTTTGTCTCACTATTGTGTTGGTAATAAATGTTTTGTGTCACTATTGTGTTGGTAATAAATGTTTTCTCTGACTATTGTGTTGGTATTAACTGTTTTGTTGTCGTGTCCACCACACTGTTTCACTTTTGTGTTGAGAGTAAATGTTTTGTCTCACTATTGTGTTGGTAATAAATGTTTTGTGTCACTATTGTGTTGGTAATAAATGCTTTGTCTCTATTGTGTCGGTGATAAATGTTGTCTCTCACTATTGTGTTGGTAATAAAAGTTTTGTCTCACTATTGTGTTGGTAATAAATGTTTTCTCTGACTATTGTGTTGGTAATAAATGTTTTGTTGTCTTGTCCATCATACTGTCTCACTTTTGTGTTGATAGTAAATATTTTGTCTCACTATTGTGTCGGTAATAAATGTTTTGTGTCACCACTGTGTTGGTAATAAATGTTTTGTGTCACTATTGTGTTGGTAATAAATGTTTTGTGTCACTATTGTGTTGGTAATAAATGTTTTGTGTCACTATTGTGTTGGTAATAAATATTTTGTGTCACTATTGTGTTGGTAATAAATGTTTTGTCTCTATTGTGTCGGTGATAAATGTTTTGTGTCACTATTGTGTTGGTAATAAATGTTTTGTGTCACTATTGTGTTGGCAATACATGTTTTGTCTCTATTGTGTCGGTGATAAATGTTGCCTCTCACTATTGTGTTGGTAAAAAAAGTTTTGTCTCACTATTGTGTTGGTAATAAATGTTTTGTTGTCGTGTCCACCACACTGTCTCACTTTTGTGTTGATAGTAAATGTTTTGTGTCACTATTGTGTCGGTAATAAATGTTTGTCTCACTATTGTGTTGGTAATAAATGTTTTCTCTCACTATTGTGTCGGTAATAAATGTTTTGTGTCACTATTGTGTTGGTAATAAATGTTTTGTCTCACTATTGTGTTGGTAATAAATGTTTTCTCTCACTATTGTGTCGGTAATAAATGTTTTGTCTCACTATTGCGTTGGTAATAAATGTTTTGTCTCACTATTGTGTTGGTAATAAATGTGTTGTGTCACTATTGTGTTGGTAATAAATGTTTTGTCTCACTATTGTGTTGATAGTAAATGTTTTGTCTCACTATTGTGTTGGTAATAAATGTTTTCTCTGACTATTTTGTTGGTAATACATGTTTTGTTGTCGTGTCCACCACACTGTCTCACTTTTGTGTTGATAGTAAATGTTTTGTCTCACTATTGTGTTGGTAATAAATGTTTTGTCTCACTATTGTGTCGGTAATAAATGTTTTGTGTTACTATTGTGTTGGTAATAAATGTTTTCTCTGACTATTGTGTTGGTATTAAATGTTTTGTTGTCGTGTCCACCACACTGTCTCACTTTTGTGTTGAGAGTAAATGTTTTGTCTCACTATTGTGTTGGTAATAAATGTTTTGTGTCACTATTGTGTTGGTAATAAATGCTTTGTCTCTATTGTGTCGGTGATAAATGTTGTCTCTCACTATTGTGTTGGTAATAAAAGTTTTGTCTCACTATTGCGTTGGTAATAAATGTTTTCTCTGACTATTGTGTTGGTAATACATGTTTTGTTGTCTTGTCCATCACACTGTCTCACTTTTGTGTTGATAGTAAATGTTTTGTCTCACTATTGTGTCGGTAATAAATGTTTTGTGTCACTATTGTGTTGGTAATAAATGTTTTGTGTCACTATTGTGTTGGTAATAAATGTTTTGTGTCACTATTGTGTTGGTAATGAATGCTTTGTCTCTATTGTGTCGGTGATAAATGTTGTCTCTCACTATTGTGTTGGAAATAAAAGTTTTGTCTCACTATTGCGTTGGTAATAAATGTTTTCTCTGACTATTGTGTTGGTAATACATGTTTTGTTGTCTTGTCCATCACACTGTCTCACTTTTGTGTTGATAGTAAATGATTTGTCTCACTATTGTGTCGGTAATAAATGTTTTGTGTCACTATTGTGTTGGTAATAAATGTTTTGTGTCACTATTGTGTTGGTAATAAATGTTTTGTGTCACTATTGTGTTGGCAATACATGTTTTGTCTCTATTGTGTCGGTGATAAATGTTGTCTCTCACTATTGTGTTGGTAAAAAAAGTTTTGTCTCACTATTGTGTTGGTAATAAATGTTTTGTGTCACTATTGTGTTGGTAATAAATGTTTTGTGTCACTATTGTGTTGGTAATAAATGTTTTGTGTCACTATTGTGTTGGTAATAAATGTTTTGTCTCTATTGTGTCGGTGATAAATGTTTAGTATCACTATTGTGTTGGCAATAAATGTTTTGTGTCACTATTGTGTTGGTAATAAATGTTTTGTGTCACTATTGTGTTGGCAATACACGTTTTGTTTCTATTGTGTCGGTGATAAATGTTGTCTCTCACTATTGTGTTGGTAAAAAAAGTTTTGTCTCACTATTGTGTTGGTAATAAATGTTTTGTTGTCGTGTCCACCACACTGTCTCACTTTTGTGTTGATAGTAAATGTTTTGTCTCACTATTGTGTCGGTAATAAATGTTTTGTGTCACTATTGTGTTGGTAATAAATGTTTTGTGTCACTATTGTGTTGGTAATAAATGTTTTGTGTCACTATTGTGTTGGCAATACATGTTTTGTCTCTATTGTGTCGGCGATAAATGTTGTCTCTCACTATTGTGTTGGAAAAAAAATTTTGTCTCACTATTGTGTTGGTAATAAATGTTTTGTTTCTCTATTGTATTGGTAATAAATGTTTGTCTCACTATTGTAATGGTAATAAATGTTTTGTGTCACTATTGTGTTGGTAATAAATGTTTTGTCTAACTACTGTGTCGGTAGTAAATGTTTTGCGTCACTATTGTGTTGGTAATAAATGTTTTGTCTCACTATTGTGTTGGTAATAAATGTGTTGTGTCACTATTGTGTTGGTAATAAATGTTTTGTCTCACTACTGTGTTGGTAATAAATGTTTTGTGTCACTATTGTGTTGGTAATAAATGTTTTGTCTCACTATTGTGTTGATAGTAAATGTTTTGTCTCACTATTGTGTTGGTAATAAATGTTTTGTGTCACTATTGTGTTGGTAATAAATGTTTTCTCTGACTATTGTGTTGGTATTAACTGTTTTGTTGTCGTGTCCACCACACTGTTTCACTTTTGTGTTGAGAGTAAATGTTTTGTCTCACTATTGTGTTGGTAATAAATGTTTTGTGTCACTATTGTGTTGGTAATAAATGCTTTGTCTCTATTGTGTCGGTGATAAATGTTGTCTCTCACTATTGTGTTGGTAATAAAAGTTTTGTCTCACTATTGTGTTGGTAATAAATGTTTTCTCTGACTATTGTGTTGGTAATAAATGTTTTGTTGTCTTGTCCATCATACTGTCTCACTTTTGTGTTGATAGTAAATATTTTGTCTCACTATTGTGTCGGTAATAAATGTTTTGTGTCACCACTGTGTTGGTAATAAATGTTTTGTGTCACTATTGTGTTGGTAATAAATGTTTTGTGTCACTATTGTGTTGGCAATAAATGTTTTGTGTCACTATTGTGTTGGTAATAAATGTTTTGTGTCACTATTGTGTTGGCAATACACGTTTTGTTTCTATTGTGTCGGTGATAAATGTTGTCTCTCACTATTGTGTTGGTAAAAAAAGTTTTGTCTCACTATTGTGTTGGTAATAAATGTTTTGTTGTCGTGTCCACCACACTGTCTCACTTTTGTGTTGATAGTAAATGTTTTGTCTCACTATTGTTTCGGTAATAAATGTTTTGTGTCACTATTGTGTTGGTAATAAATGTTTTGTGTCACTATTGTGTTGGTAATAAATGTTTTGTGTCACTATTGTGTTGGCAATACATGTTCTGTCTCTATTGTGTCGGCGATAAATGTTGTCTCTCACTATTGTGTTGGAAAAATTTTTTTGTCTCACTATTGTGTAGGTAATAAATGTTTTGTTTCTCTATTGTATTGGTAATAAATGTTTGTCTCACTATTGTAATGGTAATAAATGTTTTCTCTCACTATTGTGTCGGTAATAAATGTTTTGTCTAACTACTGTGTCGGTAGTAAATGTTTTGCGTCACTATTGTGTTGGTAATAAATGTTTTGTCTCACTATTGTGTTGGTAATAAATGTGTTGTGTCACTATTGTGTTGGTAATAAATGTTTTGTCTCACTACTGTGTTGGTAATAAATGTTTTGTGTCACTATTGTGTTGGTAATAAATGTTTTGTCTCACTATTGTGTTGATAGTAAATGTTTTGTCTCACTATTGTGTTGGTAATAAATGTTTTGTGTCACTATTGTGTTGGTAATAAATGTTTTCTCTGACTATTGTGTTGGTATTAACTGTTTTGTTGTCGTGTCCACCACACTGTTTCACTTTTGTGTTGAGAGTAAATGTTTTGTGTCACTATTGTGTTGGTAATAAATGTTTTGTGTCACTATTGTGTTGGTAATAAATGCTTTGTCTCTATTGTGTCGGTGATAAATGTTGTTTCTCACTATTGTGTTGGTAGTAAAAGTTTTGTCTCACTATTGTGTTGGTAATAAATGTTTTCTCTGACTATTGTGTTGGTAATAAATGTTTTGTGTCACCACTGTGTTGGTAATAAATGTTTTGTGTCACTATTGTGTTGGTAATAAATGTTTTGTGTCACTATTGTGTTGGTAATAAATGTTTTGTGTCACTATTGTGTTGGTAATAAATGTTTTGTGTCACTATTGTGTTGGTAATAAATGTTTTGTCTCTATTGTGTCGGTGATAAATGTTTTGTGTCACTATTGTGTTGGTAATAAATGTTTTGTGTCACTATTGTGTTGGCAATACATGTTTTGTCTCTATTGTGTCGGTGATAAATGTTGCCTCTCACTATTGTGTTGGTAAAAAAAGTTTTGTCTCACTATTGTGTTGGTAATAAATGTTTTGTTGTCGTGTCCACCACACTGTCTCACTTTTGTGTTGATAGTAAATGTTTTGTGTCACTATTGTGTCGGTAATAAATGTTTGTCTCACTATTGTGTTGGTAATAAATGTTTTCTCTCACTATTGTGTCGGTAATAAATGTTTTGTGTCACTATTGTGTTGGTAATAAATGTTTTGTCTCACTATTGTGTTGGTAATAAATGTTTTCTCTCACTATTGTGTCGGTAATAAATGTTTTGTCTCACTATTGCGTTGGTAATAAATGTTTTGTCTCACTATTGTGTTGGTAATAAATGTGTTGTGTCACTATTGTGTTGGTAATAAATGTTTTGTCTCACTATTGTGTTGATAGTAAATGTTTTGTCTCACTATTGTGTTGGTAATAAATGTTTTCTCTGACTATTTTGTTGGTAATACATGTTTTGTTGTCGTGTCCACCACACTGTCTCACTTTTGTGTTGATAGTAAATGTTTTGTCTCACTATTGTGTCGGTAATAAATGTTTTGTGTTACTATTGTGTTGGTAATAAATGTTTTCTCTGACTATTGTGTTGGTATTAAATGTTTTGTTGTCGTGTCCACCACACTGTCTCACTTTTGTGTTGAGAGTAAATGTTTTGTCTCACTATTGTGTTGGTAATAAATGTTTTGTGTCACTATTGTGTTGGTAATAAATGCTTTGTCTCTATTGTGTCGGTGATAAATGTTGTCTCTCACTATTGTGTTGGTAATAAATGTTTTGTGTCACTATTGTGTTGGTAATAAATGTTTTGTGTCACTATTGTGTTGGTAATGAATGCTTTGTCTCTATTGTGTCGGTGATAAATGTTGTCTCTCACTATTGTGTTGGTAATAAAAGTTTTGTCTCACTATTGCGTTGGTAATAAATGTTTTCTCTGACTATTGTGTTGGTAATACATGTTTTGTTGTCTTGTCCATCACACTGTCTTACTTTTGTGTTGATAGTAAATGATTTGTCTCACTATTGTGTCGGTAATAAATGTTTTGTGTCACTATTGTGTTGGTAATAAATGTTTTGTGTCACTATTGTGTTGGTAATAAATGTTTTGTGTCACTATTGTGTTGGCAATACATGTTTTGTCTCTATTGTGTCGGTGATAAATGTTGTCTCTCACTATTGTGTTGGTAAAAAAAGTTTTGTGTCACTATTGTGTTGGTAATAAATGTTTTTTGTCACTATTGTGTTGGTAATAAATGTTTTGTGTCACTATTGTGTTCGTAATAAATGTTTTGTCTCTATTGTGTCGGTGATAAATGTTTTGTATCACTATTGTGTTGGCAATAAATGTTTTGTGTCACTATTGTGTTGGTAATAAATGTTTTGTGTCACTATTGTGTTGGCAATACACGTTTTGTTTCTATTGTGTCGGTGATAAATGTTGTCTCTCACTATTGTGTTGGTAAAAAAAAGGTTTGTCTCACTATTGTGTTGGTAATAAATGTTTTCTTGTCGTGTCCACCACACTGTCTCACTTTTGTGTTGATAGTAAAGGTTTTGCGTCACTATTGTGTCGGTAATAAATGTTTGTCTCACTATTGTGTTGGTAATAAATGTTTTCTCTCACTATTGTGTCGGTAATAAAGGTTTTGTCTCACTATTGTGTTGGTAATAAATGTTTGTCTCACTATTGTGTTGGTAATAAATGTTTTCTCTCACTATTGTGTCGGTAATAATGTTTTGTCTCACTATTGCGTTGGTAATAAATGTTTTGTCTCACTATTGTGTTGGTAATAAATGTGTTGTGTCACTATTGTGTTGGTAATAAATGTTTTGTCTCACTATTGTGTTGATAGTAAATGTTTTGTCTCACTATTGTGTTGGTAATAAATGTTTTCTCTGACTATTGTGTTGGTAATACATGTTTTGTTGTCGTGTCCACCACACTGTCTCACTTTTGTGTTGATAGTAAATGTTTTGTCTCACTATTGTGTCGGTAATAAATGTTTTGTGTCACTATTGTGTTGGTAATAAATGTTTTCTCTGACTATTGTGTTGGTATTAAATGTTTTGTTGTCGTGTCCACCACACTGTCTCACTTTTGTGTTGAGAGTAAATGTTTTGTCTCACTATTGTGTTGGTAATAAATGTTTTGTGTCACTATTGTGTTGGTAATAAATGCTTTGTCTCTATTGTGTCGGTGATAAATGTTGTCTCTCACTATTGTGTTGGTAATAAAAGTTTTGTCTCACTATTGCGTTGGTAATAAATGTTTTCTCTGACTATTGTGTTGGTAATACATGTTTTGTTGTCTTGTCCATCACACTGTCTCACTTTTGTGTTGATAGTAAATGTTTTGTCTCACTATTGTGTCGGTAATAAATGTTTTGTGTCACTATTGTGTTGGTAATAAATGTTTTGTGTCACTATTGTGTTGGTAATAAATGTTTTGTGTCACTATTGTGTTGGTAATAAATGTTTTGTGTCACTATTGTGTTGGTAATAAATGTTTTGTCTATTGTGTCGGTGATCAATGTTTTGTCTCTATTGTGTTGGCAATAAATGTTTTTTGTCACTATTGTGTTGGTAATAAATGTTTTGTGTCAGTATTGTGTTGGTAATAAATGTTTTGTCTCTATTGTGTCGGTGATAAATGTTGTCTCTCAGTATTTTGTTGGTAAAAAAAGTTTTGTCTCACTATTGTGTTGGTAATAAATGTTTTGTTGTCGTGTCCACCACACTGTCTCACTTTTGTGTTGATAGTAAATGTTTTTTGTCACTATTGTGTTGGTAATAAATGCTTTGTCTCTATTGTGTCGGTGATAAATGTTGTTTCTCACTATTGTGTTGGTAATAAAAGTTTTGTCTCACTATTGTGTTGGTAATAAATGTTTTCTCTGACTATTGTGTTGGTAATAAATGTTTTGTTGTCTTGTCCATCATACTGTCTCACTTTTGTGTTGATAGTAAATATTTTGTCTCACAATTGTGTCGGTAATAAATGTTTTGTGTCACTACTGTGTTGGTAATAAATGTTTTGTGTCACTATTGTGTTGGTAATAAATGTTTTGTGTCACTATTGTGTTGGTAATAAATGTTTTGTGTCACTATTGTGTTGGTAATAAATGTTTTGTGTCACTATTGTGTTGGTAATAAATGTTTTGTCTCTATTGTGTCGGTGATAAATGTTTTGTGTCACTATTGTGTTGGTAATAAATGTTTTGTGTCACTATTGTGTTGGCAATACATGTTTTGTCTCTATTGTGTCGGTGATAAATGTTGCCTCTCACTATTGTGTTGGTAAAAAAAGTTTTGTCTCACTATTGTGTTGGTAATAAATGTTTTGTTGTCGTGTCCACCACACTGTCTCACTTTTGTGTATATAGTAAATGTTTTGTCTCACTATTGTGTTGGTAATAAATGTTTTCTCTCACTATTGTGTCGGTAATAAAGGTTTTGTCTCACTATTGCGTTGGTAATAAATGTTTTGTCTCACTATTGTGTTGGTAATAAATGTGTTGTGTCACTATTGTGTTGGTAATAAATGTTTTGTCTCACTATTGTGTTGATAGTAAATGTTTTGTCTCACTATTGTGTTGGTAATAAATGTTTTCTCTGACTATTTTGTTGGTAATACATGTTTTGTTGTCGTGTCCACCACACTGTCTCACTTTTGTGTTGATAGTAAATGTTTTGTCTCACTATTGTGTCGGTAATAAATGTTTTGTGTTACTATTGTGTTGGTAATAAATGTTTTCTCTGACTATTGTGTTGGTATTAAATGTTTTGTTGTCGTGTCCACCACACTGTCTCACTTTTGTGTTGAGAGTAAATGTTTTGTCTCACTATTGTGTTGGTAATAAATGTTTTGTGTCACTATTGTGTTGGTAATAAATGCTTTGTCTCTATTGTGTCGGTGATAAATGTTGTCTCTCACTATTGTGTTGGTAATAAAAGTTTTGTCTCACTATTAC
This sequence comes from Lampris megalopsis, assembly GCA_022114975.2. Lineage (NCBI taxonomy): Eukaryota > Metazoa > Chordata > Actinopteri > Lampriformes > Lampridae > Lampris > Lampris megalopsis. Next base: position 969,293 of record JAJHIY020001376.1, read on the forward strand.
GTTGGTAATAAATGTTTTCTCTGACTATTGTGTTGGTAATACATGTTTTGTTGTCTTGTCCATCACACTGTCTCACTTTTGTGTTGATAGTAAATGTTTTGTCTCACTATTGTGTCGGTAATAAATGTTTTGTGTCACTATTGTGTTGGTAATAAATGTTTTGTGTCACTATTGTGTTGGTAATAAATGTTTTGTGTCACTATTGTGTTGGTAATAAATGTTTTGTGTCACTATTGTGTTGGTAATAAATGTTTTGTCTATTGTGTCGGTGATCAATGTTTTGTCTCACTATTGTGTTGGCAATAAATGTTTTTTGTCACTATTGTGTTGGTAATAAATGTTTTGTGTCAGTATTGTGTTGGTAATAAATGTTTTGTCTCTATTGTGTCGGTGATAAATGTTGTCTCTCACTATTGTGTTGGTAAAAAAAGTTTTGTCTCACTATTGTGTTGGTAATAAATGTTTTGTTGTCGTGTCCACCACACTGTCTCACTTTTGTGTTGATAGTAAATGTTTTGTGTCACTATTGTGTCGGTAATAAATGTTTTGTGTCACTATTGTGTTGGTAATAAATGTTTTGTCTCACTATTGTGTTGGTAATAAATGTTTTGTGTCACTATTGTGTTGGCAATAAATGTTTTGTGTCACTATTGTGTTGGTAATAAATGTTTTGTGTCACTATTGTGTTGGCAATACACGTTTTGTTTCTATTGTGTCGGTGATAAATGTTGTCTCTCACTATTGTGTTGGTAAAAAATGTTTTGTCTCACTATTGTGTTGGTAATAAATGTTTTGTTGTCGTGTCCACCACACTGTCTCACTTTTGTGTTGATAGTAAATGTTTTGTCTCACTATTGTGTCGGTAATAAATGTTTTGTGTCACTATTGTGTTGGTAATAAATGTTTTGTGTCACTATTGTGTTGGTAATAAATGTTTTGTGTCACTATTGTGTTGGCAATACATGTTTTGTCTCTATTGTGTCGGCGATAAATGTTGTCTCTCACTATTGTGTTGGAAAAATTTTTTTGTCTCACTATTGTGTTGGTAATAAATGTTTTGTTTCTCTATTGTATTGGTAATAAATGTTTGTCTCACTATTGTAATGGTAATAAATGTTTTCTCTCACTATTGTGTCGGTAATAAATGTTTTGTCTAACTACTGTGTCGGTAGTAAATGTTTTGCGTCACTATTGTGTTGGTAATAAATGTTTTGTCTCACTATTGTGTTGGTAATAAATGTGTTGTGTCACTATTGTGTTGGTAATAAATGTTTTGTCTCACTACTGTGTTGGTAATAAATGTTTTGTGTCACTATTGTGTTGGTAATAAATGTTTTGTCTCACTATTGTGTTGATAGTAAATGTTTTGTCTCACTATTGTGTTGGTAATAAATGTTTTGTGTCACTATTGTGTTGGTAATAAATGTTTTCTCTGACTATTGTGTTGGTATTAACTGTTTTGTTGTCCTGTCCACCACACTGTTTCACTTTTGTGTTGAGAGTAAATGTTTTGTCTCACTATTGTGTTGGTAATAAATGTTTTGTGTCACTATTGTGTTGGTAATAAATGCTTTGTCTCTATTGTGTCGGTGATAAATGTTGTTTCTCACTATTGTGTTGGTAATAAAAGTTTTGTCTCACTATTGTGTTGGTAATAAATGTTTTCTCTGACTATTGTGTTGGTAATAAATGTTTTGTTGTCTTGTCCATCATACTGTCTCACTTTTGTGTTGATAGTAAATATTTTGTCTCACCATTGTGTCGGTAATAAATGTTTTGTGTCACCACTGTGTTGGTAATAAATGTTTTGTGTCACTATTGTGTTGGTAATAAATGTTTTGTGTCACTATTGTGTTGGTAATAAATGTTTTGTGTCACTATTGTGTTGGTAATAAATGTTTTGTGTCACTATTGTGTTGGTAATAAATGTTTTGTCTCTATTGTGTCGGTGATAAATGTTTTGTGTCACTATTGTGTTGGCAATAAATGTTTTGTGTCACTATTGTGTTGGCAATACATGTTTTGTCTCTTTGTGTCGGTGATAAATGTTGCCTCTCACTATTGTGTTGGTAAAAAAAGTTTTATCTCACTATTGTGTTGGTAATAAATGTTTTGTTGTCGTGTCCACCACACTGTCGCACTTTTGTGTTGATAGTAAATGTTTTGTGTCACTATTGTGTCGGCAATAAATGTTTTGTCTCACTATTGTGTTGGTAATAAATGTGTTGTCTCACTATTGTGTCGGTAATACATGTTTTGTCTCACTATTGTGTTGGTAATAAATGTTTTGTGTCACTATTGTATTGGTAATAAATGTTTTGTCTCACTATTGTGTTGGTAATAAATGTGTTGTCTCACTATTGTGTTGGTAATAAATGTTTTCTCTGACTATTGTGTTGGTAAAAAATGATTTGTTGTCGTGTCCACCACACTGTCTCACTTTTGTGTTGATAGTAAATGTTTTGTGTCACTATTGTGTCGGTAATAAATGTTTTGTCTCACTATTGTGTTGGTAATAAATGTTTTCTCTGACTATTGTGTTGGTAATAAATGTTTTGTTGTCTTGTCCATCATACTGTCTCACTTTTGTGTTGATAGTAAATATTTTGTCTCACAATTGTGTCGGTAATAAATGTTTTGTGTCACTACTGTGTTGGTAATAAATGTTTTGTGTCACTATTGTGTTGGTAATAAATGTTTTGTGTCACTATTGTGTTGGTAATAAATGTTTTGTGTCACTATTGTGTTGGTAATAAATGTTTTGTGTCACTATTGTGTTGGTAATAAATGTTTTGTCTCTATTGTGTCGGTGATAAATGTTTTGTGTCACTATTGTGTTGGTAATAAATGTTTTGTGTCACTATTGTGTTGGCAATACATGTTTTGTCTCTATTGTGTCGGTGATAAATGTTGCCTCTCACTATTGTGTTGGTAAAAAAAGTTTTGTCTCACTATTGTGTTGGTAATAAATGTTTTGTTGTCGTGTCCACCACACTGTCTCACTTTTGTGTATATAGTAAATGTTTTGTCTCACTATTGTGTTGGTAATAAATGTTTTCTCTCACTATTGTGTCGGTAATAAAGGTTTTGTCTCACTATTGCGTTGGTAATAAATGTTTTGTCTCACTATTGTGTTGGTAATAAATGTGTTGTGTCACTATTGTGTTGGTAATAAATGTTTTGTCTCACTATTGTGTTGATAGTAAATGTTTTGTCTCACTATTGTGTTGGTAATAAATGTTTTCTCTGACTATTTTGTTGGTAATACATGTTTTGTTGTCGTGTCCACCACACTGTCTCACTTTTGTGTTGATAGTAAATGTTTTGTCTCACTATTGTGTCGGTAATAAATGTTTTGTGTTACTATTGTGTTGGTAATAAATGTTTTCTCTGACTATTGTGTTGGTATTAAATGTTTTGTTGTCGTGTCCACCACACTGTCTCACTTTTGTGTTGAGAGTAAATGTTTTGTCTCACTATTGTGTTGGTAATAAATGTTTTGTGTCACTATTGTGTTGGTAATAAATGCTTTGTCTCTATTGTGTCGGTGATAAATGTTGTCTCTCACTATTGTGTTGGTAATAAAAGTTTTGTCTCACTATTACGTTGGTAATAAATGTTTTCTCTGACTATTGTGTTGGTAATACATGTTTTGTTGTCTTGTCCATCACACTGTCTCACTTTTGTGTTGATAGTAAATGTTTTGTCTCACTATTGTGTCGGTAATAAATGTTTTGTGTCACTATTGTGTTGGTAATAAATGTTTTGTGTCACTATTGTGTTGGTAATAAATGTTTTGTGTCACTATTGTGTTGGTAATAAATGTTTTGTGTCACTATTGTGTTGGTAATAAATGTTTTGTCTATTGTGTCGGTGATCAATGTTTTGTCTCACTATTGTGTTGGCAATAAATGTTTTTTGTCACTATTGTGTTGGTAATAAATGTTTTGTGTCAGTATTGTGTTGGTAATAAATGTTTTGTCTCTATTGTGTCGGTGATAAATGTTGTCTCTCACTATTGTGTTGGTAAAAAAAGTTTTGTCTCACTATTGTGTTGGTAATAAATGTTTTGTTGTCGTGTCCACCACACTGTCTCACTTTTGTGTTGATAGTAAATGTTTTGTGTCACTATTGTGTCGGTAATAAATGTTTTGTGTCACTATTGTGTTGGTAATAAATGTTTTGTCTCACTATTGTGTTGGTAATAAATGTTTTGTGTCACTATTGTGTTGGCAATAAATGTTTTGTGTCACTATTGTGTTGGTAATAAATGTTTTGTGTCACTATTGTGTTGGCAATACACGTTTTGTTTCTATTGTGTCGGTGATAAATGTTGTCTCTCACTATTGTGTTGGTAAAAAATGTTTTGTCTCACTATTGTGTTGGTAATAAATGTTTTGTTGTCGTGTCCACCACACTGTCTCACTTTTGTGTTGATAGTAAATGTTTTGTCTCACTATTGTGTCGGTAATAAATGTTTTGTGTCACTATTGTGTTGGTAATAAATGTTTTGTGTCACTATTGTGTTGGTAATAAATGTTTTGTGTCACTATTGTGTTGGCAATACATGTTTTGTCTCTATTGTGTCGGCGATAAATGTTGTCTCTCACTATTGTGTTGGAAAAATTTTTTTGTCTCACTATTGTGTTGGTAATAAATGTTTTGTTTCTCTATTGTATTGGTAATAAATGTTTGTCTCACTATTGTAATGGTAATAAATGTTTTCTCTCACTATTGTGTCGGTAATAAATGTTTTGTCTAACTACTGTGTCGGTAGTAAATGTTTTGCGTCACTATTGTGTTGGTAATAAATGTTTTGTCTCACTATTGTGTTGGTAATAAATGTGTTGTGTCACTATTGTGTTGGTAATAAATGTTTTGTCTCACTACTGTGTTGGTAATAAATGTTTTGTGTCACTATTGTGTTGGTAATAAATGTTTTGTCTCACTATTGTGTTGATAGTAAATGTTTTGTCTCACTATTGTGTTGGTAATAAATGTTTTGTGTCACTATTGTGTTGGTAATAAATGTTTTCTCTGACTATTGTGTTGGTATTAACTGTTTTGTTGTCCTGTCCACCACACTGTTTCACTTTTGTGTTGAGAGTAAATGTTTTGTCTCACTATTGTGTTGGTAATAAATGTTTTGTGTCACTATTGTGTTGGTAATAAATGCTTTGTCTCTATTGTGTCGGTGATAAATGTTGTTTCTCACTATTGTGTTGGTAATAAAAGTTTTGTCTCACTATTGTGTTGGTAATAAATGTTTTCTCTGACTATTGTGTTGGTAATAAATGTTTTGTTGTCTTGTCCATCATACTGTCTCACTTTTGTGTTGATAGTAAATATTTTGTCTCACTATTGTGTCGGTAATAAATGTTTTGTGTCACCACTGTGTTGGTAATAAATGTTTTGTGTCACTATTGTGTTGGTAATAAATGTTTTGTGTCACTATTGTGTTGGTAATAAATGTTTTGTGTCACTATTGTGTTGGTAATAAATGTTTTGTGTCACTATTGTGTTGGTAATAAATGTTTTGTCTCTATTGTGTCGGTGATAAATGTTTTGTGTCACTATTGTGTTGGCAATAAATGTTTTGTGTCACTATTGTGTTGGCAATACATGTTTTGTCTCTTTGTGTCGGTGATAAATGTTGCCTCTCACTATTGTGTTGGTAAAAAAAGTTTTATCTCACTATTGTGTTGGTAATAAATGTTTTGTTGTCGTGTCCACCACACTGTCGCACTTTTGTGTTGATAGTAAATGTTTTGTGTCACTATTGTGTCGGCAATAAATGTTTTGTCTCACTATTGTGTTGGTAATAAATGTGTTGTCTCACTATTGTGTCGGTAATACATGTTTTGTCTCACTATTGTGTTGGTAATAAATGTTTTGTGTCACTATTGTATTGGTAATAAATGTTTTGTCTCACTATTGTGTTGGTAATAAATGTGTTGTCTCACTATTGTGTTGGTAATAAATGTTTTCTCTGACTATTGTGTTGGTAAAAAATGATTTGTTGTCGTGTCCACCACACTGTCTCACTTTTGTGTTGATAGTAAATGTTTTGTGTCACTATTGTGTCGGTAATAAATGTTTTGTCTCACTATTGTGTTGGTAATAAATGTGTTGTCTCACTATTGTGTCGGTAATACATGTTTTGTCTCACTATTGTGTTGGTAATAAATGTTTTGTTTCTCTATTGTATTGATAATAAATGTTTGTCTCACTATTGTGTTGGTAATAAATGTTTTGTTTCTCTATTGTATTGGTAATAAATGTTTGTCTCACTATTGTGTTGGTAATAAATGTTTTCTCTCACTATTGTGTCGGTAATAAATGTTTTGTCTAACTACTGTGTCGGTAGTAAATGTTTTGTGTCACTATTGTTTTGGTAATAAATGTTTTGTCTCACTATTGTGTTGGTAATAAATGTGTTGTGTCACTATTGTGTTGGTAATAAATGTTTTGTCTCACTATTGTGTTGGTAATAAATGTTTTGTGTCACTATTGTGTTGGTAATAGATGTTTTCTGTCACTATTGTGTTGGTAATAAATGTTTTGTATTCACTATTGTGTTGGTAATAAATGTTTTGTCTCACTATTGTGCTGATAGTAAATGTTTTGTCTCACTATTGTGTTGGTAATAAATGTTTTCTCTGACTATTGTGTTGGTAATAAATGTTTTGTTGTCTTGTCCACCAAACTGTCTCACTTTTGTGTTGATAGTAAATGTTTTGTCTCACTATTGTGTCGGTAATAAATGTTTTGTGTCACTATTGTGTTGGTAATAAATTTTTTCTCTGACTATTGTGTTGGTAATAAAAGTTTTGTTGTCGTGTCCACCACACTGTCTCACTTTTCTGTTGAGAGTAAATGTTTTGTCTCACTATTGTGTTGGTAATAAATGTTTTGTGTCACTATTGTGTTGGTAATAAAGGTTTTGTGTCACTATTGTGTTGGTAATAAATATTTTGTCTCTATTGTGTCGGTGATAAATGTTGTCTCTCACTATTGTGTTGATAAAAAAAGTTTTGTCTCACTATTGTGTTGGTAATAAATGTTTTGTTGTCGTGTCCACCACACGGTCTCACTTTTGTGTTGATAGTAAATGTTTTGTCTCACTATTGTGTCGGTAATAAATGTTTTGTGTCACTATTGTGTTGGTAATAAATTTTTTCTCTGACTATTGTGTTGGTAATAAAAGTTTTGTTGTCGTGTCCACCACACTGTATCACTTTTCTGTTGAGAGTAAATGTTTTGTCTCACTATTGTGTTGGTAATAAATGTTTTGTGTCACTATTGTGTTGGTAATAAATGTTTTGTGTCACTATTTTGTTGGTAATACCTGTTTTGTGTGACTATTGTGTTTTTAATAAATGTTTTGTGTCACTATTGTGTTGGTAATAAATGTTTTGTGTCACTATTGTGTTGGTAATAAATGTTTTGTCTCACTATTGTGATGGTAATAAATGTTTTGTGTCACTATTGTGTTGGTAATAAAAGTTTTGTCTCTATTGTGTCGGTGATAAATGTTGTCTCTCACTATTGTGTCGGTAATAAATGTTTTCTCTCACTATTGTGTTGGTAAAAAATGTTTTGTCTCACTATTGTGTTGGTAATACATGTTTTGTCTCACTATTGTGTTGGTAATAAATGTGTTGTGTCACTATTGTGTTGGTAATAAATGCTTTGTCTCTATTGTGTCGGTGATAAATGTTGTCTCTCACTATTGTGTTGGTAATAAAAGTTTTGTCTCACTATTGCGTTGGTAATAAATGTTTTGTGTCACTACTGTGTTGGTAATAAATGTTTTGTGTCACTATTGTGTTGGTAATAAATGTTTTGTGTCACTATTGTGTTGGTAATAAATGTTTTGTGTCACTATTGTGTTGGTAATAAATGTTTTGTGTCACTATTGTGTTGGTAATAAATGTTTTGTCTCTATTGTGTCGGTGATAAATGTTTTGTGTCACTATTGTGTTGGTAATAAATGTTTTGTGTCACTATTGTGTTGGCAATACATGTTTTGTCTCTATTGTGTCGGTGATAAATGTTGCCTCTCACTATTGTGTTGGTAAAAAAAGTTTTGTCTCACTATTGTGTTGGTAATAAATGTTTTGTTGTCGTGTCCACCACACTGTCTCACTTTTGTGTATATAGTAAATGTTTTGTCTCACTATTGTGTTGGTAATAAATGTTTTCTCTCACTATTGTGTCGGTAATAAAGGTTTTGTCTCACTATTGCGTTGGTAATAAATGTTTTGTCTCACTATTGTGTTGGTAATAAATGTGTTGTGTCACTATTGTGTTGGTAATAAATGTTTTGTCTCACTATTGTGTTGATAGTAAATGTTTTGTCTCACTATTGTGTTGGTAATAAATGTTTTCTCTGACTATTTTGTTGGTAATACATGTTTTGTTGTCGTGTCCACCACACTGTCTCACTTTTGTGTTGATAGTAAATGTTTTGTCTCACTATTGTGTCGGTAATAAATGTTTTGTGTTACTATTGTGTTGGTAATAAATGTTTTCTCTGACTATTGTGTTGGTATTAAATGTTTTGTTGTCGTGTCCACCACACTGTCTCACTTTTGTGTTGAGAGTAAATGTTTTGTCTCACTATTGTGTTGGTAATAAATGTTTTGTGTCACTATTGTGTTGGTAATAAATGCTTTGTCTCTATTGTGTCGGTGATAAATGTTGTCTCTCACTATTGTGTTGGTAATAAAAGTTTTGTCTCACTATTACGTTGGTAATAAATGTTTTCTCTGACTATTGTGTTGGTAATACATGTTTTGTTGTCTTGTCCATCACACTGTCTCACTTTTGTGTTGATAGTAAATGTTTTGTCTCACTATTGTGTCGGTAATAAATGTTTTGTGTCACTATTGTGTTGGTAATAAATGTTTTGTGTCACTATTGTGTTGGTAATAAATGTTTTGTGTCACTATTGTGTTGGTAATAAATGTTTTGTGTCACTATTGTGTTGGTAATAAATGTTTTGTCTATTGTGTCGGTGATCAATGTTTTGTCTCACTATTGTGTTGGCAATAAATGTTTTTTGTCACTATTGTGTTGGTAATAAATGTTTTGTGTCAGTATTGTGTTGGTAATAAATGTTTTGTCTCTATTGTGTCGGTGATAAATGTTGTCTCTCACTATTGTGTTGGTAAAAAAAGTTTTGTCTCACTATTGTGTTGGTAATAAATGTTTTGTTGTCGTGTCCACCACACTGTCTCACTTTTGTGTTGATAGTAAATGTTTTGTGTCACTATTGTGTCGGTAATAAATGTTTTGTGTCACTATTGTGTTGGTAATAAATGTTTTGTCTCACTATTGTGTTGGTAATAAATGTTTTGTGTCACTATTGTGTTGGCAATAAATGTTTTGTGTCACTATTGTGTTGGTAATAAATGTTTTGTGTCACTATTGTGTTGGCAATACACGTTTTGTTTCTATTGTGTCGGTGATAAATGTTGTCTCTCACTATTGTGTTGGTAAAAAATGTTTTGTCTCACTATTGTGTTGGTAATAAATGTTTTGTTGTCGTGTCCACCACACTGTCTCACTTTTGTGTTGATAGTAAATGTTTTGTCTCACTATTGTGTCGGTAATAAATGTTTTGTGTCACTATTGTGTTGGTAATAAATGTTTTGTGTCACTATTGTGTTGGTAATAAATGTTTTGTGTCACTATTGTGTTGGCAATACATGTTTTGTCTCTATTGTGTCGGCGATAAATGTTGTCTCTCACTATTGTGTTGGAAAAATTTTTTTGTCTCACTATTGTGTTGGTAATAAATGTTTTGTTTCTCTATTGTATTGGTAATAAATGTTTGTCTCACTATTGTAATGGTAATAAATGTTTTCTCTCACTATTGTGTCGGTAATAAATGTTTTGTCTAACTACTGTGTCGGTAGTAAATGTTTTGCGTCACTATTGTGTTGGTAATAAATGTTTTGTCTCACTATTGTGTTGGTAATAAATGTGTTGTGTCACTATTGTGTTGGTAATAAATGTTTTGTCTCACTACTGTGTTGGTAATAAATGTTTTGTGTCACTATTGTGTTGGTAATAAATGTTTTGTCTCACTATTGTGTTGATAGTAAATGTTTTGTCTCACTATTGTGTTGGTAATAAATGTTTTGTGTCACTATTGTGTTGGTAATAAATGTTTTCTCTGACTATTGTGTTGGTATTAACTGTTTTGTTGTCCTGTCCACCACACTGTTTCACTTTTGTGTTGAGAGTAAATGTTTTGTCTCACTATTGTGTTGGTAATAAATGTTTTGTGTCACTATTGTGTTGGTAATAAATGCTTTGTCTCTATTGTGTCGGTGATAAATGTTGTTTCTCACTATTGTGTTGGTAATAAAAGTTTTGTCTCACTATTGTGTTGGTAATAAATGTTTTCTCTGACTATTGTGTTGGTAATAAATGTTTTGTTGTCTTGTCCATCATACTGTCTCACTTTTGTGTTGATAGTAAATATTTTGTCTCACTATTGTGTCGGTAATAAATGTTTTGTGTCACCACTGTGTTGGTAATAAATGTTTTGTGTCACTATTGTGTTGGTAATAAATGTTTTGTGTCACTATTGTGTTGGTAATAAATGTTTTGTGTCACTATTGTGTTGGTAATAAATGTTTTGTGTCACTATTGTGTTGGTAATAAATGTTTTGTCTCTATTGTGTCGGTGATAAATGTTTTGTGTCACTATTGTGTTGGCAATAAATGTTTTGTGTCACTATTGTGTTGGCAATACATGTTTTGTCTCTTTGTGTCGGTGATAAATGTTGCCTCTCACTATTGTGTTGGTAAAAAAAGTTTTATCTCACTATTGTGTTGGTAATAAATGTTTTGTTGTCGTGTCCACCACACTGTCGCACTTTTGTGTTGATAGTAAATGTTTTGTGTCACTATTGTGTCGGCAATAAATGTTTTGTCTCACTATTGTGTTGGTAATAAATGTGTTGTCTCACTATTGTGTCGGTAATACATGTTTTGTCTCACTATTGTGTTGGTAATAAATGTTTTGTGTCACTATTGTATTGGTAATAAATGTTTTGTCTCACTATTGTGTTGGTAATAAATGTGTTGTCTCACTATTGTGTTGGTAATAAATGTTTTCTCTGACTATTGTGTTGGTAAAAAATGATTTGTTGTCGTGTCCACCACACTGTCTCACTTTTGTGTTGATAGTAAATGTTTTGTGTCACTATTGTGTCGGTAATAAATGTTTTGTCTCACTATTGTGTTGGTAATAAATGTGTTGTCTCACTATTGTGTCGGTAATACATGTTTTGTCTCACTATTGTGTTGGTAATAAATGTTTTGTTTCTCTATTGTATTGATAATAAATGTTTGTCTCACTATTGTGTTGGTAATAAATGTTTTGTTTCTCTATTGTATTGGTAATAAATGTTTGTCTCACTATTGTGTTGGTAATAAATGTTTTCTCTCACTATTGTGTCGGTAATAAATGTTTTGTCTAACTACTGTGTCGGTAGTAAATGTTTTGTGTCACTATTGTTTTGGTAATAAATGTTTTGTCTCACTATTGTGTTGGTAATAAATGTGTTGTGTCACTATTGTGTTGGTAATAAATGTTTTGTCTCACTATTGTGTTGGTAATAAATGTTTTGTGTCACTATTGTGTTGGTAATAGATGTTTTCTGTCACTATTGTGTTGGTAATAAATGTTTTGTATTCACTATTGTGTTGGTAATAAATGTTTTGTCTCACTATTGTGCTGATAGTAAATGTTTTGTCTCACTATTGTGTTGGTAATAAATGTTTTCTCTGACTATTGTGTTGGTAATAAATGTTTTGTTGTCTTGTCCACCAAACTGTCTCACTTTTGTGTTGATAGTAAATGTTTTGTCTCACTATTGTGTCGGTAATAAATGTTTTGTGTCACTATTGTGTTGGTAATAAATTTTTTCTCTGACTATTGTGTTGGTAATAAAAGTTTTGTTGTCGTGTCCACCACACTGTCTCACTTTTCTGTTGAGAGTAAATGTTTTGTCTCACTATTGTGTTGGTAATAAATGTTTTGTGTCACTATTGTGTTGGTAATAAAGGTTTTGTGTCACTATTGTGTTGGTAATAAATATTTTGTCTCTATTGTGTCGGTGATAAATGTTGTCTCTCACTATTGTGTTGATAAAAAAAGTTTTGTCTCACTATTGTGTTGGTAATAAATGTTTTGTTGTCGTGTCCACCACACGGTCTCACTTTTGTGTTGATAGTAAATGTTTTGTCTCACTATTGTGTCGGTAATAAATGTTTTGTGTCACTATTGTGTTGGTAATAAATTTTTTCTCTGACTATTGTGTTGGTAATAAAAGTTTTGTTGTCGTGTCCACCACACTGTATCACTTTTCTGTTGAGAGTAAATGTTTTGTCTCACTATTGTGTTGGTAATAAATGTTTTGTGTCACTATTGTGTTGGTAATAAATGTTTTGTGTCACTATTTTGTTGGTAATACCTGTTTTGTGTGACTATTGTGTTTTTAATAAATGTTTTGTGTCACTATTGTGTTGGTAATAAATGTTTTGTGTCACTATTGTGTTGGTAATAAATGTTTTGTCTCACTATTGTGATGGTAATAAATGTTTTGTGTCACTATTGTGTTGGTAATAAAAGTTTTGTCTCTATTGTGTCGGTGATAAATGTTGTCTCTCACTATTGTGTCGGTAATAAATGTTTTCTCTCACTATTGTGTTGGTAAAAAATGTTTTGTCTCACTATTGTGTTGGTAATACATGTTTTGTCTCACTATTGTGTCGGTAATAAATGTTTTGTCTCACTATTGTCTTGGTAATAAATGTTTTGTCTCACTATTGTGTTGGTAATAAATGTTTTGTTTTCGTGTCTACCACACTGTCTCACTTTTGTGTTGATAGTAAATGTTTTGTCTCACTATTGTGTCGGTAATAAATGTTTTGTGTTACTATTGTGTTGGTAATAAATGTTTTCTCTGACTATTGTGTTGGTATTAAATGTTTTGTTGTCGTGTCCACCACACTGTCTCACTTTTGTGTTGAGAGTAAATGTTTTGTCTCACTATTGTGTTGGTAATAAATGTTTTGTGTCACTATTGTGTTGGTAATAAATGCTTTGTCTCTATTGTGTCGGTGATAAATGTTGTCTCTCACTATTGTGTTGGTAATAAAAGTTTTGTCTCACTATTACGTTGGTAATAAATGTTTTCTCTGACTATTGTGTTGGTAATACATGTTTTGTTGTCTTGTCCATCACACTGTCTCACTTTTGTGTTGATAGTAAATGTTTTGTCTCACTATTGTGTCGGTAATAAATGTTTTGTGTCACTATTGTGTTGGTAATAAATGTTTTGTGTCACTATTGTGTTGGTAATAAATGTTTTGTGTCACTATTGTGTTGGTAATAAATGTTTTGTGTCACTATTGTGTTGGTAATAAATGTTTTGTCTATTGTGTCGGTGATCAATGTTTTGTCTCACTATTGTGTTGGCAATAAATGTTTTTTGTCACTATTGTGTTGGTAATAAATGTTTTGTGTCAGTATTGTGTTGGTAATAAATGTTTTGTCTCTATTGTGTCGGTGATAAATGTTGTCTCTCACTATTGTGTTGGTAAAAAAAGTTTTGTCTCACTATTGTGTTGGTAATAAATGTTTTGTTGTCGTGTCCACCACACTGTCTCACTTTTGTGTTGATAGTAAATGTTTTGTGTCACTATTGTGTCGGTAATAAATGTTTTGTGTCACTATTGTGTTGGTAATAAATGTTTTGTCTCACTATTGTGTTGGTAATAAATGTTTTGTGTCACTATTGTGTTGGCAATAAATGTTTTGTGTCACTATTGTGTTGGTAATAAATGTTTTGTGTCACTATTGTGTTGGCAATACACGTTTTGTTTCTATTGTGTCGGTGATAAATGTTGTCTCTCACTATTGTGTTGGTAAAAAATGTTTTGTCTCACTATTGTGTTGGTAATAAATGTTTTGTTGTCGTGTCCACCACACTGTCTCACTTTTGTGTTGATAGTAAATGTTTTGTCTCACTATTGTGTCGGTAATAAATGTTTTGTGTCACTATTGTGTTGGTAATAAATGTTTTGTGTCACTATTGTGTTGGTAATAAATGTTTTGTGTCACTATTGTGTTGGCAATACATGTTTTGTCTCTATTGTGTCGGCGATAAATGTTGTCTCTCACTATTGTGTTGGAAAAAATTTTTTGTCTCACTATTGTGTTGGTAATAAATGTTTTGTTTCTCTATTGTATTGGTAATAAATGTTTGTCTCACTATTGTAATGGTAATAAATGTTTTCTCTCACTATTGTGTCGGTAATAAATGTTTTGTCTAACTACTGTGTCGGTAGTAAATGTTTTGCGTCACTATTGTGTTGGTAATAAATGTTTTGTCTCACTATTGTGTTGGTAATAAATGTGTTGTGTCACTATTGTGTTGGTAATAAATGTTTTGTCTCACTACTGTGTTGGTAATAAATGTTTTGTGTCACTATTGTGTTGGTAATAAATGTTTTGTCTCACTATTGTGTTGATAGTAAATGTTTTGTCTCACTATTGTGTTGGTAATAAATGTTTTGTGTCACTATTGTGTTGGTAATAAATGTTTTCTCTGACTATTGTGTTGGTATTAACTGTTTTGTTGTCCTGTCCACCACACTGTTTCACTTTTGTGTTGAGAGTAAATGTTTTGTCTCACTATTGTGTTGGTAATAAATGTTTTGTGTCACTATTGTGTTGGTAATAAATGCTTTGTCTCTATTGTGTCGGTGATAAATGTTGTTTCTCACTATTGTGTTGGTAATAAAAGTTTTGTCTCACTATTGTGTTGGTAATAAATGTTTTCTCTGACTATTGTGTTGGTAATAAATGTTTTGTGTCACTATTGTGTTGGTAATAAATGTTTTGTGTCACTATTGTGTTGGTAATAAATGTTTTGTCTCTATTGTGTCGGTGATAAATGTTTTGTGTCACTATTGTGTTGGCAATAAATGTTTTGTGTCACTATTGTGTTGGCAATACATGTTTTGTCTCTTTGTGTCGGTGATAAATGTTGCCTCTCACTATTGTGTTGGTAAAAAAAGTTTTATCTCACTATTGTGTTGGTAATAAATGTTTTGTTGTCGTGTCCACCACACTGTCGCACTTTTGTGTTGATAGTAAATGTTTTGTGTCACTATTGTGTCGGCAATAAATGTTTTGTCTCACTATTGTGTTGGTAATAAATGTGTTGTCTCACTATTGTGTCGGTAATACATGTTTTGTCTCACTATTGTGTTGGTAATAAATGTTTTGTGTCACTATTGTATTGGTAATAAATGTTTTGTCTCACTATTGTGTTGGTAATAAATGTGTTGTCTCACTATTGTGTTGGTAATAAATGTTTTCTCTGACTATTGTGTTGGTAAAAAATGATTTGTTGTCGTGTCCACCACACTGTCTCACTTTTGTGTTGATAGTAAATGTTTTGTGTCACTATTGTGTCGGTAATAAATGTTTTGTCTCACTATTGTGTTGGTAATAAATGTGTTGTCTCACTATTGTGTCGGTAATACATGTTTTGTCTCACTATTGTGTTGGTAATAAATGTTTTGTTTCTCTATTGTATTGATAATAAATGTTTGTCTCACTATTGTGTTGGTAATAAATGTTTTGTTTCTCTATTGTATTGGTAATAAATGTTTGTCTCACTATTGTGTTGGTAATAAATGTTTTCTCTCACTATTGTGTCGGTAATAAATGTTTTGTCTAACTACTGTGTCGGTAGTAAATGTTTTGTGTCACTATTGTTTTGGTAATAAATGTTTTGTCTCACTATTGTGTTGGTAATAAATGTGTTGTGTCACTATTGTGTTGGTAATAAATGTTTTGTCTCACTATTGTGTTGGTAATAAATGTTTTGTGTCACTATTGTGTTGGTAATAGATGTTTTCTGTCACTATTGTGTTGGTAATAAATGTTTTGTATTCACTATTGTGTTGGTAATAAATGTTTTGTCTCACTATTGTGCTGATAGTAAATGTTTTGTCTCACTATTGTGTTGGTAATAAATGTTTTCTCTGACTATTGTGTTGGTAATAAATGTTTTGTTGTCTTGTCCACCAAACTGTCTCACTTTTGTGTTGATAGTAAATGTTTTGTCTCACTATTGTGTCGGTAATAAATGTTTTGTGTCACTATTGTGTTGGTAATAAATTTTTTCTCTGACTATTGTGTTGGTAATAAAAGTTTTGTTGTCGTGTCCACCACACTGTCTCACTTTTCTGTTGAGAGTAAATGTTTTGTCTCACTATTGTGTTGGTAATAAATGTTTTGTGTCACTATTGTGTTGGTAATAAAGGTTTTGTGTCACTATTGTGTTGGTAATAAATATTTTGTCTCTATTGTGTCGGTGATAAATGTTGTCTCTCACTATTGTGTTGATAAAAAAAGTTTTGTCTCACTATTGTGTTGGTAATAAATGTTTTGTTGTCGTGTCCACCACACGGTCTCACTTTTGTGTTGATAGTAAATGTTTTGTCTCACTATTGTGTCGGTAATAAATGTTTTGTGTCACTATTGTGTTGGTAATAAATTTTTTCTCTGACTATTGTGTTGGTAATAAAAGTTTTGTTGTCGTGTCCACCACACTGTATCACTTTTCTGTTGAGAGTAAATGTTTTGTCTCACTATTGTGTTGGTAATAAATGTTTTGTGTCACTATTGTGTTGGTAATAAATGTTTTGTGTCACTATTTTGTTGGTAATACCTGTTTTGTGTGACTATTGTGTTTTTAATAAATGTTTTGTGTCACTATTGTGTTGGTAATAAATGTTTTGTGTCACTATTGTGTTGGTAATAAATGTTTTGTCTCACTATTGTGATGGTAATAAATGTTTTGTGTCACTATTGTGTTGGTAATAAAAGTTTTGTCTCTATTGTGTCGGTGATAAATGTTGTCTCTCACTATTGTGTCGGTAATAAATGTTTTCTCTCACTATTGTGTTGGTAAAAAATGTTTTGTCTCACTATTGTGTTGGTAATACATGTTTTGTCTCACTATTGTGTCGGTAATAAATGTTTTGTCTCACTATTGTC
Source organism: Lampris megalopsis (assembly GCA_022114975.2). Classification (NCBI taxonomy): domain Eukaryota; kingdom Metazoa; phylum Chordata; class Actinopteri; order Lampriformes; family Lampridae; genus Lampris; species Lampris megalopsis. The sequence goes on from JAJHIY020001376.1 coordinate 986,391, forward strand.
TTGGTAATAAATGTTTTGTCTCACTATTGTGTTGGTAATAAATGTTTTGTTTTCGTGTCTACCACACTGTCTCACTTTTGTGTTGATAGTAAATGTTTTGTCTCACTATTGTGTCGGTAATAAATGTTTTGTGTTACTATTGTGTTGGTAATAAATGTTTTCTCTGACTATTGTGTTGGTATTAAATGTTTTGTTGTCGTGTCCACCACACTGTCTCACTTTTGTGTTGAGAGTAAATGTTTTGTCTCACTATTGTGTTGGTAATAAATGTTTTGTGTCACTATTGTGTTGGTAATAAATGCTTTGTCTCTATTGTGTCGGTGATAAATGTTGTCTCTCACTATTGTGTTGGTAATAAAAGTTTTGTCTCACTATTACGTTGGTAATAAATGTTTTCTCTGACTATTGTGTTGGTAATACATGTTTTGTTGTCTTGTCCATCACACTGTCTCACTTTTGTGTTGATAGTAAATGTTTTGTCTCACTATTGTGTCGGTAATAAATGTTTTGTGTCACTATTGTGTTGGTAATAAATGTTTTGTGTCACTATTGTGTTGGTAATAAATGTTTTGTGTCACTATTGTGTTGGTAATAAATGTTTTGTGTCACTATTGTGTTGGTAATAAATGTTTTGTCTATTGTGTCGGTGATCAATGTTTTGTCTCACTATTGTGTTGGCAATAAATGTTTTTTGTCACTATTGTGTTGGTAATAAATGTTTTGTGTCAGTATTGTGTTGGTAATAAATGTTTTGTCTCTATTGTGTCGGTGATAAATGTTGTCTCTCACTATTGTGTTGGTAAAAAAAGTTTTGTCTCACTATTGTGTTGGTAATAAATGTTTTGTTGTCGTGTCCACCACACTGTCTCACTTTTGTGTTGATAGTAAATGTTTTGTGTCACTATTGTGTCGGTAATAAATGTTTTGTGTCACTATTGTGTTGGCAATACATGTTTTGTCTCTATTGTGTCGGCGATAAATGTTGTCTCTCACTATTGTGTTGGAAAAAATTTTTTGTCTCACTATTGTGTTGGTAATAAATGTTTTGTTTCTCTATTGTATTGGTAATAAATGTTTGTCTCACTATTGTAATGGTAATAAATGTTTTCTCTCACTATTGTGTCGGTAATAAATGTTTTGTCTAACTACTGTGTCGGTAGTAAATGTTTTGCGTCACTATTGTGTTGGTAATAAATGTTTTGTCTCACTATTGTGTTGGTAATAAATGTGTTGTGTCACTATTGTGTTGGTAATAAATGTTTTGTCTCACTACTGTGTTGGTAATAAATGTTTTGTGTCACTATTGTGTTGGTAATAAATGTTTTGTCTCACTATTGTGTTGATAGTAAATGTTTTGTCTCACTATTGTGTTGGTAATAAATGTTTTGTGTCACTATTGTGTTGGTAATAAATGTTTTCTCTGACTATTGTGTTGGTATTAACTGTTTTGTTGTCCTGTCCACCACACTGTTTCACTTTTGTGTTGAGAGTAAATGTTTTGTCTCACTATTGTGTTGGTAATAAATGTTTTGTGTCACTATTGTGTTGGTAATAAATGCTTTGTCTCTATTGTGTCGGTGATAAATGTTGTTTCTCACTATTGTGTTGGTAATAAAAGTTTTGTCTCACTATTGTGTTGGTAATAAATGTTTTCTCTGACTATTGTGTTGGTAATAAATGTTTTGTTGTCTTGTCCATCATACTGTCTCACTTTTGTGTTGATAGTAAATATTTTGTCTCACTATTGTGTCGGTAATAAATGTTTTGTGTCACCACTGTGTTGGTAATAAATGTTTTGTGTCACTATTGTGTTGGTAATAAATGTTTTGTGTCACTATTGTGTTGGTAATAAATGTTTTGTGTCACTATTGTGTTGGTAATAAATGTTTTGTGTCACTATTGTGTTGGTAATAAATGTTTTGTCTCTATTGTGTCGGTGATAAATGTTTTGTGTCACTATTGTGTTGGCAATAAATGTTTTGTGTCACTATTGTGTTGGCAATACATGTTTTGTCTCTATTGTGTCGGTGATAAATGTTGCCTCTCACTATTGTGTTGGTAAAAAAAGTTTTGTCTCACTATTGTGTTGGTAATAAATGTTTTGTTGTCGTGTCCACCACACTGTCGCACTTTTGTGTTGATAGTAAATGTTTTGTGTCACTATTGTGTCGGCAATAAATGTTTTGTCTCACTATTGTGTTGGTAATAAATGTGTTGTCTCACTATTGTGTCGGTAATACATGTTTTGTCTCACTATTGTGTTGGTAATAAATGTTTTGTGTCACTATTGTATTGGTAATAAATGTTTTGTCTCACTATTGTGTTGGTAATAAATGTGTTGTCTCACTATTGTGTTGGTAATAAATGTTTTCTCTGACTATTGTGTTGGTAAAAAATGATTTGTTGTCGTGTCCACCACACTGTCTCACTTTTGTGTTGATAGTAAATGTTTTGTGTCACTATTGTGTCGGTAATAAATGTTTTGTCTCACTATTGTGTTGGTAATAAATGTGTTGTCTCACTATTGTGTCGGTAATACATGTTTTGTCTCACTATTGTGTTGGTAATAAATGTTTTGTTTCTCTATTGTATTGATAATAAATGTTTGTCTCACTATTGTGTTGGTAATAAATGTTTTGTTTCTCTATTGTATTGGTAATAAATGTTTGTCTCACTATTGTGTTGGTAATAAATGTTTTCTCTCACTATTGTGTCGGTAATAAATGTTTTGTCTAACTACTGTGTCGGTAGTAAATGTTTTGTGTCACTATTGTTTTGGTAATAAATGTTTTGTCTCACTATTGTGTGGGTAATAAATGTGTTGTGTCACTATTGTGTTGGTAATAAATGTTTTGTCTCACTATTGTGTTGGTAATAAATGTTTTGTGTCACTATTGTGTTGGTAATAGATGTTTTCTGTCACTATTGTGTTGGTAATAAATGTTTTGTATTCACTATTGTGTTGGTAATAAATGTTTTGTCTCACTATTGTGCTGATAGTAAATGTTTTGTCTCACTATTGTGTTGGTAATAAATGTTTTCTCTGACTATTGTGTTGGTAATAAATGTTTTGTTGTCTTGTCCACCAAACTGTCTCACTTTTGTGTTGATAGTAAATGTTTTGTCTCACTATTGTGTCGGTAATAAATGTTTTGTGTCACTATTGTGTTGGTAATAAATTTTTTCTCTGACTATTGTGTTGGTAATAAAAGTTTTGTTGTCGTGTCCACCACACTGTCTCACTTTTCTGTTGAGAGTAAATGTTTTGTCTCACTATTGTGTTGGTAATAAATGTTTTGTGTCACTATTGTGTTGGTAATAAAGGTTTTGTGTCACTATTGTGTTGGTAATAAATATTTTGTCTCTATTGTGTCGGTGATAAATGTTGTCTCTCACTATTGTGTTGATAAAAAAAGTTTTGTCTCACTATTGTGTTGGTAATAAATGTTTTGTTGTCGTGTTCACCACACGGTCTCACTTTTGTGTTGATAGTAAATGTTTTGTCTCACTATTGTGTCGGTAATAAATGTTTTGTGTCACTATTGTGTTGGTAATAAATTTTTTCTCTGACTATTGTGTTGGTAATAAAAGTTTTGTTGTCGTGTCCACCACACTGTATCACTTTTCTGTTGAGAGTAAATGTTTTGTCTCACTATTGTGTTGGTAATAAATGTTTTGTGTTACTATTGTGTTGGTAATAAATGTTTTGTGTCACTATTTTGTTGGTAATACCTGTTTTGTGTGACTATTGTGTTTTTAATAAATGTTTTGTGTCACTATTGTGTTGGTAATAAATGTTTTGTGTCACTATTGTGTTGGTAATAAATGTTTTGTCTCACTATTGTGATGGTAATAAATGTTTTGTGTCACTATTGTGTTGGTAATAAAAGTTTTGTCTCTATTGTGTCGGTGATAAATGTTGTCTCTCACTATTGTGTCGGTAATAAATGTTTTCTCTCACTATTGTGTTGGTAAAAAATGTTTTGTCTCACTATTGTGTTGGTAATACATGTTTTGCCTCACTATTGTGTCGGTAATAAATGTTTTGTCTCACTATTGTCTTGGTAATAAATGTTTTGTCTCACTATTGTGTTGGTAATAAATGTTTTGTTTTCGTGTCTACCACACTGTCTCACTTTTGTGTTGATAGCACATGTTTTGTCTCACTATTTTGTCTGTAATAAATGTTTTGTGTCAGTATTGTGTTGGTAATAAATGTTTTGTGTCACTATTGTATTGGTAATAAATGTTTTGTCTCACTATTGTGTTGGTAATAAATGTGTTGTCTCACTATTGTGTTGGTAATAAATGTTTTCTCTGACTATTGTGCTGGTAAAAAATGATTTGTTGTCGTGTCCACCACACTGTCTCACTTTTGTGTTGATAGTAAATTTTTTGTGTCACTATTGTGTCGGTAATAAATGTTTTGTCTCACTATTGTGTTGGCAATAAATGTTTTGTCTCACTATTGTGTTGGTAATACATGTTTTGTCTCACTATTGTGTTGGTAATAAATGTTTTGTGTCACTATTGTGTTGGCAATAAATGTTTTCTCTGACTATTGTGTTGGTAAAAAATGATTTGTTGTCGTGTCCACCACACTGTCTCACTTTTGTGTTGATAGTAAATGTTTTGTGTCACTATTGTGTCGGTAATAAATGTGTTGTCTCACTATTGTGTTGGTAATAAATGTGTTGTCTCACTATTGTGTCGGTAATACATGTTTTGTCTCACTATTGTGTTGGTTATAAATGTTGTCTCTCACTACTGTGACGGTAATAAAAGGTTCTGTGTCACTATTGTGTTGGTAATAAATGTTTTGTCTCACTATTGTGTTGGTAATAAATGTTTTGTCTCACTATTGTGTCGGTAATAAATGTTTTGTCTCACTATTGTGTTGGCAATAAATGTTTTGTCTCACTATTGTGTTGGTAATACATGTTTTGTCTCACTATTGTGTTAGTAATAAATGTTTTGGGTCACTATTGTGTCGGTAATAAAGTTTTGTCTCTATTGTGTCGGTGATAAATGTTGTCTCTCACTATTGTGTCGGTGATAAATGTTTTGTCTCACTATTGTGTCGGTAATAATGTTTTGTCTCACTATTGTGTCGTTAATAAATGTTTTGTGTCACTATTGTGTTGGTAATAAATGTTTTGTCTCACTACTGTGTTGGTAATAAATGTTTTCTCTGACTATTGTGTTGGTAATAAATGTTTTGTTTTCGTGTCCACCACACTGTCTCACTTTTGTGTTGATAGCAAATGTTTTCTCTCACTATTGTGTTGATAATAAATGTTTTGTGTCACTATTGTGTTGGTAATAAATGTTTTGTGTCACTACTGTGTTGGTAATAAATGTTTTCTCTGACTATTGTGTTGGTAATAACTGTTTTGTTTTCGTGTCCACCACACTGTCTGACTTTTGTGTTGATAGCAAATGTTTTGTCTCACTATTTTGTCGGTAATAAATGTTTTGTGTCACTATTGTGTTGGTAATAAATGTTTTGTGTCACTATTGTGTTGGTAATAAATGTTTTTTGTCACTATTGTGTTGGTAATAAATGTTTTGTCTCACTATTGTGTCGGTAATAAATGTTTTGTCTCACTATTGTGTCGGTAATAAATGTTTTGTCTCACTATTGTGTCGGTAATAAATGTTTTGTCTCACTATTGTGTTGGTAAAAAATGTTTTGTCTCACTATTGTGTTGGTAATAAATGTGTTGTCTCACTACTGTGTTGGTAATAAATGTTTTCTCTGACTATTGTGTTGGTAATAAATGTTTTGTTTTCGTGTCCACCACACTGTCTCACTTTTGTGTTGATAGCAAATGTTTTGTCTCACTATTTTGTCGGTAATAAATGTTTTGTGTCACTATTGTGTTGGTAATAAATGTTTTGTCTGACTATTGTGTTGGTAATAAATGTTTTGTCTCTATTGTGTTGGTAATAAATGTTGTCTCTCACTATTGTGACGGTAATAAAAGGTTTTGTGTCACTGTTGTGTTGGTAATAAATGTTTTGTCTCACTATTGTGTTGGTAATAAATGTTTTGTCTCACTATTGTGTCGGTAATAAATGTTTTGTCTCACTATTGTGTTGGCAATAAATGTTTTGTCTCACTATTGTGTTGGTAATACATGTTTTGTCTCACTATTGTGTTGGTAATAAATGTTTTGTGTCACTATTGTGTTGGTAATAAATGTTTTCTCTGACTATTGTGTTGGTAAAAAATGATTTGTTGTCGTGTCCACCACACTGTCTCACTTTTGTGTTGATAGCAAATGTTTTGTGTCACTATTGTGTCGGTAATAAATGTTTTGTCTAACTACTGTGTCGGTAGTAAATGTTTTGTGTCACTATTGTTTTGGTAATAAATGTTTTGTCTCACTATTGTGTCGTTAATAAATGTTTTGTCTCACTATTGTGTTGGTAATAAATGTGTTGTCTCACTATTGTGTCGGTAATACATGTTTTGTCTCACTATTGTGTTGGTAATAAATGTTTTGTTTCTCTATTGTATTGATAATAAATGTTTGTCTCACTATTGTGTTGGTAATAAATGTTTTCTTTCTCTATTGTATTGGTAATAAATGTTTGTCTCACTATTGTGTTGGTAATAAATGTTTTCTCTCACTATTGTGTCGGTAATAAATGTTTTGTCTCACTATTGTGTTGGTAATAAATGTGTTGTCTCACTATTGTGTCGGTAATACATGTTTTGTCTCACTATTGTGTTGGTAATAAATGTTTTGTTTCTCTATTGTATTGATAATAAATGTTTGTCTCACTATTGTGTTGGTAATAAATGTTTTGTTTCTCTACTGTATTGGTAATAAATGTTTGTCTCACTATTGTGTTGGTAATAAATGTTTTCTCTCACTATTGTGTCGGTAATAAATGTTTTGTCTAACTACTGTGTCGGTAGTAAATGTTTTGTGTCACTATTGTTTTGGTAATAAATGTTTTGTCTCACTATTGTGTTGGTAATAAATGTGTTGTGTCACTATTGTGTTGGTAATAAATGTTTTGTCTCACTATTGTGTTGGTAATAAATGTTTTGTGTCACTATTGTGTTGGTAATAGATGTTTTCTGTCACTACTGTGTTGGTAATAAATGTTTTGTATTCACTATTGTGTTGGTAATAAATGTTTTGTCTCACTATTGTGTTGATAGTAAATGTTTTGTCTCACTATTGTGTTGGTAATAAATGTTTTCTCTGACTATTGTGTTGGTAATAAATGTTTTGTTGTCTTGTCCACCAAACTGTCTCACTTTTGTGTTGATAGTAAATGTTTTGTCTCACTATTGTGTCGGTAATAAATGTTTTGTGTCACTATTGTGTTGGTAATAAATTTTTTCTCTGACTATTGTGTTGGTAATAAAAGTTTTGTTGTCGTGTCCACCACACTGTCTCACTTTTCTGTTGAGAGTAAATGTTTTGTCTCACTATTGTGTTGGTAATAAATGTTTTGTGTCACTATTGTGTTGGTAATAAATGTTTTGTGTCACTATTGTGTTGGTAATAAATATTTTGTCTCTATTGTGTCGGTGATAAATGTTGTCTCTCACTATTGTGTTGATAAAAAAAGTTTTGTCTCACTATTGTGTTGGTAATAAATGTTTTGTTGTCGTGTCCACCACACGGTCTCACTTTTGTGTTGATAGTAAATGTTTTGTCTCACTATTGTGTCGGTAATAAATGTTTTGTGTCACTATTTTGTTGGTAATACCTGTTTTGTGTGACTATTGTGTTTTTAATAAATGTTTTGTGTCACTATTGTGTTGGTAATAAATGTTTTGTGTCACTATTGTGTTGGTAATAAATGTTTTGTCTCACTATTGTGATGGTAATAAATGTTTTGTGTCACTATTGTGTTGGTAATAAAAGTTTTGTCTCTATTGTGTCGGTGATAAATGTTGTCTCTCACTATTGTGTCGGTAATACATGTTTTCTCTCACTATTGTGTTGGTAAAAAATGTTTTGTCTCACTATTGTGTTGGTAATACATGTTTTGTTTTCGTGTCTACCACGCTGTCTCACTTTTGTGTTGATAGCACATGTTTTGTCTCACTATTTTGTCTGTAATAAATGTTTTGTCTCACTATTGTGTTGGTAATAAATGTGTTGTGTCACTATTGTGTTGGTAATAAATGTTTTGTCTCACTATTGTGTTGGTAATAAATGTTTTGTCTCACTATTGTGTTGGTAATAAATGTTTTGTTTTCGTGTCTACCACACTGTCTCACTTTTGTGTTGATAGCACATGTTTTGTCTCACTATTTTGTCTGTAATAAATGTTTTGTGTCAGTATTGTGTTGGTAATAAATGTTTTGTGTCACTATTGTATTGGTAATAAATGTTTTGTCTCACTATTGTGTTGGTAATAAATGTGTTGTCTCACTATTGTGTTGGTAATAAATGTTTTCTCTGACTATTGTGCTGGTAAAAAATGATTTGTTGTCGTGTCCACCACACTGTCTCACTTTTGTGTTGATAGTAAATGTTTTGTGTCACTATTGTGTCGGTAATAAATGTTTTGTCTCACTATTGTGTTGGTAATAAATGTGTTGTCTCACTATTGTGTCGGTAATACATGTTTTGTCTCACTATTGTGTTGGTAATAAATGTTTTGTGTCACTATTGTATTGGTAATAAATGTTTTGTCTCACTATTGTGTCGGTAATAAATGTTTTGTGTCACTATTGTGTTGGTAATAAATTTTTTCTCTGACTATTGTGTTGGTAATAAAAGTTTTGTTGTCGTGTCCACCACACTGTATCACTTTTCTGTTGAGAGTAAATGTTTTGTCTCACTATTGTGTTGGTAATAAATGTTTTGTGTTACTATTGTGTTGGTAATAAATGTTTTGTGTCACTATTTTGTTGGTAATACCTGTTTTGTGTGACTATTGTGTTTTTAATAAATGTTTTGTGTCACTATTGTGTTGGTAATAAATGTTTTGTGTCACTATTGTGTTGGTAATAAATGTTTTGTCTCACTATTGTGATGGTAATAAATGTTTTGTGTCACTATTGTGTTGGTAATAAAAGTTTTGTCTCTATTGTGTCGGTGATAAATGTTGTCTCTCACTATTGTGTCGGTAATAAATGTTTTCTCTCACTATTGTGTTGGTAAAAAATGTTTTGTCTCACTATTGTGTTGGTAATACATGTTTTGCCTCACTATTGTGTCGGTAATAAATGTTTTGTCTCACTATTGTCTTGGTAATAAATGTTTTGTCTCACTATTGTGTTGGTAATAAATGTTTTGTTTTCGTGTCTACCACACTGTCTCACTTTTGTGTTGATAGCACATGTTTTGTCTCACTATTTTGTCTGTAATAAATGTTTTGTGTCAGTATTGTGTTGGTAATAAATGTTTTGTGTCACTATTGTATTGGTAATAAATGTTTTGTCTCACTATTGTGTTGGTAATAAATGTGTTGTCTCACTATTGTGTTGGTAATAAATGTTTTCTCTGACTATTGTGCTGGTAAAAAATGATTTGTTGTCGTGTCCACCACACTGTCTCACTTTTGTGTTGATAGTAAATTTTTTGTGTCACTATTGTGTCGGTAATAAATGTTTTGTCTCACTATTGTGTTGGCAATAAATGTTTTGTCTCACTATTGTGTTGGTAATACATGTTTTGTCTCACTATTGTGTTGGTAATAAATGTTTTGTGTCACTATTGTGTTGGCAATAAATGTTTTCTCTGACTATTGTGTTGGTAAAAAATGATTTGTTGTCGTGTCCACCACACTGTCTCACTTTTGTGTTGATAGTAAATGTTTTGTGTCACTATTGTGTCGGTAATAAATGTGTTGTCTCACTATTGTGTTGGTAATAAATGTGTTGTCTCACTATTGTGTCGGTAATACATGTTTTGTCTCACTATTGTGTTGGTTATAAATGTTGTCTCTCACTACTGTGACGGTAATAAAAGGTTCTGTGTCACTATTGTGTTGGTAATAAATGTTTTGTCTCACTATTGTGTTGGTAATAAATGTTTTGTCTCACTATTGTGTCGGTAATAAATGTTTTGTCTCACTATTGTGTTGGCAATAAATGTTTTGTCTCACTATTGTGTTGGTAATACATGTTTTGTCTCACTATTGTGTTAGTAATAAATGTTTTGGGTCACTATTGTGTCGGTAATAAAGTTTTGTCTCTATTGTGTCGGTGATAAATGTTGTCTCTCACTATTGTGTCGGTGATAAATGTTTTGTCTCACTATTGTGTCGGTAATAATGTTTTGTCTCACTATTGTGTCGTTAATAAATGTTTTGTGTCACTATTGTGTTGGTAATAAATGTTTTGTCTCACTACTGTGTTGGTAATAAATGTTTTCTCTGACTATTGTGTTGGTAATAAATGTTTTGTTTTCGTGTCCACCACACTGTCTCACTTTTGTGTTGATAGCAAATGTTTTCTCTCACTATTGTGTTGATAATAAATGTTTTGTGTCACTATTGTGTTGGTAATAAATGTTTTGTGTCACTACTGTGTTGGTAATAAATGTTTTCTCTGACTATTGTGTTGGTAATAACTGTTTTGTTTTCGTGTCCACCACACTGTCTGACTTTTGTGTTGATAGCAAATGTTTTGTCTCACTATTTTGTCGGTAATAAATGTTTTGTGTCACTATTGTGTTGGTAATAAATGTTTTGTGTCACTATTGTGTTGGTAATAAATGTTTTTTGTCACTATTGTGTTGGTAATAAATGTTTTGTCTCACTATTGTGTCGGTAATAAATGTTTTGTCTCACTATTGTGTCGGTAATAAATGTTTTGTCTCACTATTGTGTCGGTAATAAATGTTTTGTCTCACTATTGTGTTGGTAAAAAATGTTTTGTCTCACTATTGTGTTGGTAATAAATGTGTTGTCTCACTACTGTGTTGGTAATAAATGTTTTCTCTGACTATTGTGTTGGTAATAAATGTTTTGTTTTCGTGTCCACCACACTGTCTCACTTTTGTGTTGATAGCAAATGTTTTGTCTCACTATTTTGTCGGTAATAAATGTTTTGTGTCACTATTGTGTTGGTAATAAATGTTTTGTCTGACTATTGTGTTGGTAATAAATGTTTTGTCTCTATTGTGTTGGTAATAAATGTTGTCTCTCACTATTGTGACGGTAATAAAAGGTTTTGTGTCACTGTTGTGTTGGTAATAAATGTTTTGTCTCACTATTGTGTTGGTAATAAATGTTTTGTCTCACTATTGTGTCGGTAATAAATGTTTTGTCTCACTATTGTGTTGGCAATAAATGTTTTGTCTCACTATTGTGTTGGTAATACATGTTTTGTCTCACTATTGTGTTGGTAATAAATGTTTTGTGTCACTATTGTGTTGGTAATAAATGTTTTCTCTGACTATTGTGTTGGTAAAAAATGATTTGTTGTCGTGTCCACCACACTGTCTCACTTTTGTGTTGATAGCAAATGTTTTGTGTCACTATTGTGTCGGTAATAAATGTTTTGTCTAACTACTGTGTCGGTAGTAAATGTTTTGTGTCACTATTGTTTTGGTAATAAATGTTTTGTCTCACTATTGTGTCGTTAATAAATGTTTTGTCTCACTATTGTGTTGGTAATAAATGTGTTGTCTCACTATTGTGTCGGTAATACATGTTTTGTCTCACTATTGTGTTGGTAATAAATGTTTTGTTTCTCTATTGTATTGATAATAAATGTTTGTCTCACTATTGTGTTGGTAATAAATGTTTTCTTTCTCTATTGTATTGGTAATAAATGTTTGTCTCACTATTGTGTTGGTAATAAATGTTTTCTCTCACTATTGTGTCGGTAATAAATGTTTTGTCTCACTATTGTGTTGGTAATAAATGTGTTGTCTCACTATTGTGTCGGTAATACATGTTTTGTCTCACTATTGTGTTGGTAATAAATGTTTTGTTTCTCTATTGTATTGATAATAAATGTTTGTCTCACTATTGTGTTGGTAATAAATGTTTTGTTTCTCTACTGTATTGGTAATAAATGTTTGTCTCACTATTGTGTTGGTAATAAATGTTTTCTCTCACTATTGTGTCGGTAATAAATGTTTTGTCTAACTACTGTGTCGGTAGTAAATGTTTTGTGTCACTATTGTTTTGGTAATAAATGTTTTGTCTCACTATTGTGTTGGTAATAAATGTGTTGTGTCACTATTGTGTTGGTAATAAATGTTTTGTCTCACTATTGTGTTGGTAATAAATGTTTTGTGTCACTATTGTGTTGGTAATAGATGTTTTCTGTCACTACTGTGTTGGTAATAAATGTTTTGTATTCACTATTGTGTTGGTAATAAATGTTTTGTCTCACTATTGTGTTGATAGTAAATGTTTTGTCTCACTATTGTGTTGGTAATAAATGTTTTCTCTGACTATTGTGTTGGTAATAAATGTTTTGTTGTCTTGTCCACCAAACTGTCTCACTTTTGTGTTGATAGTAAATGTTTTGTCTCACTATTGTGTCGGTAATAAATGTTTTGTGTCACTATTGTGTTGGTAATAAATTTTTTCTCTGACTATTGTGTTGGTAATAAAAGTTTTGTTGTCGTGTCCACCACACTGTCTCACTTTTCTGTTGAGAGTAAATGTTTTGTCTCACTATTGTGTTGGTAATAAATGTTTTGTGTCACTATTGTGTTGGTAATAAATGTTTTGTGTCACTATTGTGTTGGTAATAAATATTTTGTCTCTATTGTGTCGGTGATAAATGTTGTCTCTCACTATTGTGTTGATAAAAAAAGTTTTGTCTCACTATTGTGTTGGTAATAAATGTTTTGTTGTCGTGTCCACCACACGGTCTCACTTTTGTGTTGATAGTAAATGTTTTGTCTCACTATTGTGTCGGTAATAAATGTTTTGTGTCACTATTTTGTTGGTAATACCTGTTTTGTGTGACTATTGTGTTTTTAATAAATGTTTTGTGTCACTATTGTGTTGGTAATAAATGTTTTGTGTCACTATTGTGTTGGTAATAAATGTTTTGTCTCACTATTGTGATGGTAATAAATGTTTTGTGTCACTATTGTGTTGGTAATAAAAGTTTTGTCTCTATTGTGTCGGTGATAAATGTTGTCTCTCACTATTGTGTCGGTAATACATGTTTTCTCTCACTATTGTGTTGGTAAAAAATGTTTTGTCTCACTATTGTGTTGGTAATACATGTTTTGTTTTCGTGTCTACCACACTGTCTCACTTTTGTGTTGATAGCACATGTTTTGTCTCACTATTTTGTCTGTAATAAATGTTTTGTCTCACTATTGTGTTGGTAATAAATGTGTTGTGTCACTATTGTGTTGGTAATAAATGTTTTGTCTCACTATTGTGTTGGTAATAAATGTTTTGTCTCACTATTGTGTTGGTAATAAATGTTTTGTTTTCGTGTCTACCACACTGTCTCACTTTTGTGTTGATAGCACATGTTTTGTCTCACTATTTTGTCTGTAATAAATGTTTTGTGTCAGTATTGTGTTGGTAATAAATGTTTTGTGTCACTATTGTATTGGTAATAAATGTTTTGTCTCACTATTGTGTTGGTAATAAATGTGTTGTCTCACTATTGTGTTGGTAATAAATGTTTTCTCTGACTATTGTGCTGGTAAAAAATGATTTGTTGTCGTGTCCACCACACTGTCTCACTTTTGTGTTGATAGTAAATGTTTTGTGTCACTATTGTGTCGGTAATAAATGTTTTGTCTCACTATTGTGTTGGTAATAAATGTGTTGTCTCACTATTGTGTCGGTAATACATGTTTTGTCTCACTATTGTGTTGGTAATAAATGTTTTGTGTCACTATTGTATTGGTAATAAATGTTTTGTCTCACTATTGTGTTGGTAATAAATGTGTTGTCTCACTATTGTGTTGGTAATAAATGTTTTCTCTGACTATTGTGTTGGTAAAAAATGATTTGTTGTCGTGTCCACCACACTGTCTCACTTTTGTGTTGATAGTAAATGTTTTGTGTCACTATTGTGTCGGTAATAAATGTTTTGTCTCACTATTGTGTTGGTAATAAATGTGTTGTCTCACTATTGTGTCGGTAATACATGTTTTGTCTCACTATTGTGTTGGTAATAAATGTTTTGTTTCTCTATTGTATTGAAAATAAATGTTTGTCTCACTATTGTGTTGGTAATAAATGTTTTGTTTCTCTATTGTGTTGGTAATAAATGTTTTGTCTCACTATTGTGTTGGTAATAAATGTTTTGTGTCACTATTGTGTTGGTAATAGATGTTTTCTGTCACTTTTGTGTTAGTAATAAATGTTTTGTATTCACTATTGTGTTGGTAATAAATGTTTTGTCTCACTATTGTGTTGATAGTAAATGTTTTGTCTCACTATTGTGTTGGTAATAAATGTTTTCTCTGACTATTGTGTTGGTAATAAATGTTTTGTTGTCTTGTCCACCAAACTGTCTCACTTTTGTGTTGATAGTAAATGTTTTGTCTCACTATTGTGTCGGTAATAAATGTTTTGTGTCACTATTGTGTTGGTAATAAATGTTTTCTCTGACTATTGTGTTGGTAATAAAAGTTTTGTTGTCGTGTCCACCACACTGTCTCACTTTTCTGTTGAGAGTAAATGTTTTGTCTCACTATTGTGTTGGTAATAAATGTTTTGTGTCACTATTGTGTTGGTAATAAATGTTTTGTGTCACTATTGTGTTGGTAATAAATATTTTTTCTCTATTGTGTTGGTAATAAATGTTGTCTCTCACTATTGTGTTGGTAATAAATGTTTTCTCTGACTATTGTGTTGGTAAAAAATGATTTGTTGTCGTGTCCACCACACTGTCTCACTTTTGTGTTGATAGTAAATGTTTTGTGTCACTATTGTGTCGGTAATAAATGTTTTGTCTCACTATTGTGTTGGTAATAAATGTGTTGTCTCACTATTGTGTCGGTAATACATGTTTTGTCTCACTATTGTGTTGGTAATAAATGTTTTGTTTCTCTATTGTATTGATAATAAATGTTTGTCTCACTATTGTGTTGGTAATAAATGTTTTGTTTCTCTATTGTATTGGTAATAAATGTTTGTCTCACTATTGTGTTGGTAATAAATGTTTTCTCTCACTATTGTGTCGGTAATAAATGTTTTGTCTAACTACTGTGTCGGTAGTAAATGTTTTGTGTCACTATTGTTTTGGTAATAAATGTTTTGTCTCACTATTGTGTCGTTAATAAATGTTTTGTCTCACTATTGTGTTGGTAATAAATGTGTTGTCTCACTATTGTGTCGGTAATACATGTTTTGTCTCACTATTGTGTTGGTAATAAATGTTTTGTTTCTCTATTGTATTGATAATAAATGTTTGTCTCACTATTGTGTTGGTAATAAATGTTTTCTTTCTCTATTGTATTGGTAATAAATGTTTGTCTCACTATTGTGTTGGTAATAAATGTTTTCTCTCACTATTGTGTCGGTAATAAATGTTTTGTCTCACTATTGTGTTGGTAATAAATGTGTTGTCTCACTATTGTGTCGGTAATACATGTTTTGTCTCACTATTGTGTTGGTAATAAATGTTTTGTTTCTCTATTGTATTGATAATAAATGTTTGTCTCACTATTGTGTTGGTAATTATGTTTTGTTTCTCTACTGTATTGGTAATAAATGTTTGTCTCACTATTGTGTTGGTAATAAATTTTTTCTCTCACTATTGTGTCGGTAATAAATGTTTTGTCTAACTACTGTGTCGGTAGTAAATGTTTTGTGTCACTATTGTTTTGGTAATAAATGTTTTGTCTCACTATTGTGTTGGTAATAAATGTGTTGTGTCACTATTGTGTTGGTAATAAATGTTTTGTCTCACTATTGTGTTGGTAATAAATGTTTTGTGTCACTATTGTGTTGGTAATAGATGTTTTCTGTCACTATTGTGTTGGTAATAAATGTTTTGTATTCACTATTGTGTTGGTAATAAATGTTTTGTCTCACTATTGTGTTGATAGTAAATGTTTTGTCTCACTATTGTGTTGGTAATAAATGTTTTCTCTGACTATTGTGTTGGTAATAAATGTTTTGTTGTCTTGTCCACCAAACTGTCTCACTTTTGTGTTGATAGTAAATGTTTTGTCTCACTATTGTGTTGGTAATAAATGTTTTGTGTCACTATTGTGTTGGTAATACATTTTTTCTCTGACTATTGTGTTGGTAATAAAAGTTTTGTTGTCGTGTCCACCACACTGTCTCACTTTTCTGTTGAGAGTAAATGTTTTGTCTCACTATTGTGTTGGTAATAAATGTTTTGTGTCACTATTGTGTTGGTAATAAATGTTTTGTGTCACTATTGTGTTGGTAATAAATATTTTGTCTCTATTGTGTCGGTGATAAATGTTGTCTCTCACTATTGTGTTGATAAAAAAAGTTTTGTCTCACTATTGTGTTGGTAATAAATATTTTGTTGTCGTGTCCACCACACGGTCTCACTTTTGTGTTGATAGTAAATGTTTTGTCTCACTATTGTGTCGGTAATAAATGTTTTGTGTCACTATTTTGTTGGTAATACCTGTTTTGTGTGACTATTGTGTTTTTAATAAATGTTTTGTGTCACTATTGTGTTGGTAATAAATGTTTTGTGTCACTATTGTGTTGGTAATAAATGTTTTGTCTCACTATTGTGATGGTAATAAATGTTTTGTGTCACTATTGTGTTGGTAATAAAAGTTTTGTCTCTATTGTGTCGGTGATAAATGTTGTCTCTCACTATTGTGTCGGTAATACATGTTTTCTCTCACTATTGTGTTGGTAAAAAATGTTTTGTCTCACTATTGTGTTGGTAATACATGTTTTGTTTTCGTGTCTACCACACTGTCTCACTTTTGTGTTGATAGCACATGTTTTGTCTCACTATTTTGTCTGTAATTAATGTTTTGTCTCACTATTGTGTTGGTAATAAATGTGTTGTGTCACTATTGTGTTGGTAATAAATGTTTTGTCTCACTATTGTGTTGGTAATAAATGTTTTGTCTCACTATTGTGTTGGTAATAAATGTTTTGTTTTCGTGTCTACCACACTGTCTCACTTTTGTGTTGATAGCACATGTTTTGTCTCACTATTTTGTCTGTAATAAATGTTTTGTGTCAGTATTGTGTTGGTAATAAATGTTTTGTGTCACTATTGTATTGGTAATAAATGTTTTGTCTCACTATTGTGTTGGTAATAAATGTGTTGTCTCACTATTGTGTTGGTAATAAATGTTTTCTCTGACTATTGTGCTGGTAAAAAATGATTTGTTGTCGTGTCCACCACACTGTCTCACTTTTGTGTTGATAGTAAATGTTTTGTGTCACTATTGTGTCGGTAATAAATGTTTTGTCTCACTATTGTGTTGGTAATAAATGTGTTGTCTCACTATTGTGTCGGTAATACATGTTTTGTCTCACTATTGTGTTGGTAATAAATGTTTTGTGTCACTATTGTATTGGTAATAAATGTTTTGTCTCACTATTGTGTTGGTAATAAATGTGTTGTCTCACTATTGTGTTGGTAATAAATGTTTTCTCTGACTATTGTGTTGGTAAAAAATGATTTGTTGTCGTGTCCACCACACTGTCTCACTTTTGTGTTGATAGTAAATGTTTTGTGTCACTATTGTGTCGGTAATAAATGTTTTGTCTCACTATTGTGTTGGTAATAAATGTGTTGTCTCACTATTGTGTCGGTAATACATGTTTTGTCTCACTATTGTGTTGGTAATAAATGTTTTGTTTCTCTATTGTATTGATAATAAATGTTTGTCTCACTATTGTGTTGGTAATAAATGTTTTGTTTCTCTATTGTATTGGTAATAAATGTTTGTCTCACTATTGTGTTGGTAATAAATGTTTTCTCTCACTATTGTGTCGGTAATAAATGTTTTGTCTAACTACTGTGTCGGTAGTAAATGTTTTGTGTCACTATTGTTTTGGTAATAAATGTTTTGTCTCACTATTGTGTTGGTAATAAATGTGTTGTGTCACTATTGTGTTGGTAATAAATGTTTTGTCTCACTATTGTGTTGGTAATAAATGTTTTGTGTCACTATTGTGTTGGTAATAGATGTTTTCTGTCACTATTGTGTTGGTAATAAATGTTTTGTATTCACTATTGTGTTGGTAATAAATGTTTTGTCTCACTATTGTGTTGATAGTAAATGTTTTGTCTCACTATTGTGTTGGTAATAAATGTTTTCTCTGACTATTGTGTTGGTAATAAATGTTTTGTTGTCTTGTCCACCAAACTGTCTCACTTTTGTGTTGATAGTAAATGTTTTGTCTCACTATTGTGTCGGTAATAAATGTTTTGTGTCACTATTGTGTTGGTAATAAATGTTTTCTCTGACTATTGTGTTGGTAATAAAAGTTTTGTTGTCGTGTCCACCACACTGTCTCACTTTTCTGTTGAGAGTAAATGTTTTGTCTCACTATTGTGTTGGTAATAAATGTTTTGTGTCACTATTGTGTTGGTAATAAATGTTTTGTGTCACTATTGTGTTGGTAATAAATATTTTTTCTCTATTGTGTTGGTAATAAATGTTGTCTCTCACTATTGTGTTGGTAATAAATGTTTTCTCTGACTATTGTGTTGGTAAAAAATGATTTGTTGTCGTGTCCACCACACTGTCTCACTTTTGTGTTGATAGTAAATGTTTTGTGTCACTATTGTGTCGGTAATAAATGTTTTGTCTCACTATTGTGTTGGTAATAAATGTGTTGTCTCACTATTGTGTCGGTAATACATGTTTTGTCTCACTATTGTGTTGGTAATAAATGTTTTGTTTCTCTATTGTATTGATAATAAATGTTTGTCTCACTATTGTGTTGGTAATAAATGTTTTGTTTCTCTATTGTATTGGTAATAAATGTTTGTCTCACTATTGTGTTGGTAATAAATGTTTTCTCTCACTATTGTGTCGGTAATAAATGTTTTGTCTAACTACTGTGTCGGTAGTAAATGTTTTGTGTCACTATTGTTTTGGTAATAAATGTTTTGTCTCACTATTGTGTTGGTAATAAATGTGTTGTGTCACTATTGTGTTGGTAATAAATGTTTTGTCTCACTATTGTGTTGGTAATAAATGTTTTGTGTCACTATTGTGTTGGTAATAGATGTTTTCTGTCACTATTGTGTTGGTAATAAATGTTTTGTATTCACTATTGTGTTGGTAATAAATGTTTTGTCTCACTATTGTGTTGATAGTAAATGTTTTGTCTCACTATTGTGTTGGTAATAAATGTTTTCTCTGACTATTGTGTTGGTAATAAATGTTTTGTTGTCTTGTCCACCAAACTGTCTCACTTTTGTGTTGATAGTAAATGTTTTGTCTCACTATTGTGTCGGTAATAAATGTTTTGTGTCACTATTGTGTTGGTAATAAATGTTTTCTCTGACTATTGTGTTGGTAATAAAAGTTTTGTTGTCGTGTCCACCACACTGTCTCACTTTTCTGTTGAGAGTAAATGTTTTGTCTCACTATTGTGTTGGTAATAAATGTTTTGTGTCACTATTGTGTTGGTAATAAATGTTTTGTGTCACTATTGTGTTGGTAATAAATATTTTTTCTCTATTGTGTTGGTAATAAATGTTGTCTCTCACTATTGTGTTGGTAATAAATGTTTTCTCTGACTATTGTGTTGGTAAAAAATGATTTGTTGTCGTGTCCACCACACTGTCTCACTTTTGTGTTGATAGTAAATGTTTTGTGTCACTATTGTGTCGGTAATAAATGTTTTGTCTCACTATTGTGTTGGTAATAAATGTGTTGTCTCACTATTGTGTCGGTAATACATGTTTTGTCTCACTATTGTGTTGGTAATAAATGTTTTGTTTCTCTATTGTATTGATAATAAATGTTTGTCTCACTATTGTGTTGGTAATAAATGTTTTGTTTCTCTATTGTATTGGTAATAAATGTTTGTCTCACTATTGTGTTGGTAATAAATGTTTTCTCTCACTATTGTGTCGGTAATAAATGTTTTGTCTAACTACTGTGTCGGTAGTAAATGTTTTGTGTCACTATTGTTTTGGTAATAAATGTTTTGTCTCACTATTGTGTTGGTAATAAATGTGTTGTGTCACTATTGTGTTGGTAATAAATGTTTTGTCTCACTATTGTGTTGGTAATAAATGTTTTGTGTCACTATTGTGTTGGTAATAGATGTTTTCTGTCACTATTGTGTTGGTAATAAATGTTTTGTATTCACTATTGTGTTGGTAATAAATGTTTTGTCTCACTATTGTGTTGATAGTAAATGTTTTGTCTCACTATTGTGTTGGTAATAAATGTTTTCTCTGACTATTGTGTTGGTAATAAATGTTTTGTTGTCTTGTCCACCAAACTGTCTCACTTTTGTGTTGATAGTAAATGTTTTGTCTCACTATTGTGTCGGTAATAAATGTTTTGTGTCACTATTGTGTTGGTAATAAATGTTTTCTCTGACTATTGTGTTGGTAATAAAAGTTTTGTTGTCGTGTCCACCACACTGTCTCACTTTTCTGTTGAGAGTAAATGTTTTGTCTCACTATTGTGTTGGTAATAAATGTTTTGTGTCACTATTGTGTTGGTAATAAATGTTTTGTGTCACTATTGTGTTGGTAATAAATATTTTTTCTCTATTGTGTCGGTGATAAATGTTGTCTCTCACTATTGTGTTGATAAAAAAAGGTTTGTCTCACTATTGTGTTGGTAATAAATGTTTTGTTGTCGTGTCCACCACACGGTCTCACTTTTGTGTTGATAGTAAATGTTTTGTCTCACTATTGTGTCGGTAATAAATGTTTTGTGTCACTATTTTGTTGGTAATACCTGTTTTGTGTGACTATTGTGTTTTTAATAAATGTTTTGTGTCACTATTGTGTTGGTAATAAATGTTTTGTGTCACTATTGTGTTGGTAATAAATGTTTTGTGTCACTATTGTGTTGGTAATAAATGTTTTGTCTCACTATTGTGATGGTAATAAATGTTTTGTGTCACTATTGTGTTGGTAATAAAAGTTTTGTCTCTATTGTGTCGGTGATAAATGTTGTCTCTCACTATTGTGTCGGTAATAAATGTTTTCTCTCACTATTGTGTTGGTAAAAAATGTTTTGTCTAACTATTGTGTCTGTAATACATGTTTTGTCTCACTATTGTGTCGGTAATAAATGTTTTGTCTCACTATTGTCTTGGTAAAAAATGTTTTGTCTCACTATTGTGTTGGTAATAAATGTTTTGTCTCACTATTGTGTTGGTAATAAATGTTTTGTCTCACTATTGTGTTGGCAATAAATGTTTTGTCTCTATTGTGTCGGTGATACATGTTTTGTGTCACTATTGTGTTGGTAATAAATATTTTGTCTCACTATTGTGTTGGTAATAAATGTTTTGTCTCACATTTGTGTTGGTAATACATCTTTTTTGTCACTATTGTGTTGTTAATAAATGTTTTGTCTCACTATTGTGTTGGTAATAAATGTCTTGTCTCACTATTGTGTTAATAATAAATGTTTTGTCTCACTATTGTGTTGGTAATAAATGTTTTGTCTCACTATTGTGTCCCTAATAAATGTTTTGTCTCACTATTGTGTTGGTAAAAAATGTTTTGTCTCACTATTGTGTTGGTAATAAATGTGTTGTCTCACTATTGTGTCGGTAATAAATGTTTTGTCTCACTATTGTCTTGGTAAAAAATGTTTTGTCTCACTATTGTGTTGGTAATAAATGTTTTGTCACACTATTGTATTGGCAATAAATGTTTTGTCTCACTATTGTGTTGGTAATAAATGTTTTGTCTCACTATTGTGATGGTAATAAATGTTTTGTGTCACTATTGTGTTGGTAATAAAAGTTTTGTCTCTATTGTGTCGGTGATAAAGGTTGTCTCTCACTATTGTGTCGGTGATAAATGTTTTGTCTCACTATTGTGTCGGTAATAAATGTTTTGTGTCACTATTTTGTTGGTAATACCTGTTTTGTGTGACTATTGTGTTTTTAATAAATGTTTTGTGTCACTATTGCGTTGGTAATAAATGTTTTGTGTCACTATTGTGTTGGTAATAAATGTTTTGTGTCACTATTGTGTTGGTAATAAATATTTTGTCTCTAATGTGTCGGTGATAAATGTTTTGTGTCACTATTGTGTTGGTAATAAATGTTTTGTCTCACTATTGTGTTGGTAATAAATGTTTTCTCTCACTATTGTGTTGGTAATAAATGTTTTCTTGTCGTGTCCACCACACTGTCTCACATTTGTGTTGATAGTAAAGGTTTTGCGTCACTATTGTGTCGGTGATAAATGTTGTCTCTCACTATTGTGTCGGTGATAAATGTTTTCTCTCACTATTGTGTCGGTAATAAATGTTTTGTCTCACTATTGTGTCGGTAATAAATGTTTTGTCTCACTATTGTGTTGGCAATAAATGTTTTGTCTCACTATTGTGTTGGTAATACATGTTTTGTCTCACTATTGTGTTGGTAATAAATGTTTTGTGTCACTATTGTGTTGGTAATAAAGTTTTGTCTCTATTGTGTCGGTGATAAATGTTGTCTCTCACTATTGTGTCGGTGATAAATGTTTTGTCTCACTATTGTGTCGGTAATAAATGTTTTGTCTCACTATTGTGTCGTTAATAAATGTTTTGTGTCACTATTGTGTTGGTAATAAATGTTTTGTCTCACTACTGTGTTGGTAATAAATGTTTTCTCTGACTATTGTGTTGGTAATAAATGTTTTGTTTTCGTGTCCACCACACTGTCTCACTATTGTGTCGGTAATAAATGTTTTGTCTCACTATTGTGTTGGTAATAAATGTTTTGTCTCACTATTGTGTTGGTAATAAATGTTTTGTCTCACTATTGTGTTGGTAATAAATGTTTTCTCTGACTATTGTGTTGGTAATAAATGTTTTGTCTCACTATTGTCTTGGTAAAAAATGTTTTGTTTCTCTATTGTATTGGTAATAAATGTTTGTCTCACTATTGTATTGGTAATAAATGTTTGTCTCACTATTGTGTTGGTAATAAATGTTTTCTCTCACTATTGTATCGGTAATAAATGTTGTCTCTCACTATTGTGTCGTTAATAAATGTTTTGTGTCACTATTGTGTTGGTAATAAATGTTTTGTCTCACTATTGTGTTGGTAATAAATGTTTTCTCTGACTATTGTGTTGGTAATAACTGTTTTGTTTTCGTGTCCACCACACTGTCTCACTTTTGTGTTGATAGCAAATGTTTTGTCTCACTATTTTGTCGGTAATAAATGTTTTGTGTCACTATTGTGTTGGTAATAAATGTTTTGTGTCACTATTGTGTTGGTAATAAATGTTTTTTGTCACTATTGTGTTGGAAATAAATGTTTTGTGTCACTATTGTGTCGGTAATAAATGTTTTGTCTCACTATTGTGTCGGTAATAAATGTTTTGTCTCACTATTGTGTCGGTAATAAATGTTTTGTCTCACTATTGTGTTGGTAAAAATGTTTTGTCTCACTATTGTGTTGGTAATAAATGTGTTGTCTCACTACTGTGTTGGTAATAAATGTTTTCTCTGACTATTGTGTTGGTAATAAATGTTTTGTTTTCGTGTCCACCACACTGTCTCACTTTTGTGTTGATAGCAAATGTTTTGTCTCACTATTTTGTCGGTAATAAATGTTTTGTGTCACTATTGTGTTGGTAATAAATGTTTTGTCTGACTATTGTGTTGGTAATAAAAGTTTTGTCTCTATTGTGTTGGTAATAAATGTTGTCTCTCACTATTGTGACGGTAATAAAAGGTTTTGTGTCACTATTGTGTTGGTAATAAATGTTTTGTTCCACTATTGTGTCGGTAATAAATGTTTTGTCTCACTATTGTCTTGGTAAAAAATGTTTTGTTTCTCTATTGTATTGGTAATAAATGTTTGTCTCACTATTATGTTGGTAATAAATGTTTTCTCTCACTATTGTATCGGTAATAAATGTTGTCTCTCACTATTGTGTCGTTAATAAATGTTTTGTGTCACTATTGTGTTGGTAATAAATGTTTTGTCTCACTACTGTGTTGGTAATAAATGTTTTCTCTGACTATTGTGTTGGTAATAACTGTTTTGTTTTCGTGTCCACCACACTGTCTCACTTTTGTGTTGATAGCAAATGTTTTGTCTCACTATTTTGTCGGTAATAAATGTTTTGTGTCACTATTGTGTTGGTAATAAATGTTTTGTCTGACTATTGTGTTGGTAATAAAAGTTTTTTCTCTATTGTGTTGGTAATAAATGTTGTCTCTCACTATTGTGACGGTAATAAAAGGTTTTGTGTCACTATTGTGTTGGTAATAAATGTTTTCTCCGACTATTGTGTTGGTAATAAATGTTTTGTCTCACTATTGTGTCGGTAATAAATGTTTTGTCTCACTATTGTGTTGGCAATAAATGTTTTGTCTCACTATTGTGTTGGTAATACATGTTTTGTCTCACTATTGTGTTGGTAATAAATGTTTTGTGTCACTTTTGTGTTGGTAATAAAGTTTTGTCTCTATGGTGTCGGTGATAAATGTTGTCTCTCACTATTGTGTCGGTGATAAATGTTTTGTCTCACTATTGTGTCGGTAATAAATGTTTTGTCTCACTATTGTGTCGTTAATAAATGTTTTGTGTCACTATTGTGTTGGTAATAAATGTTTTGTCTCACTACTGTGTTGGTAATAAATGATTTCTCTGACTATTGTGTTGGTAATAAATGTTTTGTTTTCGTGTCCACCACACTGTCTCACTTTTGTGTTGATAGCAAATGTTTTCTCTCACTATTGTGTTGGTAATAAATGTTTTGTGTCACTATTGTGTTGGTAATAAATGTTTTGTGTCACTATTGTGTTGGTAATAAATGTTTTGTCTCACTATTGAGTTGGTAATAAATGTTGTCTCTCACTATTGTGTCGGTAATAAATGTTTTGTGTCACTATTGTGTTGGTAATAAATGTTTTGTCTCACTATTGTGTTGGCAATAAATGTTTTGTCTCACTACTGTGTTGGTAATAAATGTTTTCTCTGACTATTGTGTTGGTAATAAATGTTTTGTTTTCGTGTCCACCACATTGTCTCACTTTTGTGTTGATAGCAAATGTTTTGTCTCACTATTTTGTCGGTAATAAATGTTTTGTGTCACTATTGTGTTGGTAATAAATGTTTTGTGTCACTATTGTGTTGGTAATAAATGTTTTGTTCCACTATTGTGTCGGTAATAAATGTTTTGTCTCACTATTGTCTTGGTAAAAAATGTTTTGTTTCTCTATTGTGTTGGTAATAAATGTTTGTCTCACTATTGTGTTGGTAATAAATGTTTTCTCTCACTATTGTATCGGTAATAAATGTTGTCTCTCACTATTGTGTCGGTAATAAATGTTTTGTCTCACTATTGTGTTGATAAAAAATGTTTTGTTTCTCTATTGTATTGGTAATAAATGTTTGTCTCACTATTGTGTCGGTAATAAATGTTTTGTGTCACTATTTTGTTGGTAATACCTGTTTTGTGTGACTATTGTGTTTTTAATAAATGTTTTGTGTCACTATTGCGTTGGTAATAAATGTTTTGTGTCACTATTGTGTTGGTAATAAATGTTTTGTGTCACTATTGTGTTGGTAATAAATATTTTGTCTCTAATGTGTCGGTGATAAATGTTTTGTGTCACTATTGTGTTGGTAATAAATGTTTTGTCTCACTATTGTGTTGGTAATAAATGTTTTCTCTCACTATTGTGTTGGTAATAAATGTTTTCTTGTCGTGTCCACCACACTGTCTCACTTTTGTGTTGATAGTAAAGGTTTTGCGTCACTATTGTGTCGGTGATAAATGTTGTCTCTCACTATTGTGTCGGTGATAAATGTTTTCTCTCACTATCGTGTCGGTAATAAATGTTTTGTCTCACTATTGTGTCGGTAATAAATGTTTTGTCTCACTATTGTGTTGGCAATAAATGTTTTGTCTCACTATTGTGTTGGTAATACATGTTTTGTCTCACTATTGTGTTGGTAATAAATGTTTTGTGTCACTATTGTGTTGGTAATAAAGTTTTGTCTCTATTGTGTCGGTGATAAATGTTGTCTCTCACTATTGTGTCGGTGATAAATGCTTTGTCTCACTATTGTGTCGGTAATAAATGTTTTGTCTCAATATTGTGTCGTTAATAAATGTTTTGTGTCACTATTGTGTTGGTAATAAATGTTTTGTCTCACTACTGTGTTGGTAATAAATGTTTTCTCTGACTATTGTGTTGGTAATAAATGTTTTGTTTTCGTGTCCACCACACTGTCTCACTATTGTGTCGGTAATAAATGTTTTGTCTCACTATTGTGTTGGTAATAAATGTTTTGTCTCACTATTGTGTTGGTAATAAATGTTTTGTCTCACTATTGTGTTGGTAATAAATGTTTTCTCTGACTATTGTGTTGGTAATAAATGTTTTGTCTCACTATTGTCTTGGTAAAAAATGTTTTGTTTCTCTATTGTATTGGTAATAAATGTTTGTCTCACTATTGTATTGGTAATAAATGTTTGTCTCACTATTGTGTTGGTAATAAATGTTTTCTCTCACTATTGTATCGGTAATAAATGTTGTCTCTCACTATTGTGTCGTTAATAAATGTTTTGTGTCACTATTGTGTTGGTAATAAATGTTTTGTCTCACTATTGTGTCGGTAATAAATGTTTTGTGTCACTATTGTGTCGGTAATAAATGTTTTGTGTCACTATTGTGTTGGTAATAAATGTTTTGTGTCACTATTGTGTTGGCAATACACGTTTTGTTTCTATTGTGTCGGTGATAAATGTTGTCTCTCACTATTGTGTTGGTAAAAAAAGGTTTGTCTCACTATTGTGTTGGTAATAAATGTTTTCTTGTCGTGTCCACCACACTGTCTCACTTTTGTGTTGATAGTAAAGGTTTTGCGTCACTATTGTGTCGGTAATAAATGTTTGTCTCACTATTGTGTTGGTAATAAATGTGTTGTCTCACTATTGTGTCGGTAATAAATGTTTTGTCTCACTATTGTGTCGGTAATAAATGTTTTGTCTCACTATTGTTTCGGTAATAAATGTTTTGTCTCGCTATTGTGTTGGTAATAAATGTTTTGTCTCTTTATTGTGTTGGTAATAAATGTTTTGTCTCACTATTGTGTCGGTAATAAATGTTTTGTCTCACTATTGTGTTGGTAATAAATGTTTTGTGTCACTATTTTGTCGGTAATAAATGTTTTGTCTCTTTATTGTGTTGATAGTAAATGTTTTGTCTCACTATTGTGTCGGTAATAAATGTTTTGTGTCACTATTGTGTTGGTAATAAATGTTTTCTTTGACTATTGTGTTGGTAATAAATGTTTTGTTGTCGTGTCCACCACATTGTCTCACTTTTGTGTTGATAGTAAATGTTTTGTCTCACTATTGTGTTGGTAATAAATGTTTTGTGTCACTATTGTGTTGGTAATAAATGTTTTGTGTCACTATTGTGTCGGTAATAAATGTTTTGTCTCACTATTGTGTTGGTAATAAATGTTTTGTGTCACTATTTTGTCGGTAATAAATGTTTTGTCTCACTATTGTGTTGGTAATAAATGTTTTGTCTCACTATTGTGTTGGTAATAAATGTTTTGTGTCACTATTGTGTTGGTAATAAATGTTTTGTCTCACTATTGTGTTGGTAATAAAGGTTTTGTGTCACTATTGTGTTGGTAATAAATGTTTTGTGTCACTATTGTGTCGGCAATAAATGTTTTGTCTCCCTATTGTGTCGGTAATAAATGTTTTGTCTCTTTATTGTGTTGGTAATAAATGTTTTGTCTCACTTTTGTGTCGGTAATAAATGTTTTGTCTCTTTATTGTGTTGATAGTAAATGTTTTGTCTCACTATTGTGTCGGTAATAAATGTTTTGTCTCACTATTGTGTTGGTAATAAATGTTTTGTCTCTTTATTGTGTTGGTAATAAATGTTTTGTCTCACTATTGTGTTGGTAATAAATGTTTTGTCTCACTATTGTCTTGGTAAAAAATGTTTTGTCTCACTATTGTGTTGGTAATAAATGTTTTGTGTCACTATTGCGTTGGTAATAAATGTTTTGTTTCTCTATTGTATTGGTAATAAATGTTTGTCTCACTATTGTGTTGGTAATAAATGTTTTCTCTCACTATTGTGTCGGTAATAAATGTTGTCTCTCACTATTGTGTCGGCAATAAATGTTTTGTGTCACTATTGTGTTGGTAATAAATGTTTTGTCTCACTATTGTGTTTGCAATAAATGTTTTGTCTCACTACTGTATTGGTAATAAATGTTTTCTCTGACTATTGTGTTGGTAATAAATGTTTTGATTTCGTGTCCACCACACTGTCTCACTTTTGTGTTGATAGCAAATGTTTTGTCTCACTATTTTGTCGGTAATAAATGTCTTGTGTCACTATTTTTTGGTAATAAATGTTTTGTGTCACTGTTGTGTTGGTAATAAATGTTTTGTCTCACTATTGTGTCGGTAATAAATGTTTTGTGTCACTATTGTGTCGGTAATAAATGTTTTGTATCACTATTGTGTTGGTAATAAATGTTTTGTGTCACTATTGTGTTGGTAATAAATGTTTTGTGTCACTATTGTGTTGGTAATAAATGTTTTGTGTCACTATTGTGTTGGTAATAAATGTTTTCTTTGACTATTGTGTTGGTAATAAATGTTTTGTTGTCGTGTCCACCACATTGTCTCACTTTTGTGTTGATAGTAAATGTTTTGTCTCACTATTGTGTTGGTAATAAATGTTTTGTGTCACTATTGTGTTGGTAATAAATGTTTTGTGTCACTATTGTGTCGGTAATAAATGTTTTGTCTCACTATTGTGTCGGTAATAAATTGTTTTGTCTCACTATTGTGTTGGTAATAAATGTTTTGTCTCTTTATTGTGTTGGTAATAAATGTTTTGTCTCACTATTGTGTCGGTAATAAATGTTTTGTCTCTTTATTGTGTTGATAGTAAATGTTTTGTCTCACTATTGTGTCGGTAATAAATGTTTTGTCTCACTATTGTGTCAGTAATAAATGTTTTGTCTTACTATTGTGTTGGTAATAAATGTTTTGTCTCACTATTGTGTTGGTAATACATGTTTTGTCTCACTATTGTGTTGGTAATAAATGTTTTGTGTCACTATTCTGTTGGTAATAAATGTTTTGTGTCACTATTGTGTTGGTATTAAATGTGTTGTGTCACTATTGTGTCGGCAATAAATGTTTTGTCTCACTATTGTGTCGGTAATAAATGTTTTCTCTCACTATTGTGTCGGTAATAAATGTTTTGTCTCTTTATTGTGTTGATAGTAAATGTTTTGTCTCACTATTGTGTCGGTAATAATTTTTTTGTGTCACTATTGTGTCGGTAATAAATGTTTTGTCTTAATATTGTGTTGGTAATAAATGTTTTGTGTCACTATTGTGTTGGTAATAAATGTTTTCTCTCACTATTGTGTCGGTAAAAAAGTTTTGTCTCACTATTGTGTCGGTAATAAATGTTTTGTCTCACTATTGTGTCGGTAATAAATGTTTTGTCTCACTATTGTGTTGGTAATAAATGTTTTGTCTCACTATTGTGTCGGTAATAAATGTTTTGTGTCACTATTGTGTTGGTAATAAATGTTTTGTGTCACTATTGTGTTGGTAATAAATGTTTTCTCTGACTATTGTGTTGGTAATAAATGTTTTGTTGTCGTGTCCACCACATTGTCTCACTTTTGTGTTGATAGTAAATGTTTTGTCTCACTATTGTGTTGGTAATAAATGTTTTGTGTCACTATTGTGTCGGTCATAAATGTTTTGTCTCACTATTGTGTCGGTAATAAATGTTTTGTCTCACTATTGTTTCGGTAATAAATGTTTTGTCTCACTATTGTGTTGGTAATAAATGTTTTGTCTCTTTATTGTGTTGGTAATAAATGTTTTGTCTTACTATTGTGTCGGTAATAAATGTTTTGTGTCACTATTGTGTCGGTAATAAATGTTTTGTGTCACTATTGTGTCGGTAATAAATGTTTTGTCTCACTATTGTGTCGGTAATACATGTTTTGTCTCACTATTGTGTTTGCAATAAATGTTTTGTCTCACTACTGTGTTGGTAATAAATGTTTTCTCTGACTATTGCGTTGGTAATAAATGTTTTGTTTTCGTGTCCACCACACTGTCTCACTTTTGTGTTGATAGCAAATGTTTTGTCTCACTATTTTGTCGGTATTAAATGTTTTGTGTCACTATTTTTTGGTAATAAATGTTTTGTCTCTTTATTGTGTTGGTAATAAATGTTTTGTCTCACTATTGTGTCGGTAATAAATGTTTTGTCTCACTATTGTCTTGGTAAAAAATGTTTTGTCTCACTATTGTGTTGGTAATAAATGTTTTGTCTCACTATTGCGTTGGTAATAAATGTTTTGTTTCTCTATTGTATTGGTAATAAATGTTTGTCTCACTATTGTGTTGGTAATAAATGTTTTCTCTCAATATTGTGTCGGTAATAAATGTTGTCTCTCACTATTGTGTCGGCAATAAATGTTTTGTGTCACTATTGTGTTGGTAATAAATGTTTTGTCTCACTATTGTGTTGGCAATAAATGTTTGTTTTCGTGTCCACCACACTGTCTCACTTTTGTGTTGATAGCAAATGTTTTGTCTCACTATTTTGTCGGTAATAAATGTTTTGTGTCACTATTTTTTTGGTAATAAATGTTTTGTGTCACTATTGTGTTGGTAATAAATGTTTTGTGTCACTATTGTGTTGGTAATAAATGTTTTGTCTCACTATTGTGTCGGTAATACATGTTTTGTGTCACTATTGTGTCGGTAATAAATGTTTTGTGTCACTATTGTGTTGGTAATAAATGTTTTGTGTCACTATTGTGTCGGTAATAAATGTTTTGTCTCACTATTGTGTCGGTAATAAATGTTTTGTCTCACTATTGTTTCGGTAATAAATGTTTTGTCTCACTATTGTGTTGGTAATAAATGTTTTGTCTCTTTATTGTGTTGGTAATAAATGTTTTGTCTCACTATTGTGTCGGTAATAAATGTTTTGTGTCACTATTGTGTCGGTAATAAATGTTTTGTGTCACTATTGTGTCGGTAATAAATGTTTTTTCTCACTATTGTGTCGGTAATAAATGTTTTTCTCACTATTGTGTTGGTAATAAATGTTTTGTCTCACTATTGTGTTGGTAATAAATGTTTTGTCTCACTATTATGTTGGTAATAAATGTTTTGTCTCACTATTGTGTCGGTAATAAATGTTTTGTGTCACTATTGTGTTGGTAATAAATGTTTTGTGTCACTATTGTGTTGGTAATAAATGTTTTGTGTCACTATTTTGTCGGTAATAAATGTTTTGTGTCACTATTGTGTTGGTAATAAATGTTTTGTCTCACTATTGTGTTGGTAATAAATGTTTTGTGTCACTATTGTGTTGGTAATAAATGTTTTGTCTCACTATTGTGTTGGTAATAAATGTTTTGTCTCACTATTGTGTCGGTAATACATGTTTTGTGTCACTATTGTGTTGGTAATAAATGTTTTGTGTCACTATTGTGTTGGTAATAAAGGTTTTGTGTCACTATTGTGTTGGTAATAAATGTTTTGTGTCACTATTGTGTCGGCAATAAATGTTTTGTCTCCCTATTGTGTCGGTAATAAATGTTTTGTCTCCCTATTGTGTCGGTAATAAATGTTTTGTCTCTTTATTGTGTTGGTAATAAATGTTTTGTCTCACTTTTGTGTCGGTAATAAATGTTTTGTCTCTTTATTGTGTTGATAGTAAATGTTTTGTCTCACTATTGTGTCGGTAATAAATGTTTTGTCTCACTATTGTGTTGGTAATAAATGTTTTGTCTCTTTATTGTGTTGGTAATAAATGTTTTGTCTCACTATTGTGTTGGTAATAAATGTTTTGTCTCACTATTGTCTTGGTAAATAATGTTTTGTCTCACTATTGTGTTGGTAATAAATGTTTTGTGTCACTATTGCGTTGGTAATAAATGTTTTGTTTCTCTATTGTATTGGTAATAAATGTTTGTCTCACTATTGTGTTGGTAATAAATGTTTTCTCTCACTATTGTGTCGGTAATAAATGTTGTCTCTCACTATTGTGTCGGCAATAAATGTTTTGTGTCACTATTGTGTTGGTAATAAATGTTTTGTCTCACTATTGTGTTTGCAATAAATGTTTTGTCTCACTACTGTATTGGTAATAAATGTTTTCTCTGACTATTGTGTTGGTAATAAATGTTTTGATTTCGTGTCCACCACACTGTCTCACTTTTGTGTTGATAGCAAATGTTTTGTCTCACTATTTTGTCGGTAATAAATGTCTTGTGTCACTATTTTTTGGTAATAAATGTTTTGTGTCACTGTTGTGTTGGTAATAAATGTTTTGTCTCACTATTGTGTCGGTAATAAATGTTTTGTGTCACTATTGTGTCGGTAATAAATGTTTTGTGTCACTATTGTGTTGGTAATAAATGTTTTGTGTCACTATTGTGTTGGTAATAAATGTTTTGTGTCACTATTGTGTTGGTAATAAATGTTTTGTGTCACTATTGTGTTGGTAATAAATGTTTTCTTTGACTATTGTGTTGGTAATAAATGTTTTGTTGTCGTGTCCACCACATTGTCTCACTTTTATGTTGATAGTAAATGTTTTGTCTCACTATTGTGTTGGTAATAAATGTTTTGTGTCACTATTGTGTTGGTAATAAATGTTTTGTGTCACTATTGTGTCGGTAATAAATGTTTTGTCTCACTATTGTGTCGGTAATAAATTGTTTTGTCTCACTATTGTGTTGGTAATAAATGTTTTGTCTCTTTATTGTGTTGGTAATAAATGTTTTGTCTCACTATTGTGTCGGTAATAAATGTTTTGTCTCTTTATTGTGTTGATAGTAAATGTTTTGTCTCACTATTGTGTCGGTAATAAATGTTTTGTCTCACTATTGTGTCAGTAATAAATGTTTTGTCTTACTATTGTGTTGGTAATAAATGTTTTGTCTCACTATTGTGTTGGTAATACATGTTTTGTCTCACTATTGTGTTGGTAATAAATGTTTTGTGTCACTATTCTGTTGGTAATAAATGTTTTGTGTCACTATTGTGTTGGTATTAAATGTGTTGTGTCACTATTGTGTCGGCAATAAATGTTTTGTCTCACTATTGTGTCGGTAATAAATGTTTTCTCTCACTATTGTGTCGGTAATAAATGTTTTGTCTCTTTATTGTGTTGATAGTAAATGTTTTGTCTCACTATTGTGTCGGTAATAATTTTTTTGTGTCACTATTGTGTCGGTAATAAATGTTTTGTCTTAATATTGTGTTGGTAATAAATGTTTTGTGTCACTATTGTGTTGGTAATAAATATTTTGTCTCACTATTGTGTCGGTAAAAAAGTTTTGTCTCACTATTGTGTCGGTAATAAATGTTTTGTCTCACTATTGTGTCGGTAATAAATGTTTTGTCTCACTATTGTGTTGGTAATAAATGTTTTGTCTCACTATTGTGTCGGTAATAAATGTTTTGTGTCACTATTGTGTTGGTAATAAATGTTTTGTGTCACTATTGTGTTGGTAATAAATGTTTTCTCTGACTATTGTGTTGGTAATAAATGTTTTGTGTCGTGTCCACCACATTGTCTCACTTTTGTGTTGATAGTAAATGTTTTGTCTCACTATTGTGTTGGTAATAAATGTTTTGTGTCACTATTGTGTCGGTCATAAATGTTTTGTCTCACTATTGTGTCGGTAATAAATGTTTTGTCTCACTATTGTTTCGGTAATAAATGTTTTGTCTCACTATTGTGTTGGTAATAAATGTTTTGTCTCTTTATTGTGTTGGTAATAAATGTTTTGTCTTACTATTGTGTCGGTAATAAATGTTTTGTGTCACTATTGTGTCGGTAATAAATGTTTTGTGTCACTATAGTGTCGGTAATAAATGTTTTGTCTCACTATTGTGTCGGTAATACATGTTTTGTCTCACTATTGTGTTTGCAATAAATGTTTTGTCTCACTACTGTGTTGGTAATAAATGTTTTCTCTGACTATTGCGTTGGTAATAAATGTTTTGTTTTCGTGTCCACCACACTGTCTCACTTTTGTGTTGATAGCAAATGTTTTGTCTCACTATTTTGTCGGTATTAAATGTTTTGTGTCACTATTTTTTGGTAATAAATGTTTTGTTTCTCTATTGTATTGGTAATAAATGTTTGTCTCACTATTGTGTTGGTAATAAATGTTTTCTCTCACTATTGTGTCGGTAATAAATGTTGTCTCTCACTATTGTGTCGGCAATAAATGTTTTGTGTCACTATTGTGTTGGTAATAAATGTTTTGTCTCACTATTGTGTTTGCAATAAATGTTTTGTCTCACTACTGTGTTGGTAATAAATGTTTTCTCTGACTATTGTGTTGGTAATAAATGTTTTGATTTCGTGTCCACCACACTGTCTCACTTTTGTGTTGATAGCAAATGTTTTGTCTCACTATTTTGTCGGTAATAAATGTTTTGTGTCACTATTTTTTGGTAATAAATGTTTTGTGTCACTGTTGTGTTGGTAATAAATGTTTTGTCTCACTATTGTGTCGGTAATAAATGTTTTGTGTCACTATTGTGTCGGTAATAAATGTTTTGTGTCACTATTGTGTTGGTAATAAATGTTTTGTGTCACTATTGTGTTGGTAATAAATGTTTTGTGTCACTATTGTGTTGGTAATAAATGTTTTCTTTGACTATTGTGTTGGTAATAAATGTTTTGTTGTCGTGTCCACCACATTGTCTCACTTTTGTGTTGATAGTAAATGTTTTGTCTCACTATTGTGTTGGTAATAAATGTTTTGTGTCACTATTGTGTTGGTAATAAATGTTTTGTGTCACTATTGTGTCGGTAATAAATGTTTTGTCTCACTATTGTGTCGGTAATAAATTGTTTTGTCTCACTATTGTGTTGGTAATAAATGTTTTGTCTCTTTATTGTGTTGGTAATAAATGTTTTGTCTCACTATTGTGTCGGTAATAAATGTTTTGTCTCTTTATTGTGTTGATAGTAAATGTTTTGTCTCACTATTGTGTCGGTAATAAATGTTTTGTCTCACTATTGTGTCAGTAATAAATGTTTTGTCTTACTATTGTGTTGGTAATAAATGTTTTGTCTCACTATTGTGTTGGTAATACATGTTTTGTCTCACTATTGTGTTGGTAATAAATGTTTTGTGTCACTATTCTGTTGGTAATAAATGTTTTGTCTCACTATTGTGTCGGTAATAAATGTTTTGTCTCTTTATTGTGTTGATAGTAAATGTTTTGTCTCACTATTGTGTCGGTAATAAATGTTTTGTCTCACTATTGTGTTGGTAATAAATGTTTTGTCTCTTTATTGTGTTGGTAATAAATGTTTTGTCTCACTATTGTGTTGGTAATAAATGTTTTGTCTCACTAT
This sequence comes from Lampris megalopsis, assembly GCA_022114975.2. Taxonomy (NCBI): domain Eukaryota; kingdom Metazoa; phylum Chordata; class Actinopteri; order Lampriformes; family Lampridae; genus Lampris; species Lampris megalopsis. The sequence goes on from JAJHIY020001376.1 coordinate 1,021,841, forward strand.
TTTCTTGGTAAATAATGTTTTGTCTCACTATTGTGTTGGTAATAAATGTTTTGTGTCACTATTGCGTTGGTAATAAATGTTTTGTTTCTCTATTGTATTGGTAATAAATGTTTGTCTCACTATTGTGTTGGTAATAAATGTTTTCTCTCACTATTGTGTCGGTAATAAATGTTGTCTCTCACTATTGTGTCGGCAATAAATGTTTTGTGTCACTATTGTGTTGGTAATAAATGTTTTGTCTCACTATTGTGTTTGCAATAAATGTTTTGTCTCACTACTGTATTGGTAATAAATGTTTTCTCTGACTATTGTGTTGGTAATAAATGTTTTGATTTCGTGTCCACCACACTGTCTCACTTTTGTGTTGATAGCAAATGTTTTGTCTCACTATTTTGTCGGTAATAAATGTCTTGTGTCACTATTTTTTGGTAATAAATGTTTTGTGTCACTGTTGTGTTGTTAATAAATGTTTTGTCTCACTATTGTGTCGGTAATAAATGTTTTGTGTCACTATTGTGTCGGTAATAAATGTTTTGTGTCACTATTGTGTTGGTAATAAATGTTTTGTGTCACTATTGTGTTGGTAATAAATGTTTTGTGTCACTATTGTGTTGGTAATAAATGTTTTGTGTCACTATTGTGTTGGTAATAAATGTTTTGTCTCACTATTGTGTCGGTAATAAATGTTTTGTCTCACTATTGTGTCAGTAATAAATGTTTTGTCTTACTATTGTGTTGGTAATAAATGTTTTGTCTCACTATTGTGTTGGTAATACATGTTTTGTCTCACTATTGTGTTGGTAATAAATGTTTTGTGTCACTATTCTGTTGGTAATAAATGTTTTGTGTCACTATTGTGTTGGTATTAAATGTGTTGTGTCACTATTGTGTCGGCAATAAATGTTTTGTCTCACTATTGTGTCGGTAATAAATGTTTTCTCTCACTATTGTGTCGGTAATAAATGTTTTGTCTCTTTATTGTGTTGATAGTAAATGTTTTGTCTCACTATTGTGTCGGTAATAATTTTTTTGTGTCACTATTGTGTCGGTAATAAATGTTTTGTCTTAATATTGTGTTGGTAATAAATGTTTTGTGTCACTATTGTGTTGGTAATAAATATTTTGTCTCACTATTGTGTCGGTAAAAAAGTTTTGTCTCACTATTGTGTCGGTAATAAATGTTTTGTCTCACTATTGTGTCGGTAATAAATGTTTTGTCTCACTATTGTGTTGGTAATAAATGTTTTGTCTCACTATTGTGTCGGTAATAAATGTTTTGTGTCACTATTGTGTTGGTAATAAATGTTTTGTGTCACTATTGTGTTGGTAATAAATGTTTTCTCTGACTATTGTGTTGGTAATAAATGTTTTGTGTCGTGTCCACCACATTGTCTCACTTTTGTGTTGATAGTAAATGTTTTGTCTCACTATTGTGTTGGTAATAAATGTTTTGTGTCACTATTGTGTCGGTCATAAATGTTTTGTCTCACTATTGTGTCGGTAATAAATGTTTTGTCTCACTATTGTTTCGGTAATAAATGTTTTGTCTCACTATTGTGTTGGTAATAAATGTTTTGTCTCTTTATTGTGTTGGTAATAAATGTTTTGTCTTACTATTGTGTCGGTAATAAATGTTTTGTGTCACTATTGTGTCGGTAATAAATGTTTTGTGTCACTATAGTGTCGGTAATAAATGTTTTGTCTCACTATTGTGTCGGTAATACATGTTTTGTCTCACTATTGTGTTTGCAATAAATGTTTTGTCTCACTACTGTGTTGGTAATAAATGTTTTCTCTGACTATTGCGTTGGTAATAAATGTTTTGTTTTCGTGTCCACCACACTGTCTCACTTTTGTGTTGATAGCAAATGTTTTGTCTCACTATTTTGTCGGTATTAAATGTTTTGTGTCACTATTTTTTGGTAATAAATGTTTTGTTTCTCTATTGTATTGGTAATAAATGTTTGTCTCACTATTGTGTTGGTAATAAATGTTTTCTCTCACGATTGTGTCGGTAATAAATGTTGTCTCTCACTATTGTGTCGGCAATAAATGTTTTGTGTCACTATTGTGTTGGTAATAAATGTTTTGTCTCACTATTGTGTTTGCAATAAATGTTTTGTCTCACTACTGTGTTGGTAATAAATGTTTTCTCTGACTATTGTGTTGGTAATAAATGTTTTGATTTCGTGTCCACCACACTGTCTCACTTTTGTGTTGATAGCAAATGTTTTGTCTCACTATTTTGTCGGTAATAAATGTTTTGTGTCACTATTTTTTGGTAATAAATGTTTTGTGTCACTGTTGTGTTGGTAATAAATGTTTTGTCTCACTATTGTGTCGGTAATAAATGTTTTGTGTCACTATTGTGTCGGTAATAAATGTTTTGTGTCACTATTGTGTTGGTAATAAATGTTTTGTGTCACTATTGTGTTGGTAATAAATGTTTTGTGTCACTATTGTGTTGGTAATAAATGTTTTCTTTGACTATTGTGTTGGTAATAAATGTTTTGTTGTCGTGTCCACCACATTGTCTCACTTTTGTGTTGATAGTAAATGTTTTGTCTCACTATTGTGTTGGTAATAAATGTTTTGTGTCACTATTGTGTTGGTAATAAATGTTTTGTGTCACTATTGTGTCGGTAATAAATGTTTTGTCTCACTATTGTGTCGGTAATAAATTGTTTTGTCTCACTATTGTGTTGGTAATAAATGTTTTGTCTCTTTATTGTGTTGGTAATAAATGTTTTGTCTCACTATTGTGTCGGTAATAAATGTTTTGTCTCTTTATTGTGTTGATAGTAAATGTTTTGTCTCACTATTGTGTCGGTAATAAATGTTTTGTCTCACTATTGTGTCAGTAATAAATGTTTTGTCTTACTATTGTGTTGGTAATAAATGTTTTGTCTCACTATTGTGTTGGTAATACATGTTTTGTCTCACTATTGTGTTGGTAATAAATGTTTTGTGTCACTATTCTGTTGGTAATAAATGTTTTGTCTCACTATTGTGTTGGTAATAAATATTTTGTCTCACTATTGTGTCGGTAAAAAAGTTTTGTCTCACTATTGTGTCGGTAATAAATGTTTTGTCTCACTATTGTGTCGGTAATAAATGTTTTGTCTCACTATTGTGTTGGTAATAAATGTTTTGTCTCACTATTGTGTCGGTAATAAATGTTTTGTGTCACTATTGTGTTGGTAATAAATGTTTTGTGTCACTATTGTGTTGGTAATAAATGTTTTCTCTGACTATTGTGTTGGTAATAAATGTTTTGTGTCGTGTCCACCACATTGTCTCACTTTTGTGTTGATAGTAAATGTTTTGTCTCACTATTGTGTTGGTAATAAATGTTTTGTGTCACTATTGTGTCGGTCATAAATGTTTTGTCTCACTATTGTGTCGGTAATAAATGTTTTGTCTCACTATTGTGTTGGTAATAAATGTTTTGTCTCTTTATTGTGTTGGTAATAAATGTTTTGTCTCACTATTGTGTTGGTAATAAATGTTTTGTCTCACTATTTTCTTGGTAAATAATGTTTTGTCTCACTATTGTGTTGGTAATAAATGTTTTGTGTCACTATTGCGTTGGTAATAAATGTTTTGTTTCTCTATTGTATTGGTAATAAATGTTTGTCTCACTATTGTGTTGGTAATAAATGTTTTCTCTCACTATTGTGTCGGTAATAAATGTTGTCTCTCACTATTGTGTCGGCAATAAATGTTTTGTGTCACTATTGTGTTGGTAATAAATGTTTTGTCTCACTATTGTGTTTGCAATAAATGTTTTGTCTCACTACTGTATTGGTAATAAATGTTTTCTCTGACTATTGTGTTGGTAATAAATGTTTTGATTTCGTGTCCACCACACTGTCTCACTTTTGTGTTGATAGCAAATGTTTTGTCTCACTATTTTGTCGGTAATAAATGTTTTGTGTCACTATTTTTTGGTAATAAATGTTTTGTGTCACTGTTGTGTTGTTAATAAATGTTTTGTCTCACTATTGTGTCGGTAATAAATGTTTTGTGTCACTATTGTGTCGGTAATAAATGTTTTGTGTCACTATTGTGTTGGTAATAAATGTTTTGTGTCACTATTGTGTTGGTAATAAATGTTTTGTGTCACTATTGTGTTGGTAATAAATGTTTTGTGTCACTATTGTGTTGGTAATAAATGTTTTGTCTCACTATTGTGTCGGTAATAAATGTTTTGTCTCACTATTGTGTCAGTAATAAATGTTTTGTCTTACTATTGTGTTGGTAATAAATGTTTTGTCTCACTATTGTGTTGGTAATACATGTTTTGTCTCACTATTGTGTTGGTAATAAATGTTTTGTGTCACTATTCTGTTGGTAATAAATGTTTTGTGTCACTATTGTGTTGGTATTAAATGTGTTGTGTCACTATTGTGTCGGCAATAAATGTTTTGTCTCACTATTGTGTCGGTAATAAATGTTTTCTCTCACTATTGTGTCGGTAATAAATGTTTTGTCTCTTTATTGTGTTGATAGTAAATGTTTTGTCTCACTATTGTGTCGGTAATAATTTTTTTGTGTCACTATTGTGTCGGTAATAAATGTTTTGTCTTAATATTGTGTTGGTAATAAATGTTTTGTGTCACTATTGTGTTGGTAATAAATATTTTGTCTCACTATTGTGTCGGTAAAAAAGTTTTGTCTCACTATTGTGTCGGTAATAAATGTTTTGTCTCACTATTGTGTCGGTAATAAATGTTTTGTCTCACTATTGTGTTGGTAATAAATGTTTTGTCTCACTATTGTGTCGGTAATAAATGTTTTGTGTCACTATTGTGTTGGTAATAAATGTTTTGTGTCACTATTGTGTTGGTAATAAATGTTTTCTCTGACTATTGTGTTGGTAATAAATGTTTTGTGTCGTGTCCACCACATTGTCTCACTTTTGTGTTGATAGTAAATGTTTTGTCTCACTATTGTGTTGGTAATAAATGTTTTGTGTCACTATTGTGTCGGTCATAAATGTTTTGTCTCACTATTGTGTCGGTAATAAATGTTTTGTCTCACTATTGTTTCGGTAATAAATGTTTTGTCTCACTATTGTGTTGGTAATAAATGTTTTGTCTCTTTATTGTGTTGGTAATAAATGTTTTGTCTTACTATTGTGTCGGTAATAAATGTTTTGTGTCACTATTGTGTCGGTAATAAATGTTTTGTGTCACTATAGTGTCGGTAATAAATGTTTTGTCTCACTATTGTGTCGGTAATACATGTTTTGTCTCACTATTGTGTTTGCAATAAATGTTTTGTCTCACTACTGTGTTGGTAATAAATGTTTTCTCTGACTATTGCGTTGGTAATAAATGTTTTGTTTTCGTGTCCACCACACTGTCTCACTTTTGTGTTGATAGCAAATGTTTTGTCTCACTATTTTGTCGGTATTAAATGTTTTGTGTCACTATTTTTTGGTAATAAATGTTTTGTTTCTCTATTGTATTGGTAATAAATGTTTGTCTCACTATTGTGTTGGTAATAAATGTTTTCTCTCACGATTGTGTCGGTAATAAATGTTGTCTCTCACTATTGTGTCGGCAATAAATGTTTTGTGTCACTATTGTGTTGGTAATAAATGTTTTGTCTCACTATTGTGTTTGCAATAAATGTTTTGTCTCACTACTGTGTTGGTAATAAATGTTTTCTCTGACTATTGTGTTGGTAATAAATGTTTTGATTTCGTGTCCACCACACTGTCTCACTTTTGTGTTGATAGCAAATGTTTTGTCTCACTATTTTGTCGGTAATAAATGTTTTGTGTCACTATTTTTTGGTAATAAATGTTTTGTGTCACTGTTGTGTTGGTAATAAATGTTTTGTCTCACTATTGTGTCGGTAATAAATGTTTTGTGTCACTATTGTGTCGGTAATAAATGTTTTGTGTCACTATTGTGTTGGTAATAAATGTTTTGTGTCACTATTGTGTTGGTAATAAATGTTTTGTGTCACTATTGTGTTGGTAATAAATGTTTTCTTTGACTATTGTGTTGGTAATAAATGTTTTGTTGTCGTGTCCACCACATTGTCTCACTTTTGTGTTGATAGTAAATGTTTTGTCTCACTATTGTGTTGGTAATAAATGTTTTGTGTCACTATTGTGTTGGTAATAAATGTTTTGTGTCACTATTGTGTCGGTAATAAATGTTTTGTCTCACTATTGTGTCGGTAATAAATTGTTTTGTCTCACTATTGTGTTGGTAATAAATGTTTTGTCTCTTTATTGTGTTGGTAATAAATGTTTTGTCTCACTATTGTGTCGGTAATAAATGTTTTGTCTCTTTATTGTGTTGATAGTAAATGTTTTGTCTCACTATTGTGTCGGTAATAAATGTTTTGTCTCACTATTGTGTCAGTAATAAATGTTTTGTCTTACTATTGTGTTGGTAATAAATGTTTTGTCTCACTATTGTGTTGGTAATACATGTTTTGTCTCACTATTGTGTTGGTAATAAATGTTTTGTGTCACTATTCTGTTGGTAATAAATGTTTTGTCTCACTATTGTGTTGGTAATAAATATTTTGTCTCACTATTGTGTCGGTAAAAAAGTTTTGTCTCACTATTGTGTCGGTAATAAATGTTTTGTCTCACTATTGTGTCGGTAATAAATGTTTTGTCTCACTATTGTGTTGGTAATAAATGTTTTGTCTCACTATTGTGTCGGTAATAAATGTTTTGTGTCACTATTGTGTTGGTAATAAATGTTTTGTGTCACTATTGTGTTGGTAATAAATGTTTTCTCTGACTATTGTGTTGGTAATAAATGTTTTGTGTCGTGTCCACCACATTGTCTCACTTTTGTGTTGATAGTAAATGTTTTGTCTCACTATTGTGTTGGTAATAAATGTTTTGTGTCACTATTGTGTCGGTCATAAATGTTTTGTCTCACTATTGTGTCGGTAATAAATGTTTTGTCTCACTATTGTTTCGGTAATAAATGTTTTGTCTCACTATTGTGTTGGTAATAAATGTTTTGTCTCTTTATTGTGTTGGTAATAAATGTTTTGTCTTACTATTGTGTCGGTAATAAATGTTTTGTGTCACTATTGTGTCGGTAATAAATGTTTTGTGTCACTATAGTGTCGGTAATAAATGTTTTGTCTCACTATTGTGTCGGTAATACATGTTTCGTCTCACTATTGTGTTTGCAATAAATGTTTTGTCTCACTACTGTGTTGGTAATAAATGTTTTCTCTGACTATTGCGTTGGTAATAAATGTTTTGTTTTCGTGTCCACCACACTGTCTCACTTTTGTGTTGATAGCAAATGTTTTGTCTCACTATTTTGTCGGTATTAAATGTTTTGTGTCACTATTTTTTGGTAATAAATGTTTTGTTTCTCTATTGTATTGGTAATAAATGTTTGTCTCACTATTGTGTTGGTAATAAATGTTTTCTCTCACGATTGTGTCGGTAATAAATGTTGTCTCTCACTATTGTGTCGGCAATAAATGTTTTGTGTCACTATTGTGTTGGTAATAAATGTTTTGTCTCACTATTGTGTTTGCAATAAATGGTTTGTCTCACTACTGTGTTGGTAATAAATGTTTTCTCTGACTATTGTGTTGGTAATAAATGTTTTGATTTCGTGTCCACCACACTGTCTCACTTTTGTGTTGATAGCAAATGTTTTGTCTCACTATTTTGTCGGTAATAAATGTTTTGTGTCACTATTTTTTGGTAATAAATGTTTTGTGTCACTGTTGTGTTGGTAATAAATGTTTTGTCTCACTATTGTGTCGGTAATAAATGTTTTGTGTCACTATTGTGTCGGTAATAAATGTTTTGTGTCACTATTGTGTTGGTAATAAATGTTTTGTGTCACTATTGTGTTGGTAATAAATGTTTTGTGTCACTATTGTGTTGGTAATAAATGTTTTCTTTGACTATTGTGTTGGTAATAAATGTTTTGTTGTCGTGTCCACCACATTGTCTCACTTTTGTGTTGATAGTAAATGTTTTGTCTCACTATTGTGTTGGTAATAAATGTTTTGTGTCACTATTGTGTTGGTAATAAATGTTTTGTGTCACTATTGTGTCGGTAATAAATGTTTTGTCTCACTATTGTGTCGGTAATAAATTGTTTTGTCTCACTATTGTGTTGGTAATAAATGTTTTGTCTCTTTATTGTGTTGGTAATAAATGTTTTGTCTCACTATTGTGTCGGTAATAAATGTTTTGTCTCTTTATTGTGTTGATAGTAAATGTTTTGTCTCACTATTGTGTCGGTAATAAATGTTTTGTCTCACTATTGTGTCAGTAATAAATGTTTTGTCTTACTATTGTGTTGGTAATAAATGTTTTGTCTCACTATTGTGTTGGTAATACATGTTTTGTCTCACTATTGTGTTGGTAATAAATGTTTTGTGTCACTATTCTGTTGGTAATAAATGTTTTGTGTCACTATTGTGTTGGTATTAAATGTGTTGTGTCACTATTGTGTCGGCAATAAATGTTTTGTCTCACTATTGTGTCGGTAATAAATGTTTTCTCTCACTATTGTGTCGGTAATAAATGTTTTGTCTCTTTATTGTGTTGAAAGTAAATGTTTTGTCTCACTATTGTGTCGGTAATAATTTTTTTGTGTCACTATTGTGTCGTTAATAAATGTTTTGTCTTAATATTGTGTTGGTAATAAATGTTTTGTGTCACTATTGTGTTGGTAATAAATATTTTGTCTCACTATTGTGTCGGTAAAAAAGTTTTGTCTCACTATTGTGTCGGTAATAAATGTTTTGTCTCACTATTGTGTCGGTAATAAATGTTTTGTCTCACTATTGTGTTGGTAATAAATGTTTTGTCTCACTATTGTGTCGGTAATAAATGTTTTGTGTCACTATTGTGTTGGTAATAAATGTTTTGTGTCACTATTGTGTTGGTAATAAATGTTTTCTCTGACTATTGTGTTGGTAATAAAAGTTTTGTTGTCGTGTCCACCACATTGTCTCACTTTTGTGTTTATAGTAAATGTTTTGTCTCACTATTGTGTTGGTAATAAATGTTTTGTGTCACTATTGTGTCGGTCATAAATGTTTTGTCTCACTATTGTGTCGGTAATAAATGTTTTGTCTCACTATTGTTTCGGTAATAAATGTTTTGTCTCACTATTGTGTTGGTAATAAATGTTTTGTCTCTTTATTGTGTTGGTAATAAATGTTTTGTCTCACTATTGTGTCGGTAATAAATGTTTTGTGTCACTATTGTGTCGGTAATAAATGTTTTGTGTCACTATTGTGTCGGTAATAAATGTTTTGTCTCACTATTGTGTCGGTAATACATGTTTTGTCTCACTATTGTGTTTGCAATAAATGTTTTGTCTCACTACTGTGTTGGTAATAAATGTTTTCTCTGACTATTGCGTTGGTAATAAATGTTTTGTTTTCGTGTCCACCACACTGTCTCACTTTTGTGTTGATAGCAAATGTTTTGTCTCACTATTTTGTCGGTAATAAATGTTTTGTGTCACTATTTTTTGGTAATAAATGTTTTGTCTCACTATTGTGTCGGTAATACATGTTTTGTCTCACTATTGTGTTTGCAATAAATGTTTTGTCTCACTACTGTGTTGGTAATAAATGTTTTCTCTGACTATTGCGTTGGTAATAAATGTTTTGTTTTCGTGTCCACCACACTGTCTCACTTTTGTGTTGATAGCAAATGTTTTGTCTCACTATTTTGTCGGTAATAAATGTTTTGTGTCACTATTTTTTGGTAATAAATGTTTTGTGTCACTATTGTGTTGGTAATAAATGTTTTGTCTCACTATTGTGTTTGCAATAAATGTTTTGTCTCACTACTGTGTTGGTAATAAATGTTTTGTGTCACTATTGTGTCGGTAATAAATGTTTTGTCTCACTATTGTGTCGGTAATAAATGTTTTGTGTCACTATTGTGTTGGTAATAAATGTTTTGTGTCACTGTTGTGTTGGTAATAAATGTTTTGTCTCACTATTGTGTCGGTAATAAATTTTTTGTGTCACTATTGTGTTCGTAATAAATGTTTTGTCTCACTATTGCGTTGGTAATAAATGTTTTGTTTCTCTATTGTGTTGGTAATAAATGTTTTCTCTGACTATTGTGTTGGTAATAAATGTTTTGTTGTCTTGTCCATCATACTGTCTCACTTTTGTGTTGATAGTAAATATTTTGTCTCACTATTGTGTCGGTAATAAATGTTTTGTGTCACTATTGTGTTCGTAATAAATGTTTTGTCTCACTATTGCGTTGGTAATAAATGTTTTGTTTCTCTATTGTGTTGGTAATAAATGTTTTCTCTGACTATTGTGTTGGTAATAAATGTTTTGTTGTCGTGTCCACCAAATTGTCTCACTATTGTGTTGATAGTAAATGTTTTGTCTCACTATTGTGTTGGTAATAAATGTTTTGTCTCACTATTGTGTCGGTAATAAATGTTTTGTCTCACTATTGTGTTGGTAATAAATGTTTTGTCTCTTTATTGTGTTGGTAATAAATGTTTTGTCTCACTATTGTGTCGGTAATAAATGTTTTGTCTCACTATTGTCTTGGTAAAAAATGTTTTGTCTCACTATTGTGTTGGTAATAAATGTTTTGTCTCACTATTGCGTTGGTAATAAATGTTTTGTTTCTCTATTGTATTGGTAATAAATGTTTGTCTCACTATTGTGTTGGTAATAAATGTTTTCTCTCACTATTGTGTCGGTAATAAATGTTGTCTCTCACTATTGTGTCGGCAATAAATGTTTTGTGTCACTATTGTGTTGGTAATAAATGTTTTGTCTCACTATTGTGTTGGCAATAAATGTTTGTTTTCGTGTCCACCACACTGTCTCACTTTTGTGTTGATAGCAAATGTTTTGTCTCACTATTTTGTCGGTAATAAATGTTTTGTGTCACTATTTTTTTGGTAATAAATGTTTTGTGTCACTATTGTGTTGGTAATAAATGTTTTGTGTCACTATTGTGTTGGTAATAAATGTTTTGTCTCACTATTGTGTCGGTAATACATGTTTTGTGTCACTATTGTGTCGGTAATAAATGTTTTGTGTCACTATTGTGTCGGTAATAAATGTTTTGTGTCACTATTGTGTCGGTAATAAATGTTTTGTCTCACTATTGTGTCGGTAATAAATGTTTTGTCTCACTATTGTTTCGGTAATAAATGTTTTGTCTCACTATTGTGTTGGTAATAAATGTTTTGTCTTTTTATTGTGTTGGTAATAAATGTTTTGTCTCACTATTGTGTCGGTAATAAATGTTTTGTGTCACTATTGTGTCGGTAATAAATGTTTTGTGTCACTATTGTGTCGGTAATAAATGTTTTGTCTCACTATTGTGTCGGTAATAAATGTTTTTCTCACTATTGTGTTGGTAATAAATGTTTTGTCTCACTATTGTGTTGGTAATAAATGTTTTGTCTCACTATTATGTTGGTAATAAATGTTTTGTCTCACTATTGTGTCGGTAATAAATGTATTGTGTCACTATTGTGTTGGTAATAAATGTTTTGTGTCACTATTGTGTTGGTAATAAATGTTTTGTGTCACTATTTTGTCGGTAATAAATGTTTTGTCTCACTATTGTGTTGGTAATAAATGTTTTGTCTCACTATTGTGTTGGTAATAAATGTTTTGTGTCACTATTGTGTTGGTAATAAATGTTTTGTCTCACTATTGTGTTGGTAATAAATGTTTTGTCTCACTATTGTGTCGGTAATACATGTTTTGTGTCACTATTGTGTCGGTAATAAATGTTTTGTGTCACTATTGTGTTGGTAATAAATGTTTTGTGTCACTATTGTGTCGGTAATAAATGTTTTGTCTCACTATTGTGTCGGTAATAAATGTTTTGTCTCACTATTGTTTCGGTAATAAATGTTTTGTCTCACTATTGTGTTGGTAATAAATGTTTTGTCTCTTTATTGTGTTGGTAATAAATGTTTTGTCTCACTATTGTGTCGGTAATAAATGTTTTGTGTCACTATTGTGTCGGTAATAAATGTTTTGTGTCACTATTGTGTCGGTAATAAATGTTTTGTCTCACTATTGTGTCGGTAATAAATGTTTTTCTCACTATTGTGTCGGTAAAAAAGTTTTGTCTCACTATTGTGTCGGTAATAAATGTTTTGTCTCACTATTGTGTCGGTAATAAATGTTTTGTCTCACTATTGTGTTGGTAATAAATGTTTTGTCTCACTATTGTGTCGGTAATAAATGTTTTGTGTCACTATTGTGTTGGTAATAAATGTTTTGTGTCACTATTGTGTTGGTAATAAATGTTTTCTCTGACTATTGTGTTGGTAATAAAAGTTTTGTTGTCGTGTCCACCACATTGTCTCACTTTTGTGTTTATAGTAAATGTTTTGTCTCACTATTGTGTTGGTAATAAATGTTTTGTGTCACTATTGTGTCGGTCATAAATGTTTTGTCTCACTATTGTGTCGGTAATAAATGTTTTGTCTCACTGTTGTTTCGGTAATAAATGTTTTGTCTCACTATTGTGTTGGTAATAAATGTTTTGTCTCTTTATTGTGTTGGTAATAAATGTTTTGTCTCACTATTGTGTCGGTAATAAATGTTTTGTGTCACTATTGTGTCGGTAATAAATGTTTTGTGTCACTATTGTGTCGGTAATAAATGTTTTGTCTCACTATTGTGTCGGTAATACATTTTTTGTCTCACTATTGTGTTTGCAATAAATGTTTTGTCTCACTACTGTGTTGGTAATAAATGTTTTCTCTGACTATTGCGTTGGTAATAAATGTTTTGTTTTCGTGTCCACCACACTGTCTCACTTTTGTGTTGATAGCAAATGTTTTGTCTCACTATTTTGTCGGTAATAAATGTTTTGTGTCACTATTTTTTGGTAATAAATGTTTTGTGTCACTATTGTGTTGGTAATAAATGTTTTGTCTCACTATTGTGTTTGCAATAAATGTTTTGTCTCACTATTGTGTTGGCAATAAATGTTTGTTTTCGTGTTTTTGTGTTGGTAATAAATGTTTTGTGTCACTATTGTGTTGGTAATAAATGTTTTGTCTCACTATTGTGTCGGTAATACATGTTTTGTGTCACTATTGTGTCGGTAATAAATGTTTTGTGTCACTATTGTGTCGGTAATAAATGTTTTGTGTCACTATTGTGTCGGTAATAAATGTTTTGTCTCACTATTGTGTCGGTAATAAATGTTTTGTCTCACTATTGTTTCGGTAATAAATGTTTTGTCTCACTATTGTGTTGGTAATAAATGTTTTGTCTCTTTATTGTGTTGGTAATAAATGTTTTGTCTCACTATTGTGTCGGTAATAAATGTTTTGTGTCACTATTGTGTCGGTAATAAATGTTTTGTGTCACTATTGTGTCGGTAATAAATGTTTTGTCTCACTATTATGTTGGTAATAAATGTTTTGTCTCACTATTGTGTCGGTAATAAATGTTTTGTGTCACTATTGTGTTGGTAATAAATGTTTTGTGTCACTATTGTGTTGGTAATAAATGTTTTGTGTCACTATTTTGTCGGTAATAAATGTTTTGTCTCACTATTGTGTTGGTAATAAATGTTTTGTCTCACTATTGTGTTGGTAATAAATGTTTTGTGTAACTATTGTGTTGGTAATAAATGTTTTGTCTCACTATTGTGTTGGTAATAAATGTTTTGTCTCACTATTGTGTCGGTAATAAATGTTTTGTGTCACTATTGTGTCGGTAATAAATGTTTTGTGTCACTATTGTGTTGGTAATAAATGTTTTGTGTCACTATTGTGTCGGTAATAAATGTTTGTCTCACTATTGTGTCGGTAATAAATGTTTTGTCTCACTATTGTTTCGGTAATAAATGTTTTGTCTCACTATTGTGTTGGTAATAAATGTTTTGTCTCTTTATTGTGTTGGTAATAAATGTTTTGTCTCACTATTGTGTCGGTAATAAATGTTTTGTGTCACTATTGTGTCGGTAATAAATGTTTTGTGTCACTATTGTGTCGGTAATAAATGTTTTGTCTCACTATTGTGTCGGTAATAAATGTTTTTCTCACTATTGTGTTGGTAATAAATGTTTTGTCTCACTATTGTGTTGGTAATAAATGTTTTGTCTCACTATTATGTTGGTAATAAATGTTTTGTCTCACTATTGTGTCGGTAATAAATGTTTTGTGTCACTATTGTGTTGGCAATAAATGTTTTGTGTCACTATTGTGTTGGTAATAAATGTTTTGTGTCACTATTTTGTCGGTAATAAATGTTTTGTCTCACTATTGTGTTGGTAATAAATGTTTTGTCTCACTATTGTGTTGGTAATAAATGTTTTGTGTCACTATTGTGTTGGTAATAAATGTTTTGTCTCACTATTGTGTTGGTAATAAAGGTTTTGTGTCACTATTGTGTTGGTAATAAATGTTTTGTGTCACTATTGTGTCGGCAATAAATGTTTTGTCTCCCTATTGTGTCGGTAATAAATGTTTTGTCTCTTTATTGTGTTGGTAATAAATGTTTTGTCTCACTTTTGTGTCGGTAATAAATGTTTTGTCTCTTTATTGTGTTGATAGTAAATGTTTTGTCTCACTATTGTGTCGGTAATAAATGTTTTGTCTCACTATTGTGTTGGTAATAAATGTTTTGTCTCTTTATTGTGTTGGTAATAAATGTTTTGTCTCACTATTGTGTTGGTAATAAATGTTTTGTCTCACTATTGTCTTGGTAAAAAATGTTTTGTCTCACTATTGTGTTGGTAATAAATGTTTTGTCTCACTATTGCGTTGGTAATAAATGTTTTGTTTCTCTATTGTATTGGTAATAAATGTTTGTCTCACTATTGTGTTGGTAATAAATGTTTTCTCTCACTATTGTGTCGGTAATAAATGTTGTCTCTCACTATTGTGTCGGCAATAAATGTTTTGTGTCACTATTGTGTTGGTAATAAATGTTTTGTCTCACTATTGTGTTTGCAATAAATGTTTTGTCTCACTACTGTGTTGGTAATAAATGTTTTCTCTGACTATTGTGTTGGTAATAAATGTTTTGATTTCGTGTCCACCACACTGTCTCACTTTTGTGTTGATAGCAAATGTTTTGTCTCACTATTTTGTCGGTAATAAATGTTTTGTGTCACTATTTTTTGGTAATAAATGTTTTGTGTCACTGTTGTGTTGGTAATAAATGTTTTGTCTCACTATTGTGTCGGTAATAAATGTTTTGTGTCACTATTGTGTCGGTAATAAATGTTTTGTGTCACTATTGTGTTGGTAATAAATGTTTTGTGTCACTATTGTGTTGGTAATAAATGTTTTCTTTGACTATTGTGTTGGTAATAAATGTTTTGTTGTCGTGTCCACCACATTGTCTCACTTTTGTGTTGATAGTAAATGTTTTGTCTCACTATTGTGTTGGTAATAAATGTTTTGTGTCACTATTGTGTTGGTAATAAATGTTTTGTGTCACTATTGTGTCGGTAATAAATGTTTTGTCTCACTATTGTGTCGGTAATAAATTGTTTTGTCTCACTATTGTGTTGGTAATAAATGTTTTGTCTCTTTATTGTGTTGGTAATAAATGTTTTGTCTCACTATTGTGTCGGTGATAAATGTTTTGTCTCTTTATTGTGTTGATAGTAAATGTTTTGTCTCACTATTGTGTCGGTAATAAATGTTTTGTCTCACTATTGTGTCAGTAATAAATGTTTTGTCTTACTATTGTGTTGGTAATAAATGTTTTGTCTCACTATTGTGTTGGTAATACATGTTTTGTCTCACTATTGTGTTGGTAATAAATGTTTTGTGTCACTATTCTGTTGGTAATAAATGTTTTGTGTCACTATTGTGTTGGTATTAAATGTGTTGTCTCACTATTGTGTTTGCAATAAATGTTTTGTCTCACTATTGTGTTGGCAATAAATGTTTGTTTTCGTGTTTTTGTGTTGGTAATAAATGTTTTGTGTCACTATTGTGTTGGTAATAAATGTTTTGTCTCACTATTGTGTCGGTAATACATGTTTTGTGTCACTATTGTGTCGGTAATAAATGTTTTGTGTCACTATTGTGTCGGTAATAAATGTTTTGTGTCACTATTGTGTCGGTAATAAATGTTTTGTCTCACTATTGTGTCGGTAATAAATGTTTTGTCTCACTATTGTTTCGGTAATAAATGTTTTGTCTCACTATTGTGTTGGTAATAAATGTTTTGTCTCTTTATTGTGTTGGTAATAAATGTTTTGTCTCACTATTGTGTCGGTAATAAATGTTTTGTGTCACTATTGTGTCGGTAATAAATGTTTTGTCTCACTATTATGTTGGTAATAAATGTTTTGTCTCACTATTGTGTCGGTAATAAATGTTTTGTGTCACTATTGTGTTGGTAATAAATGTTTTGTGTCACTATTGTGTTGGTAATAAATGTTTTGTGTCACTATTTTGTCGGTAATAAATGTTTTGTCTCACTATTGTGTTGGTAATAAATGTTTTGTCTCACTATTGTGTTGGTAATAAATGTTTTGTGTAACTATTGTGTTGGTAATAAATGTTTTGTCTCACTATTGTGTCGGTAATAAATGTTTTGTGTCACTATTGTGTCGGTAATAAATGTTTTGTGTCACTATTGTGTTGGTAATAAATGTTTTGTGTCACTATTGTGTCGGTAATAAATGTTTGTCTCACTATTGTGTCGGTAATAAATGTTTTGTCTCACTATTGTTTCGGTAATAAATGTTTTGTCTCACTATTGTGTTGGTAATAAATGTTTTGTCTCTTTATTGTGTTGGTAATAAATGTTTTGTCTCACTATTGTGTCGGTAATAAATGTTTTGTGTCACTATTGTGTCGGTAATAAATGTTTTGTGTCACTATTGTGTCGGTAATAAATGTTTTGTCTCACTATTGTGTCGGTAATAAATGTTTTTCTCACTATTGTGTTGGTAATAAATGTTTTGTCTCACTATTGTGTTGGTAATAAATGTTTTGTCTCACTATTATGTTGGTAATAAATGTTTTGTCTCACTATTGTGTCGGCAATAAATGTTTTGTCTCACTATTGTGTCGGTAATAAATGTTTTCTCTCACTATTGTGTCGGTAATAAATGTTTTGTGTCACTATTTTGTCGGTAATAAATGTTTTGTCTCACTATTGTGTTGGTAATAAATGTTTTGTCTCACTATTGTGTTGGTAATAAATGTTTTGTCTCACTATTGTGTCGGTAATAAATGTTTTGTGTCACTATTGTGTTGGTAATAAAGGTTTTGTGTCACTATTGTGTTGGTAATAAATGTTTTGTGTCACTATTGTGTCGGCAATAAATGTTTTGTCTCCCTATTGTGTCGGTAATAAATGTTTTGTCTCTTTATTGTGTTGGTAATAAATGTTTTGTCTCACTTTTGTGTCGGTAATAAATGTTTTGTCTCTTTATTGTGTTGATAGTAAATGTTTTGTCTCACTATTGTGTCGGTAATAAATGTTTTGTCTCACTATTGTGTTGGTAATAAATGTTTTGTCTCTTTATTGTGTTGGTAATAAATGTTTTGTCTCACTATTGTGTTGGTAATAAATGTTTTGTCTCACTATTGTCTTGGTAAAAAATGTTTTGTCTCACTATTGTGTTGGTAATAAATGTTTTGTCTCACTATTGCGTTGGTAATAAATGTTTTGTTTCTCTATTGTATTGGTAATAAATGTTTGTCTCACTATTGTGTTGGTAATAAATGTTTTCTCTCACTATTGTGTCGGTAATAAATGTTGTCTCTCACTATTGTGTCGGCAATAAATGTTTTGTGTCACTATTGTGTTGGTAATAAATGTTTTGTCTCACTATTGTGTTTGCAATAAATGTTTTGTCTCACTACTGTGTTGGTAATAAATGTTTTCTCTGACTATTGTGTTGGTAATAAATGTTTTGATTTCGTGTCCACCACACTGTCTCACTTTTGTGTTGATAGCAAATGTTTTGTCTCACTATTTTGTCGGTAATAAATGTTTTGTGTCACTATTTTTTGGTAATAAATGTTTTGTGTCACTGTTGTGTTGGTAATAAATGTTTTGTCTCACTATTGTGTCGGTAATAAATGTTTTGTGTCACTATTGTGTCGGTAATAAATGTTTTGTGTCACTATTGTGTTGGTAATAAATGTTTTGTGTCACTATTGTGTTGGTAATAAATGTTTTGTGTCACTATTGTGTTGGTAATAAATGTTTTCTTTGACTATTGTGTTGGTAATAAATGTTTTGTTGTCGTGTCCACCACATTGTCTCACTTTTGTGTTGATAGTAAATGTTTTGTCTCACTATTGTGTTGGTAATAAATGTTTTGTGTCACTATTGTGTTGGTAATAAATGTTTTGTGTCACTATTGTGTCGGTAATAAATGTTTTGTCTCACTATTGTGTCGGTAATAAATTGTTTTGTCTCACTATTGTGTTGGTAATAAATGTTTTGTCTCTTTATTGTGTTGGTAATAAATGTTTTGTCTCACTATTGTGTCGGTGATAAATGTTTTGTCTCTTTATTGTGTTGATAGTAAATGTTTTGTCTCACTATTGTGTCGGTAATAAATGTTTTGTCTCACTATTGTGTCAGTAATAAATGTTTTGTCTTACTATTGTGTTGGTAATAAATGTTTTGTCTCACTATTGTGTTGGTAATACATGTTTTGTCTCACTATTGTGTTGGTAATAAATGTTTTGTCTCTTTATTGTGTTGGTAATAAATGTTTTGTCTCACTATTGTGTCGGTAATAAATGTTTTGTGTCACTATTGTGTCGGTAATAAATGTTTTGTGTCACTATTGTGTCGGTAATAAATGTTTTGTGTCACTATTGTGTCGGTAATAAATGTTTTGTCTCACTATTGTGTCGGTAATAAATGTTTTGTCTCACTATTGTGTCGGTAATAAATGTTTTGTGTCACTATTGTGTTGGTAATAAATGTTTTGTGTCACTATTTTGTCGGTAATAAATGTTTTGTCTCACTATTGTGTCGGTAATAAATGTTTTGTTTCACTATTGTGTCGGTAATAAATGTTTTGTGTCACTATTGTGTTGGTAATAAATGTTTTGTCTCACTATTGTGTTGGTAATAAATGTTTTGTCTCACTATTGTGTCGGTAATAAATGTTTTGTGTCACTATTGTGTCGGTAATAAATGTTTTGTGTCACTATTGTGTTGGTAATAAATGTTTTGTGTCACTATTGTGTCGGTAATAAATGTTTTGTCTCACTATTGTGTCGGTAATAAATGTTTTGTCTCACTATTGTTTCGGTAATAAATGTTTTGTCTCACTATTGTGTTGGTAATAAATGTTTTGTCTCTTTATTGTGTTGGTAATAAATGTTTTGTCTCACTATTGTGTCGGTAATAAATGTTTTGTGTCACTATTGTGTCGGTAATAAATGTTTTGTGTCACTATTGTGTTGGTAATAAATGTTTTGTCTCTATTGTGTCGGTGATAAATGTTCTGTGTCACTTTTGTTTTGGTAATAAATGTTTTGTCTCACTATTGTGTTGGTAATAAATGTTTTGTCTCACTATTGTGTTGGTAATAAATGTTTTGTCTCACTATTGTGTCGGTAATAAATGTTTTGTGTCACTATTGTGTTGGCAATAAATGTTTTGTGTCACTATTGTGTTGGTAATAAATGTTTTGTGTCACTATTTTGTCGGTAATAAATGTTTTGTCTCACTATTGTGTTGGTAATAAATGTTTTGTCTCACTATTGTGTTGGTAATAAATGTTTTGTGTCACTATTGTGTTGGTAATAAATGTTTTGTCTCACTATTGTGTTGGTAATAAAGGTTTTGTGTCACTATTGTGTTGGTAATAAATGTTTTGTGTCACTATTGTGTCGGCAATAAATGTTTTGTCTCCCTATTGTGTCGGTAATAAATGTTTTGTCTCTTTATTGTGTTGGTAATAAATGTTTTGTCTCACTTTTGTGTCGGTAATAAATGTTTTGTCTCTTTATTGTGTTGATAGTAAATGTTTTGTCTCACTATTGTGTCGGTAATAAATGTTTTGTCTCACTATTGTGTTGGTAATAAATGTTTTGTCTCTTTATTGTGTTGGTAATAAATGTTTTGTCTCACTATTGTGTTGGTAATAAATGTTTTGTCTCACTATTGTCTTGGTAAAAAATGTTTTGTCTCACTATTGTGTTGGTAATAAATGTTTTGTCTCACTATTGCGTTGGTAATAAATGTTTTGTTTCTCTATTGTATTGGTAATAAATGTTTGTCTCACTATTGTGTTGGTAATAAATGTTTTCTCTCACTATTGTGTCGGTAATAAATGTTGTCTCTCACTATTGTGTCGGCAATAAATGTTTTGTGTCACTATTGTGTTGGTAATAAATGTTTTGTCTCACTATCGTGTTTGCAATAAATGTTTTGTCTCACTACTGTGTTGGTAATAAATGTTTTCTCTGACTATTGTGTTGGTAATAAATGTTTTGATTTCGTGTCCACCACACTGTCTCACTTTTGTGTTGATAGCAAATGTTTTGTCTCACTATTTTGTCGGTAATAAATGTTTTGTGTCACTATTTTTTGGTAATAAATGTTTTGTGTCACTGTTGTGTTGGTAATAAATGTTTTGTCTCACTATTGTGTCGGTAATAAATGTTTTGTGTCACTATTGTGTCGGTAATAAATGTTTTGTGTCACTATTGTGTTGGTAATAAATGTTTTGTGTCACTATTGTGTTGGTAATAAATGTTTTGTGTCACTATTGTGTTGGCAATAAATGTTTTCTTTGACTATTGTGTTGGTAATAAATGTTTTGTTGTCGTGTCCACCACATTGTCTCACTTTTGTGTTGATAGTAAATGTTTTGTCTCACTATTGTGTTGGTAATAAATGTTTTGTGTCACTATTGTGTTGGTAATAAATGTTTTGTGTCACTATTGTGTCGGTAATAAATGTTTTGTCTCACTATTGTGTCGGTAATAAATTGTTTTGTCTCACTATTGTGTTGGTAATAAATGTTTTGTCTCTTTATTGTGTTGGTAATAAATGTTTTGTCTCACTATTGTGTCGGTGATAAATGTTTTGTCTCTTTATTGTGTTGATAGTAAATGTTTTGTCTCACTATTGTGTCGGTAATAAATGTTTTGTCTCACTATTGTGTCAGTAATAAATGTTTTGTCTTACTATTGTGTTGGTAATAAATGTTTTGTCTCACTATTGTGTTGGTAATACATGTTTTGTCTCACTATTGTGTTGGTAATAAATGTTTTGTGTCACTATTCTGTTGGTAATAAATGTTTTGTGTCACTATTGTGTTGGTATTAAATGTGTTGTGTCACTATTGTGTCGGCAATAAATGTTTTGTCTCACTATTGTGTCGGTAATAAATGTTTTCTCTCACTATTGTGTCGGTAATAAATGTTTTGTCTCTTTATTGTGTTGGTAATAAATGTTTTGTCTCACTATTGTGTCGGTAATAAATGTTTTGTGTCACTATTGTGTCGGTAATAAATGTTTTGTGTCACTATTGTGTCGGTAATAAATGTTTTGTCTCACTATTGTGTCGGTAATAAATGTTTTTCTCACTATTGTGTTGGTAATAAATGTTTTGTCTCACTATTGTGTTGGTAATAAATGTTTTGTCTCACTATTATGTTGGTAATAAATGTTTTGTCTCACTATTGTGTCGGTAATAAATGTTTTGTGTCACTATTGTGTTGGTAATAAATGTTTTGTGTCACTATTGTGTTGGTAATAAATGTTTTGTGTCACTATTTTGTCGGTAATAAATGTTTTGTCTCACTATTGTGTTGGTAATAAATGTTTTGTCTCACTATTGTGTTGGTAATAAATGTTTTGTGTCACTATTGTGTTGGTAATAAATGTTTTGTCTCTTTATTGTGTTGGTAATAAATGTTTTGTCTCACTATTGTGTCGGTGATAAATGTTTTGTCTCTTTATTGTGTTGATAGTAAATGTTTTGTCTCACTATTGTGTCAGTAATAAATGTTTTGTCTTACTATTGTGTTGGTAATAAATGTTTTGTCTCACTATTGTGTTGGTAATACATGTTTTGTCTCACTATTGTGTTGGTAATAAATGTTTTGTGTCACTATTCTGTTGGTAATAAATGTTTTGTGTCACTATTGTGTTGGTATTAAATGTGTTATGTCACTATTGTGTCGGCAATAAATGTTTTGTCTCACTATTGTGTCGGTAATAAATGTTTTCTCTCACTATTGTGTCGGTAATAAATGTTTTGTCTCTTTATTGTGTTGGTAATAAATGTTTTGTCTCACTATTGTGTCGGTAATAAATGTTTTGTGTCACTATTGTGTCGGTAATAAATGTTTTGTGTCACTATTGTGTCGGTAATAAATGTTTTGTCTCACTATTGTGTCGGTAATAAATGTTTTTCTCACTATTGTGTTGGTAATAAATGTTTTGTCTCACTATTGTGTTGGTAATACATGTTTTGTCTCACTATTATGTTGGTAATAAATGTTTTGTCTCACTATTGTGTCGGTAATAAATGTTTTGTGTCACTATTGTGTTGGTAATAAATGTTTTGTGTCACTATTGTGTTGGTAATAAATGTTTTGTGTCACTATTTTGTCGGTAATAAATGTTTTGTCTCACTATTGTGTTGGTAATAAATGTTTTGTCTCACTATTGTGTTGGTAATAAATGTTTTGTGTCACTATTGTTTCGGTAATAAATGTTTTGTCTCACTATTGTGTTGGTAATAAATGTTTTGTCTCTTTATTGTGTTGGTAATAAATGTTTTGTCTCACTATTGTGTCGGTAATAAATGTTTTGTGTCACTATTGTGTCGGTAATAAATGTTTTGTGTCAGTATTGTGTCGGTAATAAATGTTTTGTCTCACTATTGTGTCGGTAATAAATGTTTTTCTCACTATTGTGTTGGTAATAAATGTTTTGTCTCACTGTTGTGTTGGTAATAAATGTTTTGTCTCACTATTATGTTGGTAATAAATGTTTTGTCTCACTATTGTGTCGGTAATAAATGTTTTGTGTCACTATTGTGTTGGCAATAAATGTTTTGTGTCACTATTGTGTTGGTAATAAATGTTTTGTGTCACTATTTTGTCGGTAATAAATGTTTTGTCTCACTATTGTGTTGGTAATAAATGTTTTGTCTCACTATTGTGTTGGTAATAAATGTTTTGTGTCACTATTGTGTTGGTAATAAATGTTTTGTCTCACTATTGTGTTGGAAATAAAGGTTTTGTGTCACTATTGTGTTGGTAATAAATGTTTTGTGTCACTATTGTGTCGGCAATAAATGTTTTGTCTCCCTATTGTGTCGGTAATAAATGTTTTGTCTCTTTATTGTGTTGGTAATAAATGTTTTGTCTCACTTTTGTGTCGGTAATAAATGTTTTGTCTCTTTATTGTGTTGATAGTAAATGTTTTGTCTCACTATTGTGTCGGTAATAAATGTTTTGTCTCACTATTGTGTTGGTAATAAATGTTTTGTCTCTTTATTGTGTTGGTAATAAATGTTTTGTCTCACTATTGTGTTGGTAATAAATGTTTTGTCTCACTATTGTCTTGGTAAAAAATGTTTTGTCTCACTATTGTGTTGGTAATAAATGTTTTGTCTCACTATTGCGTTGGTAATAAATGTTTTGTTTCTCTATTGTATTGGTAATAAATGTTTGTCTCACTATTGTGTCGGTAATAAATGTTGTCTCTCACTATTGTGTCGGCAATAAATGTTTTGTGTCACTATTGTGTTGGTAATAAATGTTTTGTCTCTTTATTGTGTTGGTAATAAATGTTTTGTCTCACTATTGTGTTGGTAATAAATGTTTTGTCTCACTATTGTCTTGGTAAAAAATGTTTTGTCTCACTATTGTGTTGGTAATAAATGTTTTGTCTCACTATTGCGTTGGTAATAAATGTTTTGTTTCTCTATTGTATTGGTAATAAATGTTTGTCTCACTATTGTTTTGGTAATAAATGTTTTCTCTCACTATTGTGTCGGTAATAAATGTTGTCTCTCACTATTGTGTCGGCAATAAATGTTTTGTGTCACTATTGTGTTGGTAATAAATGTTTTGTCTCACTATTGTGTTTGCAATAAATGTTTTGTCTCACTACTGTGTTGGTAATAAATGTTTTCTCTGACTATTGTGTTGGTAATAAATGTTTTGATTTCGTGTCCACCACACTGTCTCACTTTTGTGTTGATAGCAAATGTTTTGTCTCACTATTTTGTCGGTAATAAATGTTTTGTGTCACTATTGTGTTGGTAATAAATGTTTTGTGTCACTGTTGTGTTGGTAATAAATGTTTTGTCTCACTATTGTGTCGGTAATAAATGTTTTGTGTCACTATTGTGTCGGTAATAAATGTTTTGTGTCACTATTGTGTTGGTAATAAATGTTTTGTGTCACTATTGTGTTGGTAATAAATGTTTTGTGTCACTATTGTGTTGGTAATAAATGTTTTCTTTGACTATTGTGTTGGTAATAAATGTTTTGTTGTCGTGTCCACCACATTTTCTCACTTTTGTGTTGATAGTAAATGTTTTGTCTCACTATTGTGTTGGTAATAAATGTTTTGTGTCACTATTGTGTTGGTAATAAATGTTTTGTGTCACTATTGTGTCGGTAATAAATGTTTTGTCTCACTATTGTGTCGGTAATAAATTGTTTTGTCTCACTATTGTGTTGGTAATAAATGTTTTGTCTCTTTATTGTGTTGGTAATAAATGTTTTGTCTCACTATTGTGTCGGTGATAAATGTTTTGTCTCTTTATTGTGTTGATAGTAAATGTTTTGTCTCACTATTGTGTCGGTAATACATGTTTTGTCTCACTATTGTGTCAGTAATAAATGTTTTGTCTTACTATTGTGTTGGTAATAAATGTTTTGTCTCACTATTGTGTTGGTAATACATGTTTTGTCTCACTATTGTGTTGGTAATAAATGTTTTGTGTCACTATTCTGTTGGTAATAAATGTTTTGTGTCACTATTGTGTTGGTATTAAATGTGTTGTGTCACTATTGTGTCGGCAATAAATGTTTTGTCTCACTATTGTGTCGGTAATAAATGTTTTCTCTCACTATTGTGTCGGTAATAAATGTTTTGTCTCTTTATTGTGTTGGTAATAAATGTTTTGTCTCACTATTGTGTCGGTAATAAATGTTTTGTGTCACTATTGTGTCGGTAATAAATGTTTTGTGTCACTATTGTGTCGGTAATAAATGTTTTGTCTCACTATTGTGTCGGTAATAAATGTTTTTCTCACTATTGTGTTGGTAATAAATGTTTTGTCTCACTATTGTGTTGGTAATAAATGTTTTGTCTCACTATTATGTTGGTAATAAATGTTTTGTCTCACTATTGTGTCGGTAATAAATGTTTTGTGTCACTATTGTGTTGGTAATAAATGTTTTGTGTCACTATTGTGTTGGTAATAAATGTTTTGTGTCACTATTTTGTCGGTAATAAATGTTTTGTCTCACTATTGTGTTGGTAATAAATGTTTTGTCTCACTATTGTGTTGGTAATAAATGTTTTGTGTCACTATTGTGTTGGTAATAAATGTTTTGTCTCACTATTGTGTTGGTAATAAATGTTTTGTCTCACTATTGTGTCGGTAATACATGTTTTGTGTCACTATTGTGTCGGTAATAAATGTTTTGTGTCACTATTGTGTTGGTAATAAATGTTTTGTGTCACTATTGTGTCGGTAATAAATGTTTTGTCTCACTATTGTGTTGGTAATAAATGTTTTGTCTCACTATTGTTTCGGTAATAAATGTTTTGTCTCACTATTGTGTTGGTAATAAATGTTTTGTCTCTTTATTGTGTTGGTAATAAATGTTTTGTCTCACTATTGTGTCGGTAATAAATGTTTTGTGTCACTATTGTGTCGGTAATAAATGTTTTGTGTCACTATTGTGTCGGTAATAAATGTTTTGTCTCACTATTGTGTCGGTAATAAATGTTTTTCTCACTATTGTGTTGGTAATAAATGTTTTGTCTCACTATTGTGTTGGCAATAAATGTTTTGTCTCACTATTATGTTGGTAATAAATGTTTTGTCTCACTATTGTGTCGGTAATAAATGTTTTGTGTCACTATTGTGTTGGCAATAAATGTTTTGTGTCACTATTGTGTTGGTAATAAATGTTTTGTGTCACTATTTTGTCGGTAATAAATGTTTTGTCTCACTATTGTGTTGGTAATAAATGTTTTGTCTCACTATTGTGTTGGTAATAAATGTTTTGTGTCACTATTGTGTTGGTAATAAATGTTTTGTCTCACTATTGTGTTGGTAATAAAGGTTTTGTGTCACTATTGTGTTGGTAATAAATGTTTTGTGTCACTATTGTGTCGGCAATAAATGTTTTGTCTCCCTATTGTGTCGGTAATAAATGTTTTGTCTCTTTATTGTGTTGGTAATAAATGTTTTGTCTCACTTTTGTGTCGGTAATAAATGTTTTGTCTCTTTATTGTGTTGATAGTAAATGTTTTGTCTCACTATTGTGTCGGTAATAAATGTTTTGTCTCACTATTGTGTTGGTAATAAATGTTTTGTCTCTTTATTGTGTTGGTAATAAATGTTTTGTCTCACTATTGTGTTGGTAATAAATGTTTTGTCTCACTATTGTCTTGGTAAAAAATGTTTTGTCTCACTATTGTGTTGGTAATAAATGTTTTGTCTCACTATTGCGTTGGTAATAAATGTTTTGTTTCTCTATTGTATTGGTAATAAATGTTTGTCTCACTATTGTGTTGGTAATAAATGTTTTCTCTCACTATTGTGTCGGTAATAAATGTTGTCTCTCACTATTGTGTCGGCAATAAATGTTTTGTGTCACTATTGTGTTGGTAATAAATGTTTTGTCTCACTATTGTGTTTGCAATAAATGTTTTGTGTCACTATTGTGTTGGTAATAAATGTTTTCTTTGACTATTGTGTTGGTAATAAATGTTTTGTTGTCGTGTCCACCACATTGTCTCACTTTTGTGTTGATAGTAAATGTTTTGTCTCACTATTGTGTTGGTAATAAATGTTTTGTCTCACTATTGTCTTGGTAAAAAATGTTTTGTCTCACTATTGTGTTGGTAATAAATGTTTTGTCTCACTATTGCGTTGGTAATAAATGTTTTGTTTCTCTATTGTATTGGTAATAAATGTTTGTCTCACTATTGTGTCGGTAATAAATGTTGTCTCTCACTATTGTGTCGGCAATAAATGTTTTGTGTCACTATTGTGTTGGTAATAAATGTTTTGTCTCTTTATTGTGTTGGTAATAAATGTTTTGTCTCACTATTGTGTTGGTAATAAATGTTTTGTCTCACTATTGTCTTGGTAAAAAATGTTTTGTCTCACTATTGTGTTGGTAATAAATGTTTTGTCTCACTATTGCGTTGGTAATAAATGTTTTGTTTCTCTATTGTATTGGTAATAAATGTTTGTCTCACTATTGTGTTGGTAATAAATGTTTTCTCTCACTATTGTGTCGGTAATAAATGTTGTCTCTCACTATTGTGTCGGCAATAAATGTTTTGTGTCACTATTGTGTTGGTAATAAATGTTTTGTCTCACTATTGTGTTTGCAATAAATGTTTTGTCTCACTACTGTGTTGGTAATAAATGTTTTCTCTGACTATTGTGTTGGTAATAAATGTTTTGATTTCGTGTCCACCACACTGTCTCACTTTTGTGTTGATAGCAAATGTTTTGTCTCACTATTTTGTCGGTAATAAATGTTTTGTGTCACTATTGTGTTGGTAATAAATGTTTTGTCTCACTATTGTGTCGGTAATAAATGTTTTGTGTCACTATTGTGTCGGTAATAAATGTTTTGTGTCACTATTGTGTTGGTAATAAATGTTTTGTGTCACTATTGTGTTGGTAATAAATGTTTTGTGTCACTATTGTGTTGGTAATAAATGTTTTCTTTGACTATTGTGTTGGTAATAAATGTTTTGTTGTCGTGTCCACCACATTGTCTCACTTTTGTGTTGATAGTAAATGTTTTGTCTCACTATTGTGTTGGTAATAAATGTTTTGTGTCACTATTGTGTTGGTAATAAATGTTTTGTGTCACTATTGTGTCGGTAATAAATGTTTTGTCTCACTATTGTGTCGGTAATAAATTGTTTTGTCTCACTATTGTGTTGGTAATAAATGTTTTGTCTCTTTATTGTGTTGGTAATAAATGTTTTGTCTCACTATTGTGTCGGTGATAAATGTTTTGTCTCTTTATTGTGTTGATAGTAAATGTTTTGTCTCACTATTGTGTCGGTAATACATGTTTTGTCTCACTATTGTGTCAGTAATAAATGTTTTGTCTTACTATTGTGTTGGTAATAAATGTTTTGTCTCACTATTGTGTTGGTAATACATGTTTTGTCTCACTATTGTGTTGGTAATAAATGTTTTGTGTCACTATTCTGTTGGTAATAAATGTTTTGTGTCACTATTGTGTTGGTATTAAATGTGTTGTGTCACTATTGTGTCGGCAATAAATGTTTTGTCTCACTATTGTGTCGGTAATAAATGTTTTCTCTCACTATTGTGTCGGTAATAAATGTTTTGTCTCTTTATTGTGTTGGTAATAAATGTTTTGTCTCACTATTGTGTCGGTAATAAATGTTTTGTGTCACTATTGTGTCGGTAATAAATGTTTTGTGTCACTATTGTGTCGGTAATAAATGTTTTGTCTCACTATTGTGTCGGTAATAAATGTTTTTCTCACTATTGTGTTGGTAATAAATGTTTTGTCTCACTATTGTGTTGGTAATAAATGTTTTGTCTCACTATTATGTTGGTAATAAATGTTTTGTCTCACTATTGTGTCGGTAATAAATGTTTTGTGTCACTATTGTGTTGGTAATAAATGTTTTGTGTCACTATTGTGTTGGTAATAAATGTTTTGTGTCACTATTTTGTCGGTAATAAATGTTTTGTCTCACTATTGTGTTGGTAATAAATGTTTTGTCTCACTATTGTGTTGGTAATAAATGTTTTGTGTCACTATTGTGTTGGTAATAAATGTTTTGTCTCACTATTGTGTTGGTAATAAATGTTTTGTCTCACTATTGTGTCGGTAATACATGTTTTGTGTCACTATTGTGTCGGTAATAAATGTTTTGTGTCACTATTGTGTTGGTAATAAATGTTTTGTGTCACTATTGTGTCGGTAATAAATGTTTTGTCTCACTATTGTGTTGGTAATAAATGTTTTGTCTCACTATTGTTTCGGTAATAAATGTTTTGTCTCACTATTGTGTTGGTAATAAATGTTTTGTCTCTTTATTGTGTTGGTAATAAATGTTTTGTCTCACTATTGTGTCGGTAATAAATGTTTTGTGTCACTATTGTGTCGGTAATAAATGTTTTGTGTCACTATTGTGTCGGTAATAAATGTTTTGTCTCACTATTGTGTCGGCAATAAATGTTTTTCTCACTATTGTGTTGGTAATAAATGTTTTGTCTCACTATTGTGTTGGTAATAAATGTTTTGTCTCACTATTATGTTGGTAATAAATGTTTTGTCTCACTATTGTGTCGGTAATAAATGTTTTGAGTCACTATTGTGTTGGCAATAAATGTTTTGTGTCACTATTGTGTTGGTAATAAATGTTTTGTGTCACTATTTTGTCGGTAATAAATGTTTTGTCTCACTATTGTGTTGGTAATAAATGTTTTGTCTCACTATTGTGTTGGTAATAAATGTTTTGTGTCACTATTGTGTTGGTAATAAATGTTTTGTCTCACTATTGTGTTGGTAATAAAGGTTTTGTGTCACTATTGTGTTGGTAA
This sequence comes from Lampris megalopsis, assembly GCA_022114975.2. NCBI lineage: Eukaryota > Metazoa > Chordata > Actinopteri > Lampriformes > Lampridae > Lampris > Lampris megalopsis. The sequence goes on from JAJHIY020001376.1 coordinate 1,051,599, forward strand.
TAAATGTTTTGTGTCACTATTGTGTCGGCAATAAATGTTTTGTCTCCCTATTGTGTCGGTAATAAATGTTTTGTCTCTTTATTGTGTTGGTAATAAATGTTTTGTCTCACTTTTGTGTCGGTAATAAATGTTTTGTGTCACTATTGTGTCGGTAATAAATGTTTTGTCTCACTATTGTGTCGGTAATAAATGTTTTTCTCACTATTGTGTTGGTAATAAATGTTTTGTCTCACTATTGTGTTGGTAATAAATGTTTTGTCTCACTATTATGTTGGTAATAAATGTTTTGTCTCACTATTGTGTCGGTAATAAATGTTTTGTGTCACTATTGTGTTGGCAATAAATGTTTTGTGTCACTATTGTGTTGGTAATAAATGTTTTGTGTCACTATTTTGTCGGTAATAAATGTTTTGTCTCACTATTGTGTTGGTAATAAATGTTTTGTCTCACTATTGTGTTGGTAATAAATGTTTTGTGTCACTATTGTGTTGGTAATAAATGTTTTGTCTCACTATTGTGTTGGTAATAAAGGTTTTGTGTCACTATTGTGTTGGTAATAAATGTTTTGTGTCACTATTGTGTCGGCAATAAATGTTTTGTCTCCCTATTGTGTCGGTAATAAATGTTTTGTCTCTTTATTGTGTTGGTAATAAATGTTTTGTCTCACTTTTGTGTCGGTAATAAATGTTTTGTCTCTTTATTGTGTTGATAGTAAATGTTTTGTCTCACTATTGTGTCGGTAATAAATGTTTTGTCTCACTATTGTGTTGGTAATAAATGTTTTGTCTCTTTATTGTGTTGGTAATAAATGTTTTGTCTCACTATTGTGTTGGTAATAAATGTTTTGTCTCACTATTGTCTTGGTAAAAAATGTTTTGTCTCGCTATTGTGTTGGTAATAAATGTTTTGTCTCACTATTGCGTTGGTAATAAATGTTTTGTTTCTCTATTGTATTGGTAATAAATGTTTGTCTCACTATTGTGTTGGTAATAAATGTTTTCTCTCACTATTGTGTCGGTAATAAATGTTGTCTCTCACTATTGTGTCGGCAATAAATGTTTTGTGTCACTATTGTGTTGGTAATAAATGTTTTGTCTCACTATTGTGTTTGCAATAAATGTTTTGTGTCACTATTGTGTTGGTAATAAATGTTTTCTTTGACTATTGTGTTGGTAATAAATGTTTTGTTGTCGTGTCCACCACATTGTCTCACTTTTGTGTTGATAGTAAATGTTTTGTCTCACTATTGTGTTGGTAATAAATGTTTTGTCTCACTATTGTCTTGGTAAAAAATGTTTTGTCTCACTATTGTGTTGGTAATAAATGTTTTGTCTCACTATTGCGTTGGTAATAAATGTTTTGTTTCTCTATTGTATTGGTAATAAATGTTTGTCTCACTATTGTGTCGGTAATAAATGTTGTCTCTCACTATTGTGTCGGCAATAAATGTTTTGTGTCACTATTGTGTTGGTAATAAATGTTTTGTCTCTTTATTGTGTTGGTAATAAATGTTTTGTCTCACTATTGTGTTGGTAATAAATGTTTTGTCTCACTATTGTCTTGGTAAAAAATGTTTTGTCTCACTATTGTGTTGGTAATAAATGTTTTGTCTCACTATTGCGTTGGTAATAAATGTTTTGTTTCTCTATTGTATTGGTAATAAATGTTTGTCTCACTATTGTGTTGGTAATAAATGTTTTCTCTCACTATTGTGTCGGTAATAAATGTTGTCTCTCACTATTGTGTCGGCAATAAATGTTTTGTGTCACTATTGTGTTGGTAATAAATGTTTTGTCTCACTATTGTGTTTGCAATAAATGTTTTGTCTCACTACTGTGTTGGTAATAAATGTTTTCTCTGACTATTGTGTTGGTAATAAATGTTTTGATTTCGTGTCCACCACACTGTCTCACTTTTGTGTTGATAGCAAATGTTTTGTCTCACTATTTTGTCGGTAATAAATGTTTTGTGTCACTATTGTGTTGGTAATAAATGTTTTGTGTCACTGTTGTGTTGGTAATAAATGTTTTGTCTCACTATTGTGTCGGTAATAAATGTTTTGTGTCACTATTGTGTCGGTAATAAATGTTTTGTGTCACTATTGTGTTGGTAATAAATGTTTTGTGTCACTATTGTGTTGGTAATAAATGTTTTGTGTCACTATTGTGTTGGTAATAAATGTTTTCTTTGACTATTGTGTTGGTAATAAATGTTTTGTTGTCGTGTCCACCACATTGTCTCACTTTTGTGTTGATAGTAAATGTTTTGTCTCACTATTGTGTTGGTAATAAATGTTTTGTGTCACTATTGTGTTGGTAATAAATGTTTTGTGTCACTATTGTGTCGGTAATAAATGTTTTGTCTCACTATTGTGTCGGTAATAAATTGTTTTGTCTCACTATTGTGTTGGTAATAAATGTTTTGTCTCTTTATTGTGTTGGTAATAAATGTTTTGTCTCACTATTGTGTCGGTGATAAATGTTTTGTCTCTTTATTGTGTTGATAGTAAATGTTTTGTCTCACTATTGTGTCGGTAATACATGTTTTGTCTCACTATTGTGTCAGTAATAAATGTTTTGTCTTACTATTGTGTTGGTAATAAATGTTTTGTCTCACTATTGTGTTGGTAATACATGTTTTGTCTCACTATTGTGTTGGTAATAAATGTTTTGTGTCACTATTCTGTTGGTAATAAATGTTTTGTGTCACTATTGTGTTGGTATTAAATGTGTTGTGTCACTATTGTGTCGGCAATAAATGTTTTGTCTCACTATTGTGTCGGTAATAAATGTTTTCTCTCACTATTGTGTCGGTAATAAATGTTTTGTCTCTTTATTGTGTTGGTAATAAATGTTTTGTCTCACTATTGTGTCGGTAATAAATGTTTTGTGTCACTATTGTGTCGGTAATAAATGTTTTGTGTCACTATTGTGTCGGTAATAAATGTTTTGTCTCACTATTGTGTCGGTAATAAATGTTTTTCTCACTATTGTGTTGGTAATAAATGTTTTGTCTCACTATTGTGTTGGTAATAAATGTTTTGTCTCACTATTATGTTGGTAATAAATGTTTTGTCTCACTATTGTGTCGGTAATAAATGTTTTGTGTCACTATTGTGTTGGTAATAAATGTTTTGTGTCACTATTGTGTTGGTAATAAATGTTTTGTGTCACTATTTTGTCGGTAATAAATGTTTTGTCTCACTATTGTGTTGGTAATAAATGTTTTGTCTCACTATTGTGTTGGTAATAAATGTTTTGTGTCACTATTGTGTTGGTAATAAATGTTTTGTCTCACTATTGTGTTGGTAATAAATGTTTTGTCTCACTATTGTGTCGGTAATACATGTTTTGTGTCACTATTGTGTCGGTAATAAATGTTTTGTGTCACTATTGTGTTGGTAATAAATGTTTTGTGTCACTATTGTGTCGGTAATAAATGTTTTGTCTCACTATTGTGTTGGTAATAAATGTTTTGTCTCACTATTGTTTCGGTAATAAATGTTTTGTCTCACTATTGTGTTGGTAATAAATGTTTTGTCTCTTTATTGTGTTGGTAATAAATGTTTTGTCTCACTATTGTGTCGGTAATAAATGTTTTGTGTCACTATTGTGTCGGTAATAAATGTTTTGTGTCACTATTGTGTCGGTAATAAATGTTTTGTCTCACTATTGTGTCGGTAATAAATGTTTTTCTCACTATTGTGTTGGTAATAAATGTTTTGTCTCACTATTGTGTTGGTAATAAATGTTTTGTCTCACTATTATGTTGGTAATAAATGTTTTGTCTCACTATTGTGTCGGTAATAAATGTTTTGAGTCACTATTGTGTTGGCAATAAATGTTTTGTGTCACTATTGTGTTGGTAATAAATGTTTTGTGTCACTATTTTGTCGGTAATAAATGTTTTGTCTCACTATTGTGTTGGTAATAAATGTTTTGTCTCACTATTGTGTTGGTAATAAATGTTTTGTGTCACTATTGTGTTGGTAATAAATGTTTTGTCTCACTATTGTGTTGGTAATAAAGGTTTTGTGTCACTATTGTGTTGGTAATAAATGTTTTGTGTCACTATTGTGTCGGCAATAAATGTTTTGTCTCCCTATTGTGTCGGTAATAAATGTTTTGTCTCTTTATTGTGTTGGTAATAAATGTTTTGTCTCACTTTTGTGTCGGTAATAAATGTTTTGTCTCTTTATTGTGTTGATAGTAAATGTTTTGTCTCACTATTGTGTCGGTAATAAATGTTTTGTCTCACTATTGTGTTGGTAATAAATGTTTTGTCTCTTTATTGTGTTGGTAATAAATGTTTTGTCTCACTATTGTGTTGGTAATAAATGTTTTGTCTCACTATTGTCTTGGTAAAAAATGTTTTGTCTCACTATTGTGTTGGTAATAAATGTTTTGTCTCACTATTGCGTTGGTAATAAATGTTTTGTTTCTCTATTGTATTGGTAATAAATGTTTGTCTCACTATTGTGTTGGTAATAAATGTTTTCTCTCACTATTGTGTCGGTAATAAATGTTGTCTCTCACTATTGTGTCGGCAATAAATGTTTTGTGTCACTATTGTGTTGGTAATAAATGTTTTGTCTCACTATTGTGTTTGCAATAAATGTTTTGTCTCACTACTGTGTTGGTAATAAATGTTTTCTCTGACTATTGTGTTGGTAATAAATGTTTTGATTTCGTGTCCACCACACTGTCTCACTTTTGTGTTGATAGCAAATGTTTTGTCTCACTATTTTGTCGGTAATAAATGTTTTGTGTCACTATTGTGTTGGTAATAAATGTTTTGTGTCACTGTTGTGTTGGTAATAAATGTTTTGTCTCACTATTGTGTCGGTAATAAATGTTTTGTGTCACTATTGTGTCGGTAATAAATGTTTTGTGTCACTATTGTGTTGGTAATAAATGTTTTGTGTCACTATTGTGTTGGTAATACATGTTTTGTCTCACTATTGTGTTGGTAATAAATGTTTTGTGTCACTATTCTGTTGGTAATAAATGTTTTGTGTCACTATTGTGTTGGTATTAAATGTGTTGTGTCACTATTGTGTCGGCAATAAATGTTTTGTCTCACTATTGTGTCGGTAATAAATGTTTTCTCTCACTATTGTGTCGGTAATAAATGTTTTGTCTCTTTATTGTGTTGGTAATAAATGTTTTGTCTCACTATTGTGTCGGTAATAAATGTTTTGTGTCACTATTGTGTCGGTAATAAATGTTTTGTGTCACTATTGTGTCGGTAATAAATGTTTTGTCTCACTATTGTGTCGGTAATAAATGTTTTTCTCACTATTGTGTTGGTAATAAATGTTTTGTCTCACTATTGTGTTGGTAATAAATGTTTTGTCTCACTATTATGTTGGTAATAAATGTTTTGTCTCACTATTGTGTCGGTAATAAATGTTTTGTGTCACTATTGTGTTGGTAATAAATGTTTTGTGTCACTATTGTGTTGGTAATAAATGTTTTGTGTCACTATTTTGTCGGTAATAAATGTTTTGTCTCACTATTGTGTTGGTAATAAATGTTTTGTCTCACTATTGTGTTGGTAATAAATGTTTTGTGTCACTATTGTGTTGGTAATAAATGTTTTGTCTCACTATTGTGTTGGTAATAAATGTTTTGTCTCACTATTGTGTCGGTAATACATGTTTTGTGTCACTATTGTGTCGGTAATAAATGTTTTGTGTCACTATTGTGTTGGTAATAAATGTTTTGTGTCACTATTGTGTCGGTAATAAATGTTTTGTCTCACTATTGTGTTGGTAATAAATGTTTTGTCTCACTATTGTTTCGGTAATAAATGTTTTGTCTCTTTATTGTGTTGGTAATAAATGTTTTGTCTCACTATTGTGTCGGTAATAAATGTTTTGTGTCACTATTGTGTCGGTAATAAATGTTTTGTGTCACTATTGTGTCGGGAATAAATGTTTTGTCTCACTATTGTGTCGGTAATAAATGTTTTTCTCACTATTGTGTTGGCAATAAATGTTTTGTCTCACTATTGTGTTGGTAATAAATGTTTTGTCTCACTATTATGTTGGTAATAAATGTTTTGTCTCACTATTGTGTCGGTAATAAATGTTTTGTGTCACTATTGTGTTGGCAATAAATGTTTTGTGTCACTATTGTGTTGGTAATAAATGTTTTGTGTCACTATTTTGTCGGTAATAAATGTTTTGTCTCACTATTGTGTTGGTAATAAATGTTTTGTCTCACTATTGTGTTGGTAATAAATGTTTTGTGTCACTATTGTGTTGGTAATAAATGTTTTGTCTCACTATTGTGTTGGTAATAAAGGTTTTGTGTCACTATTGTGTTGGTAATAAATGTTTTGTGTCACTATTGTGTCGGCAATAAATGTTTTGTCTCCCTATTGTGTCGGTAATAAATGTTTTGTCTCTTTATTGTGTTGGTAATAAATGTTTTGTCTCACTTTTGTGTCGGCAATAAATGTTTTGTCTCTTTATTGTGTTGATAGTAAATGTTTTGTCTCACTATTGTGTCGGTAATAAATGTTTTGTCTCACTATTGTGTTGGTAATAAATGTTTTGTCTCTTTATTGTGTTGGTAATAAATGTTTTGTCTCACTATTGTGTTGGTAATAAATGTTTTGTCTCACTATTGTCTTGGTAAAAAATGTTTTGTCTCACTATTGTGTTGGTAATAAATGTTTTGTCTCACTATTGCGTTGGTAATAAATGTTTTGTTTCTCTATTGTATTGGTAATAAATGTTTGTCTCACTATTGTGTTGGTAATAAATGTTTTCTCTCACTATTGTGTCTGTAATAAATGTTGTCTCTCACTATTGTGTCGGCAATAAATGTTTTGTGTCACTATTGTGTTGGTAATAAATGTTTTGTCTCACTATTGTGTTTGCAATAAATGTTTTGTCTCACTACTGTGTTGGTAATAAATGTTTTCTCTGACTATTGTGTTGGTAATAAATGTTTTGATTTCGTGTCCACCACACTGTCTCACTTTTGTGTTGATAGCAAATGTTTTGTCTCACTATTTTGTCGGTAATAAATGTTTTGTGTCACTATTTTTTGGTAATAAATGTTTTGTGTCACTGTTGTGTTGGTAATAAATGTTTTGTGTCACTATTGTATCGGTAATAAATGTTTTGTGTCACTATTGTGTCGGTAATAAATGTTTTGTGTCACTATTGTGTCGGTAATAAATGTTTTGTCTCACTATTGTGTCGGTAATAAATGTTTTTCTCACTATTGTGTTGGTAATAAATGTTTTGTCTCACTATTGTGTTGGTAATAAATGTTTTGTCTCACTATTATGTTGGTAATAAATGTTTTGTCTCACTATTGTGTCGGTAATAAATGTTTTGTGTCACTATTGTGTTGGTAATAAATGTTTTGTGTCACTATTGTGTTGGTAATAAATGTTTTGTGTCACTATTTTGTCGGTAATAAATGTTTTGTCTCACTATTGTGTTGGTAATAAATGTTTTGTCTCACTATTGTGTTGGTAATAAATGTTTTGTGTCACTATTGTGTTGGTAATAAATGTTTTGTCTCACTATTGTGTTGGTAATAAATGTTTTGTCTCACTATTGTGTCGGTAATACATGTTTTGTGTCACTATTGTGTCGGTAATAAATGTTTTGTGTCACTATTGTGTTGGTAATAAATGTTTTGTGTCACTATTGTGTCGGTAATAAATGTTTTGTCTCACTATTGTGTTGGTAATAAATGTTTTGTCTCACTATTGTTTCGGTAATAAATGTTTTGTCTCACTATTGTGTTGGTAATAAATGTTTTGTCTCTTTATTGTGTTGGTAATAAATGTTTTGTCTCACTATTGTGTCGGTAATAAATGTTTTGTGTCACTATTGTGTCGGTAATAAATGTTTTGTGTCACTATTGTGTCGGTAATAAATGTTTTGTCTCACTATTGTGTCGGTAATAAATGTTTTTCTCACTATTGTGTTGGTAATAAATGTTTTGTCTCACTATTGTGTTGGTAATAAATGTTTTGTCTCACTATTATGTTGGTAATAAATGTTTTGTCTCACTATTGTGTCGGTAATAAATGTTTTGTGTCACTATTGTGTTGGCAATAAATGTTTTGTGTCACTATTGTGTTGGTAATAAATGTTTTGTGTCACTATTTTGTCGGTAATAAATGTTTTGTCTCACTATTGTGTTGGTAATAAATGTTTTGTCTCACTATTGTGTTGGTAATAAATGTTGTCTCTCACTATTGTGTCGGCAATAAATGTTTTGTGTCACTATTGTGTTGGTAATAAATGTTTTGTCTCTTTATTGTGTTGGTAATAAATGTTTTGTCTCACTATTGTGTTGGTAATAAATGTTTTGTCTCACTATTGTCTTGGTAAAAAATGTTTTGTCTCACTATTGTGTTGGTAATAAATGTTTTGTCTCACTATTGCGTTGGTAATAAATGTTTTGTTTCTCTATTGTATTGGTAATAAATGTTTGTCTCACTATTGTGTTGGTAATAAATGTTTTCTCTCACTATTGTGTCGGTAATAAATGTTGTCTCTCACTATTGTGTCGGCAATAAATGTTTTGTGTCACTATTGTGTTGGTAATAAATGTTTTGTCTCACTATTGTGTTTGCAATAAATGTTTTGTCTCACTACTGTGTTGGTAATAAATGTTTTCTCTGACTATTGTGTTGGTAATAAATGTTTTGATTTCGTGTCCACCACACTGTCTCACTTTTGTGTTGATAGCAAATGTTTTGTCTCACTATTTTGTCGGTAATAAATGTTTTGTGTCACTATTGTGTTGGTAATAAATGTTTTGTGTCACTGTTGTGTTGGTAATAAATGTTTTGTCTCACTATTGTGTCGGTAATAAATGTTTTGTGTCACTATTGTGTCGGTAATAAATGTTTTGTGTCACTATTGTGTTGGTAATAAATGTTTTGTGTCACTATTGTGTTGGTAATAAATGTTTTGTGTCACTATTGTGTTGGTAATAAATGTTTTCTTTGACTATTGTGTTGGTAATAAATGTTTTGTTGTCGTGTCCACCACATTGTCTCACTTTTGTGTTGATAGTAAATGTTTTGTCTCACTATTGTGTTGGTAATAAATGTTTTGTGTCACTATTGTGTTGGTAATAAATGTTTTGTGTCACTATTGTGTCGGTAATAAATGTTTTGTCTCACTATTGTGTCGGTAATAAATTGTTTTGTCTCACTATTGTGTTGGTAATAAATGTTTTGTCTCTTTATTGTGTTGGTAATAAATGTTTTGTCTCACTATTGTGTCGGTGATAAATGTTTTGTCTCTTTATTGTGTTGATAGTAAATGTTTTGTCTCACTATTGTGTCGGTAATACATGTTTTGTCTCACTATTGTGTCGGTAATAAATGTTTTGTGTCACTATTGTGTCGGTAATAAATGTTTTGTCTCACTATTGTGTCGGTAATAAATGTTTTGTGTCACTATTGTGTTGGTAATAAATGTTTTGTGTCACTATTGTGTTGGTAATAAATGTTTTGTGTCACTATTGTGTTGGTAATAAATGTTTTCTTTGACTATTGTGTTGGTAATAAATGTTTTGTTGTCGTGTCCACCACATTGTCTCACTTTTGTGTTGATAGTAAATGTTTTGTCTCACTATTGTGTTGGTAATAAATGTTTTGTGTCACTATTGTGTTGGTAATAAATGTTTTGTGTCACTATTGTGTCGGTAATAAATGTTTTGTCTCACTATTGTGTCGGTAATAAATTGTTTTGTCTCACTATTGTGTTGGTAATAAATGTTTTGTCTCTTTATTGTGTTGGTAATAAATGTTTTGTCTCACTATTGTGTCGGTGATAAATGTTTTGTCTCTTTATTGTGTTGATAGTAAATGTTTTGTCTCACTATTGTGTCGGTAATACATGTTTTGTCTCACTATTGTGTCAGTAATAAATGTTTTGTCTTACTATTGTGTTGGTAATAAATGTTTTGTCTCACTATTGTGTTGGTAATACATGTTTTGTCTCACTATTGTGTTGGTAATAAATGTTTTGTGTCACTATTCTGTTGGTAATAAATGTTTTGTGTCACTATTGTGTTGGTATTAAATGTGTTGTGTCACTATTGTGTCGGCAATAAATGTTTTGTCTCACTATTGTGTCGGTAATAAATGTTTTCTCTCACTATTGTGTCGGTAATAAATGTTTTGTCTCTTTATTGTGTTGGTAATAAATGTTTTGTCTCACTATTGTGTCGGTAATAAATGTTTTGTGTCACTATTGTGTCGGTAATAAATGTTTTGTGTCACTATTGTGTCGGTAATAAATGTTTTGTCTCACTATTGTGTCGGTAATAAATGTTTTTCTCACTATTGTGTTGGTAATAAATGTTTTGTCTCACTATTGTGTTGGTAATAAATGTTTTGTCTCACTATTATGTTGGTAATAAATGTTTTGTCTCACTATTGTGTCGGTAATAAATGTTTTGTGTCACTATTGTGTTGGTAATAAATGTTTTGTGTCACTATTGTGTTGGTAATAAATGTTTTGTGTCACTATTTTGTCGGTAATAAATGTTTTGTCTCACTATTGTGTTGGTAATAAATGTTTTGTCTCACTATTGTGTCGGTAATAAATGTTTTGTGTCACTATTGTGTTGGTAATAAATGTTTTGTGTCACTATTGTGTTGGTAATAAATGTTTTGTGTCACTATTTTGTCGGTAATAAATGTTTTGTCTCACTATTGTGTCGGTAATAAATGTTTTTCTCACTATTGTGTTGGTAATAAATGTTTTGTCTCACTATTGTGTTGGTAATAAATGTTTTGTCTCACTATTATGTTGGTAATAAATGTTTTGTCTCACTATTGTGTCGGTAATAAATGTTTTGTGTCACTATTGTGTTGGTAATAAATGTTTTGTGTCACTATTGTGTTGGTAATAAATGTTTTGTGTCACTATTTTGTCGGTAATAAATGTTTTGTCTCACTATTGTGTTGGTAATAAATGTTTTGTCTCACTATTGTGTTGGTAATAAATGTTTTGTGTCACTATTGTGTTGGTAATAAATGTTTTGTCTCACTATTGTGTTGGTAATAAATGTTTTGTCTCACTATTGTGTCGGTAATACATGTTTTGTGTCACTATTGTGTCGGTAATAAATGTTTTGTGTCACTATTGTGTTGGTAATAAATGTTTTGTGTCACTATTGTGTCGGTAATAAATGTTTTGTCTCACTATTGTGTTGGTAATAAATGTTTTGTCTCACTATTGTTTCGGTAATAAATGTTTTGTCTCACTATTGTGTTGGTAATAAATGTTTTGTCTCTTTATTGTGTTGGTAATAAATGTTTTGTCTCACTATTGTGTCGGTAATAAATGTTTTGTGTCACTATTGTGTCGGTAATAAATGTTTTGTGTCACTATTGTGTCGGTAATAAATGTTTTGTCTCACTATTGTGTCGGTAATAAATGTTTTTCTCACTATTGTGTTGGTAATAAATGTTTTGTCTCACTATTGTGTTGGTAATAAATGTTTTGTCTCACTATTATGTTGGTAATAAATGTTTTGTCTCACTATTGTGTCGGTAATAAATGTTTTGAGTCACTATTGTGTTGGCAATAAATGTTTTGTGTCACTATTGTGTTGGTAATAAATGTTTTGTGTCACTATTTTGTCGGTAATAAATGTTTTGTCTCACTATTGTGTTGGTAATAAATGTTTTGTCTCACTATTGTGTTGGTAATAAATGTTTTGTGTCACTATTGTGTTGGTAATAAATGTTTTGTCTCACTATTGTGTTGGTAATAAAGGTTTTGTGTCACTATTGTGTTGGTAATAAATGTTTTGTGTCACTATTGTGTCGGCAATAAATGTTTTGTCTCCCTATTGTGTCGGTAATAAATGTTTTGTCTCTTTATTGTGTTGGTAATAAATGTTTTGTCTCACTTTTGTGTCGGTAATAAATGTTTTGTCTCTTTATTGTGTTGATAGTAAATGTTTTGTCTCACTATTGTGTCGGTAATAAATGTTTTGTCTCACTATTGTGTTGGTAATAAATGTTTTGTCTCTTTATTGTGTTGGTAATAAATGTTTTGTCTCACTATTGTGTTGGTAATAAATGTTTTGTCTCACTATTGTCTTGGTAAAAAATGTTTTGTCTCACTATTGTGTTGGTAATAAATGTTTTGTCTCACTATTGCGTTGGTAATAAATGTTTTGTTTCTCTATTGTATTGGTAATAAATGTTTGTCTCACTATTGTGTTGGTAATAAATGTTTTCTCTCACTATTGTGTCGGTAATAAATGTTGTCTCTCACTATTGTGTCGGCAATAAATGTTTTGTGTCACTATTGTGTTGGTAATAAATGTTTTGTCTCACTATTGTGTTTGCAATAAATGTTTTGTCTCACTACTGTGTTGGTAATAAATGTTTTCTCTGACTATTGTGTTGGTAATAAATGTTTTGATTTCGTGTCCACCACACTGTCTCACTTTTGTGTTGATAGCAAATGTTTTGTCTCACTATTTTGTCGGTAATAAATGTTTTGTGTCACTATTGTGTTGGTAATAAATGTTTTGTGTCACTGTTGTGTTGGTAATAAATGTTTTGTCTCACTATTGTGTCGGTAATAAATGTTTTGTGTCACTATTGTGTCGGTAATAAATGTTTTGTGTCACTATTGTGTTGGTAATAAATGTTTTGTGTCACTATTGTGTTGGTAATACATGTTTTGTCTCACTATTGTGTTGGTAATAAATGTTTTGTGTCACTATTCTGTTGGTAATAAATGTTTTGTGTCACTATTGTGTTGGTATTAAATGTGTTGTGTCACTATTGTGTCGGCAATAAATGTTTTGTCTCACTATTGTGTCGGTAATAAATGTTTTCTCTCACTATTGTGTCGGTAATAAATGTTTTGTCTCTTTATTGTGTTGGTAATAAATGTTTTGTCTCACTATTGTGTCGGTAATAAATGTTTTGTGTCACTATTGTGTCGGTAATAAATGTTTTGTGTCACTATTGTGTCGGTAATAAATGTTTTGTCTCACTATTGTGTCGGTAATAAATGTTTTTCTCACTATTGTGTTGGTAATAAATGTTTTGTCTCACTATTGTGTTGGTAATAAATGTTTTGTCTCACTATTATGTTGGTAATAAATGTTTTGTCTCACTATTGTGTCGGTAATAAATGTTTTGTGTCACTATTGTGTTGGTAATAAATGTTTTGTGTCACTATTGTGTTGGTAATAAATGTTTTGTGTCACTATTTTGTCGGTAATAAATGTTTTGTCTCACTATTGTGTTGGTAATAAATGTTTTGTCTCACTATTGTGTTGGTAATAAATGTTTTGTGTCACTATTGTGTTGGTAATAAATGTTTTGTCTCACTATTGTGTTGGTAATAAATGTTTTGTCTCACTATTGTGTCGGTAATACATGTTTTGTGTCACTATTGTGTCGGTAATAAATGTTTTGTGTCACTATTGTGTTGGTAATAAATGTTTTGTGTCACTATTGTGTCGGTAATAAATGTTTTGTCTCACTATTGTGTTGGTAATAAATGTTTTGTCTCACTATTGTTTCGGTAATAAATGTTTTGTCTCACTATTGTGTTGGTAATAAATGTTTTGTCTCTTTATTGTGTTGGTAATAAATGTTTTGTCTCACTATTGTGTCGGTAATAAATGTTTTGTGTCACTATTGTGTCGGTAATAAATGTTTTGTGTCACTATTGTGTCGGGAATAAATGTTTTGTCTCACTATTGTGTCGGTAATAAATGTTTTTCTCACTATTGTGTTGGCAATAAATGTTTTGTCTCACTATTGTGTTGGTAATAAATGTTTTGTCTCACTATTATGTTGGTAATAAATGTTTTGTCTCACTATTGTGTCGGTAATAAATGTTTTGTGTCACTATTGTGTTGGCAATAAATGTTTTGTGTCACTATTGTGTTGGTAATAAATGTTTTGTGTCACTATTTTGTCGGTAATAAATGTTTTGTCTCACTATTGTGTTGGTAATAAATGTTTTGTCTCACTATTGTGTTGGTAATAAATGTTTTGTGTCACTATTGTGTTGGTAATAAATGTTTTGTCTCACTATTGTGTTGGTAATAAAGGTTTTGTGTCACTATTGTGTTGGTAATAAATGTTTTGTGTCACTATTGTGTCGGCAATAAATGTTTTGTCTCCCTATTGTGTCGGTAATAAATGTTTTGTCTCTTTATTGTGTTGGTAATAAATGTTTTGTCTCACTTTTGTGTCGGCAATAAATGTTTTGTCTCTTTATTGTGTTGATAGTAAATGTTTTGTCTCACTATTGTGTCGGTAATAAATGTTTTGTCTCACTATTGTGTTGGTAATAAATGTTTTGTCTCTTTATTGTGTTGGTAATAAATGTTTTGTCTCACTATTGTGTTGGTAATAAATGTTTTGTCTCACTATTGTCTTGGTAAAAAATGTTTTGTCTCACTATTGTGTTGGTAATAAATGTTTTGTCTCACTATTGCGTTGGTAATAAATGTTTTGTTTCTCTATTGTATTGGTAATAAATGTTTGTCTCACTATTGTGTTGGTAATAAATGTTTTCTCTCACTATTGTGTCTGTAATAAATGTTGTCTCTCACTATTGTGTCGGCAATAAATGTTTTGTGTCACTATTGTGTTGGTAATAAATGTTTTGTCTCACTATTGTGTTTGCAATAAATGTTTTGTCTCACTACTGTGTTGGTAATAAATGTTTTCTCTGACTATTGTGTTGGTAATAAATGTTTTGATTTCGTGTCCACCACACTGTCTCACTTTTGTGTTGATAGCAAATGTTTTGTCTCACTATTTTGTCGGTAATAAATGTTTTGTGTCACTATTGTGTTGGTAATAAATGTTTTGTGTCACTGTTGTGTTGGTAATAAATGTTTTGTGTCACTATTGTATCGGTAATAAATGTTTTGTGTCACTATTGTGTCGGTAATAAATGTTTTGTGTCACTATTGTGTCGGTAATAAATGTTTTGTCTCACTATTGTGTCGGTAATAAATGTTTTTCTCACTATTGTGTTGGTAATAAATGTTTTGTCTCACTATTGTGTTGGTAATAAATGTTTTGTCTCACTATTATGTTGGTAATAAATGTTTTGTCTCACTATTGTGTCGGTAATAAATGTTTTGTGTCACTATTGTGTTGGTAATAAATGTTTTGTGTCACTATTGTGTTGGTAATAAATGTTTTGTGTCACTATTTTGTCGGTAATAAATGTTTTGTCTCACTATTGTGTTGGTAATAAATGTTTTGTCTCACTATTGTGTTGGTAATAAATGTTTTGTGTCACTATTGTGTTGGTAATAAATGTTTTGTCTCACTATTGTGTTGGTAATAAATGTTTTGTCTCACTATTGTGTCGGTAATACATGTTTTGTGTCACTATTGTGTCGGTAATAAATGTTTTGTGTCACTATTGTGTTGGTAATAAATGTTTTGTGTCACTATTGTGTCGGTAATAAATGTTTTGTCTCACTATTGTGTTGGTAATAAATGTTTTGTCTCACTATTGTTTCGGTAATAAATGTTTTGTCTCACTATTGTGTTGGTAATAAATGTTTTGTCTCTTTATTGTGTTGGTAATAAATGTTTTGTCTCACTATTGTGTCGGTAATAAATGTTTTGTGTCACTATTGTGTCGGTAATAAATGTTTTGTGTCACTATTGTGTCGGTAATAAATGTTTTGTCTCACTATTGTGTCGGTAATAAATGTTTTTCTCACTATTGTGTTGGTAATAAATGTTTTGTCTCACTATTGTGTTGGTAATAAATGTTTTGTGTCACTATTGTGTTGGTAATAAATGTTTTGTCTCACTATTGTGTTGGTAATAAAGGTTTTGTGTCACTATTGTGTTGGTAATAAATGTTTTGTGTCACTATTGTGTCGGCAATAAATGTTTTGTCTCCCTATTGTGTCGGTAATAAATGTTTTGTCTCTTTATTGTGTTGGTAATAAATGTTTTGTCTCACTTTTGTGTCGGTAATAAATGTTTTGTCTCTTTATTGTGTTGATAGTAAATGTTTTGTCTCACTATTGTGTCGGTAATAAATGTTTTGTCTCACTATTGTGTTGGTAATAAATGTTTTGTCTCTTTATTGTGTTGGTAATAAATGTTTTGTCTCACTATTGTGTTGGTAATAAATGTTTTGTCTCACTATTGTCTTGGTAAAAAATGTTTTGTCTCACTATTGTGTTGGTAATAAATGTTTTGTCTCACTATTGCGTTGGTAATAAATGTTTTGTTTCTCTATTGTATTGGTAATAAATGTTTGTCTCACTATTGTGTTGGTAATAAATGTTTTCTCTCACTATTGTGTCTGTAATAAATGTTGTCTCTCACTATTGTGTCGGTCAATAAATGTTTTGTGTCACTATTGTGTTGGTAATAAATGTTTTGTCTCACTATTGTGTTTGCAATAAATGTTTTGTCTCACTACTGTGTTGGTAATAAATGTTTTCTCTGACTATTGTGTTGGTAATAAATGTTTTGATTTCGTGTCCACCACACTGTCTCACTTTTGTGTTGATAGCAAATGTTTTGTCTCACTATTTTGTCGGTAATAAATGTTTTGTGTCACTATTTTTTGGTAATAAATGTTTTGTGTCACTGTTGTGTTGGTAATAAATGTTTTGTCTCACTATTGTATCGGTAATAAATGTTTTGTGTCACTATTGTGTCGGTAATAAATGTTTTGTGTCACTATTGTGTTGGTAATAAATGTTTTGTGTCACTATTGTGTTGGTAATAAATGTTTTGTGTCACTATTGTGTTGGTAATAAATGTTTTCTTTGACTATTGTGTTGGTAATAAATGTTTTGTTGTCGTGTCCACCACATTGTCTCACTTTTGTGTTGATAGTAAATGTTTTGTCTCACTATTGTGTTGGTAATAAATGTTTTGTGTCACTATTGTGTTGGTAATAAATGTTTTGTGTCACTATTGTGTCGGTAATAAATGTTTTGTCTCACTATTGTGTCGGTAATAAATTGTTTTGTCTCACTATTGTGTTGGTAATAAATGTTTTGTCTCTTTATTGTGTTGGTAATAAATGTTTTGTCTCACTATTGTGTCGGTGATAAATGTTTTGTCTCTTTATTGTGTTGATAGTAAATGTTTTGTCTCACTATTGTGTCGGTAATAAATGTTTTGTCTCACTATTGTGTCAGTAATAAATGTTTTGTCTTACTATTGTTTTGGTAATAAATGTTTTGTCTCACTATTGTGTTGGTAATACATGTTTTGTCTCACTATTGTGTTGGTAATAAATGTTTTGTGTCACTATTTTGTTGGTAATAAATGTTTTGTGTCACTATTGTGTTGGTATTAAATGTGTTGTGTCACTATTGTGTCGGCAATAAATGTTTTGTCCAACTATTGTGTCGGTAATAAATGTTTTCTCTCACTATTGTGTCGGTAATAAATGTTTTGTCTCTTTATTGTGTTGATAGTAAATGTTTTGTCTCACTATTGTGTCGGTAATAATTTTTTTGTGTCACTATTGTGTCGGTAATAAATGTTTTGTCTTACTATTGTGTTGGTAATAAATGTTTTGTGTCACTATTGTGTTGGTAATAAATATTTTGTCTCACTATTGTGTCGGTAAAAAAGTTTTGTCTCACTATTGTGTCGGTAATAAATGTTTTGTCTCACTATTGTGTCGGTAATAAATGTTTTGTCTCACTATTGTGTTGGTAATAAATGTTTTGTCTCACTATTGTGTCGGTAATAAATGTTTTGTGTCACTATTGTGTTGGTAATAAATGTTTTCTCTTACTATTGTGTTGGTAATAAATGTTTTGTTGTCGTGTCCACCACATTGTCTCACTTTTGTGTTGATAGTAAATGTTTTGTATCACTATTGTTTTGGTAATAAATGTTTTGTCTCAATATTGTGTTGGTAATACATGTTTTGTCTGACTATTGTGTTGGTAATAAATGTTTTGTGTCACTATTTTGTTGGTAATAAATGTTTTGTGTCACTATTGTGTTGGTATTAAATGTGTTGTGTCACTATTGTGTCGGCAATAAATGTTTTGTCCAACTATTGTGTCGGTAATAAATGTTTTCTCTCACTATTGTGTCGGTAATAAATGTTTTGTCTCTTTATTGTGTTGATAGTAAATGTTTTGTCTCACTATTGTGTCGGTAATAATTTTTTTGTGTCACTATTGTGTCGGTAATAAATGTTTTGTCTTACTATTGTGTTGGTAATAAATGTTTTGTGTCACTATTGTGTTGGTAATAAATATTTTGTCTCACTATTGTGTCGGTAAAAAAGTTTTGTCTCACTATTGTGTCGGTAATAAATGTTTTGTCTCACTATTGTGTCGGTAATAAATGTTTTGTCTCACTATTGTGTTGGTAATAAATGTTTTGTCTCACTATTGTGTCGGTAATAAATGTTTTGTGTCACTATTGTGTTGGTAATAAATGTTTTCTCTTACTATTGTGTTGGTAATAAATGTTTTGTTGTCGTGTCCACCACATTGTCTCACTTTTGTGTTGATAGTAAATGTTTTGTCTCACTATTGTGTTGGTAATAAATGTTTTGTGTCACTATTGTGTCGGTCATATATGTTTTGTCTCACTATTGTGTCGGTAATAAATGTTTTGTCTCACTATTGTTTCGGTAATAAATGTTTTGTCTCACTATTGTGTTGGTAATAAATGTTTTGTCTCTTTATTGTGTTGGTAATAAATGTTTTGTCTCACTATTGTGTCGATAATAAATCTTTTGTGTCACTATTGTGTTGGTAATAAATGTTTTGTGTCACTATTGTGTCGTTAATAAATGTTTTGTCTCACTATTGTGTCGGTAATAAATGTTTTGTCTCACTATTGTGTTTGCAATAAATGTTTTGTCTCACTACTGTGTTGGTAATAAATGTTTTCTCTGACTATTGTGTTGGTAATAAATGTTTTGTTTTCGTGTCCACCACACTGTCTCACTTTTGTGTTGATAGCAAATGTTTTGTCTCACTATTTTGTCGGTAATAAATGTTTTGTGTCACTATTTTTTGGTAATAAATGTTTTGTGTCACTATTGTGTTGGTAATAATTTTTTTGTCTCACTATTGTGTTTGCAATAAATGTTTTGTCTCACTACTGTGTTGGTAATAAATGTTTTGTCTCACTATTGTGTCGGTAATAAATGTTTTGTCTCACTATTGTGTCGGTAATAAATGTTTTTTGTCACTATTGTGTTGGTAATAAATGTTTTGTGTCATTGTTGTGTTGGTAATAAATGTTTTGTCTCACTATTGTGTCGGTAATAAATGTTTTGTGTCACTATTGTGTCGGTAATAAATGTTTTGTGTCACTATTGTGTTGGTAATAAATGTTTTGTGTCACTATTGTGTTGGTAATAAATGTTTTGTGTCACTATTGTGTTGGTAATAAATGTTTTCTTTGACTATTGTGTTGGTAATAAATGTTTTGTTGTCGTGTCCACCACATTGTCTCACTTTTGTGTTGATAGTAAATGTTTTGTCTCACTATTGTGTTGGTAATATATGTTTTGTGTCACTATTGTGTTGGTAATAAATGTTTTGTGTCACTATTGTGTCGGTAATAAATGTTTTGTCTCACTATTGTGTCGGTAATAAATTGTTTTGTCTCACTATTGTGCTGGTAATAAATGTTTTGTCTCTTTATTGTGTTGGTAATAAATGTTTTTTCTCACTATTGTGTCGGTAATAAATGTTTTGTCTCTTTATTGTATTGATAGTAAATGTTTTGTTTCACTATTGTGTCGGTAATAAATGCTTTGTCTCACTATTGTGTCGGTAATAAATGTTTTGTTTTACTATTGTGTTGGTAATAAATGTTTTGTCTCACTATTGTGTTGGTAATACATGTTTTGTCTCACTATTGTGTTGGTAATAAATGTTTTGTGTCACTATTCTGTTGGTAATAAATGTTTTGTCTCACTATTGTGTTGGTAATAAAGGTTTTGTGTCACTATTGTGTTGGTAATAAATGTTTTGTGTCACTATTGTGTCGGCAATAAATGTTTTGTCTCCCTATTGTGTCGGTAATAAATGTTTTGTCTCTTTATTGTGTTGGTAATAAATGTTTTGTCTCACTTTTGTGTCGGTAATAAATGTTTTGTCTCTTTATTGTGTTGATAGTAAATGTTTTGTCTCACTATTGTGTCGGTAATAAATGTTTTGTCTCACTATTGTGTTGGTAATAAATGTTTTGTCTCTTTATTGTGTTGGTAATAAATGTTTTGTCTCACTATTGTGTTGGTAATAAATGTTTTGTCTCACTATTGTCTTGGTAAAAAATGTTTTGTCTCACTATTGTGTTGGTAATAAATGTTTTGTCTCACTATTGCGTTGGTAATAAATGTTTTGTTTCTCTATTGTATTGGTAATAAATGTTTGTCTCACTATTGTGTTGGTAATAAATGTTTTCTCTCACTATTGTGTCTGTAATAAATGTTGTCTCTCACTATTGTGTCGGCAATAAATGTTTTGTGTCACTATTGTGTTGGTAATAAATGTTTTGTCTCACTATTGTGTTTGCAATAAATGTTTTGTCTCACTACTGTGTTGGTAATAAATGTTTTCTCTGACTATTGTGTTGGTAATAAATGTTTTGATTTCGTGTCCACCACACTGTCTCACTTTTGTGTTGATAGCAAATGTTTTGTCTCACTATTTTGTCGGTAATAAATGTTTTGTGTCACTATTTTTTGGTAATAAATGTTTTGTGTCACTGTTGTGTTGGTAATAAATGTTTTGTCTCACTATTGTGTCGGTAATAAATGTTTTGTGTCACTATTGTGTCGGTAATAAATGTTTTGTGTCACTATTGTGTTGGTAATAAATGTTTTGTGTCACTATTGTGTTGGTAATAAATGTTTTGTGTCACTATTGTGTTGGTAATAAATGTTTTCTTTGACTATTGTGTTGGTAATAAATGTTTTGTTGTCGTGTCCACCACATTGTCTCACTTTTGTGTTGATAGTAAATGTTTTGTCTCACTATTGTGTTGGTAATAAATGTTTTGTGTCACTATTGTGTTGGTAATAAATGTTTTGTGTCACTATTGTGTCGGTAATAAATGTTTTGTCTCACTATTGTGTCGGTAATAAATTGTTTTGTCTCACTATTGTGTTGGTAATAAATGTTTTGTCTCTTTATTGTGTTGGTAATAAATGTTTTGTCTCACTATTGTGTCGGTGATAAATGTTTTGTCTCTTTATTGTGTTGATAGTAAATGTTTTGTCTCACTATTGTGTCGGTAATAAATGTTTTGTCTCACTATTGTGTCAGTAATAAATGTTTTGTCTTACTATTGTTTTGGTAATAAATGTTTTGTCTCACTATTGTGTTGGTAATACATGTTTTGTCTCACTATTGTGTTGGTAATAAATGTTTTGTGTCACTATTTTGTTGGTAATAAATGTTTTGTGTCACTATTGTGTTGGTATTAAATGTGTTGTGTCACTATTGTGTCGGCAATAAATGTTTTGTCCAACTATTGTGTCGGTAATAAATGTTTTCTCTCACTATTGTGTCGGTAATAAATGTTTTGTCTCTTTATTGTGTTGATAGTAAATGTTTTGTCTCACTATTGTGTCGGTAATAATTTTTTTGTGTCACTATTGTGTCGGTAATAAATGTTTTGTCTTACTATTGTGTTGGTAATAAATGTTTTGTGTCACTATTGTGTTGGTAATAAATATTTTGTCTCACTATTGTGTCGGTAAAAAAGTTTTGTCTCACTATTGTGTCGGTAATAAATGTTTTGTCTCACTATTGTGTCGGTAATAAATGTTTTGTCTCACTATTGTGTTGGTAATAAATGTTTTGTCTCACTATTGTGTCGGTAATAAATGTTTTGTGTCACTATTGTGTTGGTAATAAATGTTTTCTCTTACTATTGTGTTGGTAATAAATGTTTTGTTGTCGTGTCCACCACATTGTCTCACTTTTGTGTTGATAGTAAATGTTTTGTATCACTATTGTTTTGGTAATAAATGTTTTGTCTCAATATTGTGTTGGTAATACATGTTTTGTCTGACTATTGTGTTGGTAATAAATGTTTTGTGTCACTATTTTGTTGGTAATAAATGTTTTGTGTCACTATTGTGTTGGTATTAAATGTGTTGTGTCACTATTGTGTCGGCAATAAATGTTTTGTCCAACTATTGTGTCGGTAATAAATGTTTTCTCTCACTATTGTGTCGGTAATAAATGTTTTGTCTCTTTATTGTGTTGATAGTAAATGTTTTGTCTCACTATTGTGTCGGTAATAATTTTTTTGTGTCACTATTGTGTCGGTAATAAATGTTTTGTCTTACTATTGTGTTGGTAATAAATGTTTTGTGTCACTATTGTGTTGGTAATAAATATTTTGTCTCACTATTGTGTCGGTAAAAAAGTTTTGTCTCACTATTGTGTCGGTAATAAATGTTTTGTCTCACTATTGTGTCGGTAATAAATGTTTTGTCTCACTATTGTGTTGGTAATAAATGTTTTGTCTCACTATTGTGTCGGTAATAAATGTTTTGTGTCACTATTGTGTTGGTAATAAATGTTTTCTCTTACTATTGTGTTGGTAATAAATGTTTTGTTGTCGTGTCCACCACATTGTCTCACTTTTGTGTTGATAGTAAATGTTTTGTCTCACTATTGTGTTGGTAATAAATGTTTTGTGTCACTATTGTGTCGGTCATATATGTTTTGTCTCACTATTGTGTCGGTAATAAATGTTTTGTCTCACTATTGTTTCGGTAATAAATGTTTTGTCTCACTATTGTGTTGGTAATAAATGTTTTGTCTCTTTATTGTGTTGGTAATAAATGTTTTGTCTCACTATTGTGTCGATAATAAATCTTTTGTGTCACTATTGTGTTGGTAATAAATGTTTTGTGTCACTATTGTGTCGTTAATAAATGTTTTGTCTCACTATTGTGTCGGTAATAAATGTTTTGTCTCACTATTGTGTTTGCAATAAATGTTTTGTCTCACTACTGTGTTGGTAATAAATGTTTTCTCTGACTATTGTGTTGGTAATAAATGTTTTGTTTTCGTGTCCACCACACTGTCTCACTTTTGTGTTGATAGCAAATGTTTTGTCTCACTATTTTGTCGGTAATAAATGTTTTGTGTCACTATTTTTTGGTAATAAATGTTTTGTGTCACTATTGTGTTGGTAATAAATTTTTTGTCTCACTATTGTGTTTGCAATAAATGTTTTGTCTCACTACTGTGTTGGTAATAAATGTTTTGTGTCACTATTGTGTCGGTAATAAATGTTTTGTCTCACTATTGTGTCGGTAATAAATGTTTTTTGTCACTATTGTGTTGGTAATAAATGTTTTGTGTCATTGTTGTGTTGGTAATAAATGTTTTGTCTCACTATTGTGTCGGTAATAAATGTTTTGTGTCACTATTGTGTCGGTAATAAATGTTTTGTGTCACTATTGTGTTGGTAATAAATGTTTTGTGTCACTATTGTGTTGGTAATAAATGTTTTGTGTCACTATTGTGTTGGTAATAAATGTTTTCTTTGACTATTGTGTTGGTAATAAATGTTTTGTTGTCGTGTCCACCACATTGTCTCACTTTTGTGTTGATAGTAAATGTTTTGTCTCACTATTGTGTTGGTAATATATGTTTTGTGTCACTATTGTGTTGGTAATAAATGTTTTGTGTCACTATTGTGTCGGTAATAAATGTTTTGTCTCACTATTGTGTCGGTAATAAATTGTTTTGTCTCACTATTGTGCTGGTAATAAATGTTTTGTCTCTTTATTGTGTTGGTAATAAATGTTTTTTCTCACTATTGTGTCGGTAATAAATGTTTTGTCTCTTTATTGTATTGATAGTAAATGTTTTGTTTCACTATTGTGTCGGTAATAAATGCTTTGTCTCACTATTGTGTCGGTAATAAATGTTTTGTTTTACTATTGTGTTGGTAATAAATGTTTTGTCTCACTATTGTGTTGGTAATACATGTTTTGTCTCACTATTGTGTTGGTAATAAATGTTTTGTGTCACTATTCTGTTGGTAATAAATGTTTTGTGTCACTATTGTGTTGGTATTAAATGTGTTGTGTCACTATTGTGTTGGCAATAAATGTTTTGTCTCACTATTGCGTCGGTAATAAATGTTTTGTCTCACTATTGTGTCGGTAATAATTTTTTTGTGTCACTATTGTGTCGGTAATAAATGTTTTGTCTTACTATTGTGTTGGCAATAAATGTTTTGTGTCACTATTGTGTTGGTAATAAATATTTTGTCTCACTATTGTGTCGGTAAAAAAGTTTTGTCTCACTATTGTGTCGGTAATAAATGTTTTGTCTCACTATTGTGTCGGTAATAAATGTTTTGTCTCACTATTGTGTTGGTAATAAATGTTTTGTCTCACTATTGTGTCGGTAATAAATGTTTTGTGTCACTATTGTGTTGGTAATAAATGTTTTGTGTCACTATTGTGTTGGTAATAAATGTTTTCTCTGACTATTGTGTTGGTAATAAATGTTTTGTTGTCGTGTCCACCACATTGTCTCACTTTTGTGTTGATAGTAAATGTTTTGTCTCACTATTGTGTTGGTAATAAATGTTTTGTGTCACTATTGTGTTGGTAATAAATGTTTTGTGTCACTATTGTGTCGGTAATAAATGTTTTGTCTCACTATTGTGTCGGTAATAAATGTTTTGTCTCACTATTGTTTAGGTAATAAATGTTTTGTCTCACTATTGTGTTGGTAATAAATGTTTTGTCTCTTTATTGTGTTGGTAATAAATGTTTTGTCTCACTATTGTGTCGGTAATAAATGTTTTGTGTCACTATTGTGTCGGTAATAAATGTTTTGTGTCACTATTGTGTCGTTAATAAATGTTTTGTCTCACTATTGTGTCGGTAATAAATGTTTTGTCTCACTATTGTGTTTGCAATAAATGTTTTGTCTCACTACTGTGTTGGTAATAAATGTTTTCTCTGACTATTGTGTTGGTAATAAATGTTTTGTTTTCGTGTCCACCAGACTGTCTCACTTTTGTGTTGATAGCAAATGTTTTGTCTCACTATTTTGTCGGTAATAAATGTTTTGTGTCACTATTTTTTGGTAATAAATGTTTTGTGTCACTATTGTGTTGGTAATAAATGTTTTGTCTCACTATTGTGTCGGTAATAAATGTTTTGTGTCACTATTGTGTCGGTAATAAATGTTTTGTGTCACTATTGTGTTGGTAATAAATGTTTTGTGTCACTATTGTGTTGGTAATAAATGTTTTGTGTCACTATTGTGTTGGTAATAAATGTTTTCTTTGACTATTGTGTTGGTAATAAATATTTTGTTGTCGTGTCCACCACATTGTCTCACTTTTGTGTTGATAGTAAATGTTTTGTCTCACTATTGTGTTGGTAATAAATGTTTTGTGTCACTATTGTGTTGGTAATAAATGTTTTGTGTCACTATTGTGTCGGTAATAAATGTTTTGTCTCACTATTGTGTCGGTAATAAATTGTTTTGTCTCACTATTGTGTTGGTAATAAATGTTTTGCCTCTTTATTGTGTTGGTAATAAATGTTTTGTCTCACTATTGTGTCGGTAATAAATGTTTTGTCTCTTTATTGTGTTGATAGTAAATGTTTTGTCTCACTATTGTGTCGGTAATAAATGTTTTGTCTCACTATTGTGTCGGTAATAAATGTTTTGCCTTACTATTGTGTTGGTAATAAATGTTTTGTCTCACTATTGTGTTGGTAATACATGTTTTGTCTCACTATTGTGTTGGTAATAAATGTTTTGTGTCACTATTTTGTCTGTAATACATGTTTTGTGTCACCATTGTGTTGGTGTATTAAATGTGTTGTGTCACTATTGTGTCGGCAATAAATGTTTTGTCTCACTATTGTGTCGGTAATAAATGTTTTGTCTCACTATTGTGTCGGTAATAAATGTTTTGTCTCTTTATTGTGTTGATAGTAAATGTTTTGTCTCATTATTGTGTCGGTAATAATTTTTTTGTGTCACTATTGTGTCGGTAATAAATGTTTTGTCTTACTATTGTGTTGGTAATAAATGTTTTGTGTCACTATTGTGTTGGTAATAAATATTTTGTCTCACTATTGTGTCGGTAAAAAAGTTTTGTCTCACTATTGTGTCGGTAATAAATGTTTTGTCTCACTATTGTGTCGGTAATAAATGTTTTGTCTCACTATTGTGTTGGTAATAAATGTTTTGTCTCACTATTGTGTCGGTAATAAATGTTTTGTGTCACTATTGTGTTGGTAATAAATGTTTTGTCTCACTATTGTGTTGGTAATAAATGTTTTCTCTGACTATTGTGTTGGTAATAAATGTTTTGTTGTCGTGTCCACCACATTGTCTCACTTTTGTGTTGATAGTAAATGTTTTGTCTCACTATTGTTTTGGTAATAAATGTTTTGTGTCACTATTGTGTTGGCAATAAATGTTTTGTGTCACTATTGTGTCGGTAATAAATGTTTTGTCTCACTATTGTGTCGGTAATAAATGTTTTGTCTCACTATTGTTTCGGTAATAAATGTTTTGTCTCACTATTGTGTTGGTAATAAATGTTTTGTCTCTTTATTGTGTTGGTAATAAATGTTTTGTCTCACTATTGTGTCGGTAATAAATGTTTTGTGTCACTATTGTGTCGGTAATAAATGTTTTGTGTCACTATTGTGTCGGTAATAAATGTTTTGTCTCACTATTGTGTCGGTAATAAATGTTTTTCTCACTATTGTGTTGGTAATAAATGTTTTGTCTCACTATTGTGTTGGTAATACATGTTTTGTCTCACTATTGTGTTGGTAATAAATGTTTTGTGTCACTATTGTGTCGGTAATAAATGTTTTGTCTTACTATTGTGTTGGTAATAAATGTTTTGTCTCACTATTGTGTCGGTAATAATTTTTTTGTGTCACTATTGTGTCGGTAATAAATGTTTTGTCTTACTATTGTGTTGGTAATAAATGTTTTGTGTCACTATTGTGTTGGTAATAAATATTTTGTCTCACTATTGTGTCGGTAAAAAAGTTTTGTCTCACTATTGTGTCGGTAATAAATGGTTTGTCTCACTATTGTGTCGGTAATAAATGTTTTGTCTCACTTTTGTGTTGATAGTAAATGTTTTGTCTCACTATTGTTTTGGTAATAAATGTTTTGTCTCACTATTGTGTTGGTAATACATGTTTTGTCTCACTATTGTGTTGGTAATAAATGTTTTGTGTCACTATTTTGTTGGTAATAAATGTTTTGTGTCACTATTGTGTTGGTATTAAATGTGTTGTGTCACTATTGTGTCGGCAATAAATGTTTTGTCCAACTATTGTGTCGGTAATAAATGTTTTCTCTCACTATTGTGTCGGTAATAAATGTTTTGTCTCTTTATTGTGTTGATAGTAAATGTTTTGTCTCACTATTGTGTCGGTAATAATTTTTTTGTGTCACTATTGTGTCGGTAATAAATGTTTTGTCTTACTATTGTGTTGGTAATAAATGTTTTGTGTCACTATAGTGTTGGTAATAAATATTTTGTCTCTCTATTGTGTCGGTAAAAAAGTTTTGTCTCACTATTGTGTCGGTAATAAATGTTTTGTCTCACTATTGTGTCGGTAATAAATGTTTTGTCTCACTATTGTGTTGGTAATAAATGTTTTGTCTCACTATTGTGTCGGTAATAAATGTTTTGTGTCACTATTGTGTTGGTAATAAATGTTTTCTCTTACTATTGTGTTGGTAATAAATGTTTTGTTGTCGTGTCCACCACATTGTCTCACTTTTGTGTTGATAGTAAATGTTTTGTCTCACTATTGTGTTGGTAATAAATGTTTTGTGTCACTATTGTGTCGGTCATATATGTTTTGTCTCACTATTGTGTCGGTAATAAATGTTTTGTCTCACTATTGTTTCGGTAATAAATGTTTTGTCTCACTATTGTGTTGGTAATAAATGTTTTGTCTCTTTATTGTGTTGGTAATAAATGTTTTGTCTCACTATTGTGTCGATAATAAATCTTTTGTGTCACTATTGTGTCGGTAATAAATGTTTTGTGTCACTATTGTGTCGTTAATAAATGTTTTGTCTCACTATTGTGTCGGTAATAAATGTTTTGTCTCACTATTGTGTTTGCAATAAATGTTTTGTCTCACTACTGTGTTGGTAATAAATGTTTTCTCTGACTATTGTGTTGGTAATAAATGTTTTGTTTTCGTGTCCACCACACTGTCTCACTTTTGTGTTGATAGCAAATGTTTTGTCTCACTATTTTGTCGGTAATAAATGTTTTGTGTCACTATTTTTTGGTAATAAATGTTTTGTGTCACTATTGTGTTGGTAATAAATTTTTTGTCTCACTATTGTGTTTGCAATAAATGTTTTGTCTCACTACTGTGTTGGTAATAAATGTTTTGTGTCACTATTGTGTCGGTAATAAATGTTTTGTCTCACTATTGTGTCGGTAATAAATGTTTTTTGTCACTATTGTGTTGGTAATAAATGTTTTGTGTCACTGTTGTGTTGGTAATAAATGTTTTGTCTCACTATTGTGTCGGTAATAAATGTTTTGTGTCACTATTGTGTCGGTAATAAATGTTTTGTGTCACTATTGTGTTGGTAATAAATGTTTTGTGTCACTATTGTGTTGGTAATAAATGTTTTGTGTCACTATTGTGTTGGTAATAAATGTTTTCTTTGACTATTGTGTTGGTAATAAATGTTTTGTTGTCGTGTCCACCACATTGTCTCACTTTTGTGTTGATAGTAAATGTTTTGTCTCACTATTGTGTTGGTAATATATGTTTTGTGTCACTATTGTGTTGGTAATAAATGTTTTGTGTCACTATTGTGTCGGTAATAAATGTTTTGTCTCACTATTGTGTCGGTAATAAATTGTTTTGTCTCACTATTGTGTTGGTAATAAATGTTTTGTCTCTTTATTGTGTTGGTAATAAATGTTTTTTCTCACTATTGTGTCGGTAATAAATGTTTTGTCTCTTTATTGTATTGATAGTAAATGTTTTGTCTCACTATTGTGTTTGCAATAAATGTTTTGTCTCACTACTGTGTTGGTAATAAATGTTTTCTCTGACTATTGTGTTGGTAATAAATGTTTTGTTTTCGTGTCCACCACACTGTCTCACTTTTGTGTTGATAGCAAATGTTTTGTCTCACTATTTTGTCGGTAATAAATGTTTTGTGTCACTATTTTTTGGTAATAAATGTTTTGTGTCACTATTGTGTTGGTAATAAATTTTTTGTCTCACTATTGTGTTTGCAATAAATGTTTTGTCTCACTACTGTGTTGGTAATAAATGTTTTGTGTCACTATTGTGTCGGTAATAAATGTTTTGTCTCACTATTGTGTCGGTAATAAATGTTTTTTGTCACTATTGTGTTGGTAATAAATGTTTTGTGTCACTGTTGTGTTGGTAATAAATGTTTTGTCTCACTATTGTGTCGGTAATAAATGTTTTGTGTCACTATTGTGTCGGTAATAAATGTTTTGTGTCACTATTGTGTTGGTAATAAATGTTTTGTGTCACTATTGTGTTGGTAATAAATGTTTTGTGTCACTATTGTGTTGGTAATAAATGTTTTCTTTGACTATTGTGTTGGTAATAAATGTTTTGTTGTCGTGTCCACCACATTGTCTCACTTTTGTGTTGATAGTAAATGTTTTGTCTCACTATTGTGTTGGTAATATATGTTTTGTGTCACTATTGTGTTGGTAATAAATGTTTTGTGTCACTATTGTGTCGGTAATAAATGTTTTGTCTCACTATTGTGTCGGTAATAAATTGTTTTGTCTCACTATTGTGTTGGTAATAAATGTTTTGTCTCTTTATTGTGTTGGTAATAAATGTTTTTTCTCACTATTGTGTCGGTAATAAATGTTTTGTCTCTTTATTGTATTGATAGTAAATGTTTTGTTTCACTATTGTGTCGGTAATAAATGCTTTGTCTCACTATTGTGTTGGTAATAAATGTTTTCTTTTACTATTGTGTTGGTAATAAATGTTTTGTCTCACTATTGTGTTGGTAATACATGTTTTGTCTCACTATTGTGTTGGTAATAAATGTTTTGTGTCACTATTCTGTTGGTAATAAATGTTTTGTGTCACTATTGTGTTGGTATTAAATGTGTTGTGTCACTATTGTGTTGGCAATAAATGTTTTGTCTCACTATTGCGTCGGTAATAAATGTTTTGTCTCACTATTGTGTCGGTAATAATTTTTTTGTGTCACTATTGTGTCGGTAATAAATGTTTTGTCTTACTATTGTGTTGGTAATAAATGTTTTGTGTCACTATTGTGTTGGTAATAAATATTTTGTCTCACTATTGTGTCGGTAAAAAAGTTTTGTCTCACTATTGTGTCGGTAATAAATGTTTTGTCTCACTATTGTGTCGGTAATAAATGTTTTGTCTCACTATTGTGTTGGTAATAAATGTTTTGTCTCACTATTGTGTCGGTAATAAATGTTTTGTGTCACTATTGTGTTGGTAATAAATGTTTTGTGTCACTATTGTGTTGGTAATAAATGTTTTCTCTGACTATTGTGTTGGTAATACATGTTTTGTTGTCGTGTCCACCACATTGTCTCACTTTTGTGTTGATAGTAAATGTTTTGTCTCACTATTGTGTTGGTAATAAATGTTTTGTGTCACTATTGTGTTGGTAATAAATGTTTTGTGTCACTATTGTGTCGGTAATAAATGTTTTGTCTCACTATTGTGTCGGTAATAAATGTTTTGTCTCACTATTGTTTAGGTAATAAATGTTTTGTCTCACTATTGTGTTGGTAATAAATGTTTTGTCTCTTTATTGTGTTGGTAATAAATGTTTTGTCTCACTATTGTGTCGGTAATAAATGTTTTGTGTCACTATTGTGTCGGTAATAAATGTTTTGTGTCACTATTGTGTCGGTAATAAATGTTTTGTCTCACTATTGTGTCGGTAATAAATGTTTTGTCTCACTATTGTGTTTGCAATAAATGTTTTGTCTCACTACTGTGTTGGTAATAAATGTTTTCTCTGACTATTGTGTTGGTAATAAATGTTTTGTTTTCGTGTCCACCACACTGTCTCACTTTTGTGTTGATAGCAAATGTTTTGTCTCACTATTTTGTCGGTAATAAATGTTTTGTGTCACTATTTTTTGGTAATAAATGTTTTGTGTCACTATTGTGTTGGTAATAAATGTTTTGTCTCACTATTGTGTCGGTAATAAATGTTTTGTGTCACTATTGTGTCGGTAATAAATGTTTTGTGTCACTATTGTGTTGGTAATAAATGTTTTGTGTCACTATTGTGTTGGTAATAAATGTTTTGTGTCACTATTGTGTTGGTAATAAATGTTTTCTTTGACTATTGTGTTGGTAATAAATATTTTGTTGTCGTGTCCACCACATTGTCTCACTTTTGTGTTGATAGTAAATGTTTTGTCTCACTATTGTGTTGGTAATAAATGTTTTATGTCACTATTGTGTTGGTAATAAATGTTTTGTGTCACTATTGTGTCGGTAATAAATGTTTTGTCTCACTATTGTGTCGGTAATAAATTGTTTTGTCTCACTATTGTGTTGGTAATAAATGTTTTGCCTCTTTATTGTGTTGATAGTAAATGTTTTGTCTCACTATTGTGTCGGTAATAAATGTTTTGTCTCACTATTGTGTCGGTAATAAATGTTTTGCCTTACTATTGTGTTGGTAATAAATGTTTTGTCTCACTATTGTGTTGGTAATACATGTTTTGTCTCACTATTGTGTTGGTAATAAATGTTTTGTGTCACTATTTTGACTGTAATACATGTTTTGTGTCACCATTGTGTTGGTGTATTAAATGTGTTGTGTCACTATTGTGTCGGCAATAAATGTTTTGTCTCACTATTGTGTCGGTAATAAATGTTTTGTGTCACTATTGTGTCGGTAATAAATGTTTTGTGTCACTATTGTGTTGGTAATAAATGTTTTGTGTCACTATTGTGTTGGTAATAAATGTTTTGTGTCACTATTGTGTTGGTAATAAATGTTTTCTTTGACTATTGTGTTGGTAATAAATGTTTTGTTGTCGTGTCCACCACATTGTCTCACTTTTGTGTTGATAGTAAATGTTTTGTCTCACTATTGTGTTGGTAATATATGTTTTGTGTCACTATTGTGTTGGTAATAAATGTTTTGTGTCACTATTGTGTCGGTAATAAATGTTTTGTCTCACTATTGTGTCGGTAATAAATTGTTTTGTCTCACTATTGTGTTGGTAATAAATGTTTTGTCTCTTTATTGTGTTGGTAATAAATGTTTTTTCTCACTATTGTGTCGGTAATAAATGTTTTGTCTCTTTATTGTATTGATAGTAAATGTTTTGTTTCACTATTGTGTCGGTAATAAATGCTTTGTCTCACTATTGTGTTGGTAATAAATGTTTTCTTTTACTATTGTGTTGGTAATAAATGTTTTGTCTCACTATTGTGTTGGTAATACATGTTTTGTCTCACTATTGTGTTGGTAATAAATGTTTTGTGTCACTATTCTGTTGGTAATAAATGTTTTGTGTCACTATTGTGTTGGTATTAAATGTGTTGTGTCACTATTGTGTTGGCAATAAATGTTTTGTCTCACTATTGCGTCGGTAATAAATGTTTTGTCTCACTATTGTGTCGGTAATAATTTTTTTGTGTCACTATTGTGTCGGTAATAAATGTTTTGTCTTACTATTGTGTTGGTAATAAATGTTTTGTGTCACTATTGTGTTGGTAATAAATATTTTGTCTCACTATTGTGTCGGTAAAAAAGTTTTGTCTCACTATTGTGTCGGTAATAAATGTTTTGTCTCACTATTGTGTCGGTAATAAATGTTTTGTCTCACTATTGTGTTGGTAATAAATGTTTTGTCTCACTATTGTGTCGGTAATAAATGTTTTGTGTCACTATTGTGTTGGTAATAAATGTTTTGTGTCACTATTGTGTTGGTAATAAATGTTTTCTCTGACTATTGTGTTGGTAATAAATGTTTTGTTGTCGTGTCCACCACATTGTCTCACTTTTGTGTTGATAGTAAATGTTTTGTCTCACTATTGTGTTGGTAATAAATGTTTTGTGTCACTATTGTGTTGGTAATAAATGTTTTGTGTCACTATTGTGTCGGTAATAAATGTTTTGTCTCACTATTGTGTCGGTAATAAATGTTTTGTCTCACTATTGTTTAGGTAATAAATGTTTTGTCTCACTATTGTGTTGGTAATAAATGTTTTGTCTCTTTATTGTGTTGGTAATAAATGTTTTGTCTCACTATTGTGTCGGTAATAAATGTTTTGTGTCACTATTGTGTCGGTAATAAATGTTTTGTGTCACTATTGTGTCGGTAATAAATGTTTTGTCTCACTATTGTGTCGGTAATAAATGTTTTGTCTCACTATTGTGTTTGCAATAAATGTTTTGTCTCACTACTGTGTTGGTAATAAATGTTTTCTCTGACTATTGTGTTGGTAATAAATGTTTTGTTTTCGTGTCCACCACACTGTCTCACTTTTGTGTTGATAGCAAATGTTTTGTCTCACTATTTTGTCGGTAATAAATGTTTTGTGTCACTATTTTTTGGTAATAAATGTTTTGTGTCACTATTGTGTTGGTAATAAATGTTTTGTCTCACTATTGTGTCGGTAATAAATGTTTTGTGTCACTATTGTGTCGGTAATAAATGTTTTGTGTCACTATTGTGTTGGTAATAAATGTTTTGTGTCACTATTGTGTTGGTAATAAATGTTTTGTGTCACTATTGTGTTGGTAATAAATGTTTTCTTTGACTATTGTGTTGGTAATAAATATTTTGTTGTCGTGTCCACCACATTGTCTCACTTTTGTGTTGATAGTAAATGTTTTGTCTCACTATTGTGTTGGTAATAAATGTTTTATGTCACTATTGTGTTGGTAATAAATGTTTTGTGTCACTATTGTGTCGGTAATAAATGTTTTGTCTCACTATTGTGTCGGTAATAAATTGTTTTGTCTCACTATTGTGTTGGTAATAAATGTTTTGCCTCTTTATTGTGTTGATAGTAAATGTTTTGTCTCACTATTGTGTCGGTAATAAATGTTTTGTCTCACTATTGTGTCGGTAATAAATGTTTTGCCTTACTATTGTGTTGGTAATAAATGTTTTGTCTCACTATTGTGTTGGTAATACATGTTTTGTCTCACTATTGTGTTGGTAATAAATGTTTTGTGTCACTATTTTGACTGTAATACATGTTTTGTGTCACCATTGTGTTGGTGTATTAAATGTGTTGTGTCACTATTGTGTCGGCAATAAATGTTTTGTCTCACTATTGTGTCGGTAATAAATGTTTTGTCTCACTATTGTGTCGGTAATAAATGTTTTGTCTCTTTATTGTGTTGATAGTAAATGTTTTGTCTCATTATTGTGTCGGTAATAATTTTTTTGTGTCACTATTGTGTCGGTAATAAATGTTTTGTCTTACTATTGTGTTGGTAATAAATGTTTTGTGTCACTATTGTGTTGGTAATAAATGTTTTGTGTCACTATTGTGTTGGTAATAAATGTTTTCTCTGACTATTGTGTTGGTAATAAATGTTTTGTTGTCGTGTCCACCACATTGTCTCACTTTTGTGTTGATAGTAAATGTTTTGTCTCACTATTGTTTTGGTAATAAATGTTTTGTGTCACTATTGTGTTGGCAATAAATGTTTTGTGTCACTATTGTGTCGGTAATAAATGTTTTGTCTCACTATTGTGTCGGTAATAAATGTTTTGTCTCACTATTGTTTCGGTAATAAATGTTTTGTCTCACTATTGTGTTGGTAATAAATGTTTTGTCTCTTTATTGTGTTGGTAATAAATGTTTTGTCTCACTATTGTGTCGGTAATAAATGTTTTGTGTCACTATTGTGTCGGTAATAAATGTTTTGTGTCACTATTGTGTCGGTAATAAATGTTTTGTCTCACTATTGTGTCGGTAATAAATGTTTTTCTCACTATTGTGTTGGTAATAAATGTTTTGTCTCACTATTGTGTTGGTAATACATGTTTTGTCTCACTATTGTGTTGGTAATAAATGTTTTGTGTCACTATTGTGTCGGTAATAAATGTTTTGTCTTACTATTGTGTTGGTAATAAATGTTTTGTCTCACTATTGTGTCGGTAATAAATGTTTTGTCTTAATATTGTGTTGGTAATAAATGTTTTGTCTCACTATTGTGTTGGTAATAAATGTTTTGTGTCACTATTGTGTCGGTAATAAATGTTTTGTCTCACTATTGTGTCGGTAATAAATGTTTTGTCTCACTATTGTTTCGGTAATAAATGTTTTGTCTCACTATTGTGTTGGTAATAAATGTTTTGTCTCTTTATTGTGTTGGTAATAAATGTTTTGTCTCACTATTGTGTCGGTAATAAATGTTTTGTGTCACTATTGTGTTGGTAATAAATGTTTTGTGTCACTATTGTGTTGGTAATAAATGTTTTGTTCCACTATTGTGTCGGTAATAAATGTTTTGTCTCACTATTGTCTTGGTAAAAAATGTTTTGTCTCACTATTGTGTTGGTAATAAATGTTTTGTCTCACTATTGCGTTGGTAATAAATGTTTTGTTTCTCTATTGTATTGGTAATAAATGTTTGTCTCACTATTGTGTTGGTAATAAATGTTTTCTCTCACTATTGTGTCGGTAATAAATGTTGTCTCTCACTATTGTGTCGGCAATAAATGTTTTGTGTCACTATTGTGTTGGTAATAAATGTTTTGTCTCACTATTGTGTTTGCAATAAATGTTTTGTCTCACTACTGTGTTGGTAATAAATGTTTTCTCTGACTATTGTGTTGGTAATAAATGTTTTGATTTCGTGTCCACCACACTGTCTCACTTTTGTGTTGATAGCAAATGTTTTGTCTCACTATTTTGTCGGTAATAAATGTTTTGTGTCACTATTTTTTGGTAATAAATGTTTTGTGTCACTGTTGTGTTGGTAATAAATGTTTTGTCTCACTATTGTGTCGGTAATAAATGTTTTGTGTCACTATTGTGTCGGTAATAAATGTTTTGTGTCACTATTGTGTTGGTAATAAATGTTTTGTGTCACTATTGTGTTGGTAATAAATGTTTTGTGTCACTATTGTGTTGGTAATAAATGTTTTCTTTGACTATTGTGTTGGTAATAAATGTTTTGTTGTCGTGTCCACCACATTGTCTCACTTTTGTGTTGATAGTAAATGTTTTGTCTCACTATTGTGTTGGTAATAAATGTTTTGTGTCACTATTGTGTTGGTAATAAATGTTTTGTGTCACTATTGTGTCGGTAATAAATGTTTTGTCTCACTATTGTGTCGGTAATAAATTGTTTTGTCTCACTATTGTGTTGGTAATAAATGTTTTGTCTCTTTATTGTGTTGGTAATAAATGTTTTGTCTCACTATTGTGTCGGTGATAAATGTTTTGTCTCTTTATTGTGTTGATAGTAAATGTTTTGTCTCACTATTGTGTCGGTAATAAATGTTTTGTCTCACTATTGTGTCAGTAATAAATGTTTTGTCTTACTATTGTGTTGGTAATAAATGTTTTGTCTCACTATTGTGTTGGTAATACATGTTTTGTCTCACTATTGTGTTGGTAATAAATGTTTTGTGTCACTATTCTGTTGGTAATAAATGTTTTGTGTCACTATTGTGTTGGTATTAAATGTGTTGTGTCACTATTGTGTCGGCAATAAATGTTTTGTCTCACTATTGTGTCGGTAATAAATGTTTTCTCTCACTATTGTGTCGGTAATAAATGTTTTGTCTCTTTATTGTGTTGGTAATAAATGTTTTGTCTCACTATTGTGTCGGTAATAAATGTTTTGTGTCACTATTGTGTCGGTAATAAATGTTTTGTCTCACTATTGTGTCGGTAATAAATGTTTTTCTCACTATTGTGTTGGTAATAAATGTTTTGTCTCACTATTGTGTTGGTAATAAATGTTTTGTCTCACTATTATGTTGGTAATAAATGTTTTGTCTCACTATTGTGTCGGTAATAAATGTTTTGTGTCACTATTGTGTTGGTAATAAATGTTTTGTGTCACTATTGTGTTGGTAATAAATGTTTTGTGTCACTATTTTGTCGGTAATAAATGTTTTGTCTCACTATTGTGTTGGTAATAAATGTTTTGTCTCACTATTGTGTTGGTAATAAATGTTTTGTGTCACTATTGTGTTGGTAATAAATGTTTTGTCTCACTATTGTGTTGGTAATAAATGTTTTGTCTCACTATTGTGTCGGTAATACATGTTTTGTGTCACTATTGTGTCGGTAATAAATGTTTTGTGTCACTATTGTGTTGGTAATAAATGTTTTGTCTCACTACTGTGTTGGTAATAAATGTTTTCTCTGACTATTGTGTTGGTAATAAATGTTTTGTTTTCGTGTCCACCACACTGTCTCACTTTTGTGTTGATAGCAAATGTTTTGTCTCACTATTGTGTTGGTAATAAATGTTTTGTCTCTTTATTGTGTTGGTAATAAATGTTTTGTCTCACTATTGTGTCGGTAATAAATGTTTTGTGTCACTATTGTGTCGGTAATAAATGTTTTGTGTCACTATTGTGTCGGTAATAAATGTTTTGTCTCACTATTGTGTCGGTAATAAATGTTTTGTCTCACTATTGTGTTTGCAATAAATGTTTTGTCTCACTACTGTGTTGGTAATAAATGTTTTCTCTGACTATTGTGTTGGTAATAAATGTTTTGTTTTCGTGTCCACCACACTGTCTCACTTTTGTGTTGATAGCAAATGTTTTGTCTCACTATTTTGTCGGTAATAAATGTTTTGTGTCACTATTTTTTGGTAATAAATGTTTTGTGTCACTATTGTGTTGGTAATAAATGTTTTGTCTCACTATTGTGTCGGTAATAAATGTTTTGTGTCACTATTGTGTCGGTAATAAATGTTTTGTGTCACTATTGTGTTGGTAATAAATGTTTTGTGTCACTATTGTGTTGGTAATAAATGTTTTGTGTCACTATTGTGTTGGTAATAAATGTTTTCTTTGACTATTGTGTTGGTAATAAATATTTTGTTGTCGTGTCCACCACATTGTCTCACTTTTGTGTTGATAGTAAATGTTTTGTCTCACTATTGTGTTGGTAATAAATGTTTTGTGTCACTATTGTGTTGGTAATAAATGTTTTGTGTCACTATTGTGTCGGTAATAAATGTTTTGTCTCACTATTGTGTCGGTAATAAATTGTTTTGTCTCACTATTGTGTTGGTAATAAATGTTTTGCCTCTTTATTGTGTTGGTAATAAATGTTTTGTCTCACTATTGTGTCGGTAATAAATGTTTTGTCTCTTTATTGTGTTGATAGTAAATGTTTTGTCTCACTATTGTGTCGGTAATAAATGTTTTGTCTCACTATTGTGTCGGTAATAAATGTTTTGCCTTACTATTGTGTTGGTAATAAATGTTTTGTCTCACTATTGTGTTGGTAATACATGTTTTGTCTCACTATTGTGTTGGTAATAAATGTTTTGTGTCACTATTTTGTCTGTAATACATGTTTTGTGTCACCATTGTGTTGGTGTATTAAATGTGTTGTGTCACTATTGTGTCGGCAATAAATGTTTTGTCTCACTATTGTGTCGGTAATAAATGTTTTGTCTCACTATTGTGTCGGTAATAAATGTTTTGTCTCTTTATTGTGTTGATAGTAAATGTTTTGTCTCATTATTGTGTCGGTAATAATTTTTTTGTGTCACTATTGTGTCGGTAATAAATGTTTTGTCTTACTATTGTGTTGGTAATAAATGTTTTGTGTCACTATTGTGTTGGTAATAAATATTTTGTCTCACTATTGTGTCGGTAAAAAAGTTTTGTCTCACTATTGTGTCGGTAATAAATGTTTTGTCTCACTAT
The DNA here is from genome assembly GCA_022114975.2 of Lampris megalopsis. Classification (NCBI taxonomy): domain Eukaryota; kingdom Metazoa; phylum Chordata; class Actinopteri; order Lampriformes; family Lampridae; genus Lampris; species Lampris megalopsis. The sequence continues at coordinate 1,090,509 of JAJHIY020001376.1, forward strand.
TGTGTCGGTAATAAATGTTTTGTCTCACTATTGTGTTGGTAATAAATGTTTTGTCTCACTATTGTGTCGGTAATAAATGTTTTGTGTCACTATTGTGTTGGTAATAAATGTTTTGTGTCACTATTGTGTTGGTAATAAATGTTTTCTCTGACTATTGTGTTGGTAATAAATGTTTTGTTGTCGTGTCCACCACATTGTCTCACTTTTGTGTTGATAGTAAATGTTTTGTCTCACTATTGTTTTGGTAATAAATGTTTTGTGTCACTATTGTGTTGGCAATAAATGTTTTGTGTCACTATTGTGTCGGTAATAAATGTTTTGTCTCACTATTGTGTCGGTAATAAATGTTTTGTGTCACTATTGTTTCGGTAATAAATGTTTTGTCTCACTATTGTGTTGGTAATAAATGTTTTGTCTCTTTATTGTGTTGGTAATAAATGTTTTGTCTCACTATTGTGTCGGTAATAAATGTTTTGTGTCACTATTGTGTCGGTAATAAATGTTTTGTGTCACTATTGTGTCGGTAATAAATGTTTTGTCTCACTATTGTGTCGGTAATAAATGTTTTTCTCACTATTGTGTTGGTAATAAATGTTTTGTCTCACTATTGTGTTGGTAATACATGTTTTGTCTCACTATTGTGTTGGTAATAAATGTTTTGTGTCACTATTGTGTCGGTAATAAATGTTTTGTCTTACTATTGTGTTGGTAATAAATGTTTTGTCTCACTATTGTGTCGGTAATAAATGTTTTGTCTTAATATTGTGTTGGTAATAAATGTTTTGTCTCACTATTGTGTTGGTAATAAATGTTTTGTGTCACTATTGTGTCGGTAATAAATGTTTTGTCTCACTATTGTGTCGGTAATAAATGTTTTGTCTCACTATTGTTTCGGTAATAAATGTTTTGTCTCACTATTGTGTTGGTAATAAATGTTTTGTCTCTTTATTGTGTTGGTAATAAATGTTTTGTCTCACTATTGTGTCGGTAATAAATGTTTTGTGTCACTATTGTGTTGGTAATAAATGTTTTGTGTCACTATTGTGTTGGTAATAAATGTTTTGTTCCACTATTGTGTCGGTAATAAATGTTTTGTCTCACTATTGTCTTGGTAAAAAATGTTTTGTCTCACTATTGTGTTGGTAATAAATGTTTTGTCTCACTATTGCGTTGGTAATAAATGTTTTGTTTCTCTATTGTATTGGTAATAAATGTTTGTCTCACTATTGTGTTGGTAATAAATGTTTTCTCTCACTATTGTGTCGGTAATAAATGTTGTCTCTCACTATTGTGTCGGCAATAAATGTTTTGTGTCACTATTGTGTTGGTAATAAATGTTTTGTCTCACTATTGTGTTTGCAATAAATGTTTTGTCTCACTACTGTGTTGGTAATAAATGTTTTCTCTGACTATTGTGTTGGTAATAAATGTTTTGATTTCGTGTCCACCACACTGTCTCACTTTTGTGTTGATAGCAAATGTTTTGTCTCACTATTTTGTCGGTAATAAATGTTTTGTGTCACTATTTTTTGGTAATAAATGTTTTGTGTCACTGTTGTGTTGGTAATAAATGTTTTGTCTCACTATTGTGTCGGTAATAAATGTTTTGTGTCACTATTGTGTCGGTAATAAATGTTTTGTGTCACTATTGTGTTGGTAATAAATGTTTTGTGTCACTATTGTGTTGGTAATAAATGTTTTGTGTCACTATTGTGTTGGTAATAAATGTTTTCTTTGACTATTGTGTTGGTAATAAATGTTTTGTTGTCGTGTCCACCACATTGTCTCACATTTGTGTTGATAGTAAATGTTTTGTCTCACTATTGTGTTGGTAATAAATGTTTTGTGTCACTATTGTGTTGGTAATAAATGTTTTGTGTCACTATTGTGTCGGTAATAAATGTTTTGTCTCACTATTGTGTCGGTAATAAATTGTTTTGTCTCACTATTGTGTTGGTAATAAATGTTTTGTCTCTTTATTGTGTTGGTAATAAATGTTTTGTCTCACTATTGTGTCGGTGATAAATGTTTTGTCTCTTTATTGTGTTGATAGTAAATGTTTTGTCTCACTATTGTGTCGGTAATAAATGTTTTGTCTCACTATTGTGTCAGTAATAAATGTTTTGTCTTACTATTGTGTTGGTAATAAATGTTTTGTCTCACTATTGTGTTGGTAATACATGTTTTGTCTCACTATTGTGTTGGAAATAAATGTTTTGTGTCACTATTCTGTTGGTAATAAATGTTTTGTGTCACTATTGTGTTGGTATTAAATGTGTTGTGTCACTATTGTGTCGGCAATAAATGTTTTGTCTCACTATTGTGTCGGTAATAAATGTTTTCTCTCACTATTGTGTCGGTAATAAATGTTTTGTCTCTTTATTGTGTTGGTAATAAATGTTTTGTCTCACTATTGTGTCGGTAATAAATGTTTTGTGTCACTATTGTGTCGGTAATAAATGTTTTGTCTCACTATTGTGTCGGTAATAAATGTTTTTCTCACTATTGTGTTGGTAATAAATGTTTTGTCTCACTATTGTGTTGGTAATAAATGTTTTGTCTCACTATTATGTTGGTAATAAATGTTTTGTCTCACTATTGTGTCGGTAATAAATGTTTTGTGTCACTATTGTGTTGGTAATAAATGTTTTGTGTCACTATTGTGTTGGTAATAAATGTTTTGTGTCACTATTTTGTCGGTAATAAATGTTTTGTCTCACTATTGTGTTGGTAATAAATGTTTTGTCTCACTATTGTGTTGGTAATAAATGTTTTGTGTCACTATTGTGTTGGTAATAAATGTTTTGTCTCACTATTGTGTTGGTAATAAATGTTTTGTCTCACTATTGTGTCGGTAATACATGTTTTGTGTCACTATTGTGTCGGTAATAAATGTTTTGTGTCACTATTGTGTTGGTAATAAATGTTTTGTGTCACTATTGTGTCGGTAATAAGTGTTTTGTCTCACTATTGTGTTGGTAATAAATGTTTTGTCTCACTATTGTTTCGGTAATAAATGTTTTGTCTCACTATTGTGTTGGTAATAAATGTTTTGTCTCTTTATTGTGTTGGTAATAAATGTTTTGTCTCACTTTTGTGTTGATAGTAAATGTTTTGTCTCACTATTGTTTTGGTAATAAATGTTTTGTGTCACTATTGTGTTGGCAATAAATGTTTTGTGTCACTATTGTGTCGGTAATAAATGTTTTGTCTCACTATTGTGTCGGTAATAAATGTTTTGTCTCACTATTGTTTCGGTAATAAATGTTTTGTGTCACTATTCTGTTGGTAATAAATGTTTTGTGTCACTATTGTGTTGGTATTAAATGTGTTGTGTCACTATTGTGTTGGCAATAAATGTTTTGTCTCACTATTGCGTCGGTAATAAATGTTTTGTCTCACTATTGTGTCGGTAATAAATGTTTTGTCTCACTATTGTGTCGGTAATAAATGTTTTTCTCACTATTGTGTTGGTAATAAATGTTTTGTCTCACTATTGTGTTGGTAATACATGTTTTGTCTCACTATTGTGTTGGTAATAAATGTTTTGTGTCACTATTGTGTCGGTAATAAATGTTTTGTCTTACTATTGTGTTGGTAATAAATGTTTTGTCTCACTATTGTGTCGGTAATAAATGTTTTGTCTTACTATTGTGTTGGTAATAAATGTTTTGTCTCACTATTGTGTTGGTAATAAATGTTTTGTGTCACTATTGTGTCGGTAATAAATGTTTTGTCTCACTATTGTGTCGGTAATAAATGTTTTGTCTCACTATTGTTTCGGTAATAAATGTTTTGTCTCACTATTGTGTTGGTAATAAATGTTTTGTCTCTTTATTGTGTTGGTAATAAATGTTGTCTCTCACTATTGTGTCGGTAATAAATGTTTTGTGTCACTATTGTGTTGGTAATAAATGTTTTGTGTCACTATTGTGTTGGTAATAAATGTTTTGTTCCACTATTGTGTCGGTAATAAATGTTTTGTCTCACTATTGTCTTGGTAAAAAATGTTTTGTCTCACTATTGTGTTGGTAATAAATGTTTTGTCTCACTATTGCGTTGGTAATAAATGTTTTGTTTCTCTATTGTATTGGTAATAAATGTTTGTCTCACTATTGTGTTGGTAATAAATGTTTTCTCTCACTATTGTGTCGGTAATAAATGTTGTCTCTTACTATTGTGTCGGCAATAAATGTTTTGTGTCACTATTGTGTTGGTAATAAATGTTTTGTCTCACTATTGTGTTTGCAATAAATGTTTTGTCTCACTACTGTGTTGGTAATAAATGTTTTCTCTGACTATTGTGTTGGTAATAAATGTTTTGATTTCGTGTCCACCACACTGTCTCACTTTTGTGTTGATAGCAAATGTTTTGTCTCACTATTTTGTCGGTAATAAATGTTTTGTGTCACTATTTTTTGGTAATAAATGTTTTGTGTCACTGTTGTGTTGGTAATAAATGTTTTGTCTCACTATTGTGTCGGTAATAAATGTTTTGTCTCACTATTGTGTCGGTAATAAATTGTTTTGTCTCACTATTGTGTTGGTAATAAATGTTTTGTGTCACTATTGTGTCGGTAATAAATGTTTTGTCTCACTATTGTGTCGGTAATAAATTGTTTTGTCTCACTATTGTGTTGGTAATAAATGTTTTGTCTCTTTATTGTGTTGGTAATAAATGTTTTGTCTCACTATTGTGTCGGTGATAAATGTTTTGTCTCTTTATTGTGTTGATAGTAAATGTTTTGTCTCACTATTGTGTCGGTAATAAATGTTTTGTCTCACTATTGTGTCAGTAATAAATGTTTTGTCTTACTATTGTGTTGGTAATAAATGTTTTGTCTCACTATTGTGTTGGTAATACATGTTTTGTCTCACTATTGTGTTGGTAATAAATGTTTTGTGTCACTATTCCGTTGGTAATAAATGTTTTGTGTCACTATTGTGTTGGTATTAAATGTGTTGTGTCACTATTGTGTCGGCAATAAATGTTTTGTCCCACTATTGTGTCGGTAATAAATGTTTTCTCTCACTATTGTGTCGGTAATAAATGTTTTGTCTCTTTATTGTGTTGGTAATAAATGTTTTGTCTCACTATTGTGTCGGCAATAAATGTTTTGTGTCACTATTGTGTCGGTAATAAATGTTTTGTCTCACTATTGTGTCGGTAATAAATGTTTTTCTCACTATTGTGTTGGTAATAAATGTTTTGTCTCACTATTGTGTTGGTAATAAATGTTTTGTCTCACTATTATGTTGGTAATAAATGTTTTGTCTCACTATTGTGTCGGTAATAAATGTTTTGTGTCACTATTGTGTTGGTAATAAATGTTTTGTGTCACTATTGTGTTGGTAATAAATGTTTTGTGTCACTATTTTGTCGGTAATAAATGTTTTGTCTCACTATTGTGTTGGTAATAAATGTTTTGTCTCACTATTGTGTTGGTAATAAATGTTTTGTGTCACTATTGTGTTGGTAATAAATGTTTTGTCTCACTATTGTGTTGGTAATAAATGTTTTGTCTCACTATTGTGTCGGTAATAAATGTTTTTCTCACTATTGTGTTGGTAATAAATGTTTTGTCTCACTATTGTGTTGGTAATAAATGTTTTGTCTCACTATTATGTTGGTAATAAATGTTTTGTCTCACTATTCTGTCGGTAATAAATGTTTTGTGTCACTATTGTGTTGGCAATAAATGTTTTGTGTCACTATTGTGTTGGTAATAAATGTTTTGTGTCACTATTTTGTCGGTAATAAATGTTTTGTCTCACTATTGTGTTGGTAATAAATGTTTTGTCTCACTATTGTGTTGGTAATAAATGTTTTGTGTCACTATTGTGTTGGTAATAAATGTTTTGTCTCACTATTGTGTTGGTAATAAAGGTTTTGTGTCACTATTGTGTTGGTAATAAATGTTTTGTGTCACTATTGTGTCGGCAATAAATGTTTTGTCTCCCTATTGTGTCGGTAATAAATGTTTTGTCTCTTTATTGTGTTGGTAATAAATGTTTTGTCTCACTTTTGTGTCGGTAATAAATGTTTTGTCTCTTTATTGTGTTGATAGTAAATGTTTTGTCTCACTATTGTGTCGGTAATAAATGTTTTGTCTCACTATTGTGTTGGTAATAAATGTTTTGTCTCTTTATTGTGTTGGTAATAAATGTTTTGTCTCACTATTGTGTTGGTAATAAATGTTTTGTCTCACTATTGTCTTGGTAAAAAATGTTTTGTCTCACTATTGTGTTGGTAATAAATGTTTTGTCTCACTATTGCGTTGGTAATAAATGTTTTGTTTCTCTATTGTATTGGTAATAAATGTTTGTCTCACTATTGTGTTGGTAATAAATGTTTTCTCTCACTATTGTGTCGGTAATAAATGTTGTCTCTCACTATTGTGTCGGCAATAAATGTTTTGTGTCACTATTGTGTTGGTAATAAATGTTTTGTCTCACTATTGTGTTTGCAATAAATGTTTTGTCTCACTACTGTGTTGGCAATAAATGTTTTCTCTGACTATTGTGTTGGTAATAAATGTTTTGATTTCGTGTCCACCACACTGTCTCACTTTTGTGTTGATAGCAAATGTTTTGTCTCACTATTTTGTCGGTAATAAATGTTTTGTGTCACTATTTTTTGGTAATAAATGTTTTGTGTCACTGTTGTGTTGGTAATAAATGTTTTGTCTCACTATTGTGTCGGTAATAAATGTTTTGTGTCACTATTGTGTCGGTAATAAATGTTTTGTGTCACTATTGTGTTGGTAATAAATGTTTTGTGTCACTATTGTGTTGGTAATAAATGTTTTGTGTCACTATTGTGTTGGTAATAAATGTTTTCTTTGACTATTGTGTTGGTAATAAATGTTTTGTTGTCGTGTCCACCACATTGTCTCACTTTTGTGTTGATAGTAAATGTTTTGTCTCACTATTGTGTTGGTAATAAATGTTTTGTGTCACTATTGTGTTGGTAATAAATGTTTTGTGTCACTATTGTGTCGGTAATAAATGTTTTGTCCCACTATTGTGTCGGTAATAAATGTTTTCTCTCACTATTGTGTCGGTAATAAATGTTTTGTCTCTTTATTGTGTTGGTAATAAATGTTTTGTCTCACTATTGTGTCGGCAATAAATGTTTTGTGTCACTATTGTGTCGGTAATAAATGTTTTGTCTCACTATTGTGTCGGTAATAAATGTTTTTCTCACTATTGTGTTGGTAATAAATGTTTTGTCTCACTATTGTGTTGGTAATAAATGTTTTGTCTCACTATTATGTTGGTAATAAATGTTTTGTCTCACTATTGTGTCGGTAATAAATGTTTTGTGTCACTATTGTGTTGGTAATAAATGTTTTGTGTCACTATTGTGTTGGTAATAAATGTTTTGTGTCACTATTTTGTCGGTAATAAATGTTTTGTCTCACTATTGTGTTGGTAATAAATGTTTTGTCTCACTATTGTGTTGGTAATAAATGTTTTGTGTCACTATTGTGTTGGTAATAAATGTTTTGTCTCACTATTGTGTTGGTAATAAATGTTTTGTCTCACTATTGTGTCGGTAATACATGTTTTGTGTCACTATTGTGTCGGTAATAAATGTTTTGTGTCACTATTGTGTTGGTAATAAATGTTTTGTGTCACTATTGTGTTGGTAATAAATGTTTTGTCTCACTATTGTGTCGGTAATAAATGTTTTGTGTCACTATTGTGTCGGTAATAAATGTTTTGTGTCACTATTGTGTCGGTAATAAATGTTTTGTCTCACTATTGTGTCGGTAATAAATGTTTTTCTCACTATTGTGTTGGTAATAAATGTTTTGTCTCACTATTGTGTTGGTAATAAATGTTTTGTCTCACTATTATGTTGGTAATAAATGTTTTGTCTCACTATTCTGTCGGTAATAAATGTTTTGTGTCACTATTGTGTTGGCAATAAATGTTTTGTGTCACTATTGTGTTGGTAATAAATGTTTTGTGTCACTATTTTGTCGGTAATAAATGTTTTGTCTCACTATTGTGTTGGTAATAAATGTTTTGTCTCACTATTGTGTTGGTAATAAATGTTTTGTGTCACTATTGTGTTGGTAATAAATGTTTTGTCTCACTATTGTGTTGGTAATAAAGGTTTTGTGTCACTATTGTGTTGGTAATAAATGTTTTGTGTCACTATTGTGTCGGCAATAAATGTTTTGTCTCCCTATTGTGTCGGTAATAAATGTTTTGTCTCTTTATTGTGTTGGTAATAAATGTTTTGTCTCACTTTTGTGTCGGTAATAAATGTTTTGTCTCTTTATTGTGTTGATAGTAAATGTTTTGTCTCACTATTGTGTCGGTAATAAATGTTTTGTCTCACTATTGTGTTGGTAATAAATGTTTTGTCTCTTTATTGTGTTGGTAATAAATGTTTTGTCTCACTATTGTGTTGGTAATAAATGTTTTGTCTCACTATTGTCTTGGTAAAAAATGTTTTGTCTCACTATTGTGTTGGTAATAAATGTTTTGTCTCACTATTGCGTTGGTAATAAATGTTTTGTTTCTCTATTGTATTGGTAATAAATGTTTGTCTCACTATTGTGTTGGTAATAAATGTTTTCTCTCACTATTGTGTCGGTAATAAATGTTGTCTCTCACTATTGTGTCGGCAATAAATGTTTTGTGTCACTATTGTGTTGGTAATAAATGTTTTGTCTCACTATTGTGTTTGCAATAAATGTTTTGTCTCACTACTGTGTCGGTAATAAATGTTTTCTCTGACTATTGTGTTGGTAATAAATGTTTTGATTTCGTGTCCACCACACTGTCTCACTTTTGTGTTGATAGCAAATGTTTTGTCTCACTATTTTGTCGGTAATAAATGTTTTGTGTCACTATTTTTTGGTAATAAATGTTTTGTGTCACTGTTGTGTTGGTAATAAATGTTTTGTCTCACTATTGTGTCGGTAATAAATGTTTTGTGTCACTATTGTGTCGGTAATAAATGTTTTGTGTCACTATTGTGTTGGTAATAAATGTTTTGTGTCACTATTGTGTTGGTAATAAATGTTTTGTGTCACTATTGTGTTGGTAATAAATGTTTTCTTTGACTATTGTGTTGGTAATAAATGTTTTGTTGTCGTGTCCACCACATTGTCTCACTTTTGTGTTGATAGTAAATGTTTTGTTTCACTATTGTGTTGGTAATAAATGTTTTGTGTCACTATTGTGTTGGTAATAAATGTTTTGTGTCACTATTGTGTCGGTAATAAATGTTTTGTCTCACTATTGTGTCGGTAATAAATTGTTTTGTCTCACTATTGTGTTGGTAATAAATGTTTTGTCTCTTTATTGTGTTGGTAATAAATGTTTTGTCTCACTATTGTGTCGGTGATAAATGTTTTGTCTCTTTATTGTGTTGATAGTAAATGTTTTGTCTCACTATTGTGTCGGTAATAAATGTTTTGTCTCACTATTGTGTCAGTAATAAATGTTTTGTCTTACTATTGTGTTGGTAATAAATGTTTTGTCTCACTATTGTGTTGGTAATACATGTTTTGTCTCACTATTGTGTTGGTAATAAATGTTTTGTGTCACTATTCTGTTGGTAATAAATGTTTTGTGTCACTATTGTGTTGGTATTAAATGTGTTGTGTCACTATTGTGTCGGCAATAAATGTTTTGTCCAACTATTGTGTCGGTAATAAATGTTTTCTCTCACTATTGTGTCGGTAATAAATGTTTTGTCTCTTTATTGTGTTGATAGTAAATGTTTTGTCTCACTATTGTGTCGGTAATAATTTTTTTGTGTCACTATTGTGTCGGTAATAAATGTTTTGTCTTACTATTGTGTTGGTAATAAATGTTTTGTGTCACTATTGTGTTGGTAATAAATATTTTGTCTCACTATTGTGTCGGTAAAAAAGTTTTGTCTCACTATTGTGTCGGTAATAAAGGTTTTGTCTCACTATTGTGTCGGTAATAAATGTTTTGTCTCACTATTGTGTTGGTAATAAATGTTTTGTCTCACTATTGTGTCGGTAATAAATGTTTTGTGTCACTATTGTGTTGGTAATAAATGTTTTGTGTCACTATTGTGTTGGTAATAAATGTTTTCTCTTACTATTGTGTTGGTAATAAATGTTTTGTTGTCGTGTCCACCACATTGTCTCACTTTTGTGTTGATAGTAAATGTTTTGTCTCACTATTGTGTTGGTAATAAATGTTTTGTGTCACTATTGTGTCGGTCATATATGTTTTGTCTCACTATTGTGTCGGTAATAAATGTTTTGTCTCACTATTGTTTCGGTAATAAATGTTTTGTCTCACTATTGTGTTGGTAATAAATGTTTTGTCTCTTTATTGTGTTGGTAATAAATGTTTTGTCTCACTATTGTGTCGATAATAAATCTTTTGTGTCACTATTGTGTCGGTAATAAATGTTTTGTGTCACTATTGTGTCGTTAATAAATGTTTTGTCTCACTATTGTGTCGGTAATAAATGTTTTGTCTCACTATTGTGTCGGTAATAAATGTTTTGTGTCACTATTGTGTCGGTAATAAATGTTTTGTGTCACTATTGTGTTGGTAATAAATGTTTTGTGTCACTATTGTGTTGGTAATAAATGTTTTGTGTCACTATTGTGTTGGTAATAAATGTTTTCTTTGACTATTGTGTTGGTAATAAATGTTTTGTTGTCGTGTCCACCACATTGTCTCACTTTTGTGTTGATAGTAAATGTTTTGTCTCACTATTGTGTTGGTAATATATGTTTTGTGTCACTATTGTGTTGGTAATAAATGTTTTGTGTCACTATTGTGTCGGTAATAAATGTTTTGTCTCACTATTGTGTCGGTAATAAATTGTTTTGTCTCACTATTGTGTTGGTAATAAATGTTTTGTCTCTTTATTGTGTTGGTAATAAATGTTTTTTCTCACTATTGTGTCGGTAATAAATGTTTTGTCTCTTTATTGTATTGATAGTAAATGTTTTGTTTCACTATTGTGTCGGTAATAAATGCTTTGTCTCACTATTGTGTCGGTAATAAATGTTTTGTCTTACTATTGTGTTGGTAATAAATGTTTTGTCTCACTATTGTGTTGGTAATACATGTTTTGTCTCACTATTGTGTTGGTAATAAATGTTTTGTGTCACTATTCTGTTGGTAATAAATGTTTTGTGTCACTATTGTGTTGGTATTAAATGTGTTGTGTCACTATTGTGTTGGCAATAAATGTTTTGTCTCACTATTGCGTCGGTAATAAATGTTTTGTCTCACTATTGTGTCGGTAATAAATGTTTTGTCTCTTTATTGTGTTGATAGTAAATGTTTTGTCTCACTATTGTGTCGGTAATAATTTTTTTGTGTCACTATTGTGTCGGTAATAAATGTTTTGTCTTACTATTGTGTTGGTAATAAATGTTTTGTGTCACTATTGTGTTGGTAATAAATATTTTGTCTCACTATTGTGTCGGTAAAAAAGTTTTGTCTCACTATTGTGTCGGTAATAAATGTTTTGTCTCACTATTGTGTCGGTAATAAATGTTTTGTCTCACTATTGTGTTGGTAATAAATGTTTTGTCTCACTATTGTGTCGGTAATAAATGTTTTGTGTCACTATTGTGTTGGTAATAAATGTTTTGTGTCACTATTGTGTTGGTAATAAATGTTTTCTCTGACTATTGTGTTGGTAATAAATGTTTTGTTGTCGTGTCCACCACATTGTCTCACTTTTGTGTTGATAGTAAATGTTTTGTCTCACTATTGTGTTGGTAATAAATGTTTTGTGTCACTATTGTGTTGGTAATAAATGTTTTGTGTCACTATTGTGTCGGTAATAAATGTTTTGTCTCACTATTGTGTCGGTAATAAATGTTTTGTCTCACTATTGTTTAGGTAATAAATGTTTTGTCTCACTATTGTGTTGGTAATAAATGTTTTGTCTCTTTATTGTGTTGGTAATAAATGTTTTGTCTCACTATTGTGTCGGTAATAAATGTTTTGTGTCACTATTGTGTCGGTAATAAATGTTTTGTGTCACTATTGTGTCGGTAATAAATGTTTTGTCTCACTATTGTGTTGGTAATAAATGTTTTGTCTCACTATTGTGTTTGCAATAAATGTTTTGTCTCACTACTGTGTTGGTAATAAATGTTTTCTCTGACTATTGTGTTGGTAATAAATGTTTTGTTTTCGTGTCCACCACACTGTCTCACTTTTGTGTTGATAGCAAATGTTTTGTCTCACTATTTTGTCGGTAATAAATGTTTTGTGTCACTATTTTTTGGTAATAAATGTTTTGTGTCACTATTGTGTTGGTAATAAATGTTTTGTCTCACTATTGTGTCGGTAATAAATGTTTTGTGTCACTATTGTGTCGGTAATAAATGTTTTGTGTCACTATTGTGTTGGTAATAAATGTTTTGTGTCACTATTGTGTTGGTAATAAATGTTTTGTGTCACTATTGTGTTGGTAATAAATGTTTTCTTTGACTATTGTGTTGGTAATAAATATTTTGTTGTCGTGTCCACCACATTGTCTCACTTTTGTGTTGATAGTAAATGTTTTGTCTCACTATTGTGTTGGTAATAAATGTTTTGTGTCACTATTGTGTTGGTAATAAATGTTTTGTGTCACTATTGTGTCGGTAATAAATGTTTTGTCTCACTATTGTGTTGGTAATAAATGTTTTGTGTCACTATTGTGTCGGTAATAAATGTTTTGTCTCTTTATTGTGTTGATAGTAAATGTTTTGTCTCACTATTGTGTCGGTAATAAATGTTTTGTCTCACTATTGTGTCGGTAATAAATGTTTTGCCTTACTATTGTGTTGGTAATAAATGTTTTGTCTCACTATTGTGTTGGTAATACATGTTTTGTCTCACTATTGTGTTGGTAATAAATGTTTTGTGTCACTATTTTGTCTGTAATAAATGTTTTGTGTCACCATTGTGTTGGTGTATTAAATGTGTTGTGTCACTATTGTGTCGGCAATAAATGTTTTGTCTCACTATTGTGTCGGTAATAAATGTTTTGTCTCACTATTGTGTCGGTAATAAATGTTTTGTCTCTTTATTGTGTTGATAGTAAATGTTTTGTCTCATTATTGTGTCGGTAATAATTTTTTTGTGTCACTATTGTGTCGGTAATAAATGTTTTGTCTTACTATTGTGTTGGTAATAAATGTTTTGTGTCACTATTGTGTTGGTAATAAATATTTTGTCTCACTATTGTGTCGGTAAAAAAGTTTTGTCTCACTATTGTGTCGGTAATAAATGTTTTGTCTCACTATTGTGTCGGTAATAAATGTTTTGTCTCACTATTGTGTTGGTAATAAATGTTTTGTCTCACTATTGTGTCGGTAATAAATGTTTTGTGTCACTATTGTGTTGGTAATAAATGTTTTGTGTCACTATTGTGTTGGTAATAAATGTTTTCTCTGACTATTGTGTTGGTAATAAATGTTTTGTTGTCGTGTCCACCACATTGTCTCACTTTTGTGTTGATAGTAAATGTTTTGTCTCACTATTGTTTTGGTAATAAATGTTTTGTGTCACTATTGTGTTGGCAATAAATGTTTTGTGTCACTATTGTGTCGGTAATAAATGTTTTGTCTCACTATTGTGTCGGTAATAAATGTTTTGTCTCACTATTGTTTCGGTAATAAATGTTTTGTCTCACTATTGTGTTGGTAATAAATGTTTTGTCTCTTTATTGTGTTGGTAATAAATGTTTTGTCTCACTATTGTGTCGGTAATAAATGTTTTGTGTCACTATTGTGTCGGTAATAAATGTTTTGTGTCACTATTGTGTCGGTAATAAATGTTTTGTCTCACTATTGTGTCGGTAATAAATGTTTTTCTCACTATTGTGTTGGTAATAAATGTTTTGTCTCACTATTGTGTTGGTAATACATGTTTTGTCTCACTATTGTGTTGGTAATAAATGTTTTGTGTCACTATTGTGTCGGTAATAAATGTTTTGTCTTACTATTGTGTTGGTAATAAATGTTTTGTCTCACTATTGTGTCGGTAATAAATGTTTTGTCTTACTATTGTGTTGGTAATAAATGTTTTGTCTCACTATTGTGTTGGTAATAAATGTTTTGTGTCACTATTGTGTCGGTAATAAATGTTTTGTCTCACTATTGTGTCGGTAATAAATGTTTTGTCTCACTATTGTTTCGGTAATAAATGTTTTGTCTCACTATTGTGTTGGTAATAAATGTTTTGTCTCTTTATTGTGTTGGTAATAAATGTTTTGTCTCACTATTGTGTCGGTAATAAATGTTTTGTGTCACTATTGTGTTGGTAATAAATGTTTTGTGTCACTATTGTGTTGGTAATAAATGTTTTGTTCCACTATTGTGTCGGTAATAAATGTTTTGTCTCACTATTGTCTTGGTAAAAAATGTTTTGTCTCACTATTGTGTTGGTAATAAATGTTTTGTCTCACTATTGCGTTGGTAATAAATGTTTTGTTTCTCTATTGTATTGGTAATAAATGTTTGTCTCACTATTGTGTTGGTAATAAATGTTTTCTCTCACTATTGTGTCGGTAATAAATGTTGTCTCTCACTATTGTGTCGGCAATAAATGTTTTGTGTCACTATTGTGTTGGTAATAAATGTTTTGTCTCACTATTGTGTTTGCAATAAATGTTTTGTCTCACTACTGTGTTGGTAATAAATGTTTTCTCTGACTATTGTGTTGGTAATAAATGTTTTGATTTCGTGTCCACCACACTGTCTCACTTTTGTGTTGATAGCAAATGTTTTGTCTCACTATTTTGTCGGTAATAAATGTTTTGTGTCACTATTTTTTGGTAATAAATGTTTTGTGTCACTGTTGTGTTGGTAATAAATGTTTTGTCTCACTATTGTGTCGGTAATAAATGTTTTGTGTCACTATTGTGTCGGTAATAAATGTTTTGTGTCACTATTGTGTTGGTAATAAATGTTTTGTGTCACTATTGTGTTGGTAATAAATGTTTTGTGTCACTATTGTGTTGGTAATAAATGTTTTCTTTGACTATTGTGTTGGTAATAAATGTTTTGTTGTCGTGTCCACCACATTGTCTCACTTTTGTGTTGATAGTAAATGTTTTGTCTCACTATTGTGTTGGTAATAAATGTTTTGTGTCACTATTGTGTTGGTAATAAATGTTTTGTGTCACTATTGTGCCGGTAATAAATGTTTTGTCTCACTATTGTGTCGGTAATAAATTGTTTTGTCTCACTATTGTGTTGGTAATAAATGTTTTGTCTCTTTATTGTGTTGGTAATAAATGTTTTGTCTCACTATTGTGTCGGTGATAAATGTTTTGTCTCTTTATTGTGTTGATAGTAAATGTTTTGTCTCACTATTGTGTCGGTAATAAATGTTTTGTCTCACTATTGTGTCAGTAATAAATGTTTTGTCTTACTATTGTGTTGGTAATAAATGTTTTGTCTCACTATTGTGTTGGTAATACATGTTTTGTCTCACTATTGTGTTGGTAATAAATGTTTTGTGTCACTATTCTGTTGGTAATAAATGTTTTGTGTCACTATTGTGTTGGTATTAAATGTGTTGTGTCACTATTGTGTCGGCAATAAATGTTTTGTCTCACTATTGTGTCGGTAATAAATGTTTTCTCTCACTATTGTGTCGGTAATAAATGTTTTGTCTCTTTATTGTGTTGGTAATAAATGTTTTGTCTCACTATTGTGTCGGTAATAAATGTTTTGTGTCACTATTGTGTCGGTAATAAATGTTTTGTGTCACTATTGTGTTGGTAATAAATGTTTTGTCTCACTATTGTGTTGGTAATAAATGTTTTGTCTCACTATTGTGTCGGTAATACATGTTTTGTGTCACTATTGTGTCGGTAATAAATGTTTTGTGTCACTATTGTGTTGGTAATAAATGTTTTGTGTCACTATTGTGTCGGTAATAAATGTTTTGTCTCACTATTGTGTTGGTAATAAATGTTTTGTCTCACTATTGTTTCGGTAATAAATGTTTTGTCTCACTATTGTGTTGGTAATAAATGTTTTGTCTCTTTATTGTGTTGGTAATAAATGTTTTGTCTCACTATTGTGTCGGTAATAAATGTTTTGTGTCACTATTGTGTCGGTAATAAATGTTTTGTGTCACTATTGTGTCGGTAATAAATGTTTTGTCTCACTATTGTGTCGGTAATAAATGTTTTTCTCACTATTGTGTTGGTAATAAATGTTTTGTCTCACTATTGTGTTGGTAATAAATGTTTTGTCTCACTATTATGTTGGTAATAAATGTTTTGTCTCACTATTCTGTCGGTAATAAATGTTTTGTGTCACTATTGTGTTGGCAATAAATGTTTTGTGTCACTATTGTGTTGGTAATAAATGTTTTGTGTCACTATTTTGTCGGTAATAAATGTTTTGTCTCACTATTGTGTCGGTAATAAATGTTTTGTCTCACTATTGTGTTGGTAATAAATGTTTTGTGTCACTATTGTGTTGGTAATAAATGTTTTGTCTCACTATTGTGTTGGTAATAAAGGTTTTGTGTCACTATTGTGTTGGTAATAAATGTTTTGTGTCACTATTGTGTCGGCAATAAATGTTTTGTCTCCCTATTGTGTCGGTAATAAATGTTTTGTCTCTTTATTGTGTTGGTAATAAATGTTTTGTCTCACTTTTGTGTCGGTAATAAATGTTTTGTCTCTTTATTGTGTTGATAGTAAATGTTTTGTCTCACTATTGTGTCGGTAATAAATGTTTTGTCTCACTATTGTGTTGGTAATAAATGTTTTGTCTCTTTATTGTGTTGGTAATAAATGTTTTGTCTCACTATTGTGTTGGTAATAAATGTTTTGTCTCACTATTGTCTTGGTAAAAAATGTTTTGTCTCACTATTGTGTTGGTAATAAATGTTTTGTCTCACTATTGCGTTGGTAATAAATGTTTTGTTTCTCTATTGTATTGGTAATAAATGTTTGTCTCACTATTGTGTTGGTAATAAATGTTTTCTCTCACTATTGTGTCGGTAATAAATGTTGTCTCTCACTATTGTGTCGGCAATAAATGTTTTGTGTCACTATTGTGTTGGTAATAAATGTTTTGTCTCACTATTGTGTTTGCAATAAATGTTTTGTCTCACTACTGTGTTGGTAATAAATGTTTTCTCTGACTATTGTGTTGGTAATAAATGTTTTGATTTCGTGTCCACCACACTGTCTCACTTTTGTGTTGATAGCAAATGTTTTGTCTCACTATTTTGTCGGTAATAAATGTTTTGTGTCACTATTTTTTGGTAATAAATGTTTTGTGTCACTGTTGTGTTGGTAATAAATGTTTTGTCTCACTATTGTGTCGGTAATAAATGTTTTGTGTCACTATTGTGTCGGTAATAAATGTTTTGTGTCACTATTGTGTTGGTAATAAATGTTTTGTGTCACTATTGTGTTGGTAATAAATGTTTTGTGTCACTATTGTGTTGGTAATAAATGTTTTCTTTGACTATTGTGTTGGTAATAAATGTTTTGTTGTCGTGTCCACCACATTGTCTCACTTTTGTGTTGATAGTAAATGTTTTGTCTCACTATTGTGTTGGCAATAAATGTTTTGTGTCACTATTGTGTCGGTAATAAATGTTTTGTCTCACTATTGTGTCGGTAATAAATGTTTTTCTCACTATTGTGTTGGTAATAAATGTTTTGTCTCACTATTGTGTTGGTAATAAATGTTTTGTCTCACTATTATGTTGGTAATAAATGTTTTGTCTCACTATTCTGTCGGTAATAAATGTTTTGTGTCACTATTGTGTTGGCAATAAATGTTTTGTGTCACTATTGTGTTGGTAATAAATGTTTTGTGTCACTATTTTGTCGGTAATAAATGTTTTGTCTCACTATTGTGTCGGTAATAAATGTTTTGTCTCACTATTGTGTTGGTAATAAATGTTTTGTGTCACTATTGTGTTGGTAATAAATGTTTTGTCTCACTATTGTGTTGGTAATAAAGGTTTTGTGTCACTATTGTGTTGGTAATAAATGTTTTGTGTCACTATTGTGTCGGCAATAAATGTTTTGTCTCCCTATTGTGTCGGTAATAAATGTTTTGTCTCTTTATTGTGTTGGTAATAAATGTTTTGTCTCACTTTTGTGTCGGTAATAAATGTTTTGTCTCTTTATTGTGTTGATAGTAAATGTTTTGTCTCACTATTGTGTCGGTAATAAATGTTTTGTCTCACTATTGTGTTGGTAATAAATGTTTTGTCTCTTTATTGTGTTGGTAATAAATGTTTTGTCTCACTATTGTGTTGGTAATAAATGTTTTGTCTCACTATTGTCTTGGTAAAAAATGTTTTGTCTCACTATTGTGTTGGTAATAAATGTTTTGTCTCACTATTGCGTTGGTAATAAATGTTTTGTTTCTCTATTGTATTGGTAATAAATGTTTGTCTCACTATTGTGTTGGTAATAAATGTTTTCTCTCACTATTGTGTCGGTAATAAATGTTGTCTCTCACTATTGTGTCGGCAATAAATGTTTTGTGTCACTATTGTGTTGGTAATAAATGTTTTGTCTCACTATTGTGTTTGCAATAAATGTTTTGTCTCACTACTGTGTTGGTAATAAATGTTTTCTCTGACTATTGTGTTGGTAATAAATGTTTTGATTTCGTGTCCACCACACTGTCTCACTTTTGTGTTGATAGCAAATGTTTTGTCTCACTATTTTGTCGGTAATAAATGTTTTGTGTCACTATTTTTTGGTAATAAATGTTTTGTGTCACTGTTGTGTTGGTAATAAATGTTTTGTCTCACTATTGTGTCGGTAATAAATGTTTTGTGTCACTATTGTGTCGGTAATAAATGTTTTGTGTCACTATTGTGTTGGTAATAAATGTTTTGTGTCACTATTGTGTTGGTAATAAATGTTTTGTGTCACTATTGTGTTGGTAATAAATGTTTTCTTTGACTATTGTGTTGGTAATAAATGTTTTGTTGTCGTGTCCACCACATTGTCTCACTTTTGTGTTGATAGTAAATGTTTTGTCTCACTATTGTGTTGGTAATAAATGTTTTGTGTCACTATTGTGTCGGTAATAAATGTTTTGTCTCACTATTGTGTCGGTAATAAATTGTTTTGTCTCACTATTGTGTTGGTAATAAATGTTTTGTCTCTTTATTGTGTTGGTAATAAATGTTTTGTCTCACTATTGTGTCGGTGATAAATGTTTTGTCTCTTTATTGTGTTGATAGTAAATGTTTTGTCTCACTATTGTGTCGGTAATAAATGTTTTGTCTCACTATTGTGTCAGTAATAAATGTTTTGTCTTACTATTGTGTTGGTAATAAATGTTTTGTCTCACTATTGTCTTGGTAAAAAATGTTTTGTCTCACTATTGTGTTGGTAATAAATGTTTTGTCTCACTATTGCGTTGGTAATAAATGTTTTGTTTCTCTATTGTATTGGTAATAAATGTTTGTCTCACTATTGTGTTGGTAATAAATGTTTTCTCTCACTATTGTGTCGGTAATAAATGTTTTGTCTCACTATTGTCTTGGTAAAAAATGTTTTGTCTCACTATTGTGTTGGTAATAAATGTTTTGTCTCACTATTGCGTTGGTAATAAATGTTTTGTTTCTCTATTGTATTGGTAATAAATGTTTGTCTCACTATTGTGTTGGTAATAAATGTTTTCTCTCACTATTGTGTCGGTAATAAATGTTGTCTCTCACTATTGTGTCGGCAATAAATGTTTTGTGTCACTATTGTGTTGGTAATAAATGTTTTGTCTCACTATTGTGTTTGCAATAAATGTTTTGTCTCACTACTGTGTTGGTAATAAATGTTTTCTCTGACTATTGTGTTGGTAATAAATGTTTTGATTTCGTGTCCACCACACTGTCTCACTTTTGTGTTGATAGCAAATGTTTTGTCTCACTATTTTGTCGGTAATAAATGTTTTGTGTCACTATTTTTTGGTAATAAATGTTTTGTGTCACTGTTGTGTTGGTAATAAATGTTTTGTCTCACTATTGTGTCGGTAATAAATGTTTTGTGTCACTATTGTGTCGGTAATAAATGTTTTGTGTCACTATTGTGTTGGTAATAAATGTTTTGTGTCACTATTGTGTTGGTAATAAATGTTTTGTGTCACTATTGTGTTGGTAATAAATGTTTTCTTTGACTATTGTGTTGGTAATAAATGTTTTGTTGTCGTGTCCACCACATTGTCTCACTTTTGTGTTGATAGTAAATGTTTTGTCTCACTATTGTGTTGGTAATAAATGTTTTGTGTCACTATTGTGTCGGTAATAAATGTTTTGTCTCACTATTGTGTCGGTAATAAATTGTTTTGTCTCACTATTGTGTTGGTAATAAATGTTTTGTCTCTTTATTGTGTTGGTAATAAATGTTTTGTCTCACTATTGTGTCGGTGATAAATGTTTTGTCTCTTTATTGTGTTGATAGTAAATGTTTTGTCTCACTATTGTGTCGGTAATAAATGTTTTGTCTCACTATTGTGTCAGTAATAAATGTTTTGTCTTACTATTGTGTTGGTAATAAATGTTTTGTCTCACTATTGTGTTGGTAATACATGTTTTGTCTCACTATTGTGTTGGTAATAAATGTTTTGTGTCACTATTCTGTTGGTAATAAATGTTTTGTGTCACTATTGTGTTGGTATTAAATGTGTTGTGTCACTATTGTGTCGGCAATAAATGTTTTGTCCAACTATTGTGTCGGTAATAAATGTTTTCTCTCACTATTGTGTCGGTAATAAATGTTTTGTCTCTTTATTGTGTTGATAGTAAATGTTTTGTCTCACTATTGTGTCGGTAATAATTTTTTTGTGTCACTATTGTGTCGGTAATAAATGTTTTGTCTTACTATTGTGTTGGTAATAAATGTTTTGTGTCACTATTGTGTTGGTAATAAATATTTTGTCTCACTATTGTGTCGGTAAAAAAGTTTTGTCTCACTATTGTGTCGGTAATAAATGTTTTGTCTCACTATTGTGTCGGTAATAAATGTTTTGTCTCACTATTGTGTTGGTAATAAATGTTTTGTCTCACTATTGTGTCGGTAATAAATGTTTTGTGTCACTATTGTGTTGGTAATAAATGTTTTGTGTCACTATTGTGTTGGTAATAAATGTTTTCTCTTACTATTGTGTTGGTAATAAATGTTTTGTTGTCGTGTCCACCACATTGTCTCACTTTTGTGTTGATAGTAAATGTTTTGTCTCACTATTGTGTTGGTAATAAATGTTTTGTGTCACTATTGTGTCGGTCATATATGTTTTGTCTCACTATTGTGTCGGTAATAAATGTTTTGTCTCACTATTGTTTCGGTAATAAATGTTTTGTCTCACTATTGTGTCGGTAATAAATGTTTTGTCTCTTTATTGTGTTGGTAATAAATGTTTTGTCTCACTATTGTGTCGATAATAAATCTTTTGTGTCACTATTGTGTCGGTAATAAATGTTTTGTGTCACTATTGTGTCGTTAATAAATGTTTTGTCTCACTATTGTGTCGGTAATAAATGTTTTGTCTCACTATTGTGTCGGTAATAAATGTTTTGTGTCACTATTGTGTCGGTAATAAATGTTTTGTGTCACTATTGTGTTGGTAATAAATGTTTTGTGTCACTATTGTGTTGGTAATAAATGTTTTGTGTCACTATTGTGTTGGTAATAAATGTTTTCTTTGACTATTGTGTTGGTAATAAATGTTTTGTTGTCGTGTCCACCACATTGTCTCACTTTTGTGTTGATAGTAAATGTTTTGTCTCACTATTGTGTTGGTAATATATGTTTTGTGTCACTATTGTGTTGGTAATAAATGTTTTGTGTCACTATTGTGTCGGTAATAAATGTTTTGTCTCACTATTGTGTCGGTAATACATTGTTTTGTCTCACTATTGTGTTGGTAATAAATGTTTTGTCTCTTTATTGTGTTGGTAATAAATGTTTTTTCTCACTATTGTGTCGGTAATAAATGTTTTGTCTCTTTATTGTATTGATAGTAAATGTTTTGTTTCACTATTGTGTCGGTAATAAATGCTTTGTCTCACTATTGTGTCGGTAATAAATGTTTTGTCTTACTATTGTGTTGGTAATAAATGTTTTGTCTCACTATTGTGTTGGTAATACATGTTTTGTCTCACTATTGTGTTGGTAATAAATGTTTTGTGTCACTATTCTGTTGGTAATAAATGTTTTGTGTCACTATTGTGTTGGTATTAAATGTGTTGTGTCACTATTGTGTTGGCAATAAATGTTTTGTCTCACTATTGCGTCGGTAATAAATGTTTTGTCTCACTATTGTGTCGGTAATAAATGTTTTGTCTCTTTATTGTGTTGATAGTAAATGTTTTGTCTCACTATTGTGTTGGTAATAATTTTTTTGTGTCACTATTGTGTCGGTAATAAATGTTTTGTCTTACTATTGTGTTGGTAATAAATGTTTTGTGTCACTATTGTGTTGGTAATAAATATTTTGTCTCACTATTGTGTCGGTAAAAAAGTTTTGTCTCACTATTGTGTCGGTAATAAATGTTTTGTCTCACTATTGTGTCGGTAATAAATGTTTTGTCTCACTATTGTGTTGGTAATAAATGTTTTGTCTCACTATTGTGTCGGTAATAAATGTTTTGTGTCACTATTGTGTTGGTAATAAATGTTTTGTGTCACTATTGTGTTGGTAATAAATGTTTTCTCTGACTATTGTGTTGGTAATAAATGTTTTGTTGTCGTGTCCACCACATTGTCTCACTTTTGTGTTGATAGTAAATGTTTTGTCTCACTATTGTGTTGGTAATAAATGTTTTGTGTCACTATTGTGTTGGTAATAAATGTTTTGTGTCACTATTGTGTCGGTAATAAATGTTTTGTCTCACTATTGTGTCGGTAATAAATGTTTTGTCTCACTATTGTTTAGGTAATAAATGTTTTGTCTCACTATTGTGTTGGTAATAAATGTTTTGTCTCTTTATTGTGTTGGTAATAAATGTTTTGTCTCACTATTGTGTCGGTAATAAATGTTTTGTGTCACTATTGTGTCGGTAATAAATGTTTTGTGTCACTATTGTGTCGGTAATAAATGTTTTGTCTCACTATTGTGTCGGTAATAAATGTTTTGTCTCACTATTGTGTTTGCAATAAATGTTTTGTCTCACTACTGTGTTGGTAATAAATGTTTTCTCTGACTATTGTGTTGGTAATAAATGTTTTGTTTTCGTGTCCACCACACTGTCTCACTTTTGTGTTGATAGCAAATGTTTTGTCTCACTATTTTGTCGGTAATAAATGTTTTGTGTCACTATTTTTTGGTAATAAATGTTTTGTGTCACTATTGTGTTGGTAATAAATGTTTTGTGTCACTATTGTGTTGGTAATAAATGTTTTGTGTCACTATTGTGTCGGTAATAAATGTTTTGTCTCACTATTGTGTCGGTAATAAATTGTTTTGTCTCACTATTGTGTTGGTAATAAATGTTTTGCCTCTTTATTGTGTTGGTAATAAATGTTTTGTCTCACTATTGTGTCGGTAATAAATGTTTTGTCTCTTTATTGTGTTGATAGTAAATGTTTTGTCTCACTATTGTGTCGGTAATAAATGTTTTGTCTCACTATTGTGTCGGTAATAAATGTTTTGCCTTACTATTGTGTTGGTAATAAATGTTTTGTCTCACTATTGTGTTGGTAATACATGTTTTGTCTCACTATTGTGTTGGTAATAAATGTTTTGTTCCACTATTTTGTCTGTAATAAATGTTTTGTGTCACCATTGTGTTGGTGTATTAAATGTGTTGTGTCACTATTGTGTCGGCAATAAATGTTTTGTCTCACTATTGTGTCGGTAATAAATGTTTTGTCTCACTATTGTGTCGGTAATAAATGTTTTGTCTCTTTATTGTGTTGATAGTAAATGTTTTGTCTCATTATTGTGTCGGTAATAATTTTTTTGTGTCACTATTGTGTCGGAAATAAATGTTTTGTCTTACTATTGTGTTGGTAATAAATGTTTTGTGTCACTATTGTGTTGGTAATAAATATTTTGTCTCACTATTGTGTCGGTAAAAAAGTGTTGTCTCACTATTGTGTCGGTAATAAATGTTTTGTCTCACTATTGTGTCGGTAATAAATGTTTTGTCTCACTATTGTGTTGGTAATAAATGTTTTGTCTCACTATTGTGTCGGTAATAAATGTTTTGTGTCACTATTGTGTTGGTAATAAATGTTTTGTGTCACTATTGTGTTGGTAATAAATGTTTTCTCTGACTATTGTGTTGGTAATAAATGTTTTGTTGTCGTGTCCACCACATTGTCTCACTTTTGTGTTGATAGTAAATGTTTTGTCTCACTATTGTTTTGGTAATAAATGTTTTGTGTCACTATTGTGTCGGTAATAAATGTTTTGTCTCACTATTGTGTCGGTAATAAATGTTTTTCTCACTATTGTGTTGGTAATAAATGTTTTGTCTCACTATTGTGTTGGTAATAAATGTTTTGTCTCACTATTGTGTTGGTAATAAATGTTTTGTCTCACTATTGTGTCGGTAATAAATGTTTTGTCTTACTATTGTGTTGGTAATAAATGTTTTGTCTCACTATTGTGTTGGTAATAAATGTTTTGTGTCACTATTGTGTCGGTAATAAATGTTTTGTCTCACTATTGTGTCGGTAATAAATGTTTTGTCTCACTATTGTTTCGGTAATAAATGTTTTGTCTCACTATTGTGTTGGTAATAAATGTTTTGTCTCTTTATTGTGTTGGTAATAAATGTTTTGTCTCACTATTGTGTCGGTAATAAATGTTTTGTGTCACTATTGTGTTGGTAATAAATGTTTTGTGTCACTATTGTGTTGGTAATAAATGTTTTGTTCCACTATTGTGTCGGTAATAAATGTTTTGTCTCACTATTGTCTTGGTAAAAAATGTTTTGTCTCACTATTGTGTTGGTAATAAATGTTTTGTCTCACTATTGCGTTGGTAATAAATGTTTTGTTTCTCTATTGTATTGGTAATAAATGTTTGTCTCACTATTGTGTTGGTAATAAATGTTTTCTCTCACTATTGTGTCGGTAATAAATGTTGTCTCTCACTATTGTGTCGGCAATAAATGTTTTGTGTCACTATTGTGTTGGTAATAAATGTTTTGTCTCACTATTGTGTTTGCAATAAATAATTTGTCTCACTACTGTGTTGGTAATAAATGTTTTCTCTGACTATTGTGTTGGTAATAAATGTTTTGATTTCGTGTCCACCACACTGTCTCACTTTTGTGTTGATAGCAAATGTTTTGTCTCACTATTTTGTCGGTAATAAATGTTTTGTGTCACTATTTTTTGGTAATAAATGTTTTGTGTCACTGTTGTGTTGGTAATAAATGTTTTGTCTCACTATTGTGTCGGTAATAAATGTTTTGTGTCACTATTGTGTCGGTAATAAATGTTTTGTGTCACTATTGTGTTGGTAATAAATGTTTTGTGTCACTATTGTGTTGGTAATAAATGTTTTGTGTCACTATTGTGTTGGTAATAAATGTTTTCTTTGACTATTGTGTTGGTAATAAATGTTTTGTTGTCGTGTCCACCACATTGTCTCACTTTTGTGTTGATAGTAAATGTTTTGTCTCACTATTGTGTTGGTAATAAATGTTTTGTGTCACTATTGTGTTGGTAATAAATGTTTTGTGTCACTATTGTGTCGGTAATAAATGTTTTGTCTCACTATTGTGTCGGTAATAAATTGTTTTGTCTCACTATTGTGTTGGTAATAAATGTTTTGTCTCTTTATTGTGTTGGTAATAAATGTTTTGTCTCACTATTGTGTCGGTGATAAATGTTTTGTCTCTTTATTGTGTTGATAGTAAATGTTTTGTCTCACTATTGTGTCGGTAATAAATGTTTTGTCTCACTATTGTGTCAGTAATAAATGTTTTGTCTTACTATTGTGTTGGTAATAAATGTTTTGTCTCACTATTGTGTTGGTAATACATGTTTTGTCTCACTATTGTGTTGGTAATAAATGTTTTGTGTCACTATTCTGTCGGTAATAAATGTTTTGTGTCACTATTGTGTTGGTATTAAATGTGTTGTGTCACTATTGTGTCGGCAATAAATGTTTTGTCCAACTATTGTGTCGGTAATAAATGTTTTCTCTCACTATTGTGTCGGTAATAAATGTTTTGTCTCTTTATTGTGTTGATAGTAAATGTTTTGTCTCACTATTGTGTCGGCAATAATTTTTTTGTGTCACTATTGTGTCGGTAATAAATGTTTTGTCTTACTATTGTGTTGGTAATAAATGTTTTGTGTCACTATTGTGTTGGTAATAAATATTTTGTCTCACTATTGTGTCGGTAAAAAAGTTTTGTCTCACTATTGTGTCGGTAATAAATGTTTTGTCTCACTATTGTGTCGGTAATAAATGTTTTGTCTCACTATTGTGTTGGTAATAAATGTTTTGTCTCACTATTGTGTCGGTAATAAATGTTTTGTGTCACTATTGTGTTGGTAATAAATGTTTTGTGTCACTATTGTGTTGGTAATAAATGTTTTCTCTTACTATTGTGTTGGTAATAAATGTTTTGTTGTCGTGTCCACCACATTGTCTCACTTTTGTGTTGATAGTAAATGTTTTGTCTCACTATTGTGTTGGTAATAAATGTTTTGTGTCACTATTGTGTCGGTCATATATGTTTTGTCTCACTATTGTGTCGGCAATAAATGTTTTGTCTCACTATTGTTTCGGTAATAAATGTTTTGTCTCACTATTGTGTTGGTAATAAATGTTTTGTCTCTTTATTGTGTTGGTAATAAATGTTTTGTCTCACTATTGTGTCGATAATAAATCTTTTGTGTCACTATTGTGTCGGTAATAAATGTTTTGTGTCACTATTGTGTCGTTAATAAATGTTTTGTCTCACTATTGTGTCGGTAATAAATGTTTTGTCTCACTATTGTGTTTGCAATAAATGTTTTGTCTCACTACTGTGTTGGTAATAAATGTTTTCTCTGACTATTGTGTTGGTAATAAATGTTTTGTTTTCGTGTCCACCACACTGTCTCACTTTTGTGTTGATAGCAAATGTTTTGTCTCACTATTTTGTCGGTAATAAATGTTTTGTGTCACTATTTTTTGGTAATAAATGTTTTGTGTCACTATTGTGTTGGTAATAAATTTTTTGTCTCACTATTGTGTTTGCAATAAATGTTTTGTCTCACTACTGTGTTGGTAATAAATGTTTTGTGTCACTATTGTGTCGGTAATAAATGTTTTGTCTCACTATTGTGTCGGTAATAAATGTTTTGTGTCACTATTGTGTTGGTAATAAATGTTTTGTGTCACTGTTGTGTTGGTAATACATGCTTTGTCTCACTATTGTGTCGGTAATAAATGTTTTGTGTCACAATTTGTCGGTAATAAATGTTTTGTGTCACTATTGTGTTGGTAATAAATGTTTTGTGTCACTATTGTGTTGGTAATAAATGTTTTGTGTCACTATTGTGTTGGTAATAAATGTTTTCTTTGACTATTGTGTTGGTAATAAATGTTTTGTTGTCGTGTCCACCACATTGTCTCACTTTTGTGTTGATAGTAAATGTTTTGTCTCACTATTGTGTTGGTAATATATGTTTTGTGTCACTATTGTGTTGGTAATAAATGTTTTGTGTCACTATTGTGTCGGTAATAAATGTTTTGTCTCACTATTGTGTCGGTAATAAATGTTTTGTGTCACTATTGTGTTGGTAATAAATGTTTTGTGTCACTGTTGTGTTGGTAATACATGTTTTGTCTCACTATTGTGTCGGTAATAAATGTTTTGTGTCACAATTTGTCGGTAATAAATGTTTTGTGTCACTATTGTGTTGGTAATAAATGTTTTGTGTCACTATTGTGTTGGTAATAAATGTTTTGTGTCACTATTGTGTTGGTAATAAATGTTTTCTTTGACTATTGTGTTGGTAATAAATGTTTTGTTGTCGTGTCCACCACATTGTCTCACTTTTGTGTTGATAGTAAATGTTTTGTCTCACTATTGTGTTGGTAATATATGTTTTGTGTCACTATTGTGTCGGTAATAAATGTTTTGTCTCACTATTGTGTCGGTAATAAATTGTTTTGTCTCACTATTGTGTTGGTAATAAATGTTTTGTCTCTTTATTGTGTTGGTAATAAATGTTTTTTCTCACTATTGTGTCGGTAATAAATGTTTTGTCTCTTTATTGTATTGATAGTAAATGTTTTGTTTCACTATTGTGTCGGTAATAAATGTTTTGTCTCACTATTGTGTCGGTAAAAAAGTTTTGTCTCACTATTGTGTCGGTAATAAATGTTTTGTCTCACTATTGTGTCGGTAATAAATGTTTTGTCTCACTATTGTGTTGGTAATAAATGTTTTGTCTCACTATTGTGTCGGTAATAAATGTTTTGTGTCACTATTGTGTTGGTAATAAATGTTTTGTGTCACTATTGTGTTGGTAATAAATGTTTTCTCTTACTATTGTGTTGGTAATAAATGTTTTGTTGTCGTGTCCACCACATTGTCTCACTTTTGTGTTGATAGTAAATGTTTTGTCTCACTATTGTGTTGGTAATAAATGTTTTGTGTCACTATTGTGTCGGTCATATATGTTTTGTCTCACTATTGTGTCGGTAATAAATGTTTTGTCTCACTATTGTTTCGGTAATAAATGTTTTGTCTCACTATTGTGTCGGTAATAAATGTTTTGTCTCACTATTGTGTCGGTAATAAATGTTTTGTGTCACTATTGTGTTGGTAATAAATGTTTTGTGTCACTGTTGTGTTGGTAATACATGTTTTGTCTCACTATTGTGTCGGTAATAAATGTTTTGTGTCACAATTTGTCGGTAATAAATGTTTTGTGTCACTATTGTGTTGGTAATAAATGTTTTGTGTCACTATTGTGTTGGTAATAAATGTTTTGTGTCACTATTGTGTTGGTAATAAATGTTTTCTTTGACTATTGTGTTGGTAATAAATGTTTTGTTGTCGTGTCCACCACATTGTCTCACTTTTGTGTTGATAGTAAATGTTTTGTCTCACTATTGTGTTGGTAATATATGTTTTGTGTCACTATTGTGTTGGTAATAAATGTTTTGTGTCACTATTGTGTCGGTAATAAATGTTTTGTCTCACTATTGTGTCGGTAATAAATGTTTTGTGTCACTATTGTGTTGGTAATAAATGTTTTGTGTCACTGTTGTGTTGGTAATACATGTTTTGTCTCACTATTGTGTCGGTAATAAATGTTTTGTGTCACAATTTGTCGGTAATAAATGTTTTGTGTCACTATTGTGTTGGTAATAAATGTTTTGTGTCACTATTGTGTTGGTAATAAATGTTTTGTGTCACTATTGTGTTGGTAATAAATGTTTTCTTTGACTATTGTGTTGGTAATAAATGTTTTGTTGTCGTGTCCACCACATTGTCTCACTTTTGTGTTGATAGTAAATGTTTTGTCTCACTATTGTGTTGGTAATATATGTTTTGTGTCACTATTGTGTCGGTAATAAATGTTTTGTCTCACTATTGTGTCGGTAATAAATTGTTTTGTCTCACTATTGTGTTGGTAATAAATGTTTTGTCTCTTTATTGTGTTGGTAATAAATGTTTTTTCTCACTATTGTGTCGGTAATAAATGTTTTGTCTCTTTATTGTATTGATAGTAAATGTTTTGTTTCACTATTGTGTCGGTAATAAATGTTTTGTCTCACTATTGTGTCGGCAAAAAAGTTTTGTCTCACTATTGTGTCGGTAATAAATGTTTTGTCTCACTATTGTGTCGGTAATAAATGTTTTGTCTCACTATTGTGTTGGTAATAAATGTTTTGTCTCACTATTGTGTCGGTAATAAATGTTTTGTGTCACTATTGTGTTGGTAATAAATGTTTTGTGTCACTATTGTGTTGGTAATAAATGTTTTCTCTTACTATTGTGTTGGTAATAAATGTTTTGTTGTCGTGTCCACCACATTGTCTCACTTTTGTGTTGATAGTAAATGTTTTGTCTCACTATTGTGTTGGTAATAAATGTTTTGTGTCACTATTGTGTCGGTCATATATGTTTTGTCTCACTATTGTGTCGGTAATAAATGTTTTGTCTCACTATTGTGTCGGTAATAAATGTTTTGTGTCACTATTGTGTTGGTAATAAATGTTTTGAGTCACTGTTGTGTTGGTAATACATGTTTTGTCTCACTATTGTGTCGGTAATAAATGTTTTGTGTCACAATTTGTCGGTAATAAATGTTTTGTGTCACTATTGTGTTGGTAATAAATGTTTTGTGTCACTATTGTGTTGGTAATAAATGTTTTGTGTCACTATTGTGTTGGTAATAAATGTTTTCTTTGACTATTGTGTTGGTAATAAATGTTTTGTTGTCGTGTCCACCACATTGTCTCACTTTTGTGTTGATAGTAAATGTTTTGTCTCACTATCGTGTTGGTAATATATGTTTTGTGTCACTATTGTGTCGGTAATAAATGTTTTGTCTCACTATTGTGTCGGTAATAAATTGTTTTGTCTCACTATTGTGTTGGTAATAAATGTTTTGTCTCTTTATTGTGTTGGTAATAAATGTTTTTTCTCACTATTGTGTCGGTAATAAATGTTTTGTCTCTTTATTGTATTGATAGTAAATGTTTTGTTTCACTATTGTGTCGGTAATAAATGTTTTGTCTCACTATTGTGTCGGTAAAAAAGTTTTGTGTCACTATTGTGTCGTTAATAAATGTTTTGTCTCACTATTGTGTCGGTAATAAATGTTTTGTCTCACTATTGTGTTTGCAATAAATGTTTTGTCTCACTACTGTGTTGGTAATAAATGTTTTCTCTGACTATTGTGTTGGTAATAAATGTTTTGTTTTCGTGTCCACCACACTGTCTCACTTTTGTGTTGATAGCAAATGTTTTGTCTCACTATTTTGTCGGTAATAAATGTTTTGTGTCACTATTTTTTGGTAATAAATGTTTTGTGTCACTATTGTGTTGGTAATAAATTTTTTGTCTCACTATTGTGTTTGCAATAAATGTTTTGTCTCACTACTGTGTTGGTAATAAATGTTTTGTGTCACTATTGTGTCGGTAATAAATGTTTTGTCTCACTATTGTGTCGGTAATAAATGTTTTGTGTCACTATTGTGTTGGTAATAAATGTTTTGTGTCACTGTTGTGTTGGTAATACATGTTTTGTCTCACTATTGTGTCGGTAATAAATGTTTTGTGTCACTATTGTGTCGGTAATAAATGTTTTGTGTCACTATTGTGTTGGTAATAAATGTTTTGTGTCACTATTGTGTTGGTAATAAATGTTTTGTGTCACTATTGTGTTGGTAATAAATGTTTTCTTTGACTATTGTGTTGGTAATAAATGTTTTGTTGTCGTGTCCACCACATTGTCTCACTTTTGTGTTGATAGTAAATGTTTTGTCTCACTATTGTGTTGGTAATATATGTTTTGTGTCACTATTGTGTTGGTAATAAATGTTTTGTGTCACTATTGTGTCGGTAATAAATGTTTTGTCTCACTATTGTGTCGGTAATAAATTGTTTTGTCTCACTATTGTGTCGGTAATAAATGTTTTGTCTCACTATTGTGTCGGTAATAAATGTTTTGTGTCACTATTGTGTCGGTAATAAATGTTTTGTGTCACTATTGTGTCGGTAATAAATGTTTTGTCTCACTATTGTGTCGGTAATAAATGTTTTGTCTCACTATTGTGTTTGCAATAAATGTTTTGTCTCACTACTGTGTTGGTAATAAATGTTTTCTCTGACTATTGTGTTGGTAATAAATGTTTTGTTTTCGTGTCCACCACACTGTCTAACTTTTGTGTTGATAGCAAATGTTTTGTCTCACTATTTTGTCGGTAATAAATGTTTTGTGTCACTATTTTTTGGTAATAAATGTTTTGTGTCACTATTGTGTTGGTAATAAATGTTTTGTCTCACTATTGTGTCGGTAATAAATGTTTTGTGTCACTATTGTGTCGGTAATAAATGTTTTGTGTCACTATTGTGTTGGTAATAAATGTTTTGTGTCACTATTGTGTTGGTAATAAATGTTTTGTGTCACTATTGTGTTGGTAATAAATGTTTTCTTTGACTATTGTGTTGGTAATAAATATTTTGTTGTCGTGTCCACCACATTGTCTCACTTTTGTGTTGATAGTAAATGTTTTGTCTCACTATTGTGTTGGTAATAAATGTTTTGTGTCACTATTGTGTTGGTAATAAATGTTTTGTGTCACTATTGTGTCGGTAATAAATGTTTTGTCTCACTATTGTGTCGGTAATAAATTGTTTTGTCTCACTATTGTGTTGGTAATAAATGTTTTGCCTCTTTATTGTGTTGGTAATAAATGTTTTGTCTCACTATTGTGTCGGTAATAAATGTTTTGTCTCTTTATTGTGTTGATAGTAAATGTTTTGTCTCACTATTGTGTCGGTAATAAATGTTTTGTCTCACTATTGTGTCGGTAATAAATGTTTTGCCTTACTATTGTGTTGGTAATAAATGTTTTGTCTCACTATTGTGTTGGTAATACATGTTTTGTCTCACTATTGTGTTGGTAATAAATGTTTTGTGTCACTATTTTGTCTGTAATAAATGTTTTGTGTCACCATTGTGTTGGTGTATTAAATGTGTTGTGTCACTATTGTGTCGGCAATAAATGTTTTGTCTCACTATTGTGTCGGTAATAAATGTTTTGTCTCACTATTGTGTCGGTAATAAATGTTTTGTCTCTGTATTGTGTTGATAGTAAATGTTTTGTCTCATTATTGTGTCGGTAATAATTTTTTTGTGTCACTATTGTGTCGGTAATAAATGTTTTGTCTTACTATTGTGTTGGTAATAAATGTTTTGTGTCACTATTGTGTTGGTAATAAATATTTTGTCTCACTATTGTGTCGGTAAAAAAGTTTTGTCTCACTATTGTGTCGGTAATAAATGTTTTGTCTCACTATTGTGTCGGTAATAAATGTTTTGTCTCACTATTGTGTTGGTAATAAATGTTTTGTCTCACTATTGTGTCGGTAATAAATGTTTTGTGTCACTATTGTGTTGGTAATAAATGTTTTGTGTCACTATTGTGTTGGTAATAAATGTTTTCTCTGACTATTGTGTTGGTAATAAATGTTTTGTTGTCGTGTCCACCACATTGTCTCACTTTTGTGTTGATAGTAAATGTTTTGTCTCACTATTGTTTTGGTAATAAATGTTTTGTGTCACTATTGTGTTGGCAATAAATGTTTTGTGTCATTATTGTGTCGGTAATAAATGTTTTGTCTCACTATTGTGTCGGTAATAAATGTTTTGTCTCACTATTGTTTCGGTAATAAATGTTTTGTCTCACTATTGTGTTGGTAATAAATGTTTTGTCTCTTTATTGTGTTGGTAATAAATGTTTTGTCTCACTATTGTGTCGGTAATAAATGTTTTGTGTCACTATTGTGTCGGTAATAAATGTTTTGTGTCACTATTGTGTCGGTAATAAATGTTTTGTCTCACTATTGTGTCGGTAATAAATGTTTTTCTCACTGTTGTGTTGGTAATAAATGTTTTGTCTCAATATTGTGTTGGTAATACATGTTTTGTCTCACTATTGTGTTGGTAATAAATGTTTTGTGTCACTATTGTGTCGGTAATAAATGTTTTGTCTTACTATTGTGTTGGTAATAAATGTTTTGTCTCACTATTGTGTCGGTAATAAATGTTTTGTCTTACTATTGTGTTGGTAATAAATGTTTTGTCTCACTATTGTGTTGGTAATAAATGTTTTGTGTCACTATTGTGTCGGTAATAAATGTTTTGTCTCACTATTGTGTCGGTAATAAATGTTTTGTCTCACTATTGTTTCGGTAATAAATGTTTTGTCTCACTATTGTGTTGGTAATAAATGTTTTGTCTCTTTATTGTGTTGGTAATAAATGTTTTGTCTCACTATTGTGTCGGTAATAAATGTTTTGTGTCACTATTGTGTCGGTAATAAATGTTTTGTGTCACTATTGTGTCGGTAATAAATGTTTTGTCTCACTATTGTGTCGGTAATAAATGTTTTTCTCACTATTGTGTTGGTAATAAATGTTTTGTCTCACTATTGTGTTGGTAATACATGTTTTGTCTCACTATTGTGTCGGTAATAAATGTTTTGTGTCACTATTGTGTCGGTAATACATGTTTTGTCTCACTATTGTGTTGGTAATAAATGTTTTGTGTTACTATTGTGTTGGTAATAAATGTTTTGTGTCACTATTGTGTTGGTAATAAATGTTTTGTGTCACTATTGTGTTGGTAATAAATGTTTTCTTTGACTATTGTGTTGGTAATAAATGTTTTGTTGTCGTGTCCACCACATTGTCTCACTTTTGTGTTGATAGTAAATGTTTTGTCTCACTATTGTGTTGGTAATATATGTTTTGTGTCACTATTGTGTTGGTAATAAATGTTTTGTGTCACTATTGTGTCGGTAATAAATGTTTTGTCTCACTATTGTGTCGGTAATAAATTGTTTTGTCTCACTATTGTGTTGGTAATAAATGTTTTGTCTCTTTATTGTGTTGGTAATAAATGTTTTTTCTCACTATTGTGTCGGTAATAAATGTTTTGTCTCTTTATTGTATTGATAGTAAATGTTTTGTTTCACTATTGTGTCGGTAATAAATGTTTTGTCTCACTATTGTGTCGGTAATAAATGTTTTGTCTTACTATTGTGTTGGTAATAAATGTTTTGTCTCACTATTGTGTTGGTAATACATGTTTTGTCTCACTATTGTGTTGGTAATAAATGTTTTGTGTCACTATTGTGTTGGTAATAAATGTTTTGTGTCACTATTGTGTTGGTATTAAATGTGTTGTGTCACTATAGTGTTGGCAATAAATGTTTTGTCTCACTATTGCGTCGGTAATAAATGTTTTGTCTCACTATTGTGTCGGTAATAATTTTTTTGTGTCACTATTGTGTCGGTAATAAATGTTTTGTCTTACTATTGTGTTGGTAATAAATGTTTTGTGTCACTATTGTGTTGGTAATAAATATTTTGTCTCACTATTGTGTCGGTAAAAAAGTTTTGTCTCACTATTGTGTCGGTAATAAATGTTTTGTCTCACTATTGTGTCGGTAATAAATGTTTTGTCTCACTATTGTGTTGGTAATAAATGTTTTGTCTCACTATTGTGTCGGTAATAAATGTTTTGTGTCACTATTGTGTTGGTAATAAATGTTTTGTGTCACTATTGTGTTGGTAATAAATGTTTTCTCTGACTATTGTGTTGGTAATAAATGTTTTGTTGTCGTGTCCACCACATTGTCTCACTTTTGTGTTGATAGTAAATGTTTTGTCTCACTATTGTGTTGGTAATAAATGTTTTGTGTCACTATTGTGTTGGTAATAAATGTTTTGTGTCACTATTGTGTCGGTAATAAATGTTTTGTCTCACTATTGTGTCGGTAATAAATGTTTTGTCTCACTATTGTTTAGGTAATAAATGTTTTGTCTCACTATTGTGTTGGTAATAAATGTTTTGTCTCTTTATTGTGTTGGTAATAAATGTTTTGTCTCACTATTGTGTCGGTAATAAATGTTTTGTGTCACTATTGTGTCGGTAATAAATGTTTTGTGTCACTATTGTGTCGGTAATAAATGTTTTGTCTCACTATTGTGTCGGTAATAAATGTTTTGTCTCACTATTGTGTTTGCAATAAATGTTTTGTCTCACTACTGTGTTGGTAATAAATGTTTTCTCTGACTATTGTGTTGGTAATAAATGTTTTGTTTTCGTGTCCACCACACTGTCTCACTTTTGTGTTGATAGCAAATGTTTTGTCTCACTATTTTGTCGGTAATAAATGTTTTGTGTCACTATTTTTTGGTAATAAATGTTTTGTGTCACTATTGTGTTGGTAATAAATGTTTTGTCTCACTATTGTGTCGGTAATAAATGTTTTGTGTCACTATTGTGTCGGTAATAAATGTTTTGTGTCACTATTGTGTTGGTAATAAATGTTTTGTGTCACTATTGTGTTGGTAATAAATGTTTTGTGTCACTATTGTGTTGGTAATAAATGTTTTCTTTGACTATTGTGTTGGTAATAAATATTTTGTTGTCGTGTCCACCACATTGTCTCACTTTTGTGTTGATAGTAAATGTTTTGTCTCACTATTGTGTTGGTAATAAATGTTTTGTGTCACTATTGTGTTGGTAATAAATGTTTTGTGTCACTATTGTGTCGGTAATAAATGTTTTGTCTCACTATTGTGTCGGTAATAAATTGTTTTGTCTCACTATTGTGTTGGTAATAAATGTTTTGCCTCTTTATTGTGTTGGTAATAAATGTTTTGTCTCACTATTGTGTCGGTAATAAATGTTTTGTCTCTTTATTGTGTTGATAGTAAATGTTTTGTCTCACTATTGTGTCGGTAATAAATGTTTTGTCTCACTATTGTGTCGGTAATAAATGTTTTGCCTTACTATTGTGTTGGTAATAAATGTTTAGTCTCACTATTGTGTTGGTAATACATGTTTTGTCTCACTATTGTGTTGGTAATAAATGTTTTGTGTCACTATTTTGTCTGTAATAAATGTTTTGTGTCACCATTGTGTTGGTGTATTAAATGTGTTGTGTCACTATTGTGTCGGCAATAAATGTTTTGTCTCACTATTGTGTCGGTAATAAATGTTTTGTCTCACTATTGTGTCGGTAATAAATGTTTTGTCTCTTTATTGTGTTGATAGTAAATGTTTTGTCTCATTATTGTGTCGGTAATAATTTTTTTGTGTCACTATTGTGTCGGTAATAAATGTTTTGTCTTACTATTGTGTTGGTAATAAATGTTTTGTGTCACTATTGTGTTGGTAATAAATATTTTGTCTCACTATTGTGTCGGTAAAAAAGTTTTGTCTCACTATTGTGTCGGTAATAAATGTTTTGTCTCACTATTGTGTCGGTAATAAATGTTTTGTCTCACTATTGTGTTGGTAATAAATGTTTTGTCTCACTATTGTGTCGGTAATAAATGTTTTGTGTCACTATTGTGTTGGTAATAAATGTTTTGTGTCACTATTGTGTTGGTAATAAATGTTTTCTCTGACTATTGTGTTGGTAATAAATGTTTTGTTGTCGTGTCCACCACATTGTCTCACTTTTGTGTTGATAGTAAATGTTTTGTCTCACTATTGTTTTGGTAATAAATGTTTTGTGTCACTATTGTGTTGGCAATAAATGTTTTGTGTCACTATTGTGTCGGTAATAAATGTTTTGTCTCACTATTGTGTCGGTAATAAATGTTTTGTCTCACTATTGTTTCGGTAATAAATGTTTTGTCTCACTATTGTGTTGGTAATAAATGTTTTGTCTCTTTATTGTGTTGGTAATAAATGTTTTGTCTCACTATTGTGTCGGTAATAAATGTTTTGTGTCACTATTGTGTCGGTAATAAATGTTTTGTGTCACTATTGTGTCGGTAATAAATGTTTTGTCTCACTATTGTGTCGGTAATAAATGTTTTTCTCACTATTGTGTTGGTAATAAATGTTTTGCCTCTTTATTGTGTTGGTAATAAATGTTTTGTCTCACTATTGTGTCGGTAATAAATGTTTTGTCTCTTTATTGTGTTGATAGTAAATGTTTTGTCTCACTATTGTGTCGGTAATAAATGTTTTGTCTCACTATTGTGTCGGTAATAAATGTTTTGCCTTACTATTGTGTTGGTAATAAATGTTTTGTCTCACTATTGTGTTGGTAATACATGTTTTGTCTCACTATTGTGTTGGTAATAAATGTTTTGTGTCACTATTTTGTCTGTAATAAATGTTTTGTGTCACCATTGTGTTGGTGTATTAAATGTGTTGTGTCACTATTGTGTCGGCAATAAATGTTTTGTCTCACTATTGTGTCGGTAATAAATGTTTTGTCTCTTTATTGTGTTGATAGTAAATGTTTTGTCTCATTATTGTGTCGGTAATAATTTTTTTGTGTCACTATTGTGTCGGTAATAAATGTTTTGTCTTACTATTGTGTTGGTAATAAATGTTTTGTGTCACTATTGTGTTGGTAATAAATATTTTGTCTCACTATTGTGTCGGTAAAAAAGTTTTGTCTCACTATTGTGTCGGTAATAAATGTTTTGTCTCACTATTGTGTCGGTAATAAATGTTTTGTCTCACTATTGTGTTGGTAATAAATGTTTTGTCTCACTATTGTGTCGGTAATAAATGTTTTGTGTCACTATTGTGTTGGTAATAAATGTTTTGTGTCACTATTGTGTTGGTAATAAATGTTTTCTCTGACTATTGTGTTGGTAATAAATGTTTTGTTGTCGTGTCCACCACATTGTCTCACTTTTGTGTTGATAGTAAATGTTTTGTCTCACTATTGTTTTGGTAATAAATGTTTTGTGTCACTATTGTGTTGGCAATAAATGTTTTGTGTCACTATTGTGTCGGTAATAAATGTTTTGTCTCACTATTGTGTCGGTAATAAATGTTTTGTCTCACTATTGTTTCGGTAATAAATGTTTTGTCTCACTATTGTGTTGGTAATAAATGTTTTGTCTCTTTATTGTGTTGGTAATAAATGTTTTGTCTCACTATTGTGTCGGTAATAAATGTTTTGTGTCACTATTGTGTCGGTAATAAATGTTTTGTGTCACTATTGTGTCGGTAATAAATGTTTTGTCTCACTATTGTGTCGGTAATAAATGTTTTTCTCACTATTGTGTTGGTAATAAATGTTTTGTCTCACTATTGTGTTGGTAATACATGTTTTGTCTCACTATTGTGTTGGTAATAAATGTTTTGTGTCACTATTGTGTCGGTAATAAATGTTTTGTCTTACTATTGTGTTGGTAATAAATGTTTTGTCTCACTATTGTGTCGGTAATAAATGTTTTGTCTTACTATTGTGTTGGTAATAAATGTTTTGTCTCACTATTGTGTTGGTAATAAATGTTTTGTGTCACTATTGTGTCGGTAATAAATGTTTTGTCTCACTATTGTGTCGGTAATAAATGTTTTGTCTCACTATTGTTTCGGTAATAAATGTTTTGTCTCACTATTGTGTTGGTAATAAATGTTTTGTCTCTTTATTGTGTTGGTAATAAATGTTTTGTCTCACTATTGTGTCGGTAATAAATGTTTTGTGTCACTATTGTGTCGGTAATAAATGTTTTGTGTCACTATTGTGTCGGTAATAAATGTTTTGTCTCACTATTGTGTCGGTAATAAATGTTTTTCTCACTATTGTGTTGGTAATAAATGTTTTGTCTCACTATTGTGTTGGTAATACATGTTTTGTCTCACTATTGTGTTGGTAATAAATGTTTTGTGTCACTATTGTGTCGGTAATAAATGTTTTGTCTTACTATTGTGTTGGTAATAAATGTTTTGTCTCACTATTGTGTCGGTAATAAATGTTTTGTCTTACTATTGTGTTGGTAATAAATGTTTTGTCTCACTATTGTGTTGGTAATACATGTTTTGTCTCACTATTGTGTTGGTAATAAATGTTTTGTCTCACTATTGTGTCGGTAATAAATGTTTTGTCTTACTATTGTGTTGGTAATAAATGTTTTGTCTCACTATTGTGTCGGTAATAAATGTTTTGTCTTACTATTGTGTTGGTAATAAATGTTTTGTCTCACTATTGTGTTGGTAATACATGTTTTGTCTCACTATTGTGTTGGTAATAAATGTTTTGTCTCACTATTGTGTCGGTAATAAATGTTTTGTCTTACTATTGTGTTGGTAATAAATGTTTTGTCTCACTATTGTGTTGGTAATACATGTTTTGTCTCACTATTGTGTTGGTAATAAATGTTTTGTGTCACTATTGTGTTGGTAATAAATGTTTTGTGTTACTATTGTGTTGGTAATAAATGTTTTGTCTCACTATTGTGTCGGTAATAAATGTTTTGTGTCACTATTGTGTTGGTAATAAATGTTTTGTGTCACTATTGTATTGGTAATAAATGTTTTGTCTCACTATTGTGTTGGTAATAATTTTTTTGTCTCACTATTGTGTCGGTAATAAATGTTTTGCCTTACTATTGTGTTGGTAATAAATGTTTTGTCTCACTATTGTGTTGGTAATACATGTTTTGTCTCACTATTGTGTTGGTAATAAATGTTTTGTGTCAGTATTGTGTTGGTAATAAATGTTTTGTGTCACTGTTGTGTTGGTAATAAATGTTTTGTCTCACTATTGTGTTGGTAATAACTGTTTTGTCTGACTGTTGTGTTGGTAATAAATGTTTTCTCTCACTATTGTGTTGGTAATAAATGTTGTCTCTCACTATTGTGTCGGTAATAAATGTTTTGTCTTACTATTGTGTTGGTAATAAATGTTGTCTCTCACTATTGTGTCGGTATAAATATTTTCTCTCACTATTGTGTCGGTAATAAATGTTTTGTCTTACTATTGTGTTGGTAATAAATGTTTTGTCTCACTATTGTGTTGGTAATAAATGTTTTGTCTGACTATTGTGTTGGTAATAAATGTTTTCTCTGACTATTGTGTTGGTAATAAATGTTTTCTCTCACTATTGTGTTGGTAATAAATATTGTCTCTCACTATTGTGTTGGTAATAAATGTTTTGTCTTACTATTGTGTTGGTAATAAATGTTTTGTCTCACTATTGTGTTGGTAATAAATGTTTTCTCTCACTATTGTGTTGGTAATAAATGTTGTCTCTCACTATTGTGTTGGTAATAAATGTTTTGTCTGACTTTTGTGTTGTAATAAATGGGCAAATGCATCAGGACAAGCTGTTGCACCCTTGGTACTATATGTGTTCGGTGAGGCAGTAGCAACCCGGCCTTTCAGAACAGCAGCTGCAACTGGACTTCCTTCTTTGAACCGTCCCATGAGAGGAGGAAACACGTCAATGCTTCTGGATGGAAGACGGGCCCTGTGGTTTTAGTTAACGGTCTTTCCAGACTGCTGTTCTCAGATATGAACGCATGAACGCACACAGACATGGACCAGGAGATAACCCGACAGAAGCTTCCTGTGAAGGAAACCACTGAGTATGACAGCAGGAATCG
The DNA here is from genome assembly GCA_022114975.2 of Lampris megalopsis. Classification (NCBI taxonomy): domain Eukaryota; kingdom Metazoa; phylum Chordata; class Actinopteri; order Lampriformes; family Lampridae; genus Lampris; species Lampris megalopsis. The sequence continues at coordinate 1,131,544 of JAJHIY020001376.1, forward strand.
TAGACATGAGGACACACACTTCAAAACATGAACTGCACAAATGAACCCAAACTGTGATCATGGAAGGGAATACTGCAAAAGATGACAAAAACTGAATTGTGTTGACTTTAATAAAGGTTATTCATGAGTAGGTCAGTGGTATTTCTGTATTTACTGTGCACGTTTTGGACATTTGGCAAACATGGCTGCTCTACTCTGTAAATACAGCAGTTTTCAGCTAAACATTAGAACAATACTACGACAGCTCTGGTAGAGCGACATGTTAAGACGGCAACACTGATTAAAATGCCTCACAAGATGAGGTGAAGGTGGAGGTCTCGGTCCATAGTGAGTCATAGCCTGATACTATGACCCAGGAGAGGAGAGGAATGTAAAGAAGAGGACAACCAATCTTAAAACAGTGGGATCCCGTTTAACATTCTATCCACCGATGTGGCTAGCTTGGACACACTGAAGAAAGGCCGGCTGAGCCGACAGGTGTCCTTACATGTTTAAAGAGTAATGGACAGACAGGTAGTCTTCTAGCTAGTTGGATAGATCTGTTAAGTTGCAGGTTGGAACACAATATCTGTTATGGATGGAACATAATATCTGTTAAGTTGCAGGTTCTGCTAAGGGAACATAATACTTAGTCTGGAACTGGAAGGGTCAGGTTTTCTAGTGGCTCTCTAAGCAGTAGAAAACAGCATTGCTCATGGTCTGTCCTTGTTTGAAAGGCCAGGGGAGGACGGGATCTTGGCCTCAGCAACCGGAGGATACGGATCCTTTGCGCGTCAATGCCAGCTTCAGAGAGCTTCGTGGCCACCGGTCAGCTTGTGGAAGAGCTCTTCGTTGAGCGTGTCGCTCTGGTCACGGCTGCGGGTCGACATGAAGATGTAGCCTCCGATGAGCTCGTGAATGATCTTGCAGTCAGCAGTCACACAGCTGAAGGCGATATTCACGTTTTTATCAAACTCGATGGCCACCTGTAACGGTTGGGAAATACATGGACGGACAAACAGGAGGAGGAGGAGGAGGAGGAGGAGGAGGAAATATGTGAGTGGACAAGACATTAGTAATACCCTCATGGTGCGTTGCACCTTGTTTTGCATTCAGATCAGCCTGAATTCGCCAGAGCAAGGCCTCCTCAGGATGTTGACCGCATTTCAAAGGAATGCTTGTCCATACCAACTCCTATAGTCGTATTGATTTGGCCAATCCCATGTAATGATGGAACCTTAATGTAATTTTCAACTGGATTAAGGTTTGGTGACAGGACACTGCTTTAAGATCAGCCCATTTGTTATGTTGCGGAGGCCTTACCTGGGACTTGTGGTATTGGGTATTATGTTTGCCATGAAAACACAGCCAACACTACCACGAGCAGCCAACAATGTCCCCATGCTGAGCTATGGACACATGGTTTTCTAACCAGTTTCCCGTCACCGTGGCATGGACTGAACCAGGATTCATCAGGAGGGGAATGTTTTTATTTATTTATGTTGTGGATTTTCCTCCCTGATTGCATTTGGCCAACTACCCCACTCTTCCGAGCCGTCCTGGTCTCTGCTCCACCCGCTCTGCTGATCCGGGGAGGGCATGCCTCCTCCCATACATGTGGAGTCGCCAGCCGCTTCTTTTCACCTGACAGGGAGGAGTTTCACCAGGGGGACGTAGCGCGTGGGGGGATCACGCTATTCCCCCCAGTTCCCCCTCCCCCCTGAACAGGCGCCCCGACCAACCAGAGGAGGCGCTAGTGCAGCGGCCAGGACACACACCCACATCCGGCTTCCCACCCGCAGACACGGCCAATTGTGTCTGTAGCGACGCCCGACCAAGCCGGAGGCGACACGGGGATTCGAACCGGCAGGAGGGACATGTTTTTCCTAATCTGTGTCCACTGTTTTAGTTTGTCAGCAACAGCCATTTCTAATTTTTTCACTTGAAGTCTTGAGACTTATTTAGGGTATCAGCTGTCATATCCCATTTTCCCAAGGGGCAATGTGTTGTGTCTGATGATTTTGTTGATAATCCGGCCAAGCAGCTTCTTTGTAGTTGTTTTTTTTTTTTTTGGAAAGTAGTCCCAAGCCTGTAAGGCCATCTGCTGTCACTCCCTATCTGCCTATGGTGGAGTCGTGGGACCGATACTGGAAGACCGATACATCGGTCCTTCAGTATCGGTCCTTCCATGCTGCTGGTGTGCTGGAGTGTCATGACTAACTGTAGACTGTAAGTTAACCGCCTCTGAAGACTCCTGCCAGGAAAGGAGATGATATGACATTGATGGAAGCATGGTGAAAAGTTTCTGCAAGCACAGTTAAGAGCAGCACCTCTTCACACTTGTAAATGTAAAAGATGACCAACATCAGCATATTCAGAAATGCTTTTAGCTCCAGGCCATTTATTATGCAAAATAGCCAATTCATAAATGAGTAAAAGAGATGTGACTGAACTATGGTGAGTACTATATGAGTAGAATAGAGGTTTGACTACATCTCTAGTTTGCGTCCTTGTCATTATGATGTGCTGTTAGTTACTCTACATCAAACACTGCATGGCTTAAGTTCCCAAATCAAATTGTACCAAGTATTTTGAATCCTTTGTGTCACAGGGCTAAATAGTAGTTAGCTGTTAAACTGGAATATGAGGTGAATATGGGCATCTGGGTAGCATGGTGGTCTATTCCGTTGCCTACCAACACGGAGATCACCGGTTCGAGTCCCTGTGTTACCTCCGGTTTGGTCAGGCGTCACTACAGACACAATTGGCCGTGTCTGTGGGTATGGGTGCTGGTCGCTGCACTAGCGTCTCCTCTGGTCGGTCGGGGCGCCTGTTCATGGGGGGTGGGGGGGTGGGGGGAATAGCGTGATCCTCCCACGCGCTACGTCCCCCTGGTGAAACTCCTCACTGTCAGGTGAAAAGAAGCGGCTGGTGACTCCACATGTATTGGAGGAGGCATGTGGTAGTCTGCAGCCCTCCCCGGATCAGCAGAGGGGGTGGAGCAGCGACTGGGACAGCTCAGAGGAGTGGGGTAATTGGCCAAGTACAATTTGGGAGTAAAAGGGGGGGGGTGAAGTGAATATTGAATGCTAATTACCATAATGATAGCAGAGAGCATGGCGTTCAACATCCACCTTGTATTCACGTTTAACAGCTAGTTACCATTTCTTCCCCGGACACAAAGGATTTAGACAAGCTGTGGCTGTAACAAGGTGATTTGTGTTTGGTGCAAGTTCACATTATAATGACAAGGAAGCAAATTAGAGATATTTTCACTCAGTTGCATCTATTTTACTCATAAAGCACTTTATCTCTGTGTAATGAATGGCCTGTAATTCAAAAAGATTTAGCGCTTAAGACACACTTCATAGGGATTATAGTTACTCCTGAGAGAATTTAAACTGGCTAAGACTCCATCCATCCATCCATTATCCAAACCACTTATCCTGCTCTCAGGCTCGTGGGGATGCTGGAGCCTATCCCAGCAGTCATTGGGTGGCAGGTGGGGGGATACGCTGGACAGGCCGCCAGGCCATCACAGGGCGCACACACACACACACACGCCTAGGGACAATTTAGTACGGCCAAGTCACCTGACCTACATGTCTTTAGACTGTGGGAGGAGGCGACCACGCTAACCACTGTGCCACCGTGCCGTCTGTCTGAGACTCAAAATGCAAAATACTGAAGCAAAAATACAAGTGAATTATCATGCTTAAGCAGAATAATTCAACACGAAGAAAATATTGACCCCTCAGTTATACAGGCTGTGACCGCTTTCCTTTACTGAGAGAGGAGCTATGGAATTCTGCTGCCGGGTGCTTCTGCTATGTTTTGTATCTGATTACTGTGATGCTGGAAAAGTCTCAACGTCCTTTGTCTTGATCACGGTTAGGACTTAACAGGGTTGGATTTGAGTACAGACACAGCCCTGCACAGAAATGGGAGACTTGACAGCAATGAAAAGGACCATGTGAATCTGCACAGTGTCTCGCTGCACAAACGACAGCAGCAGATATGAGCCTGCAGTCTTTTCTACCTGACTCAACACCACAGTTCCCTTCAGCTAGCCACACATGTGCCAGATAAGCCCTGCGCTGTTTGCCATGAAAGGGAGAGAGACGAGAGGGTGAGCGTGACCTGTCGCGTGTCCCAGTTGACATTCCACTGTCTCATGTTGTTGTACCGCCAGGTCTTGACCACGTCGCCCACCCCCAGGTCGATGCGGATCAGACGGTTGGGTGCGATTCCCAGTACCTCGTCTTTGCGGCTGCCCTTGAACCTGTTGGGCCAAATGTTAATTTTCAGTTCAAGTCTCCATGTCCACACCTTGCTCCGCAGATACTGTTGACTTTTCAGTGCATGGTATCTCAGGAATCAGGAACACTTTGTCATTTCACTTCATGTACTTGTGTACATGAAATTAAACGCAATATCGTTTCTCCCAGCCCAGAACAGTGCAACACAAAGACAAAAACACATATCCAAAAACTAAAAGAACACATATATCCAAACTAAGAACATATATATCCAAACTAGAAGACATATATCCAAACTAAGAAAACATATATCCAAACCAAGAGTACATATATCCAAACTAAGAAGACATATATCCAAACTAAGAATACATATATCCAAATTAAGAACACATATATCCAAACTAAGAACATATATATCCAAACTAGAAGACATATATCCAAACTAAACACATATATCCAAACTAAGAACACATATATCCAAACTAAGAATACATATATCCAAACTAAGAACATATATATCCAAACTAGAAGACATATATCCAAACTAGAATACATATATCCAAACTAGAACGCATATATACAAACTAGAACACCTATATCCAAACTAGAACACCTATATCCAAACTAAGAACACAAATATCCAAACTGAGAACACATATATCCAAACTAGAACACCTATATCCAAACTAAACACATATATCCAAACTAAGAACACATACAAGTATTTCCAGACTAAGAACACATATATCCAAACTAGAACACATATATCCAAACTAAGAACACATATATCCAAACTAAGAAGACATAGTATATCCAAACTAGAACACCTATATCCAAACTAGAACACATAGATCCAAACTAAGAACACATATATCCAAAGTTAGCACACATATCCAAACCACACACGTATATCTAAACTAAGAATAGATATATTCTAAGTCGTAAGTTGTATATGTAAGTCGCTTTAGATAAAAGCGCCGGCTAAATGACTGTAATGTAATGTAATGTAATGTAATGTAATGTAATGTAATATATCCAAACAAGAACACATATATCCAAAGTAAAGTCTTATATCCAAACTAAGAACCCATATATTTAAACTAAGAATACATATATCCAAACTAGAATACATATATCCAAACTAGAATACATATATCCAAACTAGAACACATATACCCAAACTAGAACACATATATCCAAACAAGAACACATATATCCAAAGTAAAGTCTTATATCCAAACTAAGAACCCATATATTTAAACTAAGAATACATATATCCAAACTAGAATACATATATCCAAACTAGAACAAATATATCCAAACTAGAACACATATATCCAAACTAGAATACATATATCCAAACTAGAACACATATACCCAAACTAGAACACATATATCCAAACTAGAATACATATATCCAAACTAGAAGACACAAGTATATATCCAAAGTAAACACATACTATATCCAAACTAAGCAACAAAAAATCACTGTCTAAAGAACAAATGTCAGCCAGGATGACTGTTGGAACTGCTGGTCTGCATGGGCTAGCAGTTAGCTTAGCCTGCCCCGTTTCTGCGTTCTGTCAGACTGCCTTCGGTACCTCCTTTTCAGGTGCAGCTCCAGGCAGAGCCGTGGTCCTTGGTCGCACCGGACCCAAGGACGGACCTGCTCTCTGTTTATTTTCTACTAGTGCATAAAGAAATTAAACTTGACTTCTCTAGCCTGGTTAGCTACACCACACCTTAGGTTGTTCAACATTGTGAGGGGAATGAGTGCTTGGAAATGAAAGCACTCTTTTCAAAGAAAAAGCAAAAAAGTTTGGGCTAAAAGCTGCAGAGTTTGCACTAGCACTATTGAGGGAGTAATACATCTGTGAGATTCAAAAGGAAGATGGCAACTAGCAAGGCTATGCCTGGACATGTAGCTAAGCCAGGATTTATCGCCGATACTACTCACTCTACCTACCTGACCACAACGTATGAGATGCCGAAGTCAGGCAGGGCCTGCCAGATCTGCAGGAAGCGCAGCAGGGCGTCAGTCAGAGAGAGCTGAGCCACATTCTGGTAGGCGTCCAGGATACGTGGGGTCAGCTACAGGGGAAGACACAGACTATTGGCTCAGTTGCATTTAGTCATATTTCAAACATTAGTACTCGTCCTAAAATGCAAGTATGGCAAGAGATTTGCATCCAGAACAGTCCTTTTATTTTAAGCTGGAGCCGGAGTAGATTATTCACACCTATGAATATCATGCAATGCATTGAAATAGCAATGTTGTCTAACGATGTCATATTCAGTAGGAATTATCAACACAAAGGGAGGCTGCTGTAATTCAGTCTCCCAATAATTGTAATTCAGTCTCCCACACATCTGAGGAATATGAATTAAGTAACGCTTAAGAAATAACTGTGTGTGTACATGTGTAGATACATTTATATAAATGTCTTCATAGAGTATATCTCCATAACTTTGTCAGTTGTTTACAATCTAATACAATGATTATATTTCCGGGATAATCTACAGCAGTGGTTTTCAATCAGGTCTTCACAGACCATTAGTACTCCTGATTTTCTGTTCTGGCAGGTAGTTCATTACACCCACCTGCTGTTCCAGGACTTACAGCCTCTGAACTACCTGGTAAAACAGAAAACCAGTAGTACCTGAGGACCTCATTCCAAACTAACCAACAGAACAACCCCTGACAGAAGGGTTTGAGTGTCTTCTTATCTTGGACTCTCATTGCTTGTGCTGGGTTCTGAACAACACCTCTGGATAAGAAGATGGCCTTTCTGATGCCTCTGTGCAAACGCCGGTGTGTGTGCACTTACTGCAAAGACACACACCCTCCCCCATGCCCTCGCACCTGTTTGGGCTTGTACTTCTTGTGGTAGCGCGGGGACACCAGGCTGTGGGTGTTGATGCTGTCATCGGTGGCTGGCGCATTGCTGTTGTGGGAAGTGGGGTTGGTCTTCTGCATGGCCAGGAAAGAGCGGATGCTCTGGATCTCGGTCTGGAAGCTGCTGTCGGCCAAGTTCTTCCCTTTGGAAGCCAGCCGACACGCAGCCATCCACTTTGCATACTGCTGCTCCTGAGACGGAGCAGGAAGAACAGCAGCGGAATGGGGGGAATGGTCGAGGAGGCGAAATATAGAGAAGAAAAGGAGTGGCAAAGATAGAGATACAGAAAGAAAGACATAGGAGAGCGAGAGAAGAAGGGGATTTGGAAAGTAGAGATACAGTTTGTGGCAGGGAGGGATGATTATGTATATTAGCCTACCTATGTATAAGCATGCAAAATGTTTGTGTGTGTGTGTGTGTGTGTGCATGCTTAGCCTCACATCCTCGCAACGCAGATAGACCTCGGTCATTCCCTCAGGGGTTGGAATCAACAGCTTAATAAGGAACTTCTGTCCGGCGATGTTAACGTCTGGAACAACCTCACATCCTGTTGGCAAGTCAAAACATGAGTATGCCGTGCTCTTATCTCACACAGATTAGTGGACTGTCATTGCTGCTCTGGTATATGGTATGGGCCATGGAGGAGAAGGTAGGGAACAAAATGAAAGGAACGAGAGAGGCATATGACAAAGGTTGTCCATCAGATTTAAACCCACAATAATGAGTATGGCGTTAGACATTACACCAAACAAGGCTGTCAGCTCGGCTATGGCTAAGAGAGAAAAGGAACAGTTGTGTGTGTGTGTGTGTGTGTGTGTGTGGGGGGGGGGTGTCTTTGAAAAACATTGTATATAATACACACAATAAAATACACACACAATACAGGGCTTCCGGTCAAGATAGCGGAGTGAGCGGTCGATCCTTTTGAAAGCTCCGAGACCTGATTTTTTTCCCCCCTTACATCAAGAAAGCCTACTTTTGTACTGAAAGACATCGGTTTACAAATAAAGACTCTATAGTTATGCTGGTGGACTTCAACGCTCACGTGGGCAAGGATGGAGAAACCTGGGGGAGCATGATCGGGAGGAACGGCGTACCTGATCGGAACCCGAGCGGCGCCTTGTTATTGGACTTCTGTGCGAGTCATGGATTGGCAATAACAAACACCATGTTTGAACATAAGGTAGTTCATAAGTGTACTTGGTACCAGAACACCTTAGGCTGAAGATCAATGGTAGACTTTGTGGTCGTATCATCAGATCTGTTTTGGACACTCGGGTGAAGAGAGGAGCAGAGCTGTCAACTGACCACCACCTGGTGGCGAGTTGGATCAGATGGCGGGGAAGGCTGCCGGACAGACCTGGCAAACCCAAACGCAATGAGGGTGAACTTAGAAAGTCTGGCGGAGGCCCCTGTCCGTGAGGTCATCAACTCCCACCTCTGGAAGAAGTTCTTGTGTATCCTGAGGGAGACTGGGGACATGGGGTCTGAGTGGGCCATGTTCAAAGTCCCTTTTGCAGATGTGGCAGGTAGGAGCTGTGGTCATAAGGTCATCGGTGCCTGTCGAGATGGTATCCTAAGAACCCGCTGGTGGACACCGGCAGTGAGGGAAGCCATCAGGCTGAAGAAGGAGGCCTTTCAGGCTTGGTTGGCCCAGGGGTCTCCTGAAGCAGCAGACAAGTACCAGGAGGCCAGAAGAGCTCTGGCTTCGGTGGTGGTCATAGAAGCAAAAACTCAGGTGTGGGAGGAGTTCAGTGAGGCTATGGAGGAGGACTTTCGGTTGGCCTTGAGGAGGTTCTGGCAAACCATCTGGCGACTCAGGAAGGGGAAGCAGGGCTTGACTCAGGCTGTGTTCAGCTGGGGAGGGGAACTGCTGACCTGGACTGGGGATGTTGTAGGGCAGTGCTAAGAACACTTTGAGGAGGACACGCCTCTTCAGTGTCACGTGGAGGTTGGGGACAGTACCTGTGGAGTGGCAGACTGGGGTCGTGGTTCCCATATTTTAAAAAAGGGGTTCGTGGAGTGTGCTCCAATTATCAGGGCATCACAGTGCTCAGTCTCCCAGGGAAAGTCTACTCTAGGGTGCTGGAAAGGAGGCTCTGACCGATTGTCGAACCAGGGGAAACAATGTGGATTCTGTCCTGGCCATGGAACAACGGGCCAACTCTTTACCCTTGCGGAAGTGCTGAGGGGGGCATGGGAGTTTAACCAGCCAGTCTACATGTGTTTTGTGGACTTGGAGAAGGCTTACGATCATGTACCCCAGGGCACTCTGTGGTGGGTACTGCGGGAGTATGGGGTACCGGGGCAGTTGCTACAAGCCATCCAGTCCTTGTATAACCAAAGTTAAACCTGTGTCCGCATTCTCGGCACAAAGTCAAACACGTTTTCAGTGGGTATCGGACTCCCCAAAGGTTGTCCTTTTTCTCCGATTCTGTTTGTGATATTAGTGGACAGGATCTCAAGGTGCAACCAAGGTGAGGAGTGTGTCCGTTTTGGGAACCTCAGAATTGCATCTCTGCTCTTCGCAGATGATGTGGTTTTGTTGGCTACATCAGAATGCGACCTCCAGCGTGCACTGGGGCGGTTTGCAAGTGAGTGTGAAATGGCCGGGATGAGAGTCAGCACCTCCAAGTCTGAGGCCATGGTTCTCTACCAGAAAATGGTGGATTGCTCCCTCCAGGTTGGGGATGAGTTGTAGCCTCAAGTGAAGGAGTTCAAGTATCTCGGGGTCTTGTTCACGAGTGAGGGTAGGATGGAGCGGGAGATTGACAGGTGGATTGGTGCAGCATCAGCAGTAATGTGGACGTTGTACCGGACTGTTGTGGTGAAGAGGGAGCTGAGCTGGAAGGCAAAGCTCTCAATTGACCTTTCGCAAAGTACCGCCCCAGAACGGTGCTTGTCCAATCTTACCTTAGCACGGGCCGTCAAGCTTTCAAACACACAGCAAAATGCTGAAACGGTGAGCCTATGGGATCTGCAAATCGGATACTAGATATGTGAAAAGTTTGGAGGGGGTGTAATTTTCTTTCCCTTCTCGAAACCCAGAACGCAAGAAGCGCAATGTCAGTAATAAATTTGGCAGTATAGCAGACCCCATGGCCAGCTTGATCCATCCAGAATCAATACAAATACCTGCCTGCTCCAAGCTAAGCTTGCTACTAGCTATTATTGATAGCTAATACAGCTAACGTATTACTACTGTTACTTTTACCCACACAATGCGCTGATTTCTTCCTTCATGTTTTGGTGTTTTCCGGCTACTTCCTGGATAGTTCTGAAATGCTTGACGGGCATAGCAACAGTAACTAAGGGGGGCGGGACTTTGCGAAAGGTCAGTTTACCAGTCAATCTTGGTTCCAACCCTCACCTATGGTCATGAGCTTTGGGTAGTGACCGAAAGGGCGAGATTGCGGATACAAGCGGCTGAAATGAGTTTCCTCCGTAGGGTGTCTGGGCTCAGCCTTAGAGAAAGGGTGAGGAGCTCGGACATCCAGAGGGAGCTCGGAGTAGAGCTGCTGCTCCTTCGTTGAAAGGAGCCAGTTGAGGTGGTTCGGGCATCTGATTAGGATGCCTCCTGGGCGCCTTCCTTTGGAGGTTTTCTGGGCACGTCCAACTGGGAGGAGACCCCGGGGTAGACCCAGAACTAGCTGGAGGGACTATATGTCCAAACGCCTTGGGATCCGCCAGGAGGAGCTGGAGGGGGTTGCTGGGGAGAGAGAAGTCTGGAGTGCCCTACTTAGCTTGCTGCCACCGCGACCCGACCTTGGAGAAGCAGCTGATGATGAGATGAGATGAGATGAAATTATGTTTGAACAACTTTGAAGAGCATGGGCATTTCAATCTGTGGGGTAAAACTGTGGAACAGTTTGAGCATGGAACTCAAACAAAGTACAAACATTACGCAGTTCAAAAGAAGTACATAGGTCTGATTTTCATGAGATACAGGGATGATGAAGAGTTGTGTTGACTGTTAAAGTTTTACTTATCTCCAAACATTCCTAATTAAATTTTTCCATTTTCCTTTATATGACACCGAGTGGATATCTGGGTTATTATATATAGATCTTTTTTGTCATATATTTTTTGTTATATATATATTTTTTTTCTCTTTTCCTTTTTGTAATGTATAGTAGCTGAGTTAACTCAAGAGTAGGTGAGAGGGGGTAGGAAAAAATAAGTGTAGACTTCCTCCTACTGCTTTTCCAACATGTAACAAATAATCTGATGCATATGGAGATTAGCTCGCTGAGTTTGATGTGTGGATTTGCTGATCACTTCAGATTATTGGCGGTAGATTATCAGTATGTTATATCCTGCTAATTTACATGCTCCAAATAAATCATCATTCATGCATTCATTCATTCATAATGGGTGGGTTATCCATTATATGAATAGTTCATGTACAGGAAAGATTAAGTGAGAGCAAAAGAAAAACTGGTTCTATCCGTTGTGGTTTATTTTGGTCAAACCACAGCAAATGGCTGCTGTGCATCACTTGGGTGGTGCGACACATTGGTGGTGGTTGAAGTGGTACCCCCGTCAATGTGAAGCGATTTGGGTGTCTAGAAAAGCGCTATATAAATGTAATCCATCCATCCATTATCCAATCTGCTTATCCTGCTCTCAGCCTATCCCAGCAGTCACTGGGCGGCAGGCAGGGACACACCCTGGACAGGCCGCCAGGCCATCACAGCCCCCCCCCCCCCAACACACACACACACTTAGGGACAATTTAGTACGGCTGAGTCACCTGACCTACATGTCTTTGAACTGTGGGAGGAAACCGGAGCCCTCGGAGGAAACCCACACAGACACGGGGAGAACATGCAAACTCCACACAGAGGACGACCCGGGACGACCCCCAAAGTTGGACTACCCCGGGGCTCGAACCCAGGACCTTCTTGCTGTGAGGCGACCATGCTAACCACTGCGCCACAGTATATATAAATGTAATGATTATTATTACTCATCAAACAATCTAAAATAAGAGCAGTAAACGTGTGGTTCTGGTGTGCTGAACAGTGCCTTTAGGCAGCAATGGTCCAAGCTGTGTCACATGTCATGATCTTCTCTTCAGCTATACTATGTATGTATATGTATGGGAGATGGGAGCTGTGACTTAAAGCTCTTACTTCTTTCCCTGAATGTGGTTTAGACAGCACATGTTGTATAATTATATATTAAGATTCAGCTAGGTGAGAGGAGAGAAGTGCATACCTAAGATATTCAGTACCTTTCAGATTTATCTTCTGAATGGGCTCCCCGATGCTCTCCTCCCTGCTCTTGAAGTAGGAGATGGAGGTGTCTTGGAACTTGAACCAGTACTGCTTGTATCCCTTCAGAGTCAGCCGCTTTGGCCTGAAACAGATGATCACACCATCACAGACCCAAGAGTCCATCACAAAAGTGCCAAAAAAAAGATCCAAAAGTGCAAAGAAGCCTTCCTTAATGTTCAAAATGTCCACTTTCAAAATATGCAAGACGAGCACTGGTTCATTTCCTCTGGCACTTTTAGGAAGTTGACCCCCACCGTCATGAAACACCTTCTTTTTTTGGGACCCCCCCCCTTTTTTCCTCCCCAGATTGTACTTGGCCAATTACCCCACTCTTCCAAGCCGTCTCGGTCGCTGCTCCACCCCCTCTGCTGATCTGGGGAGGGCTTCAGACTACCACATGTCTCCTCCCATACATGTGGAGTCACCAGCCGCTTCTTTTCACCTGACAGTGAAGAGTTTCACCAGGGGAGCACGTGGGAGGATCACGCTATTCCCCCCAGTTCCCCCCCCCTCGAACAGGCGCCCCAACCGACCAGAGGAGGCGCTAGTGCAGCGACCAGGACACATACCCGCAGACATGGCCAATTGTGTCTGTAGAGACACCCAACCAAGCCGTAGGTAACACGGGAACTGGAACCCAGATCCCCATGTTGGCGGGCAATGGAATAGACTGCCATGCTACCCGGACGCGTGAAACAACTTCTACACATGGGTGAGGAGCCAGAAGGGCAGGAACTGCAGACATGACATTATTGTAGGAATGATAATGTTAATAGAATAAGGATCCAAAAGAGAAGATACCTGGGTGCTACAGGGTTAAAATTATAATGCAGGCAATGACTACGCACTAAAGATGAAAATACAACATAAATCCTTAGCGGTTTGTGTGTGTCTGATGGACCTGAGCAGCGTGACACGACTGTAAACCTTACCGGAAAATCTTCAGGTAGTCGTTGAGCTGTGGTGCGGTTATGTTTTCCTGTATGGAAGTCAACACATTTTAAAATCAGAGATTCAACAAATGTTTCTCTTTTCTCAGATCATGTACACGTTTAGGCCCTACTTATTTTCACGAGGCCAGTCCTCGTCTCCTCAGCTGCCATAGTTCACATGCTTGTTTTTCTAAGGGTTTATTCAGTCATATACACTGCTTATTAAATCCCAGTTCCCGCCAGTGTGACTGACAACATGACGCTTTCAAGGCTCCCTCCAAACTGACGGACCTACCATTAGTTAAGCATTGCAGCCTTTCACATCAGCACTTCTGATCACTAATATTAAATTAAAATCCGAATTCAATTCGCACACTTTTCTTCCCCCCCATGATATGCCACACTCCATCTTTAGAAAATAATAGGACAAAATCTGATATCATGATAGAGCAGACTGGAAGGTGGTGACAGGGGAGAACGTAGCTAGGCAGCATCGGATGGGGCTATGGGAGAGAGGTGAAGAAGAGAGTGCAGGCAGGGTGGAGTGGGTGGAGAAGAGGGTGCAGGCAGGGTGGAGTGGGTGGAGAAGAGTGTCAGGAGTGATGTGTGACAGAAGGGTACCAGCCAGAGTTAAAGGGAAGGTTTACAAGATGGTTGTGAGACCAGCTATGTTGTATGGTTTGGAGACAGTGGCACTGATGAAAAGAAAGGAGGAGGAGCTGGAGGTGGCAGAGTTGAAGATGATAAGATTTTCACTGGGAGTGATGAAGAAGGACAGGATTAGGAACGAGTATATTAGAGGGACACCTCAGGTTGGACGGTTTGGAGACAAAACAAGAGAGACAAGATTGAGATGGTCTGGACATGTGTGGAGGAGAGACGCTGGGTATACTGGGAGAAGGATGCTGAATATGGAGCTGCCAGGGAAGAGGAGAAGAGGAAGGCCAAAGAGGAGGTTTATGGATGTGGAGAGGGAGGACATGCAGGTGGCTGGTGTGACAGAGGAAGATGCAGAGGACAGGAAGCGATGGAAACGGATGATCCGCTGTGGCGCCCCCTAACGGGAGCAGCCAAAAGAAGAAGATAATTTGATGTAATTACAAAATATAACTTTATAGATATATAAAACTGTATAATCATATAGTTTTGTTTTGCTTTATTATTTGATATTGACCTCAGTAGCTTCAGGAGATGTTGGTTTTCCAAAATGATTGTGAAGTGTTTTGGAAAGCCGCACACTGGCAGTTCTTTGTAGAGTGTTCTCTATGTATGTATGTACTCAAGGTTCTCAGTTATGGATCTCAAGTTATGGAAGTTATGGATGTTCTCAAGTTATGGATCTCAAGTTATGGAAGTTATGGATGTTCTCGAAGTATGTGCCTCATTGCATCAATAAGGGCTTCGAGATATGGTGGCCTGACCAATACTAACTGTAACGTAACTGTAATGTAAATGTAATGTAACTGTAATGTAAATGTAACGTAATGTAAATGTACATGGACTTCACCACTGTCTCTCCTCGCAATAAAGATAACCCAAAATAAAAAAACAGAAAACAAACTTGGACCAATGTCCGTCTGTGAGACTTTCCCCTACCCCCAGCAGAAAGTCTGTAACAGACATTTGTATGGAAAGTACAGTTGTGTTGTCTGACCAATATATCCGTGGTGGTGCTGCTCTCGCCGTCCATCTTGACCTCCAGGGACTGCAGGGCTGACTCCAGGTCCTCCATGGCGGCATTGGTGCTCAGCGTTTGGGGCTCCGTCAGAGCCAGCTTGCTGATGTGGTACTGTGACAGAGGGTCAAGATATCATAGGTCATATCCACACAAGATGTAAAAGAAGAGTAGCGAGCATCCTAAAAACACGTGCTGCTCCGTGGGTTAAACGGCCAAAATCAACAAATATGAGTTCCTCCTCCATGACGAGCAAGTGCAGACTGCAGCTACTTTTTTCTTTTTTGGATTCCCCCCCCATTTTCTCCCAAATTGTACCTGGCCAATCATCCCATTCTTCCGAGCCGTGCCGGTTGCTGCCCCAACCCCTCTACCGATCCGGGGGGAGGGCTGCAGACTACCACATGTCTCCTCCGATACATGTGGAGTCACCAGCCGCTTCTTTTCACCTGACAGTGAGGAGTTTCACCAGGGGGACGTAGCGCATGGGAGGATCACGCTATTCCCCTCAGTTCCCCCCCCCCCCGAACAGACGCCCTGACCGACCAGAGGAGGCGCTAGTGCAGCGACCGGGACACATACCCACATCCGGCTTCCCACTCACAGACACGACCATGCCGGAGGTAACACAGGGCTTCAAACCGGCGAACCCTGTGTTGATAGGCTACGCTACGCTACCCCGATGCCTGGATTGGAGCTGCTTTGTACATAATGACTTGTGGACTGATGGTGTGGTACCATCCATCCATTATCCAAGCCGCTTATCCCAATCGGGGTCGCAGGGATGCTGGAGCCTACCCTAGCAGTCATTGAGCAGCAGGCAGGGAGACACCCTGGACAGGCCGCCAGTTCATCACAGCATATATACAATTAAACTATGTGGTGTGGTACCACATAGTTTAATTGTATATACAGTGCATCCGGAAAGTATTCACACCCCTTCACTTTCCCCACTTTTTGTTATGTTACAGTCTTATTCCAAAATGGATTAAATTCCTTTTTTCCCTCATCAATCTACACACAATACCCCATAATGACAAAGCGAAAAAGGTTTTGTAGAAATTTTTGCAAATTTATTAAAAATAAAAAACTGAAATATTGCATGTACATAAGTATTCACACCCTTTACTCAGTACTTGGTTGAGGCACCCTTGGCAGCGATTACAGCCTCAAGTCTTCTTGGGTGTGAAGCTATAAGCTTGGCACACCTATATTTGGGGTATTTCTCCTATTCTTCTCTGCAGATCCTCTCGAGCTCTGTAAGGTTAGATGGGGAGCGTCGCTGCACAGCTATTTTCAGGTCTTTCCAGAGATGTTCAATGGGGTT
Source organism: Lampris megalopsis (assembly GCA_022114975.2). Classification (NCBI taxonomy): domain Eukaryota; kingdom Metazoa; phylum Chordata; class Actinopteri; order Lampriformes; family Lampridae; genus Lampris; species Lampris megalopsis. The sequence goes on from JAJHIY020001376.1 coordinate 1,147,892, forward strand.
CAAGTCTGGGCTCTGGCTGGGCCACTCAAGGACATTCACAGACTTTTCCCGAAGCCACTCCTTCATTGTCTTGGCTGTGTGCTTAGGGTCGTTGTCGTGTTGAAAGGTAAACGTTCGCCCCAGTCTGAGGTCCTGAGCACTCTGGAGCAGGTTTTCATCAAGGATCTCTCTGTACTTTGCTCCATTCATCTTTCCCTCGATCCTGACTAGTCTCCCAGTTCCTGCCGCTTAAAAACATCCCCACAGCATGGTGCTGCCACCACCATGCTTCACTGTAGGGATGGTATTAGCAAGGTGATGAGAGGTGCCTGGTTTCCTCCAGACGTGACGTTTGGCATTCAGGCCAAAGAGTTCAATCTTGGTTTCATCAGACCAGAGAATCTTGTTTATCATGGTCTGAGAGTCCTTTAGGTGCTTTCTGGCAAACTCCAAGCGGGCTGTCATGTGCCTTTTACTGAGCAGAGGCTTCCGTCTGGCCACTCTACCGTAAAGGCCTGATTGGTGGAGTGCTGCAGAGATGGTTGTCATTCTGGAAGGTTCTCCCATCTCCACAGAGGAACGCTGGAGCTCTGTCAGAGTGACCATCAGGTTCTTGGTCACCTCCCTGACCAAAGCCCTTCTCCCCCGATTGCTCAGTTTGGCTGGGCGGCCAGCTCTAGGAAGAGTCCTGGTGGATCCAAACTTCTTCCATTTACGAATGATGGAGACCACTGTGCTCTTTGGGACCTTCAAAACCGTAGAAATTTTTTTGTACCCTTCCCCAGATCTGTGCCTCGATACAATCCTGTCTCGGAGGTCCACAGACAATTCCTTTGACTTCATGGCTTGGTTTCTGCTCTGACATGCACTGTCAACAGTGGGACCTTATATAGATGGGTGTGTGCCTTTCCAAATCATGTCCAATCCATTGAATTTACTACGGGTGGACTCCAATCAAGATGTAGAAACATCTCAAGGATGATCAGTGGAAACAGGATGAACCTGAGCTCAATTCTGAGTGTCATAGCAAAGGGTGTGAATACTTATGTGCATGCAATATTTCCGTTTTTTATTTTTAATAAATTTGCAAAAATGTCTACAAAACCTTTTTCACTTTGTCGTTATGGGGTATTGTGTGTAGATTGATGAGAACAAAAAAGGATTTTATTCCATTTTGGAATAAGGCTGTAACATAACAACATGTGGGGAAAGTGAAGGGGTGCGAATACTTTCCCAATGCACTGTATGCTTAATTCTATATACGCACTGTACACCCAGTTAGTAACCATAAGACATGTTGATGTAAACTATGAGACACATCAAGCCTCGTCTTTTGAGGATCCCCCTGGGTTTTCTTTTTCCTTCTGTGTGGGGCAACATGTGCTGTTATACCACACGGCCGCACAATCTAAAGTCTCATATGTAGCTCTGGCTGCCCATGCTCACACAACCCATTTAACAACCATAAGGGTGGAGGGCTGACAGAAACTCCTGTGGTAACTATGCGGTTGGCCCCTTTCAAAGACCTTGTTTTGTTTGCAGAATCCGATATAGTGAGTTCAGTTTATTTTCTCAGTTTCAGCCAACCCCCCCCACGCCCCATTACCACCACCACCCCCACCGCCTTTTCAACAACTGTGACAACCCCGTTTTCACATTTGTGTGTCAGAAGTCATTCTACCTGCAGGGCCCCAAAAAGCATCATCTCCTCCTCCGTGCAGTCGACATCCTCCAGCAGGATGGCCCAGCGGGCCTGCTCGTATACCTGAGTTAGACGCACCGCATCATACTGGGGGGAGAGAGAGACAGAGACAGAGAGAGACAGACAGACAGACAGAGAGAGTGAGACAGAGATAGAGACAGAGAGAGAGAGAGAGACACAGAGAGAGAGAGAGAGAGAGAGAGAGAGACACAGAGAGCGAGAGAGACAGACAGACAGAGAGCAAGAGAGAGAGAGAGACAGAGAGAGAGAGACAGACAGACAGAGAGAGTGAGACAGAGACAGAGAGAGAGAGAGAGAGAGAGAGAGAGAGAGAGAGACACAGAGAGAGAGAGACAGACAGACAGAGAGCAAGAGAGAGAGAGAGAGACAGAGAGAGAGACACAGACAGACAGAGAGCAAGAGAGAGAGAGAGAGACAGAGGGAGAGAGACAGACAGACAGAGAGCAAGAGAGAGAGAGAGACAGACAGACAGACAGAAAGAGGGGGCAGAGAGAGAGATTGATATTTTTTTGGATTTTCCCCCCCATTCCCTCCCCCGATTGTACTTGGCCAATCATCCCACTCTTCTGAGCCGTCCCGGTCTCTGCTCCACCCCCTCTGCTGATCTGGGGGGGGCTGCAGACTACCACATGCCTCCTCCCATACATGTGGAGTCACCAGCCGCTTCTTTTCACCTGGCAGTGAAGAGTTTCACCAGGGGGACGTAGCGCGTGGGAGAATCACGCTATTCCTCCCAGTCCCCCTCCCCCAGAACAGGTGCGCCGACCGACCAGAGGAGGCGCTAGTGCGGCAACCAAGACACATACCCACATCCGGCTTCCCACTCACAGACACGGTCAATTGTGTCTGTAGGGACGCCCGACCAAGCCGGAAGTAACACGGGGATTCGAACTGACGATCCCCGTGTTGGGAGGCAATAACGGAATAGACCGCTACGCTACCTGGACGCCCAGATTTTGATTTTTAAAAGTAACTTTTATTAAAAAAAAAAAACAAACAAAAATACAACCATTTTCAAAACACAAGCAAATATAAAAAATAAATCACATCAACTCGCCAGAAGAAACAAGTTGGTTGTTTTTTAACGAGCACAACACGTCCCATGAGCCAGAATCACACTGAACCGCTCCATATCTTTCATTTCTCTGTAATAATTAAAGTCAATCATCATCCTGGCTTTCACCATCCTAGTGAACAGCAGTTTTACAGCAACGTCTACTGAGTCGGCGGGCTTCCTCTTTCTGCTTACATAAATTACATTTTTGCTTTTACATTTTTACAGTTACTTTACAATTACTATTACATTTTACAATTACATTACACTTTTTTACATTACATTTTTACAATTTACATTTTTACATTTTTGCTTGTCCCAAAATAAGCTAAGCTAAGCTAAGCCAAGCCAAGCCAAGCTAAGCTAAGCTAAAATAAGCTCAGGTAAACTCAGATAAGCTAAGATAAGATAAGCTCAGATAAGCTCAGATAAGATAAGATAAACTCAGATAAACTTAGATAAACTAAGATAAGCTCAGATAAGATAAACTCAGATAAGCTCAGATAAGCTAAGTTAAGCTCAGATAAGCTAAGTTAAGCTAAAATAAGCTCAGATAAACTTAGATAAACTAAGATAAGCTCAGATAAGATAAACTCAGATAAGCTCAGATAAGCTAAGTTAAGCTCAGATAAGCTAAGTTAAGCTAAAATAAGCTAAGGTAAGATAAGATAAGATAAGATTAAATAAGCTAAAATAAAACAAGCTAAACTCAACTAAGATTAGAGAGAGACGGAGAGAGAGTGAGAGAGAGAGAGAGAGAGAGAGAGAGAGAGAGAGAGAGCGCGAGAGCGAGAGAGAGCGAGAGAGAGAGAGAGAGAGAGCGAGAGCGAGAGAGAGCGAGAGAGAGCGAGAGCGAGAGAGAGAGAGGAGAAAAAAGTAGGGAAAGGAAGGGAGCGAGGAGAGTAGTTGGGGCACAAGTAGGAGGAAAGAGTGATGAAAGGGAGGGAGAGAATGGGTGGTGGAGGAGAGTGCTGGCCAGAGGTGGGAATCAGGGAAAGAATAGATGGCTGGCAACTAAAAGAATACAGTCAGAAAGATAAGAAATGTAGTGTGAGATTTTAAATGCAAGCACACACAACACACACGCCCACCTCAACATCACACACATAAATACACACACACCTTGGGTTCTAGATCGTGGAAGGCATAGTATTTGAACCGAAGCCACAGCCGGTCATTGTCCTTGATGCCCTGCTGCAGGAGAGAACGAGACGAGTCCAACCACCTGGCAAGTGAAGAGCAAGACAGACATAATGAGATGTGAATCCAACGTAGGCCAACGTAAGCATTTTGTGAGCGTAAGCATTATAAATATTCATAAATTACACATAATTCAGGTGTTTCTTATATTGTGTGTGTGTGTTTGTGTGTGTTCTTTCTACCTTTGTGAGGACCAATTTGGGTATTTAACCATTAGAATGAGGATATTTTGGCCGGCCCTCACTAGGGGTGGGAATCTTGCGGAATCTCCCGATTCGGTTCGAACCGAATCTTTACCTCGCGAGAGCCACCTGGCCTCGCTGTGAAACACCACAGCTGAATGTTCAGCTCCCATTTCCTCACAAAGTGCCGAGAACAGCCGCGCTCTCAGGGGTCTTGTTCTGATGAAACTGACCATGCTAACAACATGGGTCAAAACCTGGTTCAGGTCAGGGCTAATCTGTCATGATGCCAGTGCCTCTCTGTGTATGACACAGTGCCTCCATTGTGCATTTGGCAAGACCCTCTTGATTAGTGGCTGCAGTCCCTTTGTTTTCCCTGCCGTGGTCTGTGCACCATCCGTGCAAACACCCACACAGTTCTGCCAGTTCAGCTCATGTTGTGTCAGGTACCAGTCCAGAAGCCTGAAGAGCTGACCAGCTGTCGCTCTACTGGGACGTACTTGCAAAACAGCAAATCCTCACACACTCACTCTGACATGACAACACGAACACAAGCAATAAACGAGCAGTTTTTATTGCTGTCAGTAGCCTCGTCCTCTTGTCAGGCCAAACGTTGGTCCTTCAGTTTGTCAGTGAGTTGTTCTTCAAGGTCATTTGAAATGTCCCATATACGTCTTGCAGCTGTATCATCGGACAGAGGGACAGCCTTCAGTTGTGTGGCACTTGTCTCTTCAAACATAGTTGACGCCATATCTAAAGCTGTGGGAAGTATGAGATCCTCAGCTGCTGTGTGTGCTTTCTTGCACTGGGCAGCTGCGTGTGTGTGACTTTGTGTGATGCCATCAGTGCTTTGGTCTCATACTACCAGCTGCCAGAGTTTTTACACATAAAATACACACTGGTCTCTCCTCATCTCCCAAGACAGGCTCCGTCATATCGTCTTAACTTGGTTTTTGGCTGATGACCATCAGCTAAGCACTTTGTCTTGTTCATCTCGGAGGCATCGCCTGTCTTTCTTTTCTCCCCGTCAAACATCTCTCCATCCATTCAACCTACACTCTCTCTGTCTCGTAAAGGCACGTTTTGTTGATTGTTCTGCCGTGAAAACGATTCCGCAGACAAAACAGTAGTCCCGCACTACATTCCCCCTGCCACCCCCCCCGTCACGCTTCTGTGCTCCCCCGGGGGGGGGGGGGCGCCACACACTTTGAGAAACGCTGGGTAAGGGTAAGGTTAAGGTTTATGTTAGGGTAAGGGAAAGGTTAATGTTATGGTTAGGGTAAGGGTATGGTTAGTATAATGGTAAGGGTAAGGTTAAGGTTGGGGTAGGGTTAGGGTAAGGTTAGGGTTAAGGTTAGGTAAGGGTAAGGTTAGGGTAAGGATAAGGGTAAGGTTAAAGTCAGGGTAAGGTTAAGGTAAGGTTAGGGTAAGGGTAATTGTGTGTGTGTGTGTGTGTGTGTGTGTGTGCAATATGCGGTGCATGCTAGCTCTAACCTGCCATTGATGTGGGCCTTGTCTACTACGCTGGCGGGTCGGTACTGCTTGGCTATGGCTTCGGGGGCAGGAGGAGGCTGGGTGATGGAAAGCATTTTGTACACCTCCTCCATCTTGGGCGAGTCGGCAAAATGAGCTGGCATGCCGTTATACAAGGCGGACCGAGACACTGAGAGGGAGGGGAGAGAGACACAGGGCCATCACAGAAACTGTCAGAACAGGATTTGCTCTTGGACTGAGAAAAAAACTTGATGCATGCTGGGATATTTTAACTTCTGTTAATTTGCCATTCTACAGCATCAACTGCAAAAAAGACTATATTTGGAGGCATGTTTTTAACAGGCATATAAACAAAACTGATAATAATTTGTTAACAGGCTTTAGTACCTCAAAATACCCTGGAAAAGAATCATTCTCATCTCTTCCCTCTTTCTATCCAACTTCCCCACACCGGATCATTCTATACTGAACACTTCCTCTTTAGCAGTAAAATGTTGTGTTGTGCAAGGAAAGGTAACTTCAAGATCACGGGAGGAGACCGAAGCCTTGGCTCCTGGGTTGAACGGGTCACGTTAATGTATATATAAGGACCACCATGGTGATGCAGATCTGGTCCCAAATCATCAAGACGTTTTCCCATTTTGTAACCACAACATTTTCTGTGTTAATTGCAGAAGGTGGGACCAAGTTTTCTAATCCACAAGTAAGTCTCAAGTCTTGCAACTCAAGTCCCAAGCCAAGTCCCGAGTCCTAAAGTCTGAGTTTCAAATCCTAAATAATTCATTATGCACTCTTCATAAAATTTAGTGCCATTTCTAAAATTTTATTTTCCTCCGTTTTTCTCCCCTATCGTACTCTGCTCCACCCCCTCTGCCGATCCGGGAGGGCTGCAGACTACCACATGCCTCCTGCGATACATGTGGGGTCACCAGCCGCTTCTTTTCACCTGACAGTGAGGAGTTTCACCAGGGGGACGTAGCGCGTGGAAGGAACACACTATTCCCACCAGCTCCCCCTCCCCCCTGAACAGGCGCCCTGACCGACCAGAGGAGGCGCTAGTGCAGCGACCAGGACACATACCCACATCCGGCTTCCCACCCGCAGACACAGCCAATTGTGTCTGTAGGGACGCCCGACCAAGCCGGAGGTAACACGGGGATTCGAATCGGCAAGCCCTGTGTTGGTAGGCAACAGAATAGACCGCCATGCCACCCGGACGCCCCCATGTATTTAATATTTAACAATATATTTAAAATCAACAAAATCACCAATATACTTAATACCACATTTAACAAGGAATATATTGAAGTTCCAGGTACGAGTCTGTCGTGTGTGTAAATGGACAGTGATGAATTTACCTGAGGTGAGAGGCACCTCAGTGAGGTCATAGACCTCCTCAACAGCATCTTTGTCTTTCTTCTTCTTCTTCTCCTCCACCGGCCGAAGGAGAGAGAGCTCCTCTGGGTGTCGGATGTCTGTGAAAAGGGAGATTGGGGAGGGAGCGGAGTCTGTGTATGGAGACTAAAAGATGGGTGAACTGAACTGGAATTAAACAGACGAACAGAATCACACAACATCACTGCTGGCCTTCCAAGAAATTCATCCTATGTGAATCAAACATACAATGTAGGTATGTCATGGCTATAATTACTGAGGTTTTTATATAGAGCAGTGTCAAAGGTTATTCTCACTGAGATATTCTCTAAGTATATCGATGGTAAAGGGATTTCACAATTAAGGTTTTCTACTGAACAATTTAAAACCAAACTCTCTAGAATGTCTTTATAAAACTGTTAATACACATGCATTGCAATAAACTTTAATCCAAATAACGCTAGATAACTCCATATAACTGCAGATAACTCCAGATAACGCTAGATCACTCCAGATAACGCTAAATCACTCCATATAACTGCAGATAACTCCAGATAACGCTAGATCACTCCAGATCACTCCAGGCCATGAGGCTCCACTTTCAAGTTGCACTGCTGTTCACATTTGTTCTAACTGTGGTTCTTCAATGGACTCAGGAATCAGGAACACTTTGTTATTCACCTCATGTACTTGTGCACATCAAGTGAACCGAAATGTCGTTTCCCTCAGCCCACAGCAGTCCAACACAGACAAACACACATTCTAGAACCACAAGAACACACCTATTCAAACCAACACATACGTATATCCAAACCAAAAAAAAAAAATCACTGTCCAAGGGAACAAACGCCAGCCAGGATGACTGTCGGAACTGCCAGTCTTGCATGGGCTAGCAGTTAGCCTAGCTTGCCCTGATTACGCGTCCCGTCATACTTCCCTCTGCGTTTCCTCTGGAGCAAGCCCGAGCACGTCCAGAGCAAGCCCGAGCACATCCAGAGCAAGCCTGAGCACATTTGATAACTGGCCATTCGACTCGGGTTGCGTTAGGGTTAGGGTTCACAGTCCAATGGTAAACCAGCTAGCTAGCTAGCTACTTTCTGATTATACTCGCTTGTTTATGCTCAAACTCTCGCTAGAGTAAACGTCACATTTCGCGCATGCTCAGTTAACTGTTCTCTGCTTTGATGGGAACTACCCAAGCCCCTATCCAATCATAGTGCGTGAAGTAGTGATGTCATCTGTAGTCGCAGGACCCCGAGCACATCCGGTAGGGCGAGTAGATCAAGTACTCACACCGGATGAAGCAGATCAAGCCCTCCCAGCTAGACACCCCCGACACACCTCCCCGCACTCCACACGACCACATCAAAAACACTAGTCAACGCCAGGTGAGGCCTGTAATGTCCATAGACGCCTTGTCTTACTGACATAAGAATAATTCAAGAACGAGCCGACTTCGTAGGTTCTTAACTGTGTAGCTTTTACTAGCGTTCATCCGACATACAACCTTCATAACATGCGCGTCTCACTTCCTGTATACGTCACACGCACTGCACGTACACCCGTGAGTAGGTCAAGTTAAACACGTGACCTTTCATTCATTACATCTCCCCCTCTAAGATGATTTTCTAACCTGTATATCACCCCCCTTTTCACAAAAAAAATAAAAAATTCCCCACAGTACACAAGTCCATACGCCTCACAAATCCAGCCGGATTGCAGGCTTGCTCACCCTGCCAGAGCGAGTAACATATGGTGTGGAAGTTGGCATTTCTGCTGCTCGGGACTCATCCGTGTTTCCATTCTCCCCTGGAGTGACATGGTCAGGATCCCTGCTGACAAAGGTGAGTGTTTTGGGTGTGGCCAACAGGTGGCGCCTGTTCCTTCTGTAATGTTCACCTTGAGCTGTCTCCACTATGTAGGATCTGGGAGTGGAGCTCTGACTGTGAACAACTGCTGGCATTGTCCATGTTTTCTGTCCATCAAGTTTGGTGAGTACTGCGTCACCCGAGTTCAGTGGGCGCAGTGTCCGCACGCCGTTCCTGCGGTTGTAGTAGAAAGCCTGCCTCGATTTGGCTGCGGCGTCAGTGGTTTTGATCAGTTCCTCTTTAGGCCAGGCCGGTTTCAGGTTATGCTGCAATGTGGGTAAGGTGGTTCTGAGTCTCCTACCCATGAGCAATTCCGCTGGACTGGCTCCAGTGGAAGAAGAGGGTGTAGCTCTGTATGTCAACAGGGCGAGGAGAGGGTCTTCCTGCCTTAATATGCTTTTGGCTATCTGAACAGCCCTCTCTGCCTGTCCATTACTCTGGGGGTAGTGTGGGCTTGAAGTCACATGGATGAAATCATAATCCTCATTGAACCTTCTCATCTCTTCTGAAACTAGCTGTGGCCCATTATCACTAACTACAATTTCAGGGATACCAAAACGTGCAAATGTAGCCTTCAGCCTAGCTACAACCTGACTGCTAGTAGTTGTTGGTAGATTTAGGATCTCCAAAAACCTGGAATAATAGTCAGACACTATCAAGTAGTTTTGCTTTTTGTACTCACACAGGTCTATGCCAACTTTCTGCCATGGTCTGGATGGGAGCTCACTTGACATTAAAGGCTCTTTTCTCTGTGTGTTCTTGTGTTCTCTGCAGAATTGACATTGCTGTATCTTTGTTGTAATGTGCTCTGTCATTTTGGGCCACCACACTGACTGGCTAGCTCTCTCTCTGCACTTAACTATCCCCTGGTGCCCGTCGTGTATTCTCTCTAAGATCACCTCCCTCATCTCTGTGGGAATGACGATACGACTGCCTCTGATGACTAAACCATCTATCTCAGATAACTCCCCTCTCACCTGATAAAAGTCTCTGACTGTCTCCGGCACTTTATCGACATACTCAGGCCAGCCGTGTCTGATGAAGCCCAACACTGTCTGGAGCTGCAGATCCCCATCCGTGCTCTGTTTTATCTCCTGCATCCTTTGAGGTGTGGCAGGCACCTGGCACACGATGGCATCAATGTGCGCTGCAACATCATCATGAGAAGCACCATCTCCGTAGCACTGCTCTGGGCCTCTGGAGAGTGCATCAGCCACAGCTAAAGTTTTGCCTGGTGCGTATCCAGCCACTGCATTGAAACGCATCAGCCTCATTAACAGTCTCTGGCACCTAATGGGCACATTATCCAAGTCGTTGCTGTTCATGAGAGGCACTAGTGGTTTATGATCGGTGACAAGTCTGAAATTGTCAAGCCCAAACAAGTACTTCTCGAACCTTTCACATGCCCAGACGCTGGCTAAGCACTCTTTCTCGATCTGTGCGTACCTTGTCTCTGCGTCACTCAGCCGTCGGGAGCAGTAGGCCACGGGCTTCCAGTGTTCCCCGTGCTGCTGGAGCAGAACGCCTCCCAGCCCGTAGCTGCTGGCATCTGCTGACACCACCGTAGCCTTAGTGACGTCATAAAAGGTGAGTACCGGGGCGGTGGCGAGTGCTGCTTTAAGGTCTTGGAATGCTGTGTTCTGTGCAGGTCCCCACAGCCACTCTGTCATTGCTTTAAGCAGTCCATAAAGCGGCTGACCTACAGTGGACAGCTCTGGGACGTATTTTGCCAAATAGTTCACCATCCCGAGGAACCTCTTGAGTTCCGTCACGTTCTGGGGCTGAGGAAAGTTCTCTATTTCGGCCACTTTGTCCGGGTCAGGTCTGATGCCTGCCTCGTTGATGATATGACCAAGGAAGCGGACTTGTTTCTGTTTGAACTTGCATTTCGCTTGGTTCAGTTTGAGACCTGCTGTTTCAATGACCCCCAGCGCCTCTGCTAGGCGCCGGTCATGGATTTCCTCAGTCTCTCCATGTATAAGGATGTCATCCATGTACACCTCTGTGCCCTCTAGCCCGGTCAGAGTTTCCGCCATCTTTCTCTGGAAAATCTCTGGAGCACTCGTTATACCAAATGGAAGGCGGCAGAAAGCATACCTCCCAAATGGGGTGATGAAAGTGGTGAGCCCCCTGCTGTCTTCATGCAAGGGGATCTGGTAAAACCCACTTGCTGCATCCAACGTTGTGAAGAGCTTTGACCCTGCGAGCCTTGGCATTATTTCCTCCATAGTGGGCAGCACGTATTTCTCACGTTTCACCGCTCGATTCAGCCTCCTGAGGTCAGCGCAGCAGCGAACCTCTTTCTTGTTCGGTTTCAGCACCGGCACCATAGCGGCGCACCATTCTGTGGGCTGAGTCACTTTTTCAATAATGCCCTCATTTTCCATGCGCTGCAGTTCTTTCTTAACCAGTGGTACAAGTGGCAGCGGTATCCGTCTGGCTGTATGCACCGCGTATGGCTGGGCACCCTCCACCAGAGCTATTTTCACTGGGTCTGTTTTCAGCAGTCCACTTGAACCGAAAACTCCACCGACCTCATTCATCCGCTTCACTAGACCCATCTCCACTGCCTCTGTACGACTCAGCAGACAGCTGCCTCTCCCCTTGATCACATACACTGGAAAGGAGTATTGTTTCTCCTTGTAGTTGGTTGTGGCTTGAAACTGTCCTATGCAGCTGATGTTTCCACCTGGGCTTATGAAGCATGTGTCAGGAGGTCCCAGTTTTATGTTTGGCTTCAGCTTTTTAAATGTCCCTTGGTTGATAACAGTAGCGTCAGCCCCCGTGTCAATTTTAAAGGTTATTGGTACATCACTTATTGTTAAACTAACAGTCCAATCTTCCTGACTGCTCTCTTTGCCAACTTCTCCCAGAAAGTACAGCTGTTTAACCTCTTCAGTGACTTCTCTCACCGCTTTAGAGTGACATACACGCTCCCAATGTCCCTTTTTATGACACTTGTTGCACTTACTGTTCGTTGCAGGACACTTCCGCTCATCGGTGTGCTGCGTCTTGCCGCACCTCCCGCATTCATCTACTTTGTTGGTTGCAGGTCTGCTGCCACCATGACGCTGTCCGCCCTTTTTGTTTTGGCGTCCGTCCCGCCGTCGGACAACATTGACGTTAGCCAGCTGGGCCTCTGGTTGGTTAGCTTGGAGGCTGAGCTGCTTTGTTATTGCCTCCGCCTGGCGCACTTGTTCAATGACTTTCACCAGAGTAAGGTCCGCTGTGAGCTGGAACTGACGGGAGAGCACTTTGTCTTTTATGCCCACTACAAGACGATCTCTGATATGTTCATCCCTCTTGTCCCCAAACTCACAGTGTTCAGACAGCTCATACAATGTCCGGATGTACATCTCCGCTGTCTCTCCTGGCTGCTGGCTACGTTGATAGAAGCACGCCCTCTTATGTATGATGTTACGGCGGGGAATAAAGTAGTCATCGAACTTTTTCAGTACGATATCATAGTCCACTTTATCACCCTCCGCCGCGAAGTCAAACGAGCTGAATATCTTTTCAACCTCGCTGCCCATTGCATAAATCAGCGAACTCACTTGAATCTCCCCGTCGTCTTTATCCAGCTTTGTCGCGAGCCTGAAGCGCGAAAACCGTTGTTTCCACTCCGGCCATTCAACGGGGCAGTCAAACTTGAATTCACTCGGCGGATTAAACTTCGGCATGACCGCTCGTGTTCCGATACACAGACTATTCTGACACCATGTAATGTCCGTAGACGCCTTGTCTTACTGACATAAGAATAATTCAAGAACGAGCCGACTTCGTAGGTTCTTAACTGTGTAGCTTTTACTAGCGTTCATCCGACATACAACCTTCATAACATGCGCGTCTCACTTCCTGTATACGTCACACGCACTGCACGTACACCCGTGAGTAGGTCAAGTTAAACACGTGACCTTTCATTCATTACAAGGCCGCCGCCAGAACGCCCTCCGTGTTATCGGAACTGCTGGTCTGCATGGGCCAGCAGTTAGCTTAGCATGCCCTGCTTCCGCATCCTGTCAGATCGCCCTCGGTGTTACCTCCTCACGTGCAGCTCCGGGCAAGGCCGCGGTCCCTGCGCAGCAGACCAAGCTCTCCCAGCCAAAGAACCAAGACAAAAATTTACACGCAGATGTGGACAAAGACACTGCATCGACAGACCTGGGTGAGGCCGCCGCAAATGTGAATTTGCGCCGCCATCTTCCCACACCGGTACTGGGTGAGGCCGCTGCGAACGTGAATTCGCGCTGCCATCTTCCCACACCCAGAGTAAGGGGGGTGGTGGAGGGTAAATAGACATAAAGGCACACTGCAATTTTAGGTTCTTGTTAGGTAATGTGAGGCAAATGTAACACTGTGTGTACACACAGAACAGTATGCTCTATGCCAAAGTTGAAATTCATGTTCCACTGCGTTTTCCTCTGTCATGTTTTATTGATATAGAGCCAGACTAAATGAGGTCTTACCTTACTGTTAACAGTTACGGACAGTTACATAATTCTTATGTGACTGTTTGTAGTCCTTGGGATTTTCTTAAGTCTTTACGTTATAATATCCACTCAGCATGCAGATGTCACATGTTCTTGTATCTAAAGTACTTTCTTCTGGTTTCATGTTACAATTAACAGCATACTGAGCATGAGACTACCTAACCCAATATAAGTCTGCTTTTTTGATGGTTAAGTCTAATCATCTCAAGTCCATTAAGTAATTCTACTGGTTACACTATAACAGCCTCCAGAAATAAAACTTAAATGAGTGCGTTTGGCTATGCGTCAGTCCTTTATCTAGTGACTCCAGTCACTTGAGGCTGCCAAAGGGCTGAACTTATCACAAGTCTCTCCAAAGCACATGATGATCATTTGTTGTCAAAATAAATGGTCGTGACCCTGGTCTTGACACAGCGAGTACTGATGCATTTCCAAAATGAGAGAAACAAAATTCAGACCCCTTGAGGCATCTTGTCAGAGTTGCACAGAACCTACCAGCTGTTGACTCCATGGAGGGGCATTTTCAACATCACGGATGAGTATGGTTCTCTGCTAGAAGGAAACTGAGATACCCTCTGCAGGGCGCCGTGCATAAACTTGTTCAACTGCAACTAAGAAAAATAACCTAGCTGAAGAAGCCTGGCACTTAGTGTTTATTCAAAACTGCCCCTTCGGGACACGACCACCGCCTTTGACTATGTTCCCCAGGATCTGCAGCAATAGTTCAACACTTCTGTTACAGTCTATCAGATGCAAGATGTAGCATTTCAAACAATTCTACGGCTTCTCTATCTTTTGTACACACATGGACATGTGGAACATACACATGATGTTTGTAGACAAGTGTGTCTCACTGCCTTCGGACCAATGCGGAAGTTATGTGCTGCCTGACACATAATGGAATCCAGAACTAATTTCAAAGTCTGCAGTGAAAAAGTGGTTATGGGCAAAATCACTTTATGAGGAAGGACTTCCAGTGGCATGATGAGTGGAAGACTTTAGAGCTCCCTGCATATTGTTAAATAAATTGATAAAACAACGGTGCTTTTATATCTTACTTTGCCCATTTTGTTCAGCTGGGAACAAATAATCGTTCTGGCAGTGTGTGTGTATATATGTAACCGGTTATGTTCTTGCCCGGTGCGGGATTCGATACGGGGTGTACTGCACCACAAGGCGACATCACTAACCGCTCGGCTAAAGGGTCAGACCCGTTAGCTAGGGATTAACGTGTCTTATTAGTAGTTTACATACATACACACACACACACACACACACACACACACATATATATATATATATATATATATATATATATATATATATATATATATATATATATATATATATATATATATATATACATATATATACACTCACCGGCCACTTTATTAGGCACACCTGTCCAACTGCTCGTTAACGCAAATTTCTAATCAGCCAATCACATGGCAGCAACTCAATGCATTTATGCATGTAGACATGGTCAAGACGATCTGCTGCAGTTCAAACCGAGCATCAGAATGGGGAAGAAAGGTGATTTAAGTGACTTTGAACGTGGCATGGTTGTTGGTGCCAGACGGGCTGGTCTGAGTATTTCACAAACTGCTGATCTACTGGGATTTTCACGCACAACCATCTCTGGGTTTACAGAGAATGGTCCGAAAAAGAGAAAATATCCAGTGAACGGCAGTTCCGTGGGCGAAAATGCCTTGTTGATGCCAGAGGTCAGAGGAGAATGGCCAGACTGGTTCGAGCTGATAGAAAGGCAACAGTAACTCAAATAACCACTCATTACAACCAAGGTATGCAGAAGAGCATCTCTGAACGCACAACACGTCGAACCTTGAGGCAGATGGGCTACAGCAGCAGAAGACCACACCGGGTACCACTCCTGTCAGCTAAGAACAGGAAACTGAAGCTGCAATTCGCACAGGCTCACCAAAATTGGACAATAGAAGATTGGACAAACGTTGCCTGGTCTGATGAGTCTCGATTTCTGCTGCGACATTCGGATGGTAGGGTCAGAATTTGGCGTCAACAACATGAAAGCATGGATCCATCCTGCCTTGTATCAACGGTTCAGGCTGGTGGTGGTGGTGTAATGGTGTGGGGGATATTTTCTTGGCACACTTTGGGCCCCTTAGTACCAATTGAGCACCGTGTCAACGCCACAGCCTACCTGAGTATTGTTGCTGACCATGTCCATCCCTTTATGACCACAGTGTTCCCATCTTCTGATGGCTACTTCCAGCAGGATAACGCGCCATGTCATAAAGCTCGAATCATCTCAGACTGGTTTCTTGAACATGACAATGAGTTCACTGTACTCAAATGGCCTCCACAGTCACCAGATCTCAATCCAATAGAGCACCTTTGGGATGTGGTGGACCGGGAGATTCGCATCATGGATGTGCAGCCGACAAATCTGCAGCAACTGCATGATGCTATCATGTCAATATGGACCAAACTCTCTGAGGAATGTTTCCAGTACCTTGTTGATTCTATGCCACGAAGGATTAAGGCAGTTCTGAAGGCAAAAGGGGGTCCAACCCGGTACTAGCAAGGTGTACCTAATAAAGTGGCCAGTGAGTGTATATATATATATATATACTACTACTACGTGTTTTTGAGTACTGCATTATAACGAAGCACTACTACACGTGTTAAGGGTGCTAACGGGATGGCTAACACTTAGCAAGAGCCCCGGGCTAGCTGATTAGCTCAGAGTCGACAGGATTTCCACGCTGCTACTTTACGGAATGTTTTCCATTAACAGGATACAAACAAAAGGAGGGGGAGTTGCACTATTCATTGATGAAAATTGGAAACGCAAATCTGTCAGGAATGTCCTTTGTGTCGGACAATATCCCAGAATGCATTACAGTAGAAATGGAGATGGAGAAATCAGAAAACATTTTAATAAGCTGCGTATACAGAAAAGCTGGATCTACCATCGACCCATTTAAGGAAAAGCTACTGGACTTGTATAACAATACAAATAATAAGAAAATGTTCTTTGTCTGTGGGGATTTCAATACTGATCTTCTAAAGCCACAAGAACACACTACAACCACAGAATCCACTGACTCTATGTACAGTACCAGCTTACATCCCTCAGTCCCGAGGCCCGCTAGAATAACACACAGCGCTACACTGATTGATGTGTAGATTTACTAATGTTATTCACCAGCGGATTATTGATAAAAGCCACAAGTGATCCTCTGCCAGTCTTTGCAGTCAGACAGAGCTGTACTAGGGCCAACAATGACGATAAAACAGTCAAAACAAAATAATTAGATATCAACTATCAATTCCTTTAAACAAGACCTGATGAAACCAGACTGGAATGATGTGTATGTGCGAGACGTAGATGCAGCCTATGACACTTTACCGTCCATCACAGCTGCTCTCTATTAAAGAAGTTGTCCTCTAGTAAAGAAAGTAGTGGAACAGGAGATTCTCAGAAACGGTGGCAAACTAAGGGAATAGTAAACACATGCACGAGAAAAAAAATCCTATATAAAGAAATCTTAAAGGAAAGAAGAGCAGAGGCCGAACACACATATAATGCTTTATCCAACAACAATGAACAATACAGGTATGAGGGACTGGAGAGAAAAGGAAAAATGATGGAGCACAGGATGGAGAGAATGTGAGAGAATGAGAGCGGGATGCAGACAGAGAGGAGAGGGGGAACAGTATGGGGGGTGGGGGGCATGAGACCTGCTGACCGACAAAGTGTGACTGACTCACTCAGCATTTTGCAGATCTCCACCACGGTGCTGAAGACGGGGCCTGAGAAGCAGGCCTTCAGCCGCACGGTCAGGCCGTTGGTTAGGCCGAGCCTCAGGAGCTTGTGCTGGGACATGAAGACCAGCCGGGCGTCTGCGTGGATGCCACACTTGTCCAGAGTCCATGTTGTCCGCAGGAGCCACTGCTGCTTCTGCTCCCACCACAGCGCGTGATCCGACCAGTCGCGTTTCAGCTCTGCGTTGGATGACAAGTCGAGAGGGACTCAGAAATAAACACGTCCGTGGCTGTTTGGAAAACTGTGTGTATCTATGTTTGTATACATGTGTGTGTGTCGCTAACAGACATAAATGGACAGAGAGAAATCCGATGGAGGACAGACAGACACACAGACAGACTTACGTGTTTTCTCCACCAGTTTCAGAATGACTCCTCCAATGTGGAGGTCAGAGGTCACGCTGAGTATGAGGGGTAGGACATCTGGGCCCAGGTCCTCCACTACGACCGACAGGTCCCATGCTGCCATCCTGCAAAAGTCAAGAGGCGGATAGAGAGAGCAGGGTTGCGAGGAAAGAGAGAAAAGGACAAAGTTGGACAAAGAAAGAAGCAAAAGATGTGCAGACATTCATGTTCTAAATGTACACCCAAACAGAAGGGATACTGGGAAGTCTGTGAAAGATGTGCGGCATATTTCATTGTGAAAAAGTAAGAAAAAACTGAGGCAGTATAAATGCCTACTACTGAGGACATCTTTTTAAACAAGTTACTCGGATATTTACATTTTTTTCCCGAAGTTGATTTCTGTGCCATGTCTTACATAAAACGCTCAAATGTACGGTGATCCCCAAGGAACTATCAAAGGCTTTCTGGTTTTATGAGAACCACTGTCACAGGGACAGGATGAAAAACTAAAGTAAGAGTAAGCATCGCTGTCACATCTGCTGAAAAAATACATACTAACTGAAGCTACTCACATGCCTGAACAAAATCTTATAGAATCTTTTTTTTAAATTGAAATATTTTTCAAGGAAAACATATCGAACTGAGCAATTACAGTTGAAAGACTGTGATATTTTTTTTTTTACATTTTAACATCCCCACATCCCGTTTACCCACATCCTGCTCCCCTCTTATCTACTGCTACCCCGTCCTGCAGGCCCCTCTCAGAACAGAATTAAACCACATTCCAGTAGTAGGTTAAATATAAACACGAAGAAGGAAACAAAGGGGGAAAAATAGATAAGTAAAAAATGAAGAAGTGAGTAAATAACAACTGCCGTACTGGCAGTGGAGCCACTGTAATGGTGTTTGGGGGTTCATGAGGTTGGGTGACTGCTGGCTGCGGGTGCATGTGGTGGGCAAGCCGCAAGGCCTCCGCTCACCCCAGGCCGGCCCAAGCCGATTTCTATGGCGCCACCTCGCCAGGAGGGAGGCCATCAACATTCAGTCAACGGCTTCCAGTGGGAGCAAAGCCTATCAGAGGACCCCCCCCCCCTTTTCGACCAAAGCAGCCCTGGTTCAGGCACTGGTTCCGTGTTGTGTGGCCCGCCGTTCGGCCAGTTTGTAGCGGAACCGTTGTACGTCATCGACGGGGGACTTTGTGCGTTGCACACCGGATGTAAACATTAGCTACATCCTGCTGAAACGCAATAATGTGGCGTCATGTTGCTACGTCGTCCAGCTCCGCTTTTGGACAACTCCTCTTTATCGTCTCGGTGGTCCCTCTGGAGTTTTTCTTAACTTGTTGATCATTTGTTCTTGCGTTGGAGTGAACCCGTTCTGGGCCATCTCTTCCACTAATTCGCCATACAGCTTACTCTTTCTCGTGCTACTCTCTAGTTTCCCCCGACACTCGGCAGATGCCCAGATAACCCAACACTGAGCCTCCTCAGCTGACCGCCGCGCACCCTTCTTATCTGCCGACTCCGCCATTAGCTACCATCAGGGCTCTCCTCTCTTCCTCATTATCTACCGTCAGGGCTCTCCTCTCTTCCTCATTATCTACCGTCAGGGCTCTCTTCTCTTCCTCATTATCTACCGTCAGGGCTCTCTTCTCTTCTTCTCTTCTTCATTATCTACCGTCAGGGCTCTCCTCTCTTCCTCATTATCTACCGTCAGGGCTCTCCTCTCTTCCTCATTATCTACCGTCAGGGCTCTCTTCTCTTCTTCTCTTCTTCATTATCTACCGTCAGGGCTCTCCTCTCTTCCTCATTATCTACCGTCAGGGCTCTCTTCTCTTCCTCATTATCTACCGTCAGGGCTCTCCTCTCTTCCTCATTATCTACCGTCAGGGCTCTCTTCTCTTCCTCATTATCTACCGTCAGGGCTCTCTTCTCTTCTTCATTATCTACCGTCAGGGATCTCCTCTCTTCTTCTCTTCCTCATTATCTACCATCAGGGCTCTCCTCTCCTCTCCTCTTCTTCATTATCTACCGTCAGGGATCTCCTCTCTTCCTCATTATCTACCGTCAGGGCTCTCCTCTCCTCCCCTCTTCTTCATTATCTACCGTCAGGGCTCTCCTCTCTTCTTCTCTTCTTCATTATCTACCGTCAGCGATCTCCTCTCTTCATCTCTTCTTCATTATCTACCGTCAGGGTTCTCCTCTCTTCCTCATTATCTACCGTCAGGGTTCTCCTCTCTTCCTCATTATCTACCGTCAGGGATCTCCTCTCGTCTTCTCTTCTTCATTATCTACCGTCAGGGCTCTCCTCTCTTCTTCTCTTCTTCATTATCTACCGTCAGGGCTCTCCTCTCTTCTTCTCTTCTTCATTATCTACCGTCAGCGATCTCCTCTCTTCATCTCTTCTTCATTATCTACCGTCAGGGTTCTCCTCTCTTCCTCATTATCTACCGTCAGGGCTCTCCTCTCTTCTTCATTATCTACCGTCAGGGATCTCCTCTCTTCATCTCTTCTTCATTATCTACCGTCAGGGATCTCCTCTCTTCTTCTCTTCTTCATTATCTACCGTCAAGGATCCCTTCTCGTCATCTCTCCTTCATTATCTACCGTCAGGGATCCCCTCTCCTCTTCTTCATTATCTACCGTCAGGGATCTCCTCTCCTCTTCTTCATTATCTACCGTCAGGGAGCTCCTCTCTTCTTCTCTTCTTCATTATCTACCGTCAGGGATCTCCTCTCTTCTTCTCTTCTTCATTAGCGACCGTCAGGTATCTCCTCTCGTCTTCTCTTCTTCATTATCTACCGTCAGGGCTCTCCTCTCTTCTTCTCTTCTTCATTATCTACCGTCAGGGCTCTCCTCTTTTCCTCATTATCTACCGTCAGGGCTCTCCTCTCTTCCTCATTATCTACCGTCAGGGCTCTCCTCTCTTCTTCATTATCTACCGTCAGGGATATCTTCTCTTCATCTCTTCTTCATTATCTACCGTCAGGGATCTCCTCTCTTCTTCTCTTCTTCATTATCTACCGTCAGGGATCTCCTCTCTTCTTCTATTCTTCATTATCTACCGTCAGGGATCCCCTCTCCTCTTCTTCATTATCTACCGTCAGGGATCTCCTCTCCTCTCCTCTTCTTCATTATCTACCGTCAGGGATCCCCTCTCTTCATCTCTTCTTCATTATCTACCGTCAGGGATCCCCTCTCCTCTTCTTCATTCTCTATCGTCAGGGATCCCCCCTCCTCTTCTTCATTATCTACCGTCAGGGAGCTCCTCTCTTCTTCTCTTCTTCATTATCTACCGTCAGGGATCTCCTCTCTTCTTCTCTTCTTCATTATCTACCGTCAGGGCTCTCCTCTCTTCTTCTCTTCTTCATTATCTACCGTCAGCGATCTCCTCTCTTCATCTCTTCTTCATTATCTACCGTCAGGGTTCTCCTCTCTTCCTCATTATCTACCGTCAGGGCTCTCCTCTCTTCTTCATTATCTACCGTCAGGGATCTCCTCTCTTCATCTCTTCTTCATTATCTACCGTCAGGGATCTCCTCTCTTCTTCTCTTCTTCATTATCTACCGTCAGGGATCCCTTCTCGTCATCTCTTCTTCATTATCTACCGTCAGGGATCCCCTCTCCTCTTCTTCATTATCTACCGTCAGGGATCTCCTCTCCTCTTCTTCAATATCTACCGTCAGGGTTCTCCTCTCTTCCTCATTATCTACCGTCAGGGCTCTCCTCTCTTCTTCATTATCTACCGTCAGGGATCCCCTCTCTTCATCTCTTCTTCATTATCTACCGTCAGGGATCCCCTCTCCTCTTCTTCATTCTCTACCGTCAGGGATCCCCTCTCCTCTTCTTCATTATCTACCATCAGTGAGCTCCTCTCTTCTTCTCTTCTTCATTATCTACCGTCAGGGATCTCCTCTCTTCTTCTCTTCTTCATTATCTACCGTCAGGGCTCTCCTCTCTTCTTCTCTTCTTCATTATCTACCGTCAGCGATCTCCTCTCTTCATCTCTTCTTCATTATCTACCGTCAGGGTTCTCCTCTCTTCCTCATTATCTACCGTCAGGGCTCTCCTCTCTTCTTCATTATCTACCGTCAGGGATCCCCTCTCTTCATCTCTTCTTCATTATCTACCGTCAGGGATCCCCTCTCCTCTTCTTCATTCTCTACCGTCAGGGATCCCCTCTCCTCTTCTTCATTATCTACCCTCAGGGAGCTCCTCTCCTCTTCTCTTCTTCATTATCTACCGTCAGGGATCTCCTCTCTTCTTCTCTTCTTCATTATCTACCGTCAGGGCTCTCCTCTCTTCTTCTCTTCTTCCTTATCTACCGTCAGCGATCTCCTCTCTTCATCTCTTCTTCATTATCTACCGTCAGGGCTCTCCTCTCTTCCTCATTATCTACCGTCAGGGCTCTCCTCTCTTCTTCTCTTCTTCATTATCTACCGTCAGCGATCTCCTCTCTTCATCTCTTCTTCATTATCTACCGTCAGGGTTCTCCTCTCTTCCTCATTATCTACCGTCTGGGCTCTCCTCTCTTCTTCATTATCTACCGTCAGGGATCCCCTCTCTTCATCTCTTCTTCATTATCTACCGTCAGGGATCCCCTCTCCTCTTCTTCATTCTCTACCGTCAGGGATCCCCTCTCCTCTTCTTCATTATCTACCGTCAGGGAGCTCCTCTCTTCTTCTCTTCTTCATTATCTACCGTCAGGGATCTCCTCTCTTCTTCTCTTCTTCATTATCTACCGTCAGGGCTCTCCTCTCTTCTTCTCTTCTTCATTATCTACCGTCAGCGATCTCCTCTCTTCATCTCTTCTTCATTATCTACCGTCAGGGTTCTCCTCTCTTCCTCATTATCTACCGTCAGGGTTCTCCTCTCTTCCTCATTATCTACCGTCAGGGATCTCCTCTCTTCTTCTCTTCTTCATTATCTACCGTCAGGGCTCTCCTCTCTTCCTCATTATCTACCGTCAGGGCTCTCCTCTCTTCCTCATTATCTACCGTCAGGGCTCTCCTCTCTTCTTCATTATCTACCGTCAGGGATCTCCTCTCTTCATCTCTTCTTCATTATCTACCGTCAGGGATCTCCTCTCTTCTTCTCTTCTTCATTATCTACCGTCAGGGATCCCCTCTCTTCATCTCTTCTTCATTATCTACCGTCAGGGACCCCCTCTCCTCTTCTTCATTATCTACCGTCAGGGATCCCCTCTCTTCATCTCTTCTTCATTATCTACCGTCAGGGAGCTCCTCTCTTCTTCTCCTCTTCATTATCTACCGTCAGGGATCTCCTCTCTTCTTCTCTTCTTCATTATCTACCGTCAGGGATCCCCTCTCTTCTTCTCTTCTTCATTATCTACGGTCAGGGATCCCCTCTCCTCTTCTTCATTATCTACCGTCAGGGAGCTCCTCTCTTCTTCTCTTCTTCATTAGCGACCGTCAGGTATCTCCTCTCTTCTTCTCTTCTTCATTATCTACCGTCAGGGATCTCCTCTCTTCTTCTCCTCTTCATCTCCTCTCTTCTTCATTATCTACCGTTAGGCTGTCTCTTCTCCTCTTCCTCTGGAGTGTCACGCGCCCACTGGTTTCGTCCCGGTTCGCGCTGAAAAACCTGCTATTTTTTTGGTGCCGGTTCGGGACGAACTTTTCGGGTTCGCAACCAATTTATTTTTCGGCGAAATGCTCTGAACCGTTCATAAAAGGGTTTGCGAACCGGCACCGAACCGAACCGAACCCGTTCCGTGGTGGTGGAAAAGGGCTTCTGCGTAAGCTGTACTTGTTCCAGTTTAAGTAGAAGCAAAAGGTGCCCTGGCCCGGCTTTACCAGAGGCTGGCTGAGAGGGTCCCCAAAGGATGAGGGTCTTCTATGGGTGCCTAAAGAGCCACAGGCAATAACATGAGACTGGAAAACGCCGTAGTGATTTTATAGAATCATATATATATATATATATATATATATATATATATATATATATATATATATATATATATATATATATATATATATATATATATATATAAAGCCCAAGAAGAAGAAAGAGGAGGAGGGGAATAGTTTGTGTTGTGTACAGTGAGGGTGAAGCGCCGCTGTAAGACGTGTGTGGCTGTGGAGACTAGAAGCTGGAGGCGTCTAATAGATCCCGGCGGGCTGAAACACGTCACAAATCACCAAGGAGAACTTTCTGGAGCCTGGGCGGCACCTTATTACACAGAGAGAGAGGGTCCACATCTTAACACCGTGGAGCCTGATCTCAGGGAACAGGAGTTTAAACTCTGACTCACGGACACACACACACACGTTCAGGAGCATTCTGACAAGTCCGTTTTGATGAGCGCTTCCGAGTTCTGAGTTGAACAATCAGCAGACACACACTTCCGCTTTCACACCAGCCAGGCTGCCAGGGTGACACGTCCATCCCTCCTGTCCACTGGCTGTGTGTTTGTGTGCGACGTCTGCATGCGTGTATGTCGAAAGCCTTACTCATCTACAACTCGTTACTCATCTTGCCAGTATGTGCTACAAGCTCGTGTCAGGCACCGTTACCAGTCATGCAAATGTCGTTCAAAGGTCAGAGTTCAGAACAAAATGCCTCCTAGCATGCCTGTGGATCTGCCCCACACACACATGTGTGAGTCTACACATCCTTTTTACGTCTGCCCAAGACTCCATGATGCCTCACGTCAACTGCAACAACCTGCCTTTCTCTCTTCTCTATCTCTCCCTCTGTCCGTCTGTCTGTCTGTCTGTCTGTCTGTCCTCGTCCTACGGGAGTGGAACTGAAAAGTGGTGCTTACAAGGCCCCACAGCGGGGTCCACGCCTTATTCTGCTCTGTCTCTCTTCTACTTGCTTCCTCGCTTTCGCATCACCTCTCTCACGCACACCAACACCGGTAACACACAACCATTGTGGAGCGGCTCACCTTGCTCGCCGTCTCCTTCAGCTTCTGTCGAACGGAGCAGTTCTCAGCCCTGCAGACCTTCCTCTGAAGCACTCTTTCAGGCTGCTTCCTGCCCTGCGTCTCTCTCCCCCTCCGTTTCCCTCTGTCTATCTCACACCACCTGACTTGTGGTCTGTGTAACTGTCTGTAGTCCTGCACTCACAGGCTACTGTCAAAAAGAGGGTGTTCCTCTTTTGTCAGTTTCCGCCAAGCGGAAGTGTAAATGAGTGGTGCTCAGTTTGACTGACTGACTGACTGGCTGGCTGACTGACTGGCTGACTGGCTGACTGACTGACTGACTGATTGAGTGTCAGACTGACTGGCTGACTGGCTGGCTGGCTGACTGACTGGCTGACTGACTGACTGACTGATTGAGTGTCAGACTGACTGGCTGAGTGACTGACTGACTGATTGAGTGTCAGACTGACTGGCTGACTGGCTGACTGGCTGGCTGGCTGACTGACTGACTGGCTGACTGACTGACTGACTGACTGACTGATTGAGTGTCAGACTGACTGGCTGGCTGGCTGACTGACTGACTGGCTGACTGACTGACTGACTGATTGAGTGTCAGACTGACTGGCTGACTGGCTGAATGACTGACTGGCCAACGGACTGACTGGCTGGCTGGCTGGAAGAAGGGGCTTAACAGGCAACGTGGGTAGCAGGGTGTGTGTGTGTGTGTGTGTTTCTGTGTCATAGGGTTTTAGTAGGAGGCTGGAAGATGGATGGACACACGCTTCACTCTGAGACGAATGCACACACTCAGCACCCACACAGTGACGTCATTAAATGTGTGTTGGGCGTTTGTGAGGATGTCAGTAAAGCATCTTTCAGGGTGCAGGGTGCAGCTGCAGGTGTAACGGGGGCAGTCCTATGCTGTTCTATGCTGGTCAGCCTGCTGCACGCCCGTCACTCTCATCATTAGCTCTGCGTTGTGTTCTAGTTAGGTGGGGCCCCAGGTGTTGTGGGGGGGCCTCAGTCTCTCATCATCATCATCATCATCATGATCAAGGAAGGAGGGGGGACACACAGGACTCTATTTGGCCCACCTTGCCATTTATTTTGGTTTCAAACCTTTCGACAAACGTCCAGTCCTCCAGCGGGAGCGGTGTTTCTTACGGACGTGGGGGTCGAAGTTCAACCACTGCCCGGACTTCACTCGTGTGCGTTAGAAGGAGAAACCGTCCACGGGACTCCGATGTAAGAAAGGATAAACAAGTATTTTATCCCACAGCTTGCAGTATCTTCTTACAGGGATACTCAAGGTTACGTTCTCCTCAACCAGCAAAACTGTCCTACGGTAAGAAACACGCGTGGCTCGGCTCGATCGCTGCTTGAGACTCCTCCCACAAAACAAAAATGGCCTCTCCCGCGTTCCCTCTTCCGTGTACCCACAAGACCTCTCTCTTAAAGCGACAGTACACGTATATGACGGTCGTTGTAAAACATACATAAAAGTAAATAATGACATAAAATAAAATGTAGTAAACACAAATAACAGCACACAGACAGGATTTGGTGATATTTCATACTCAAACAAAATAAAATAAAAACATTAATTTTAACCTGGTTACATTCACCCCTCCTGAAATTCACCAACATCCTGACAGCAGGATAAAAAGAGAAAGAGGAAAGGAAAAGCCCATCACTGACTACTGGCACAAGTGAAAAGAAGGACATAGTCCTCCAGTCAACTTAGGAGCTACCTCGGTTACGAGGTCCAGAAAATAATGAGGTTGATCAAGTCTCAGAATTCCCTTAGATCAATGTGACGCCTGATACGCCACACCATGCACTTGGCCCAAAACAACCCTGTCTGATAGACACCTAATAACTCACATTAAACTAGTTTGAATGACTCCAACCTCCATCAAAGTTCAAACCCTCACACTCCGTAGAAATGGCATCTGAGCCATAGATTCTATTAACCTGTTCACTGACCTCACCACCCTCCCTATGCGTGTCCTAACCCGACCATCGCTCTCTACTTGTGTGCGTGAGACAGTGCGAGCTGCAACATCTGTATCGAGTGAGGGTGGTGCCCCTGTGTGCGAATCAGTGTGAGATATAACACCTACATCGAGTGAGTGTGATGCCTCTATGTGTGGTGCATGTGTGTTGTGTGGTGCGTGTGTGTTGGGTGGAGACTGAGCAGTGGCCCCCATAGGACTGACTACCAGACTAGATGGAATGAACTCTTCCGCTTCTGCCCACTCAGATCTAGGCGAGTCTCCAAGTGATGAGACTGCTAGCCCCACTGCATCCCCTGAGACCGTCAGGACATCTGCACTGTCCTCCTCATCGGACTCTGCGCAGTCAAACAACTGACTGGTTGTACTGGACTCCTCACCCTGATCTAACTCAGGAAGGGGCAAGAAGTTGACCTCCAACAAACGGTTCCTGTGCACCACCCTGGTGTGCCCCTCTGCATCCTGAATCTTGTAGACGTGGATATTGGGGTTGACACCGACAACCGTGTACACTCCGTTCTCCCATTTGTCAGCCAACTTTCTCTTCCCTCACTCACTCTGGTTCGCAACCAAAACACGATCCCCGACAGACAGGACAGTGCCCTTGGCATGTCTGTTGTACTGTCGCACCTGATGCTGCTGCTCAGCCGTGGAGTGCTTCTGAGCGATCTCCATTGCACTCCTTAGACAGGAAAGCAGAGACTGAGCATAAGAGTCATAATCAACAACGTGAGGGTCATGCAAAACCTGCCTGAACATAACATCCACCGGCAGTCTTGGGACACGCCCATACATCAGGAAGAAAGGCGCGTAACCCGTGGTCTCATGAACAGTGGCATTGTACGCGAGCGTGAGAGAATGGATCTGCTGAGGCCACTGTTGCTTCTGCTGAAGCGGAAGGGAACGGAGCATATTCCCCATCGTGCGATTAAACCGCTCTGTCCCGCCATTACCCATAGGATGGTAGGCCGTCGTGTGGGACTTCGCTACACCCGCCAACCTGAGAAGCTCTGCAATCAGGTTGCTCTCAAAGTTTGTGCCCTGGTCAGAATGTATTCTCTCCGGAAACCCGTAAACACAGAATACATGATCCCAGAGTTTCTTGGTGACCTGCTTCGCTGTCTGATTGGCGCAGGGGAACGCGTGAGCAAGCTTAGTGAAGTGGTCAGTAACCACTAGGACATCGACCGACCGCTGCTTACTGTCCTCAGTGGACCAGAAATCCATACACACAAACTGCATCGGTGCGGAGGTTTTAATGCTCTCCAGGGGCGCGCAAGCAGCTGGCTCTGGGGTCTTCCCAAACACACATCTCCGACAGCATCTGACATATGCTCTGATATCCCTCTCCATGTCAGGCCAATAAAAACGCTGCCTTGCAAGAGAGAGAGTACGGTCCTGGCCCTGATGACCAGCGTGATCGTGGATGCCAGACAGTGCCTTGTCTTTCAGACTCAGAGGTAAAACATACTGAGACCTCCTCTGCTTGGACACTGGGTCCTTTGTCACCCTGTACAAGACACCATCATTGACTTCCAACTTCTCCCACTGTTTCAGCAGCCTGAGGACCTTCTGGTCAGCACCATGCCTCTCACGTCTCGATGGCCGCTTCCGAACAGCGACAAAGGGCAACACCTTGGAGATGCAGGGGTCCTGCTCCTGACTCAACCTGAGCTCCTCGGTGGATAACATTGGCAGTGTATCCTGACCACCCGACAGATGCTGAACGTGCTGGACCAAACTGAGTGCTGTGAATACTGATGCATCAGGCCAGTCACATTTGGCTTGACAAAAAGCCCTGACCTCAGCTGCATCACAAGCAAACCCAGATCGCGCACTACTCACTGTTTGGGACTGGCAACTGAGTCTGAAAACATCCTGCACAGAGTCCCCCTCAACCCCGTCGGCTTCCTGAACAAGGGCCGGGTAGGGCTCCCTAAGTAGCCTCTGACTGACGGGCTTGGAAAAAGGGTCGCGACTCAAGGCATCCGCCACCACGTTTTTCTTCCCTGGCAGGTGTTTGAGATCGAAAGTGTAAGACGCCAACTTAGACACCCAGCGGATCTCACACGCGTCAAGCTTCGGCTTCGTTAGGAGATAAGTCAGCGGATTATTATCTGTCCAAACGGTGAAGCTTTGACCCTTCAGCCAGTGGCTGAACTTTTCACAAACACTCCACTTCAGCGCCATGAACTCCAGTCTATGAGCTGGATACTTCCGCTGTGAGGCACTGAGGGACTTGCTTGCAAAACCAACAGGTCTGGCCTTGGACTCTCCTCGGGGCACTTGAGACAGCACCGCACCGAGTCCGTCCAAAGACGCATCAACCGACAAAATGAAAGGCACCTCAAAGTCTGGATGGGCAAGCACCACACACTCCAGTAACATCGTCTTCAACAGATCAAATGCTTCCCCACATTCCACCGTCCAGTCTGCGGAGGTAAGCTTACGGAAGCTGCCATGGGGCTTCTTATCCTTAGCTGACCTCCCCCTCCTCTTTTGTCCAGCTGTAGGGGCGAACAGGGGCTTAGCCACGGAGGAGCAGTTCGGGAGGAAATGCTGGTAGTAAAATACCATACCAAGGAAAGATTTGATCCTACGAACAGAAGGCGTGCACCCATCACCTTCCATGAGATCCTGCACTGTCATGTTGGAGATGACCTCTACTTTGGAGGGATCGACAGACACACCTCCGCCATCAACCACGTGGCCCAAAAACCGCACCCGCTTCTGCAGCAGATGACACTTTTTCGGAGCCAGTTTCAAGTTGTTCTCCCTCAACCTCTGAAACACAGTGCGGAGCCTCGACAGAGCCTCAACCTCTGACGGCGCGAAGACAAGACGATCATCAAGATAGCACAAAAGCTTCGTGAAGTTCAGATCCCCAAAGATCCCAATCATCATTCTCATGAAGGCTGCAGGGCTATTACAAAGGCCCTGTGGCATGCGATTGTATTCATGCAACTCAAGGGGAGTCGTGAAAGCAGTGTACTTCTTGTCATCTTCATGCATTGGGATGTTGAAGAAGCCAGAGGTGAGGTCCATCGTACTAAAGAGGCAGTTACCACCCAGCGCGGCAAGACAGTCCGACTGGTGTGGCAAGGGATGAGCGTCTTTCAAGGTCCGAGCATTCAGCCATCTGAAATCAGTGCAGATCCGAAGCCCGCCATCCTTCTTCCATACCATAACCAGCGGTGAAGCGTATGCGCTCGAGGACTTCCGGATAATCCCATTCTCCTCCATATCAGTGAGAACCTGTCTCAACTTCTGATAGTGGGCTGGGGGAACCCTCCTGTAGGGCAAGCGAAAGGGGCGCTCATCCACCAGATGGATGCGATGTGTGTATCCTGTGACCTCGCCACAGTCCAGAGAGTCCCTGGAGAAGATGTCATGGTACTCGGTGAGCAGCTGAGTGAGCTGGGACTTGCATGCCTCACTAACCTGACAGGAGCTGAGGTCAATGTCACTGAGTCCGAGCTCTGACAAACTCCTAGCCGGCTGGACAGGGGGACAGGCACTATCTGTGGCGTTGGACTCATGCCTCCCTGCAACTGATTGCAGTCCCTGGAAAACATTAAAGTCCTCAATCGCCAAGCATGGAAACACATCAGCCAACTTGCAGTTCCTTTTCAGTGTGATGGCTTTGTCAGATGGATTGACAACAGTCATGGGTACCCACCTATCACCCCAGAGCGGTGTGACAAGTCGACCTACGAGGACACTGCGTGGCATGGCCTTGGAGTCTGTCGGCTCCACAACAACAGTGCTTCCAGCTGACATAGGCACCTTAGCAGGAAGTCTGCCCAGACTAAGTGCTCGTGCCTCGGTAAGAGTGTCACGGCCTGGGTGAGCTTAACAGTACCTATCTTCTCAGGAACTGCACCACCCCTCCAGCGCTCTACATTCGTGAACATGGACAAGAACTGTTCAACGTCAGGACTAGACGGATTTTCCTGTCTGGACGCGATGTCCCAGTACTCAGTACCACTCTTGAGTACATGGGCCACATGTTTAATGACGTTTGTGCCGACTATCAGATCATCATGCTGACCGGGCACGACCAGAGTGGGTATGACAAAGGAAACACCATAAAGCTGCATGTTGAGGTCATAAAAACCATCAGGCCTAGTCTCCAGACCACCGCAGCCAATCAAGACAATGTTCTCTTCAGGCTGCTG
The DNA here is from genome assembly GCA_022114975.2 of Lampris megalopsis. NCBI lineage: Eukaryota > Metazoa > Chordata > Actinopteri > Lampriformes > Lampridae > Lampris > Lampris megalopsis. The sequence continues at coordinate 1,178,489 of JAJHIY020001376.1, forward strand.
CTTCTCAGGTAAAACACCCCCAGAGCGGAGCTTCTCTACTGCATTTTCACTGATACTGCATGACATAGAGCCAGTATCCAACATGCCATTAAGCTGCACACTCTGGTTGACAAGAACAGGAGCATAGAACAAGTCACTGAAAGCCTGAATCCTCTGTGTCGCCTGAATGACCATACGCGAACCCTGAGGTGCTTTGGCACACTTGTCTTCATACAAGTGAGCCAGGTCGGAGACATCAGTGAGGGATACATCTACATTACCCACACCATCCCTCTCTAGGTGTGGGTTTAGTAGTTTAACGGACGAGACTGACAACCAGCTCTTCCACCAGGCTGAGAACGGAGCTGGTTGGGCGGCTGAGGGTGAGGACAGTCCCTCTTCCAATGACCAGGAGACAAACAGTTTATACATCGGTTCTCCCAGCTGCAGTGGGAAAATGTGGAGTGATCCGGAGACTTACAAACCCTGCACAACCTCTGTGGTGCGTCTGGCACCCGCCCTGCGGCGTTAGCTGGCGGTTGAGTCAGCGTCGGTGTCCGGACTGCAGCGCTAACTGGAACCTGAGTCTGCATTGTGACCAAACGGTCTAGCAAGCTCACCAAACTCCTCATATAGTCATCACCGCCAGAGACAGGTGCGGGAGACGGTGTAGGACACCTTGCACAAAATGGTGTAGATGACGCATGAGCCGGGACGGGAGATGGCACCACCGGCACGGTCGTGTTCAAGTCGGGAGCCACGTCGACTACAGGGACATGAACTTGTGAATGGAACCTACGCTCTACCGCGCCAGCTTCACGTTGTCCACCTGCAGCAACACGGGACTTCCTCTCCAGCATGTGCTCATCAAGCCTCTCTTGGATCTCGCTAGCAGACCATTTCCCTGCGGACTTGAACTTAAAAACATTGGCAAGAGACTGATCTGGACAGTGTTTGATAAACATCATGCTTACCTCGTGGCTTGGCTCTTCAATACTACGGCCCTGCCACTTCAAGCATTCGTCAGCCACCTCCACTGTCTTATTAAGCCTAATCCAATACTCCATAGCGTCCTCACCTGGCTTGGGCAGCATACTGTAAAAGTCCGCCAGGGGCATGCTCGAGTATGTGAGGTCACTAAAGTGTTGCTTCAGTACATCAAAAATAATGTGGGGGTTCGCTATGTGGTCGACAGATGTGTTGTGCAGCTTTATCCTCACCACGTCCCCTGCTTTCCACATAAGCTTAGCTAGAATCTCATGTGACTGCTCACTAACTGGGATGGCTCGCTTCCTCAAATACAAAGTCATAAGGCTCTCCCACTCATGAACTGTAAACTTATCAGAGCTATCGCCCCTGAAAATAGGAGGCTCCCTAGCGTCTGTCTGCATTACTACTCTAACACTAGGCACTGTCTCCGAACACTGTTCAGCAGACCTAGCACTGTCTGTGTGTGTGTTTCTAAGCATTTGTGTTTCCTGCAGCTTAGCAGTGATTGACTCTCCTATCTTCTCTGCCAACTGAGTAATGAGCATGGCTAACTCACCCACTGGCTGCTCGCTGTTACCTAGCACAGCCCCTTCGCTGATACCTGGCCTGGCCCGTTCTACGTAGCGTGTGGAGGTGAACTGAGGAGTGCCGAATGTGGTCGGGTCTCTAGGTCCTGGTGCTCTGGTGTCTGGTTCCCCGCCCTCTAAGAGCTGCCCGAAACTCCTACCTACACCTAGCCGTAAACCCCCACCCACAACTAACTGGTACCCCCTCTCCATAGCACACTGGCGATCCAAAAGATCCTGATCAGCAATGTTACCCCCACCTACGTACGAACCACCCTCTGCCATGTTCCTACCTCTAACACTCAGATAAAATAAAAAAATAAAATAAAAAAGTGAAAAGCTCAATTCATTTAAATAATTGAATCTAGAAAGCACTAAGATATTGAAACAATCACATACAATCAACAAATTCACTAATAGATTAATCACATATGCACATATCTAGTAGTTTACATCAATAGATTATTCACACGAGTCCTTCAATAACATTAACTTTTTCCTTTTTTTTTTTCGTGTGTTTTTCTTCCTTCAGTATATACAAATGTCCTGTTCACAAGCCCAGTCCATGGTAACAGTGTCCACACAGCTCAACTCCAGTCCACTGTAACATGAGTGTACAGTCTGTAGAAATACCTGAGGACGTCTGGGGCTTGATGACGACAGCAGCCTCCCGCGGCGAGCAACTGATGTCACTCTCAGGATCCAGGAGGGTCACGGCACCAATGTAACGGGGGCAGTCCTATGCTGTTCTATGCTGGTCAGCCTGCTGCACGCCCGTCACTCTCATCATTAGCTCTGCGTTGTGTTCTAGTTGGGTGGGGCCCCAGGTGTTGTGGGGGGGGCCTCAGTCTCTCATCATCATCATCATCATCATGATCAAGGAAGGAGGGGGGACACATAGGACTCTATTTGGCCCACCTTGCCATTTATTTAGGTTTCAAACCCTTCGACAAACGTCCAGTCCTCCAGCGGGAGCGGTGTTTCTTACGGACGTGGGGGTCGAAGTTCAACCACTGCCCGGACTTCACTCGTGTGCGTTAGAAGGAGAAACCGTCCACGGGACTCCGATGTAAGAAAGGATAAACAAGTATTTTATCCCACAGCTTGCAGTATCTTCTTACAGGGATACTCAAGGTTAAGTTCTCCTCAACCAGCAAAACTGTCCTACGGTAAGAAACACGTGTGGCTCGGCTCGATCGCTGCTTGAGACTCCTCCCACAAAACAAAAATGGCCTCTCCCGCGTTCCCTCTTCCGTGTACCCACAAGACTTCTCTCTTTTAAAGCGACAGTACACGTATATGACGATCGTTGTAAAACATACATAAAAGTAAATAATGACATAAAATAAAATGTAGTAAACACAAATAACAGCACACAGACAGGATTTGGTGATATTTCATACTCAAACAAAATAAAATAAAAACATTAATTTTAACCTGGTTACACAGGGCTGCAGGGGACTTGTGGGTGCAGGGTGCAGCTGCAGGGCTGCAGGGGACTTGTGGGTGCAGGGTGCAGCTGCAGGGCTGCAGGGGACTTGTGGGTGCAGGGTGCAGCTGCAGGGCTGCAGGGGACTTGTGGGTGCAGGGTGCAGCTGCAGGGCTGCAGGGGACTTGTGGGTGCAGGGTACAGCTGCAGGGCTGCAGGGGACTTGTGGGTGCAGGGTGCAGCTGCAGGACTGCAGGGGACTTGTGGGTGGGAGATAATCCGTTTGCGCCACATGTGGGAGAGTCAAGTTTGTTTTTTTGACTAAATGAGGCAGAAGGGGAACTTTTGCTCATGACTTACATGGGAACCAGAGAAAGATTAGGGAAAGATGATAAAGCTGGGAGCATCAACAGAACATTTGACTGTGGAATAACAGTGTTCATGTAGAATGAAACTTGCTCCATTGCTAAAAACAAAGCAAAAACAAACAAAACAAAAGAAAACATAACAAGAGGAACTCTTTTTTCCCCTGGAATTCTTTTTCTCTTTTCAGCAGTTATTTTTCTTCTCTTTTTTCAGGAACTCTTTTTCTCTTTTCAGGATCTTTTTTCTGTTTCAGCCTGTTTCGTCATCAGCTATGCTTGCACAACAGTAGCACTGAGCTGGGTGCCACTGTCACTTTGATCTTCTCAACTCAAAAGTCTTCTCCTTTTCCTCCTCCCAATGGGCCCCTGCTGACACTTCGTCCTCTTCGTCCGTTTCTGTCCACATAGGCGCCCCTGTCTCCTCTCCATCTGAAGCTGCTGTCGCCCCTGCTTCGAAGTCTGGCTGGCTGCCGACTGCCATAGTATAGTGTCCCGAAGGTGCAGAGCCTGGCTCAACTTCTCTCCCTCCTCTGTACGGGGTTAGACGGTCTTGGTGCACCACCACTTTCTTCCGCCGGCCATTTTTCTGTACCTGGTACACTACATGGGACAGGGCTTCCAGTATAGTGCAGGGTCCCTCCCACTTACTCACCAGTTTGGGGCATCTTCCTCTCTGGCATCGGGGGCAGTATAGCCACACACGGTCACCTGGCTGGTACAGCTTCCCATGAGCACGGGTATCGTACTGTTGCTTCGGTCTTTTGGATTCTCCTTGGATGTGGTGTCGAGCAAACTCGTGAACTCTCTCCATCCGCTCCTGGATGCGCTGGACATACACGGGCCCTGCTTCACCCAGTTCTTCTCCCGCAGGGCGCCCAAAAGGAGCTCTGTTGGAGTGCGCAGTTCTTGGCCGAACATGATTGAAGCTGAAGTGCAACTGGTGCTTTAGTGCACTGCACTCCGATAAGCCATCATCAACAACTGTAGGTAGTCATCCCAGTCACGCTGGTGCTTTTGGACGAAGAGTGACAGTTGCACCAGGAGGGTGCGGTTGTACCGCTCGACCATCCCATCGCTTTGGGGGTGCAACACCGTTGTGCGTGTCTTCTTGGTGTAGTAGGCGACACACCTCTTTGAAGACTTGACTCTCGAAATTTCGACCCTGGTCGCTGTTGATTTCATCAGGCATACCAAACCTTGTGAAGAACCCGTCAACCAGGACTTCAGCCACTGTGGTCACCTCTTGGTTTGGGAGGGCATAGCTCTCCGGTCACTTGGAGAAGTAGTCCACGGCAACCAAGATATACCGGTTCCCCTTTTCTGAGAGAGGCAGGGGGCCGAAAATGTCGATGGCCACTCTTTCCATCCGGTCCCCCACGTGGTATTGCTGCATCTCGGCCCGGGGACGCCGCGGTGGGCCCTTCCTGGCGGCACAAGCATCACATCTCCGGCACCAGCTCTCTACATCACTGCGCAACCTAACCCAGAAGAACCTCTGTCTTACGTGGGCTAGGGTTTCGTTGACTCCAAAGTGCCCTGCAGTGGGTAGGTCGTGAGCTAGCCTGAGGAAGCTGCTGTCTTCTCTGATTCCTATAGCTGCAAGGAAATCCCCTCGGGAAATTCACGTCTTTTGAACACCTTGCTCTTACCATACATTATACTGCTACGATTTTAATAATTACCGTCTATCGGCCACCAAAATCTGAACATGGCTTTCTTGACGAATTTTCGGAGCTACTGTCTATGGTTTCCACTGACTATGATTATTTCATCATCCTGGGTGATTTTAATGTTCATGTTGACAATCAAACAGACTCCGATGCTAGAAGCCTAATTGGCTTACTGGAGGCATTTGCCCTCACTCAGCATGTTTCTGGACCCACCCACAATGAGGGGCATACTCTAGACTTAGTCCTATCAAAAGCACTTCATATTACTGTACCCCGTGTCATGGATGTTGCCTTCTCTGATCACTGTTGTATATTTGTTGATGTGTCAACTCTTCCTGTACAACAGAAGAGCACTCGCATGCTCAAAAAACGCTTCATTGCTAATAGCACAATTGAAACCTTCCAGAAAACCGTAAATGAGTTGTCGCCGTTCATGTCATCACAAACTAAGGATCTTATGAACGACTTCAACTCAAAAATACAGAATATCTTTGACAACATTGCACCTGTTAAAACTAAGAACATAGAAAAACAAAAAGCCCCCTGGAGAAGTGGGGTGGTTATTAGGCAGCTTAAGAGAGACTGTCACCAAGCAGAAGGACAGTGGAGAAAGACTAAACTTTAGGTTCACCATGAAACTTACAAGGACAGACTGAGCAAGTACTGCAAAGAAATTAAACAGGCCAGACAGTCTTTCTTCTCTAAACTCATTAATGACAATATTAACAATAGTAAAGTGCTTTTCTCTACTATTGACCGACTTATTAATCCACCATCTCCAAACCCATCAGAGATGCTGTCCACTGAAACGTGAGCAATTCACTACATTCTTCAATAACACAATTACTGCCATTAGACAGAACATTAGTGCCTCAAGATCCAGTAATGAACCTACCCTCCAGTTCTCCAGAAATATCACTGGCGCCATGTCTCACTTTTACCCTCTAGACCTTAAAAATCTAGAAAATATTGTTGGGCAGCTCAGGTCGTCCACCTGCTGCTCGGATCCTCTCCCTACCATATTTTTTACAAATGTTTTTAATTGCTTAGCACATGACGTTTTAGAAATGATTAACTACTCTCTTCAGGCAGGTATATTTTCTGCAGCACTTAAGACAGCTGTCGTTAAACCCCTTCTGAAGAAGAGTAATTTTGATGCGACAGGCCCATCTCCAACTTACCATTCCTCAGCAAAATCCTTGAAAAACAGTTTATTCTCCAGTTAATAACTATTTACTATCGAACAGCCTTCTAGGCATTTGTCAGTCAGGTTCTCGACCTCACCATAGCACAGAAACAGCACTTATCAAAGTTGTGAACGATCTGCATATGAACACAGATTCTAATAGAGTGTCTGTTCTTGTGCTCCTGGATCTCAGTGCTGCTTTCGACACTGTTGATCATGATATTTTGCTAGAGAGATTAGAAAAATGGGTCGGCCTTTCTGGCCCGGTTCTCAACTGGTTTAGAACATATCTTTAGAACAGGCAGTTCTTTGTGCCTATTGGAGACTTTTCCTCGGACAAAGTGGGTATAATGTGTGGGCTACCCCAAGGATCGATTCTTGGACCACTACTATTTAATCTCCATATGCTCCCACTTGCACATGTTATACAGACACACAAAATAAATTACCATAATTATGCAGATGATTCACAACTGTACATATCCCCTATCTTCTGATGACCTAGCTCCCATACGTTCCCCAATTCAGTGTATTGACGATATTTCTCCATGGATGTCAGCTAACTTTTTACAACTGAACAAAGACAAGACAGGAATACTTATTTTTGGTGCAAAGACTCAGAGACGGAGAATTGCAGCTCATCTCAGCTCTCTGTCTCTGGAGTGCAAAGGTGAAGCTAGAAATCTTGGTGTATTCATGGACAGTGATCTAAATTTGAAGAGCCACATCAATCATCTCACAAGATCAGCCTTCTACCACCTTAAAAACATCTCAAAACTAAGGGGCTTTCTATCAATATCAGGCTGTGAGAAATTAATCCATGCTTTTATAACAAGTAGACTAGACTGCTGCAATGGACCATTCACCGGCCTCCCAAAATCAGTTGTGCACCACCTACAGTTAATTCAAAATGCGGCAGCACGTGTTCTCACCAGAACTAAAAAGTATGAGCACATTACACCTGTTCTTACATCTCTGCATTGGCTCCCCGTCAAAACTAGAATTGATTTTAAAATTATTTTAATTGTATACAAAGCCCTAAAAGGCCTTGCACCACGCTATATAAAAGATATGTTAATTCCCTATAAACCAGCAAGAACTCTCAGGTCCAATGGTAGTGGTCTTTTACCCATCCGTCGTACAGGTCTAGAGCAGGGGAGGCTGCATCTTCTATTTACGCCCCAAGTAGATGGAAGGCCCTGCCTGAGGACCTGAGAGAGGCCCCTACACTGGACACCCTGCCTGAGGACCTGAGAGAGGCCCCCACACTGGACACTCTGCCTGAGGATCTGAGAGAGGCCCCCACACTGGTCACCCTGCCTGAGGACCTGAGAGAGGCCCCCACACTGGACACTCTGCCTGAGGACCTGAGAGAGGCCCCCACACTGGACACCCTGCCTGAGGACCTGAGAGAGGCCCCCACACTGGACACCCTGCCTGAGGACCTGAGAGAGGCCCCCACACTGGACACATTTAAAAGCAGGTTAAAAACCTCACTTTTCAAAACAGCCTACAGCTAAATTCATAGTGTGTGTGTGTGTGTTTTTAAAAAAATATATTTTGCTGTTTTTATATATTCTGCTCTGTTATTATTGAATCAGTGTTTATGGCACTTTTACTTATTTATTTCACTAACTCAGTTTTAAACTTGTTTGTACTTTTCTAGAATTTGCCTGTACTTTTATTTATTTATTTTTTGTGGGGGGGGGGTAATATTGATTTCATTATTTTATTGTGTGAAGCACTTTGTGTTACATTTGTTTGTATGAAAAGTGCTATACAAATAAAATCTGATTGATTGATTGATTGATTGATTGATTGATTGAGGACTTTTGGTGCTATCAGTTGCCACACCACCCTACCTCCACTGGAGGACTCCCCTTTGCCGTACAGGACTCCTTCTTCAGCTCCAGGCAGTCCCACATGGCCCACAAACTCTTCACCAGCTGGCCCCATGCAGCCACTTCACACTCGTCTGGTCATCGTCCGTTGAGTTTCCACTCCAACACAGGTGCAATTTCGCTGTCAACAGCCTGCATCTGACCCAGGTCTTCTGATCTTAACCTCCCCAATCCCTCTGGAAGTTCCTCCACAGTGCACAGTAAGTGGTGCTCTTCCTGTATCTCTTCCTGCAGGTCTTCCTGTCTCTTTTCCCGTCGCTCACATTGTAGGCGGTGAGTCTCCAGACATGGGCGGCGGGAAAGGGCATCCGCATTTCCATGAAGCCTCCCCACTCTGTGCTGGATCTGGAAGTTGTATAGACTGGGCTGTTCCAGCCACCTAGCGAGCTGGCCCTCCGGGGTTTGGAGTTGGTCAACCACTGTAGGGATGCGTGGTCTGTCCTGATTGTGAAGGCCTGGCCATACAGGTAAGGATGGAAACGCCCCGTAGCCTTCACCACTGCCAACAGCTGGCGTCTCGTCACGCAGTAAGTTCGCTCTGGCTGACTAAGGGTTTGGCTGTAGAAGGCCACCACCCGCTACTCTCCCCCCGTCACCTGTGAGAGTACTGCCCTCACCCCTTTGTCGCTGGCATCTGTATCCAGTTTAGTTTAGTTTAGTTTATTGTGTATTTCACAGGGACAACGTACAATTTTACAACTGCACCAGAGTTAGCCGGCAGGTAATTTGCATCTGCAGTCCCTGGGCAGGCAAACAAACTACAATACATACAGAAGTAAAAACACAACAATACATAAGAAAACTATTGAACAGGCAGACAAAGAACAGTCAAGACAAAATAAAAACATGACAATACATCAGAAAACCAATCTCAAAAGTTATAATTACAATCTCATCTATCTAAAACAGTGGATATGAATAGCAATCTGGCCTATATGGCAACGACATACGGAATATGGATTTCATCTCTTCAGCAACAATAAATGTAATTACTAAACTGACCTGAAACATCAATAAATAACAATCTGACCTAAACTATGACAACAGCTCTTAAAAACAGTCTGGCCTGTTCAATGGCAGGAAATATAATTACAAACAGTCTACGGTCAGGTTGCACCTGGGCTGGTTCCAGCCAGAACCCCAGGCTGCTCCTGACTAAGAAACATATTGTAGCGAATTCGGGGGACAACGCAACCACAGGAACCGCCGCGGCCGGGAAGCGAACCCGTACCGCAGGAGACATCGCTAACCGCTCGGCTAAAGGGTCAGACCCGTTACCTAGGGGCTAACGGGTCTTATTAGTAGTTTACAGTCGTCACCCTCCCCGGAAGCGCGCCCTCGCACTTTGTTATTCCCGCGCTCCGAAGAGACTTCTGAGGATCTGCGCACTTCCGGATCCAACCGCTGCCACCAATGTAGCGAATGCGGGCGATACGGGTTCGCTTCCCGGCCGCGGCAGTTCCTGTGGTTGCGTTGTCCCCCGAATTCGCTACAATATAGTAACTACTCTGAATAAAAAGTACAACAAAAACCCCGAGTGACATCTAAAGTATGTGCAACATATTAAAGCAAGGACACTTATTTGTGATTACAGGTTTGTTCTGATTTTAAGCAAAGCTTAAGACGCTTTTTAAACCCCGCAAAGCTGGCTGACTCTCTGACATTAGGGGGAAGGGAAGTCCACTATCCAGTGTGAAGGGGCAGTCTGGTAAGGGGTAGGCAGGGACTGGGGAGGTGGCCAGGGCCTCCTTCAGAGCCACGAATGCCTGACTGCACTCTTCTGCCCACTGGAACGGTTTCACCGTCTCTGCCTGGTGTGAGGGGCTGGCAATGTCTCCTTACAAAACATTGTAAGGAGTTGCGCCCGCGACTCGCAGCAGCTGCTCGCCGCGCACACCGAAACATGAAGACGCCCACTTCCTCTCGACTCCCGCTCAAAACACCACCCCCATTCGTTGCTAGGTTACCAAATCCTGATATGTTACAGCATGCTAGCTAACAAGTTAGCTTAGCAAGTCTAAGACCTAGCCAACTTTTTCTCCAAAAAGTGAAAACTGTCATTGCAATCACGTGTCATTAGCATCACGTGTCATTAGCATCACGTGTCATTACATCACATGTTGCTGTTACAACTTTGAAGAGAGCATCATTATATCAAACTAATTCTGTAGGACGGTCAAAGCTGCGCTAAGATATGTGTTCCACGCCACTTAATGAGCTTTTGAGAAAAAGAAGAAAAAAAAACAGGTTTTAAAGAAATTTATTTTTTTCAAAACTTCAAAAGCCAAAAGTGTCCCAAATTGAAGAATCACCCTGATATTGTCGAAAACCATGAACGTCAAACTGCAACACAGAGACAGTTTGTCTTGTCTCCGGCAGATGGCGCCATCAGCACATTCTGGGCAGACCGCGTTACCTGCCATGTGATTGGCCATGGCTCTTCCACGTAACTTAAGTTGGGGGGGTAAAAATAGTTGGGAGGTCGACTTGACTTCAGCTGGCTCTCTCTCTTGCCTCGTATCCACTAGTTGGGGGGAATAGACGGCGTCCGTTTGCAGGACGACCGTGTCAAATGTGTGTTTGAATAAAACTTGTTGGTCTTGGTCGTGGTGACACTAAACAGCGCCCCCCCCACCTTGTTAGTTGGTGCGTCCAGCGCGTCACTTTGCAAAACAAATATGGCACATGCTGGTTATTACAGTTGCGGTGTTGCCACACTGCATGCAACGCGTCCACGACTAAACCGAAACTAGACGGAGCGGCGGTGCACAACACACACACACACACCCGCCGGAGTCCTGGGTCACAGCATGGCGTCTCAAATATCACGTTTCTTTCCCCGAATCAGAACCGCGTCCCCCGCTCTGTCCCGCGGCTGTGCGGACTTTCTGCACACCGGTGTCAACTTGCACAACTCTTTTTTAGGCGCCGTGGCGGCCGCGCTGAGACGCCCGCTGCATTCGTGGGCGGGGCGGAGCGGTAAGGGGAGCGCTCGCCGCGTCTCCGACTCCGTCCCCGCCCGGCCCAACGCCTCCTCCTCACCTGTTGGGGCTCGCGGCAGGGCGCACGAGCTTTCTTGGACCGCCGTTGGCGCGGTCGGAGCGGCCGTCTACTACGTCCACAGCAGCGCGCGCGCCGCCATGGCCGCGGGACCCGAGCGCCCGGAAGTGGACGTGAACTCCGCCGAGGGAGACTGGAGGGAGGCCAAGGGTGAGACTGTGAAGCGTCAACAAAGTCCGACATGATCACTGGTTATATAGTCACCCGGCTGTGACCACTGGTTATATAGTCACCCGGCTGTGACCACTGGTTATACATATAGTCACCCGGCTGTGACCACTGGTTATATAGTGACCCGGCTGTGACCACTGGTTATATAGTCACCCGGCTGTGACCACTGGTTATAGTGACCCGGCTGTGATCACTGGTTATAGTCACCCGGCTGTGACCACTGGTTATAGTGACCCGGCTGTGATCACTGGTTATAGTCACCCGGTTGTGACCACTGGTTATAGTGACCCGGCTGTGATCACTGGTTATAGTCACCCGGCTGTGATCACTGGTTATAGTCACCCGACTGTGACCACTGGTTATAGTCACCCGGCTGTGATCACTGGTTATAGTCACCCGGCTGTGACCACTGGTTATACATATAGTCACCCGGCTGTGACCACTGGTTATATAGTCACCCGGCTGTGACCACTGGTTATATAGTCACCTGGCTGTGACCACTGGTTATATAGTCACCCGGCTGTGACCACTGCTTATATAGTCACCCAGCTGTGACCACTGGTTATACATATAATCACCCGGCTGTGACCACTGGTTATAGTCACCCGGCTGTGACCACTGGTTATAGTGACCCGCCTGTGACCACTGGTTATATAGTCACCCGGCTGTGACCACTGGTTATACATATAGTCACCCGGCTGTGACCACTGGTTATATAGTCACCCGGCTGTGACCACTGGTTATAGTCACCCGGCTGTGACCACTGGTTATATAGTCACCCGGCTGTGACCACTGGTTATACATATAGTCACCCGGCTGTGACCACTGGTTATATAGTCACCCGGCTGTGACCACTGGTTATATAGTCACCCGGCTGTGACCACTGGTTATAGTGACCCGGCTGTGATCACTGGTTATAGTGACCCGGCTGTGATCACTGGTTATAGTCACCCGGCTGTGACCACTGGTTATAGTGACCCGGCTGTGATCACTGGTTATAGTCACCCGGTTGTGACCACTGGTTATACATATAGTCACCCGGCTGTGACCACTGGTTATATAGTCACCCGGCTGTGACCACTGGTTATATCGTCACCTGGCTGTGACCACTGGTTATATAGTCACCCGGCTGTGACCACTGGTTATAGTGACCCGGCTGTGATCACTGGTTATAGTGACCCGGCTGTGATCACTGGTTATAGTCACCCGGCTGTGACCACTGGTTATAGTGACCCGGCTGTGATCACTGGTTATAGTCACCCGGTTGTGACCACTGGTTATACATATAGTCAACCGGCTGTGACCACTGGTTATATAGTCACCTGGCTGTGACCACTGGTTATATAGTCACCCGGCTGTGACCACTGCTTGTATAGTCACCCAGCTGTGACCACTGGTTATACATATAATCACCCGGCTGTGACCACTGGTTATATAGTGACCCGGCTGTGACCACTGGTTATAGTGACCCGGCTGTGATCACTGGTTATAGTCACCCGGCTGTGACCACTGGTTATAGTCACCCGGCTGTGATCACTGGTTATAGTCACCCGGCTGTGACCACTGGTTATATAGTCACCCGGTTGTGACCACTGGTTATAGTGACCCGGCTGTGATCACTGGTTATAGTCACCCGGCTGTGATCACTGGTTATAGTCACCCGGCTGTGACCACTGGTTATAGTTACCCAGCTGTGACCACTGGTTATATAGTCACCCGGCTGTGACCACTGGTTATAGTCACCCGGCTGTAACCACTGGTTATAGTGACCCGGCTGTGACCACTGGTTATAGTCACCCGGCTGTGACCACTGGTTATAGTGACCCAGCTCTGACTACTGGTTATAGTGACTCAACTGTGACCACTGGTTATATAGTCACCCGGCTGTGACCACTGGTTATATAGTCACCCAGCTGTGACCACTGGTTATAGTAACCCGGCTGTGATCACTGGTTATAGTCACCTGGCTGTGATCACCGGTTATAGTCACCCGGCTGTGACCACTGGTTATATAGTCACCCAGCTGTGACCACTGGTTATACATATAATCACCCGGCTGTGACCACTGGTTATATAGTGACCCGGCTGTGACCACTGGTTATAGTGACCCGGCTGTGATCACTGGTTATAGTCACCCGGCTGTGACCACTGGTTATAGTCACCCGGCTGTGATCACTGGTTATAGTCACCCGGCTGTGACCACTGGTTATATAGTCACCCGGTTGTGACCACTGGTTATAGTGACCCGGCTGTGATCACTGGTTATAGTCACCCGGCTGTGATCACTGGTTATAGTCACCCGGCTGTGATCACTGGTTATAGTTACCCGGCTGTGACCACTGGTTATAGTTACCCAGCTGTGACCACTGGTTATATAGTCACCCGGCTGTGACCACTGGTTATAGTCACCCGGCTGTAACCACTGGTTATAGTGACCCGGCTGTGACCACTGGTTATAGTGACCCAGCTGTGACCACTGGTTATAGTCACCCGGCTGTGACCACTGGTTATAGTGACCCAGCTCTGACTACTGGTTATAGTGACTCAACTGTGACCACTGGTTATATAGTCACCCGGCTGTGACCACTGGTTATATAGTCACCCAGCTGTGACCACTGGTTATAGTAACCCGGCTGTGATCACTGGTTATAGTCACCTGGCTGTGATCACTGGTTATAGTCACCCGGCTGTGACCACTGGTTATATAGTCACCCGGCTGTGACCACTGGTTATAGTGACCCGGCTGTGACCACTGCTTATACATATAGTCACCCGGCTGTGATCACTGGTTATAGTGACCCGGCTGTGACCACTGGTTATAGTGACCCAGCTGTGACCACTGGTTATAGTCACCCGGCTGTGACCACTGGTTATAGTGACTCAGCTGTGACCACTGGTTATATAGTCACCCCGCTGTGACCACTGGTTATATAGTCACCCGGCTGTGACCACTGGTTATATAGTCACCCAGCTGTGACCACTGGTTATAGTCACCTGGCTGTGACCACTGGTTATAGTGACCCGGCTGTGACCACTGGTTATAGTCACCCGACTAACCTGTTGGGCCTTGCTGCCACTAACCGTTAGACCACAAGATGGCCCCACTGACCCTGTTTGTTGCTTGGTTGTGTAACGGAGTTAAAAAATGCTCTTAATTAATTTATTTCCTGTTTGTATTTTTGAATTTATTTGTCATTTAATAATTGTGTTGAGTATTTGTGACTTTTATCTTATTGAGTTTTTTCTTTTAATTTACGGGTATTGATATTCCCTGCAGAAATGATGCGGCTTCACGTCACTCCTTCTGTACCTCCTATGCTTGCGTAGCTTCCGCCTTCTCCGTACAGTGCCGTATTGCATTGATGAGAGCCAGTAAATGCTGAAAAACAGTCGTGGAGAGTTGCCTCCTTGCATGCCCTGTCCCCAGCCACTACACTGCTGCTGAGAGCCGGTCGAAGCCGTTCCAGTTGTCACGAATGCCCCGAAGCTCAGGGATTCTTTGTTGTTGCTCTTGAATGAATTGCTATATTGTGTTGTCATTATAGCAAAGCCCTCCCATTTAACCCCACAGACTTCTTGCTGTCCCTGTCTGTGGATGAGAGGCGCCAGCACTACAGGACCTCTACCTATGTGACGCTGGACAAGATCCCAGTGTGGACTCCCACCTCAGGTCAGACACACAATCCCTTCTAGTCGCACCTTTATTACAGGCAATACGGTCAGTTTGGCCTCAATCAATCAATCAATCAATCAATCAATCAATCAATCAATCAATCAATCAATCAATCAATCAATCAATCAATCAATCAATCAATCAATCAAGTTACATTTTGTATAGCGCTTTTCTAGCTGCAACAGCCACTTAAAGTGCTTTACAATTAATTCAGAAACACACACACACACACACACACACACACACACACACACACACACACACACACACACACACACACACGTCAGGGGTCAGATCAGACACAATCCCTTCTAGTCACAATTTTATTATAGGTAATACGGTAAATTTGGCCTCAATAATACTGAGAGTATGTTGGGGGTCAGGTCAGACACACAAGCCCTTCTAGTCGCACCTTTATTAGGGGTAATATGGTAAATGTGGCCTCGACAATACTGATATGTCGGTGGTTGAACCAGGGGATTTTGCCAGTACTTAAACCAGACACCAAGAGTCAGATGTGACATGTTAAACAGACAGGCAAGTCACTTGATTTTAGAATTTGCAAACTAGAAAAGGAATGGGGGGTCACTTCATTGGCAAAAAATATGCAGTATCTGTTCTTCCAATGACTCCATCTCGTTTCAAAAACCTGTATTGTTCAGTAAAAGTTATAAATACCGTCAGCCCTCCATATTTATCTAATCTATTCTAATCTAGAATCTATTCTAATCTATAATCGAATCTAATCTGTAATATAATATAATATAATCTATAATGTAATACAATCTATTCTAATCTATAATCTATTCTAATCTAGATTCTAATCTAATCCAATCCAATCCAATCTAATCCAATCTAATCTAATCTAATCTAATCTAATCTAATCTAATCTAATCTAATCTAATCTAATCTAATCTAATCCAATCCAATCTAATGTAATGTAATCTATAATCTATTCTAATCTATAATCCATAATCTAATCTAAAATACAATACAATACAATCTATTCTAATCTATATTTATTCTAATCTATAATGTATCTATAATCTAATCTATTCTAATATTTACTTCAACATTGTCTTTTAATAACAACTGTATAACGGTTTCACTTAATCCATATTTTCAAAGTGAGTCCATAAAGTTGATGTTTAATTTTAATTATTTCACTCAGTGGTCTGATTAACAATTACTAATTGAAAACAAACATTACTTGAAATTTTCCATTCAGTTTACTAACATATTACCCTACATTCTGGTTTACCCCTCACAACAACAAGTTTGTGCCTGATTGCTCTTTTATTACCTGTCTGTACAAAAAAGGGGTGCACATTCACATCATACACCGCTGATGACGTCCCACTAACAAGCTGTCGTCGTGTCTGTGATGTCAGACATGCTGAAATATTCTGAGTAATGACTTAGTCTGGTCGTATAATAATATTAATCAGGCCGTGTATGTCCAACCTCAGCGCTGTAGCATCATAAAGCAGAGATAGTTTTTAATGAGGAGATGCCGCTGAAACAAATGCTGAAAGAGCTCACACATAAACCCGTTAGCAGGTCCTTCTGATGTAGTTACACGTGGACAGTCAAACAACAATCACCTTTCTGTACAAACTGTTTCCAGACCCTGTAGGTTACTGAGCTCTGCAGGGTTTTGTGTGGTGGTCCTCATCAGCTGTCACATCGTGTTGGATGTAGATCATCAGTGTCTGTTCTCAGTTGAAATCTTTAATGTCATTTGATATAGAACTGACATATTTTTTCATTTTTGATTCATTTGTGTGTGTGTGTGTGTGTGTGTGTGTGTGTGTGTGTGTGTGTGTGTGTGTGTGTGTGTGTGTGTTGAACAGATGGTAGTGAGCGGCCCCGTTACCCCAGGAATGAGAAGCTGGACCAGAAGATTTCCCTCTACAGCGGCGACATCACCAAGTTGGAAATAGACGCAATAGTCAATGCAGGTGAGTGTGTGTGTGTGTGTGTGTGTGCGTGCTTGTGTAGTCTTTTTTTCCGTCATCGTGCTGAGGCCATAATGAGACCACTGCCGTGCCGGCAAGGAGTGGTGTGCAAAGTTATGCTTTGTGTTTCCATTAATGTAGAAGTTGACATCTGGAGCAGGAAGTGTGACAGAAAAACTACATTGATGATAACAAACGATGTGATATGATGATGTCATGCGATGACATCACGCGATGACGTCCATCTATGTAATCAAATGCAGTGGCCAGCATCTCCTCCACTGAGCATGTTTACATTATTACTTATACATTATACATGTACTGTTTTGTTTTGTTTTCTGATTGAAAGAGAAAATGGGTGCTTATCATGATGCAGGGCTTTAGGATCATCATGATGCAGGGCTTTAGGATCATCACGATGCAGGGCTTTAGGATCATCATGATGCAGGGCTTAACGATCATCATGATGCAGGGCTCTACATCATGATGCAGGGCTTTACATCATGATGCAGGGCTCTAGGATCATCATGATGCAGGGCTTTAGGATCAGTTTAGGATCATCATGATGCAAGGCTTTAGGGTCATCGTGATGAAGGGCTCCAGGATCATCATAATGCAGGGCTTTAGGATCATCATGATGCAGGGCTTTAGGATCATCATGATTCAGGGCTCTAGGATCATCATGATGCAGGGCTTTAGGATTATCATGATGCAGGGCTTTAGGATCATCATGATGCAGGGCTTAACGATCGTCATGATGCAGGGCTTTACATCATGATGCAGGGCTCTAGGATCATCATGATGCAGGGCTTTAGGATCAGTTTAGGATCATCATGATGCAGGGCTTTAGGGTCTCGTGATGCAGGGCTCCAGGATCATCATGATGCAGGGCTTTAGGATCATCATGATTCAGGGCTTTAGGATCATCACGATTCAGGGCTCTAGGATCATCATGATGCAGGGCTTTAGGATTATCATGATGCAGGGCTTTAGGATCATCATGATGCAGGGCTTAACGATCGTCATGATGCAGGGCTTTACATCATGATGCAGGGCTCTAGGATCATCATGATGCAGGGCTTTAGGATCAGTTTAGGATCATCATGATGCAGGGCTTTAGGGTCATCGTGATGCAGGGCTCCAGGATCATCATGATGTAGGGCTTTAGGATCATCATGATGCAGGGCTTTACATCATGATGTAGGGCTCTAGGATCATCATGATGCAGGGCTTTAGGATCAGTTTAGGATCATCATGATGCAGGGCTTTAGGGTCTCGTGATGCAGGGCTCCAGGATCATCATGATGCAGGGCTTTAGGATCATCATGATGCAGGGCTTTAGGATAATCGTGATGCAGGGCTTTAGGATCATCATGATTCAGGGCTCTAGGATCATCATGATGCAGGGCTTTAGGATCATTGTGATGCAGGGCTTTAGGATCATCATGATGCAGGGCTTAACGACCGTCATGACGCAGGGCTTTACATCATGATGCAGGGCTCTAGGATCATCATGATGCAGGGCTTTAGGATCAGTTTAGGATCATCATGATGCAGGGCTTTAGGGTCATCGTGATGCAGGGCTCCAGGATCATCATGATGCAGGGCTTTAGAATCATCATGATTCAGGGCTTTAGGACCAGTGCAGGACGTAATACTGGTGGTGATATCAACAGTGTACCAGATGTGGCATGGTTGGATGTTATATGAATGTAAAATCAGTCATGGAATATGGACGTTGTTGAACCCTTCCTCTGTCACGTCCTGGCCAGGTGGGACATGGCTGACAAATTGTGTCCAAAATGCAAAATTAGTATGGTTTTGAAGCATGCAACAACAAATCAGGTACTAACAGAAATGCCGTTGGAAAGGTCTGGTTCCATGCTCAGTATTATTTGACCTTGCTATGGAAAAGAAGCATACATGTAAAACCAGTAATCAGAACAACAGGACCACTATGCTGATAAGCTTCTGTTCAGTCCAATTTACAATCTCTGTCTGGGAAGGGCTAGAATCTCTGTTGAGCCATATAGCTGTATTTACAGCAGGGGTGTCCCCTGGATTTTCAGACAAGATGGGCTGAGTCACGAGTAGGGGGTGGTCCGGAGGGGGGCTGTGCCCCCCATCCGGGGAGGCAAAAAAATTAGCAATAAAGAAAACCATTTGCTGTAATTTCCTGCAACTGAAAAACATAATTTCAATAAAAAAGCAAACACAAGGGTAAGTTCCGAATTGGAACGGTGGTGCTAATGTAAGGTTAGCAATCGCGGTATCCTCGACTTCGGTTCCAGGGACAGGTTGCTCTGCCACTGGTAACATCACTGGCACAGCAGGTGTAACCAGCGATCGTAAAAAAACTTAACAGTTTTGTTTTGGAGCAGTGTGGCTGCCACTTCGTTTACTTTTTCTCAACATAATAGCGAGTAACGTGAGCCTATAGTCAGTCTCTAACTAGCTAGCTGAGGAGAATCTTTGATAATGTCTTTGCGGGATTCTCAGATAGAAATGCAAATTAGGTAGCTGGCTGCATCTTATCCAATCAGCAGTGACAATGTCATCAATGGGGAAAACATTCCGCTGTCTGATGAGCCTCTCCCGATACATCACTTTTATTGTGTGATGTTAATAAATTTACACCGTGGGAGCAGTAATCAGTGTTGCAAATTTTATTCCTTTACATGATATTTACTCAGTTCAGCATCTGAGATTATTTGGATGTTTGTGTCTTTCCACTTTCTACATATTTACATTTGCGGCAAGAATGGTGGGGGGGGGGACACAAGGTGGCGCTGGCGCGTTGTCATACTGGCGCTGCACCCCTATACCATTCTTTAGGGACAGCCCTGTACAGTGTGTTGTGTTTACAGTGTCGTGTGCTCTGTTCACACTCAACAGGACTCACACACTTCCTCTTGCACAACAGCTCATACTGTCACAATCACTGCTGCACTGTGTGCTGGAACAAAACCCAACTGTGTCCCTATTCTGTGTGTGTGTTTGTGTGTGTGTGTGTGTGTGTAAGTGAGAGTGAGTTTATGTGTGTTCATGTTTGCAAGCATGTGCTTTTTTGTGTGTAATTGTGTGAATAGTTCATAAATGGCAGCACAGACAGACTGCAGACATGAAAGTTTTTTTGGGGGGGGGTATTTTTCCCCCCTTTTTCCCCCCGATTGTACGTGGCCAATCACCCCGCTCTCTGAGCCGTCCCAGTCGCTGCTCCACCCCCTCTGCTGATCCAGGGAGGGCTGCAGACTACCACATGCTTCCTCCCATACATGTGGAGTCACCAGAGCTGCTTCTTTTCACCTGACAGTGAGGCGTTTCACCAGGGGGACGTAGCACGTGGGAGGATCACGCTATTCCCCCCCAGTCCACCCCCCCCCCTGAACAGGCGCCCCGACCGACCAGAGGAGGCGCTAGTGCAGTGACCAGGACCCATAGCCACGTCTGGCTTCCCACCTGCAGACACGGCCAATTGAGTCTGTAGGGACGCCCGACCAAGCCGGAGGTAACGCGGGGATTCGAACCGGCGATCCTCATGTTGTTAGGCAATGGAATAGATCACTATGCTGCCCCTAACATGTGAAAGTTTAACTAACCCAGTAATTTCCCTTGAGCTCTTCCCAGATGACATCAGATACTACTTCCTAGGTGACATCAGATGCTTCCTAGGTGACATCAGATACTTCCTAGGTGAAGTCAGATGGTTCCTAGGTGACATCAGATACTTCCTAGGTGAAATCAGATGGTTCCTAGATGACATCAGATGCTTCCTAGGTGACATCAGGTGCTTCATACAGCTCACTGGCCCATAGTCGCAGAACTCGGTGGAAACTAAATTCATTGTGCCATGAAAAATCTGCTGCATGCTAGTCTGAGCTCCTTCATAAGAACACCAAGGCAGAAACAGTCTACCGTGGGGTTATTGTCAGCTATTGTCCTGGTAAAAGCCAATTAAAACTGAGACGTAAATTAAGTTTTGCCCTGATCATCAATGGCCGTGTGAAAAGACACAATAGATTGCTGAATAGAAGACTCAGAAAGGCAAAGAAAAGCAAGTTGTCGTCTCTGGGGGCAAAATGTCTTTTTAATGTGACTGCTGGTATTACTCCTCTAACAAATCACCCTCTTCCTTCTGTACTTCCAACGCTACAACCATGAATCCCTATCAGCTAGAGGACTAAACCTTACATATGCTCCATGATATGCCATTTCAGTTATTGTGCCAAGTTCAAGTTCAAGTTCAAGTTCAAGTACTTTATTTGTCACATGCACAGAAGTACAAAGTACTTTCACATGTTAGAAGTACAAACACTTGGGGTACAGTGAAATGTAGGGGGGTACTCCGTCTGTACCCCCAAGCGTTGCCGCTTTGGCTAGTAACCTCTCTGCAAGCACAGTACCAACACAACCTGACAACACATCACTTTGAGATATTTTGTTATTAATTACACTTTTTAATGTAGATAATTGTAGGTTAGAAACTGTACTGCCTTACCTGATCAGGCAGTGCTTTAGCGCGGCGCTGTGTTTTAATGAGATCACGAAGAGGAGGCTGTGTGGTGAAAATGGCACAGGCTGTAAAAGTGAGACGCCTATGCCATGTGTGAATGGGGAAAATGCACCACCATGCCAATACCCACTACTGCTTTATCAACCCTGCCGGACCCCCACAGTGTTTTACCACATACATACATGGTGGTTTACCGAAAGCCTTTTTACTAGCAGGGTTCCCACAGTCATGAAGAACCTGTAAAAGTTCTGAAAATTGAAAATTATGATTTTCGGTGCTTGAAAAGTTTTACTTTCACAGTTTTGAAAGACATTTTAACATATTTTTTTTCAAAAGCATACATTTCTTAGTGAATCTTTTTGCGTCATGTAATTTATGTACAGACATTAAAAACATGTAGACCAGAATGAGCAGTCATAGGTTAGCTACCAAACGCTGGTGGCCTGCTGTTTTTAGTGGGCTCGTTTATGAAAAGCTTCCAGAATGAATGACTATGTACGGACAAATACCAGGTGTGGCTTTCACATGCTGTTGTGTGGGGACCTGCAGAAGGTAAAATGCCTGCACGTTGTTTGAATTTGTGAAAAATATGCAAACTGGACTAGCCACATGAAGGGAACAACACATCACGATGTGTCCGGGGTTCATCAGGCCCGGGCGCCACAACTAGCCTGCAGCATGCATGCACCTCTTCCATCTTCCGCTTAGCAAGGCGCCATGATTTATCCCGCATACAGAAATGCAGTCCTCGCTGTCAGAATACCATGGGCTCTGAAAGCCATGAATCGGCATTACAACTCCAGAGATGACATAAGACCTCCCACTGCAGCCAGAAAGACCAAATCACAGTACAATTAGGTTGATAGTTAGAAGATATGTAAATGGATGGGTACTTTCCTGGGACTCCGAACTATTTTCGAAACTGCTGTTGGTCATTTTGGTCTCGGAGATTTGGTTCAGGGTCACCGGAGGCTTAAAAGCTGCAGGAAAACTGGTTTGGTCTTTGCGGTGCAGAGCTGTACTCTAACATTCAACCTCTAGGTGGTGCTAGAGGTACTTCGATCACATTGAATAACAAAGTTTGGGCACTTGAAAGGAAGAGCAACGAGAGGAGCTTTCTGGTTCACTCTGCGTGATTTATCACCAAAAAAACCTTAAAAAAACTGACAGTAGGAAAAAAGGCTTCCTCGCAGAGTCTGGAAACAACAGTTCAACCTTTCCTGCTGATTTCCCTCCGTCATGGGCCACCGTGAGCCAACCTTTCCAGGCTGCTCTTTCTTTCTTCTCTGCTTGCTCAAACATACACAAACATATGTATGTCTTTGTTTATTTGTTTATTTTTATTTTCCCCCTTTTTCCCCAGTCGTACTCGGCCAATTACCCCTCTTTTCCGAGCCGTCCCGGTCGCTGCTCCACCCCCTCTGCCGATCCGGGGAGGGCTGCAGACTACCACATGTCTCCTCCCATACATGTGGAGTCACCAGCCGCTTCTTTTCACCTGACAGTGAGGAGTTTCACCAGGGGGACGTAGCGCATGGGAGGATCACGCTATTCCCCCCAGTTAACCCTCTGCCCCCGAACAGGCGCCCCGACTGACCAGAGGAGGCGCTAGTGCAGCGACCAGGACACAGACCCACACCCGGCTTCCCACCCGCAGACACAGCCAGTTGTGTCTCTAGGGACGCCCGACCAAGCCGGAGGTAACATGGGGATTCGAACCAACGATCCCCATGTTGGTAGGCAACGGAATAGACCGCTACGCCACCCGGACGCCCACACAAACATATTTAGACAACCAGATAAATGTTGTGTAGCAGTGTTTCATTGACAAGATGGGCCACTGTGGGTGTCCCTGCTCTAACCACACCCTGCTCGCCAGTGTGTTCCCACAAGGCTGTTTGGGCATTTCAGGGACATACAGGGGCATTTCACTGATGGCTTGCCACCAACGGGGCATCCAGGGAGGGAAACAAGCCAGCACACACATGATGCTCAACCATGAGTCTTTAGCACCAAAATAATGGGTGATCATTGGCAGTTGATGGGTGTCTGTTGTAAGAGGCACCCGCGCTGCTGCATGGTGCTGTGGTGATTATGGAGTGTGTGTTTGTGTGTACATGACTGTGTGTGTTCGGGGATGCACGAGCACGTTAACTCCCATACTGTCCATGTGCATCACCTGCCTGTGAGTGTGTGTGTGTGTGTGCCTTAGTAATTGTGTGCCTTAGTAATTGTGTGCCTTTGTCGGTACTGTGTTTGTTGTGTGCATAGTTGGTGGGGTGATGGGATGTGTGTGTTTTACAAGGGCTTTTACAGAGTCCTGCTATGCAAAGTGCCCGCGGATTAACAAGAGGAAACAGCTAGTAAACAGTCGTTTAGCCGAGAGGACGAGGCAAGGTGAAGGAGAGGGACCGGAGCCCCAAACCCCAGCGCTGACAGGGAAGAGAGGGAGGGAGGGAGGGAGGGACAGGGACAGACGGAGAAGAAGAAATGCATGAAAGAGTAATTTTGCACATAGTCCGTGTTTTTATTTCCTATGTTGTGTCCTTGTGTCCCTTGTGTTAAGGCAGGAAGCCAGAACACAAGGATTTCATTGTGTTCATGACAATAAAGTTGAACTTGAAGTTGAACGAGTGAAGCAGAAAGGAGTGCTACTGAAAGAAGCGTGGAAACGAGACAGGGAGAGGACAAAGTAGCAGCTGTTGAATATTGTAATCTCTCACTGTATCACCATGGCAACAAGCAGGTATGGAGCCCCCGCCAGGCGTTTCAGGCCGGGTAACAAAGTGCTATCATTTTGGCTGTCTGTCTGTTCTGATGGCCGGCCGGCTGACCGCCTCCATGCTCGCCGGGTTGACAGAATGACTGACCTTTCCGCTGGATGACTAACTGATTGACTAAGAAGCTCTGAGTGACTGCAGTCACACTTAAAGAGATAAGGCCGCTCAGAGAAACAAGAGCTCGCAAACAATGTGAGGTAGAAGAGAAGAAGCCGGAGAACGGCTTACACTCGTTTGTAGAATTACTCAACACACGGCAATCCGTTGCCTCTAGAGTCTGCCTCACAGCCCAGAAGAATTACAACTGGTTTGCAGAAGATAAGCCGTGCCATCACGGGGCTGTCAGAACTGGGCGGCTGAAGTGGTCCTGTGGTGTTTTCCATGTTTTCCATGTTTTCTATGTGTTTTCCATGTTTTCCATGTGTTTTGCATGTGTTTTCCACGTGTTTTCCACGTGTTTTCCATGTGTTTTCCACGTGTTTTCCATGTGTTTTCCATGTGTTTTCCATGTGTTTCCCACGTGTTTTCCATGTGTTTTCCATGTGTTTTCCACGTGTTTTCCACTTGTTTTCCACGTGTTTTCCATGTGTTTTCCACATGTTTTCCACGTGTTTTCCATGTTTTCCATGTGTTTTCCACGTGTTTTCCACGTGTTTTCCACGTGTTTTCCATGTGCAGGGAGAGTGTTGTGGATTTTTCATGCCTGCTCTGAAATCCCTTGAAGCACTGTTTACCCCCTAAGGCTGCAAAGATTCAATTGAAGCCATCTGTGGCCAATCATATGTCAAGTGACAAATGGGTGGACGAGTTTGGAGGGAGGTGTGCAGGGCGGCACAGTGGCGAGGAATTGACCGCTCACGTGCTCTCCACGCACACCTTAATGTGCAGGCATGCTCAGCTGCTTTGGCCTGCAAAGGAACAGGTGTTGCGAACTGAATCAGTTTGCACGCACCACTCTCTTTCTGTCTTTCTTTTCTCTCATTCTCTGCCTGTCCATCCATCCATCCATCCATCTATCCATGTATCCATGTCTGTCTTTCTTCATCAATCCTGCATTCTCTTGCCTCTTCCTCTCTCCTCCCCTACCACCGCTCTTCCTCGCCCTGCTCCGATGGATCAGGTGGGGCAGTCCAAATGGGTGAGCTTCTGTTTGTTGTTTGTGTCGATCTCAAGGAAGATTGGATTTACAGTAACTCTTCCCCCCCGCCCCCCCCTCTTCTCATCCTCTAATCTTCCCCCCTCCACACATTTACAGCCCCTGGCTCCTGCCGGCTCCTATAAAACATTACAAACATAAAAACCCACAAGCACTTATGAGCTGGGGGAGGGGGACTGGGGGCGGGGACGGCAGGCAGAAACATCCTCCTCTTTACACCCCTCAATCACTCCATCCGGAGAGGAGGAGGGCGCGGGGGAGAGATGGAGGGGAGGATATATTGTCTCTGAAGGGCCAGCTGATTAAGATGGATTGCACGATGAAATGTCATTGGAGGGATGAGTTCTTAGAGAGAGCAAGTGTGTATGTGTGTGTGTGTGTGATTGAATGTAAAGTCTTGAGCAACTAACTTTGTATTAAAGCCTCTTTTCAAATTGATTAAATGCAAATTTGCTTAGCTCTACTGAGCTCCATTTTCACTCAGAGTTTTATTAGTTATTTCCATTCCAGGGCTCTTGGAGCCACTTCCGTGTTTATCATGTCTGACATTAAATGCCAATTATTTTGGCTTACCTTTTGCTGGCCTTTGAATTTACATTGAAAATATTTGAAAACCAAGGTGATAAGTGTTAAAATAATAATAATAATAATAATAATTATTATTATTATATTTATATAGCGCTTTTCTGGACATCCAAAGCGCTTCACATTGAAGGGGGAAACTCGCCTCAACCACCACCAGTGGCTAGCACCACCTGGGTGGTGCACGGCAGCCATTTTGCACCAGAACGCTCACCACACATCAGCTTGAGGTGGAGAGGGAGGAGTCATTGAGCCAATCACATTTACAATTCCGCTTCCGGTGACGGAAGATGGCGGTGCAAATTCACGTTTGCGGCGGCCTCACCCAGTACCGTCCATGCAGCGTCTTTGTCCACGTCTGCGTCTAAGTTGTCCTCGTTTGATGGCTGGGAGAGCTTGGTCTGCTGCGTCATGTGGGCCCAGGGACCACGGCCCAGCCTAGCTGTGCCTGAAGAGGAAACACCGAGGGTGGTCTGACAGGACGCAGAAGCGGGGCAGGCTAAGCTAACTGCTAGCCCATGCAGACTGGCGGTTCCGACAGTCCTCCTGGCTGGTGTTCGTTCTCCTGGACAGTGATTTTTGTCGTTTAGTTTGGATATGCGTGTTAGGTTGGATATGCATGTTAGCTTGGATATGCGTGTTAGCTTGGATATGCATGTTAGCTTGGATATGCGTGTTAGCTTGGATATGCGTTTTAGCTTGGATATGCGTGTTAGCTTGGATATGCGTGTTAGCCTGGATATGCGTGTTAGCTTGGATATGCGTGTTAGCTTGGATATGCGTGTTAGCCTGGATATGCGTGTTAGCTTGGATATGCGTGTTAGCTTGGATATGTGTGTTCTTGTAGTTCTTGTAGTTTTTGGATGTGTTTTGTGCTTGCGTTGCACTGCTGTGGACTGGGGGAACGAAATGAAATGAGGAATAAAGTGTTTCTGATTCTGAATTACATGGGGGATGATGAGGTGGCCAGATGGAGAGAGCCAGGTTGGGAATGTTGCCATGACACCGGGGGACCCCCTACTCTTTGCTGTAAGTGCCATGGGATCGTTAATGACCACAGTGAGTCAGGTCCTCGGTTTACCGTCTCATCAGAAGGACGGCGTCTCTTACAGCACAGTGTCCCCATCACTGCACTGGGGGCCTGGGATTCGATATTTGTTCTTTTTATTAGGACCAGAGGGAAAACTGCCCCCTACTGGCCCACCTACACCACTTCCAGCAGCAACTCAGTTTTCCCGGGAGGTCTCCCATGCAAGTACTAGCCAAGTCCACACCTGCTTAGCTTCCGTCATTTGGCAGAGCCAGGGTCCATGTTGGTATGGGCACCGGCTGCCGGCCTGTCCAGGGTTTCTCCCCGCCTGCCGCAATGACTGCTGGGATAGGCTCCCTGAGAGCAGGATAAGCGGTTTGGATAATGGACAGATGGACGGATGTTATAACAATGTACTTCCTGAATGTTCTTTGCGTTGTCGACCTGCCTTGGTGTGGGGGAGTAAATGTGGCGGCAAAGCCCACAGGTAGATCTTTAAGGCTGGACTATGGACCCATGTGTGCCGGGTGATGAAGAATGTTCCGGTCCTACCTCGGTCTTTTAGAAGTGAGCCACTTGTCAAACTCACAGCTTCCGCGGCACTAGTCTGTGGGAGCTTGTGTGTGTGTGTGTGTGTGTGTGGGCATGTGTGTGTGTGTGGGCATGTGTGGCAATTTCCGCACATCACATCTTTCTGCACATGTAGGGAGGAGCTTGCACGTTTCTTTGACAGTATATTAGGGTTACTACTCCTTGTCTGTGCCCCTGAGCAAGGCAATGGAAAGAAGAACTGGGGCTGGTCCCCGGGCGCTGCACTGCAGCTGCCCACTGCTGCTACACAATAGGATGGGTTACATGCCGAGGATGAATTTTGTTGTGTGCTTGCTTACAATGACAAATAAAGCGTCTTTCTCTCGCTCGTGCACACACCTGTGCACAATAGGACCCGCCTGTATCTGCCCATTTGGCTGTGCATGCCATGGAGTGCACATAGGTGTGTGTGTGTGTGTGTGTGTGTGTGTGTGTGTGTGTGTGTGTGTGTGTGTGTGTGTGTGTGTGTGTGTGTGTGTGTGTGTGTGTGTGTGTGTGTGTGTGTGTCCATGCATCTGTGCATGGGGGATGCAGTCTCTCAGATAGTCTCTCTGCAGGCCAGAGATAAAGCTGTCGGTTGCCTCCAGAAAGCCTCTCGCCATGGCAGCAGTTGAAAGATACAAGATTAGAGCCAGTGGTTCCTTGGCCTGCAGGTAACAGACAGTCAGACAGAGATGGGGGGATGGGGGGGGGGTGGAGGAACAAGACAGAGAGAGAAAGATGGAGACGTGAGTGGGCACGGATAAGTTGATGATCTTGTAACTCCCTACCAGATAAGTAACCATAAGAAACAGCATGGGGGATGACAGGGTAAGAGTTTTAGAGAGGGAGCGGCGAAATCGATATAGACATTCTGTCAAAAAAAGGTGAGGAAAGAAAAACGGAAAACAGGAGTGGTTTAACCTTTGGTGAGGATCGGGGCTGGGGGTGGGGGGCTCAGGGAGTGACCTTATAAAAGTCACATGGATGTAAAGACAGACTGGCTGCAGGACAGTGGAACAGCTGAAGAATGTGTGGAGAGGTGGAGAGCAGGAGGATAATGTGTGGAGAGATAGAGAGCAGGAGGAGAATGTTTGGAGAGGTGGAGAGCAGGAGGAGAGCAGGAGGAGAGCAGGAGGAGAATGTTTGGAGAGGTGGAGAGCAAGAGGAGAATGTGTGGAGAGGTGGAGAGCAGGAGGAGAATGTGTGGAGAGGTGGAGAGCAAGAGGAGAGCAGGAGGAGGATATGTGGAGAGCTGGGGAGCAGGAGGAGGATATGTGGAGAGCTGGGGAGCAGCAGCAGGATGTGTGGAGGGCTGGGGAGCAGGAAGAGGATGTGTGGAGAGCTGGGGAGCAGGAGCAGGATGTGTGGAGGGTTGGGGAGCAGGAGGAGGACGTGTGGAGAGCTGGGGAGCAGGAGGAGGATGTGTGGAGAGCTGGGGAGCAGGAGCAGGATGTGTGGAGAGCTGGGGAGCAGGAGGAGAGTGGGGGACAGTTGTACTGATCCTGTTTGGCACAGTGACTTGGAGAGGATAATGCAGGCTCACCCCTCGGCTCCGCAAGTGGAGCCTACAAGAGCATTACCACCGCCTCGCTCCCCGGCTGCAATGCTTTGCTGCCTTTGTGAGTGGGAGTGTGTTGGGGGATGGGGGGTGGGGGTGGGGGTGGGGGCTGCTCTATACTAGTGCCACCAAAGTCAGGCCTGCAGACTCATCCCTGCTGTAGTGACGGCGAGTGCCAGACTCTGCAGAGACATGCAGACCATCTCCTGTGCTGCACATTGTTCCAGCACAATGAAAGCTGAAGATACAAAACAAAAAAATTGAGCAAAGATGAAAAATGACTTTGCATCTTTATTCAGTTGCGCTGAGTGATCGGCACCATGCAGCACCAGACCCACTGCTGATCTTCCTCTTCCTCAGAGATCTACTGCAGAGCCTGTCTCCAAAATGTATATATATATATATATATATATATATATATATATATATATATATATATATATATATATATATATATATATATATATATATATAATCTTACAAAGTAAGTAAAGCTGAAACCATTTTAGTGAGTTTGCTGACATCTACAGGTTAAAAACATGGCAGGTGGCGTCCGGGTGGTGTGGCGGTCTATTCCAGTGCCTACCAACATGGGGATCGCCAGTTCAAATCCCCGCGTTACCTCCAGCTTGGTCGGGCGTCTCTGCGCGAGGGGGAGCCGGATGTTGGTGTGTGTCCTGGTCGCTGCACTAGCGCCTCCTCTGGTCGACCGGGGCGACTGTTTGGGGGGGAGGGGGGACTGGGGGGAATAGCGTGATCCTACCACGCGCTATGTCCCCCTGGTGAAACTCCTCACTGTCAGGTGAGAAAAAAGTGGCTGGCGACTCCACATGTATGGGAGGAGGCATGTGGTAGTCTGCAGCCCTCCCCGGGTCGGCGGGGGGCTGGAGCAGAGACCGGGACGGCTAGGAAGAGTGGGGTGATTGGCCAAGTACAATTGGGGAGATAAAAAAGGGCGGGGGGGGGGGACTATAAAGTCTTCCAACCTCCACCAGCGGGAACAGAGGCCGTCACCATGGCGGGCCCTACTTGTGACTCTGCCTTCAGCGCCACGTGTAAGACGGAGAACCGTTTTTAGGTCCGAGGCAGAGCAGGTGTCATTTCATCCGGATCAGTTTTGCTCTGCACACCACATCACTCTAATGCTGAAACAGTCCTGCTTGTTAAATCAGTGTTGTCAGCCTTTTGTCGGCCTGTCATACTCATGGAAGAACGGAGGCGGCATCAGCAGTGCCAGCTCGCCTTCATCAGCGTTGTGCGAAGACACTTTGACAGCCATATTGTGAACAGTCCTCCATCAGCCGTCTTTCACAGAACACCACATTAGCCCAGCGGGGGATGCTGCTATGGGAACTCCCGCTGGGGAGCAAGTACACATACCAGGTAAGAGAAATGTCCCCAGCTCAGGCACACTACAACAGACTGACTCCTGCTAACAACACTTACCACCCTGGTCCCTATAGAAATCAGTCTTGTTTTTTGTTTTTGCTAATCATCCAGGTTTTACTGAAACCTTTAAGGGGGTTGTGACCTTCTTGCTTACCTAGAGCTGAGCTTTCCTATCTGCCCTCCCATCCATATGCTAAAAGAACAACACCCTGTACAGTTTACAGTCAGAGGCGTTCTTGGAGCACACACCCATGTGGACTATTTGTCGAGGACGGCAGACCCAATGTGGCGTTTTGCATCTTGCAATGTGAGCCTGTCCTAAAAAGAGCTGACAAGGGCTCGAGGGGAGATGTCTGATAGCTACAGCAGAGAGAGAGAGAGAGAGAGAGAGAGAGAGAGAGAGAGAGAGAGAGAGAGAGAGAGAGAGAGAGAGAGAGTCAGGGCCCCTGTGAGACCTCTGTAAGTTGAACACAGGGTCCTTTATTTTCCCTTCGGTTATGTCCCCCAGGCCCCTGTTAGTATCTGCAAGGCTGGGCTGATCACAACAGCTCGTACTCCTTCACTTGAGTCTGAGAACGATGCACAGACTTGATGACGCAGCGGCAGTCATCTTCAGATGGAGTGTGAAAACCACTGTCATCACAGCTGGCTACATTACAACAAACACCCCAAGCACTACTACCTGCACAGCCTTGTCTAGTTCCCCAAGTTAAATAGAATTATATAGCAAGTCCCCCAAGTTAAAGAGAATTATATGGCAAGTCCCCCAAGTTAAAGAGAATTATATGGCAAATCCCCCAAGTTAAAGAGAATTATATGGCAAGACCCTCAAGTTAAGGAGAATTGTATGGCAAGTCCCCCAAGTTAAGGAGAATTATATGGCAAGTCCCCCAAGTTAAAGAGAATTATATGGCAAGTCCCCCAAGTTAAGGAGAATTATATGGCAAATCCCCCAAGTTAAACAGAATTGTATGGCAAGTCCCCCAAGTTAAAAAGAATTATATGGCAAGTCCCCCAAGTTAAGGAGAATTATATGGCAAGTACCCAAGTTAAGGGTAATTGTATGGCAAGTCCCCCAAGTTAAGGAGAATTGTATGGCAAGTACCCAAGTTAAGGGTAATTGTATGGCAAGTCCCCCAAGTTAAGGAGAATTGTATGGCAAATCCCCCAAGTTAAAGAGTAACTAAACCTTAGATCATTTCAGTGATTTTGCTGACTTCTACAGGTTAAAAACACATCTTGGTACTCTGTGGTGTAAGCATAGCAGGACAAACACAGCTGCAGATATTCAAAATGGATGTGTCTGATTTAGGTGCACCAGCACACCTGTCTGCACTGACAGACAGACAGATGGAGCCAGCACTGACAATTGTCAGTAGCTTGTGTGATGATGTAATTATTTATAATGAGGATTTGCACTTTTCTTTAGAAATTAGCTGTTTTTTTGTTTTAATAATAATAATAATAATAATAATAATAATAATAATAATAATAATAATCATTACAATTATATAGCGCTTTTCAGGGCACCCAAAGTGCTTCACATTGGAGGGGGTAACTCACTTCAACCACCACCAGTGTTTTGGGGTGATAACTCTTGTTTGCTGGTTGCATGTCCTAGGCTGGACTAGTGTCCTAGTTTTTGTTTCAGAGCTGGACTTGTCATGGGTAACTGTTGCAGGAGGATAGCAGAGCACATAGGCTGGTAGTTTGCTTTTTTTGCCCCAACAAGGGAAGGGGGGGGGGTCAGAGGGCCAAGGCTTAAGAGTCTACTGAATAATACAGTGGAAAAAAATGAAAGACCTGGGGGCAGTTTTGTTATCTTTCAAGGGCCTGGAATATAGATTCTGAGCTGCATTTTGAGATTGTAAGTAATTTGTGTGCCTGCCGTGTTGGTCCATGCTCGGTAGACCCGAGCAGTCTCCACGATGTGGCTTCTTGGTTTGTTGCTGTCTCGGCAGGCTCCGGTGACCCCTGCCCAGATCTCGCCACTTGATCATCGCACATCATCACTCCACGATGTGTGTTATGACGCCCACGCCGTCCCCTTCTGCCCTCGCTGTCTTTGCCGTGGGCCGCGTTTGGAGGCCGGAGTGGGTAGCTGCTGTGTGACTCGGCTGCAACATGCACTTAGACAGTGTCCCCGCTCCAGTTTCTCAGTCCAGATCTGTCTGAGTTAATCACTGTACGGCCGCCGGAGTGAGGCCACTTTACTGGTCAGCCGGGTAGTGATTGTGATGTTCACTGTGCACTGGACATTTTGAGCTGTTAAGGTTCAGTGCTCAGTGTTCCCCTGAGACACTCTGGTGTCCATTTTCTCTCACAGTTTGAGTGGAGGAGCTGGAGATTAGATGATCCACTCTGTTCGTTTCTCTCTCTCTCTCCTCTCTTTTTCTTTTTTTTTTTTTTGCCTACCAAAATCCATCTCTGTTTTCTTGCACTCGGACATCACCACAGCTCTGTAAAGCTGTCGGAAGCGAGACGTTGGCATTAGCAAACAGGCCTCAGTTCACGAGCCTGATTTACGCCGTGACATTGAGAAGTTAACATGCCCCCGCCGAGTCGATCCCTAATGATGTCCGTGTCAGTAAATAAACGGGAAAAAGGGAACCCAAACCGAAGGAGTTAGCAGAAAAGCTCATTTGTGCTAATTATTTTTCTCCCACCCCTCCCTCGTTAAAAGCTTTCCCACCCCTCCGATCAATTGCCATTTTAGCATGGAGTGAGGGCTGGAGGAAGCACGAGCCTCATTAGTCTGATTGGGCCGATGTGGGACACAGAGAGATGGAGCAAGCGAGGGAGTAATAAGAGCAGAGGAGTCAGCTTAGTAATCAGCACTTTGCCCATCAATGCTATTATCATCGACGCACGTGCTGCGTTCAGAAGCACTCGCTTGCTTAAAGAGTTCTACGTGCTAGTTCTACATGCTAGTTCTACGTGCTAGTTCTATGTGCTACTCCTACATGCTAGTTCTACGTGCTAGTTCTATGTGCTAGTTCTACATGCTACTCCTACATGCAAGTTCTATGTGCTAGTTCTATGTGCTAGTTCTACATGCTAGTTCTACATGCTAGTTCTACGTGCTAGTTCTACATGCTAGTTCTACGTGCTAGTTCTACGTGCTAGTTCTATGTGCTAGTTCTACATGCTACTCCTACATGCAAGTTCTATGTGCTAGTTCTATGTGCTCGTTCTACATGCTAGTTCTACGTGCTAGTTCTATGTGCTAGTTCTACATGCTACTCCTACATGCAAGTTCTATGTGCTAGTTCTATGTGCTAGTTCTACATGCTAGTTCTATGTGCTAGTTCTACGTGCTAGTTCTATGTGCTAGTTATACATGCTAGTTCTACATGCTAGTTCTACATGCTAGTTCTACGTGCTAGTTCTATGTGCTAGTTCTATGTGCTAGTTCTACATGCTAGTTCTATGTGCTAGTTCTATGTGCTACTCCTACATGCTAGTTCTACGTGCTAGTTCTATGTGCTAGTTCTACATGCTACTCCTACATGCAAGTTCTATGTGCTAGTTCTATGTGCTAGTTCTACATGCTAGTTCTACGTGCTAGTTCTATGTGCTAGTTCTACATGCTACTCCTACATGCAAGTTCTATGTGCTAGTTCTATGTGCTAGTTCTACATGCTAGTTCTACATGCTAGTTCTACGTGCTAGTTCTATGTGCTAGTTCTACATGTTAGTTCTACATGCTAGTTCTATGTGCTAGTTCTACGTGCTAGTTCTACATGCTACTCCTACATGCAAGTTCTATATGCTAGTTCTATGTGCTAGTTCTACATGCTAGTTCTACGTGCTAGTTCTATGTGCTAGTTCTACATGCTACTCCTACATGCAAGTTCTATGTGCTAGTTCTATGTGCTAGTTCTACATGCTAGTTCTACATGCTAGTTCTACGTGCTAGTTCTATGTGCTAGTTCTACGTGCTAGTTCTACATGCTAGCACGCGCTGGGTGATGGGTCCTTCAGCAGTGTGGGGTGGAAAGGGAAATCGGTCTCCAAAGCAGATCTGGGGTTGTTTTGCAGTTTGCAGTCGTTATGATGTGAAGACTGTTGATAAGGAAGCCTGATTCCTCGGGAGCACTTAGAAGGACCTCACCAGCCTGAGTGCGGTGGGAAAGCGGCATACTCCAAATGGCTCAGTGAATGTGACCTCTGATTTTTATCGTCACTTCGCTGATGCTTTCATAAGTTGAGGTTTGTCCTCTAGAATGGCTGTTTTCCGTCTCCCCCTCAGCTACCAGCAGTACTGCTGCGTTCTATTCTACTAGGTAGGCCATTACATCCACCCAGGTGTTTTCACAGGTGTAGAACCTCTCTCACCGAAGCTGGAAGAAATGGAAGAACAGGTGATTGTCATGAAGTACGTGTTACAATGGAAAACCATCAGTACCCAGATAGCAACATTGCTGTGGCCGGGACCCGTCCCACACCCGACACTTTCATCTGGCCCACATGCCGCATGGAATGATGGCACTTGGGCGGTCCGCTCCTGTTTGCCAGATCTGGTCCCGAACCAAGCCATAGCAATACCACATGTGACACATATTTGCCAAAGGTGGTCCATATTTGTTTTGTGATATTTGGGCCATAGTCACCATTTACCACATGGGTCACTTCAGGGTCACATCCAGATCACATGTTGCCGAGAGCACCGCATCTTTGCCAAAAAAGGCCCACATTTGATTTGGCATATTTGGGCCATATTTGCTATGACATATGTGGGCCATTCAGGCTCACATCCATTTTGTCAGGGCCGCATCATTGCCTGAAGTGGCCCACATCCGGATGCTCTCTGGGTACTGGTTGGACTTGGTCGAGTATCTGCGCTGAGGAGCTATTGATGACGGGAGGTTATGATGGAGTTTTGTGTTCTGTTTGGGTCAAACTGACCCGTTTGAAACTACACCTACTAACCATAAAGGTGTTAACGTGAGTTAATATTAGTAATAAGTGAGATAAGGATAAGACACACTGGGTATTTTTAGATAAATATGACAGTTGTATCGCTATAAAATCCAGAGGTGGCGCGGGTCAGTATGACCGGTGAACAATACGTCCACTGCTAGTTACCGAACACAACACGAGGATTAATCCAAGTTCAGTCATTACCGTTGATGTAGGCTGTGCTGCAGTTGTCTCACATCTATAACTGTCTCGTCTTCTGCACTTCTCTGTGACAGTCACGGTGTACTTCTGCCCGGCACGCCGTCAGCACCGCACTCGGGCCTCGGCTTCCTGTGTAACGACCCCAGCAGCCGCCACATGGTTCCGAGAGACGGAGGAGCCAGGCCACAAACATCTGATGACTATATCTGGTTAATGAAGGGACATGTGATCCATGTCTAGTTTATCTTGTCACTGAGGCTGTTTTACTCACACTGGCGGGTTGATGAGTGTGACTAGAGAAGACGCACACAAGGGGGAATGAGCAAACACAACATGACATCAAATGCCCATTTTGGGTCATTATCCCCATTGCAGGCAGTGTTATTAGAATAATGAAGTAAAATGAAAGTGTATAATAAAGCCTGCGTTTTCTCTGGCCCCTGCAATTACGGCTCGCTGAACGAAACCCGAAGGACTTGTCTTTGTTGCCTCCAGTATGGGCTGTGGACTGACCCTGCATCCTCTCACCCACACACACACACACCCCACCGTGGTCCAGCCGCCTGTCTGCTCTCACCGTGCTCTCTAATTTAGTCACATAAACACACTGGCACACAAAAAGCCCGTACACACAATTACCACCCTGTAATTGCGTCTATCAGGCGTCGGTGAGAGACAGCGTCCCCGCAGCACATGCTGTCAGGCCCGGTCTGCGTCTTCACGATTTAGGAAATGACAAGGCTATTTATAGGACCTATTTATCCACTCACACTGCTGCTCTCATGGCGCACAGATGAAACGGCGGCTGTAGTGGGAGCCGGACTGACAGACGGTGGATCAGTCCCAGCACAAGCCTCGGTACACAACACGTGACTGGCAGTGGGTGAGGGAGAGGGGCAGGAGGAGGAACGTGGAGGCGAGTGGTTTGTAGTGGGCCTGCACACCTCGCAGGGGTTAGCAGCACTCCAGCCAGGTCCGCTGCATAGTTCTGAAGGATGGGTTTGGTACCGCTTGATAGTTGTGAAGGATGAGTTTAGTGTTGCTGCATAATTCTGAAGGATGAGTTTGGTACCACTGCGTAGTTCTGAAGGACCGGGTTTGGTACCGCTGGATAGTTCTGAAGGACAGGTTTGGTACCACTGGATAGTTCTGAAGGATAGGTTTGGTACCGCTACATAGTTCTGAAGGTTTGGTCGTGACCACAGTGCAGAGAAAAGAGAACAGCCCTGTGGTTTTAATCTGGTTCTGGTGGGGAAGATAGTTGTGGACATATTTACTGAGTTGCATGTTGTAGATTGTACCAGTTCACAGCTACGTGGTATGCCACACACACACACACACACACACACACACACACACACACACAGCTTGTGTTTCTGCATGATGGCAGCTGTGGTGTGTCCTGCTGTGCACATTGGCTTCACAACATGTCCTGTTTTGCTGAGAAATAAGTCAAATACTGTGCCAGTAAAAGAAAAGTGTTGTTGTTAGGCCTGCAGGTACTCTGTGTAATGGTCTTACTTTAAAGGTGTGTACTCGCTGTGCTTTTAATACATTGTTCAAGGAAACAAACACAACTGCTGCTGATCACCTGAGACTTGTGACGCCATGTCCTCACCACGTGTACCATTACTGTCCTCACCACGTATATCTTTATCGTCCTCACCACGTGTACCTTTACTGTCCTCACCACATGTACCTTTACTGTCCTCACCACGTGTACCTTTACTGTCCTCACCACGTGTACATTTACTGTCCTCACCACATGTACCTTTACTGTCCTCAACACGTGTACCTTTACTGTCCTCACCACGTATACCTTTACTGTCCTCACCACGTGTACCTTTACTGTCCTCACCCCATATACCTTTACTGTCCTCACCACGTGTACCTTTACTTTCCTCACCACATATACCTTTACTGTCCTCACCACATGTACCTTTACTGTCCTCACCACATATACCTTTACTGTCCTCACCACGTATACCTTTACTGTCCTCACCACATATACCTTTACTGTCCTCACCACATATACCTTTACTGTCCTCAGCACGTATACCTTTACTGTCCTCACCAGATATTCCTTTACTGTCCTCAGCACGTATGCCTTTACTATCCTCACCACATATACCTTTACTGTCCTCATCACGTGTAGCTTTACTGTCCTCACCAGAAATTCCTTTACTGTCCTCACCAGATATTCCTTTACTGTCCTCACCACGTATACCTTTACTGTCCTCACCACATATACCTTTACTGTCCTCACCACGTATACCTTTACTGTCCTCACCACGTATACCTTTACTGTCCTCACCACGTGTACCTTTACTGTCCTCAGCACGTATACCTTTACTGTCCTCACCACATATACCTTTACTGTCCTCAGCACGTATACCCTTACTGTCCTCACCACATGTACCTTTACTGTCCTCACCACGTGTACCTTTACTGTCCTCACCACGTATACCTTTACTGTCCTCACCACATGTACCATTACTGTCCTCAGCACGTGTACCTTTACTATCCTCACCACATGTACCTTTACTGTCCTCAGCACGTGTACCTTTACTGTCCTCAGCACGTATACCTTTACTGTCCTCACCACATATACCTTTACTGTCCTCAGCACGTATACCTTTACTGTCCTCACCACATGTACCTTTACTGTCCTCACCACATATACCTTTACTGTCCTCACCACATGTACCTTTACTGTCCTCACCATGTATACCTTTACTGTCCTCACCACGTGTACCTTTACTGTCCTCACCACGTGTACCTTTACTGTCCTCACCATGTGTATCTTTACTGTCCTCACCACGTGTACCTTTACTGTCCTCACCACATGTACCTTTACTGTCCTCAGCACGTGTACCTTTACTGTCCTCACCACATATACCCTTACTGTCCTCACCACATGTACCTTTACTTCAAAGCTGTGTCTGGGTGGAGCCCGTGCTTGTTTGTGTATGTGTTGTCTTATCATTTATAAGCTCACATGTAGACTTACAGTCTAGTAAGGACTTCTAAACACCAGAACCATGTCCAGACATGACCAACAACCACCACATGCAGAGGCTTATTTGTTTTAGATCATCACAGAGGACACGAAGGATGTAATTTCTGCCACAGCTTCAACACTACGTGCCTTGGATGCACACACACAGACTCTTCACAGTGCAGTTGTGTTTTCTTCTGTGAAGGAGGAAACCATGCACGGTAATCCATGAGCTGATCAATAACCTGTCATTCGCTCCTCGCTTGCGTGAAAGCAAACACGACTTTAAACGATTCCTGTCTTCGATTGCTCAGCATGTGAAGTGTGGTTGGTTTTGGTAAAAAACAACAGATGTTTAGACATCTGGTTGACTTCCCTGATTGAACCTAGGAAAAGTCATTTGAAGACGGGATTGTCTCATTGAAAAACCGATGTGTGGGAAATGTGTAGTGTTTGGCTGGCAAGCAGTGAATAAAAGTTAATTTTGCTTCCCAAAGGATGTTTCAGTCTGCCCATGTTTTTTTGGTAGACACACAGTGAACATAAGTGAACATGCCCTAGAATGTAAGCAGGCCGAGACTCAGCAAACTACTGAGGTGGGGCTTCACTAAAACCATCATCATCATCATCATCGTCATTGGCAGTCACTCAGGGACGAGTATGACTCCTCCTTCTAGGTCCTTGCAGGAGGATGCCTGTGCGTGGAAGCTTTTTACGTGAAGAGGCTGATGCGCCAGCAGCCACCACACGGTCCTTGGCAGGGGGTGGCCAGAGTCCAATTGCATGGAGAACCAAGACGATTGGGGACCACCGTCTGTTGCAGCCTTCATCCACCTTCACTGCCATTGGGATCTGGCGACATCTTCCACCAGTTCCGCCATTGAGGTCTTTGTTGGATTGTGCTTCGTCTGGAACCTCCCCTTGACCAATCCGCCTTGGGTGACCCTACCAGGAGCCAGGCTTCGGATGCCATAGCTCTTCGGATCATTGATACCCGCAAGCTTCTCCACCACGGCAAGGTGGAGATCCAGAAGAAGACACTAAAACCAACCACTGGACTGACCCTTTAAATAGGAATTTTTCATATGACTGTAGGAGTAATCCAGAAGTCATTTTAAAATGTAATCAAATATTTAGATGTTTTCAGAATTGTATATTATTAAAGTACATTATTAAAAGAAGATGGCGGCACAAATTCACATTTGCAGCGGCCTCACCTAGTTCCGTCCATGCAGTGACGTTGTCCACGTCTGTGTCTAAGTGCGTCTTCGTTTGATGGCTGGGAGATCTGGTGCTGGATCGGCTGGGAGAGCTTGGTCTGCTGCGTTCTGTGGGCCAGGGACCGAGGCCCTGCCTGGAGCTGTGCCTGAAGAGGAAACACCAAGGGCGGTCTAACAGGATGTGAAAGCGGGGCAGGCTAAGCTATCTGCTAGCCCATGCAGCCCGGCAGTTCCGACAGTCATCCTGGCGTTCGCTCTTGGACAGTGATTTTTTTAAAAAATATGTGTTGGTTTTATGGGTTTTGTAGTTTTTGTAGTTTTCTTTTGTAGTTTGGATGTGTGTTCTTCTAGTTTGGATGTGTTTTTGTCTTAGTGTGGCACTGATGTAGTTGGGGGACATATTTCGTTTCATGTCATGTGTGCAGGTGCATGGAATGACATGACAAATACATGTTCCTGATCCCCGATCCCTTAAGATGTGTGACTTAAAAGATATTAACCAAAGTTTCAGTTAAAAGTTATCGTTACCTTTATACATGCAAAAAACAAAAACCTGCCCACTGTCCTCCAGCCTGTCTGCTCAGGACTGTGTGGATTTGGTGGTTCCATCTCTAGTTGTTTGGAAAGCCTCTAATGCCCTCAGCTCCATCTTTGGTGCACAAGAAAGGACAATTCGGGTCTGTTTGTTCCCAAAGGGGTACAGCTTCGTGATCAAACAGGCGAACATTTATCCACATTAATTGCGTGAGGAGCATTTAATGTTGAATCTCGTTCCTAGTGTCGATGGCGTGAAACAGGGACATGAAGTGGGGTTTTCTTCCTCACGTGAGAGGAAATGTAAAACACCAGGAAGGACATGCTGTCAGCATAGATCAGCAAAGACCAGCTCAGCTTCAACAAGTGGACACAGTCCAAAAACCCATTTAACTTATTTGCAAACTTCCTTGGTACATGTGAGAGTGTAGCCCTGCGTAGTGTGTGTCTTTGAATGTGTGCATGTGTGCGCATGTGTGCGGTGAAATCCTCTGACCCACCTGCCTTACGATTTGTTCAGACGTGTAAAGCCCCCCTTTGTAGACCACCTGAATTTAACGTAAGAGATACTCTATTATTGAATTGTGTTTGTGTATTTTGAAGGTCATATATTCCTACTACAGTTAATTTAGTGCTGCAGAAGTTGTTTGTCATGATTTTTTGTTCTCACAGCTAATAAGCATAGGATGATAGTACCATGCGATGCATTACCAGTTACCCCTAACCGTCCAGATTCACTCAGAAAAGATGCTATAAAACCCCCAAACTAATTCTCCTCTGCAAAACAAGAGGCTAGGAATTATTTTATTAGTAAGCGTGATCACTAGCTAGTAAAATCAAGTTTAACTAAGTAGTAAGAGATGTTGTCTGCCCTGGAAAAAAATCAGTTTAGTATTTAGTCTGTCTGCCTGCAGACGAGCCAGGCTTGGAGCCAGTCCTCCAGACAGATCTCTGGTTAGCGTAAGTGAAGATCTATGGAGATGCTCACCTTGGCTCAGGGTGGAGCCCAGGAGAGGCTGTGGAAGTGGTAGAGTTTGTGGAGGCAGGTGAGGCTGTGGAGGTGGGTAAAGCTGTGGAGGAGGGAGAGGCGGTGGAGGTGGGTGAAGCTGTGGAGGAGGGAGAGGCTGTGGAGATGGGAGAGGCTGTGGAGGTGGGTGAAGCTGTGGAGGAGGGAGAGGCTGTGGAGGTGGGTGAAGCTGTGGAGGAGGGAGAGGCTGTGGAGGTGAGTGAAGCTGTGGAGGAGTGAGAGGCTGTGGAGGTGGGCGAGGCTGTGGATGAGTGAGAGGCTGTGGAGGTGGGTGAAGCTGTGGAGGAGGGAGAGGCTGTGGCGACGACAGATGCTGTGGAGGTGGGAGAGGCTATGAAGGTGGGAGAGACTGTGGAGGTGGGTGAAACTGTGGAGGAGGGAGAGGCTGTGGAGGAGGAAGAGGCTGTGGAGGTGGGTGAAGCTGGAGGAGGGAGAGGCTGTGGAGGTGAGTGAAGCTGTGGAGGTGGGTGAAGCTGTGGAGGTGGATGAAGCTGTGAAGGCGGGAGAGGCGGTGGAGGTGGGTGAAGCTGTGGAGGAGGGAGAGGCTGAGGAAACGGGAGAGGCTGTGGAGGTTGGTGAAGCTGTGGAGGAGGGAGAGGCTGTGGAGGTGGGTGAGGCTGTGGATGAGTGAGAGGCTGTAGAGGTGGGTGAAGCTGTGGAGGAGGGAGAGGCTGTGGCGACGACAGATGCTGTGGAGGTGGTAGAGGCTATGGAGGTGGGAGAGACTGTGGAGGTGGGTGAAACTGTGGAGGAGGGAGAGGCTGTGGAGACGGGAGAGGCTGTGGAGGTGGGAAAGACTGGAGTTGGGTGAAACTGTGAAGGAGGGAGAGGCTGTGGAGGTGGGTGAAGCTGTGGAGGAGGGAGAGGCTGTGGAAACGGGAGAGGCTGTGGTGGAGGGAGAGGCTGTGGAGGTGGGTGAAGCTGTGGAGGAGGGAGAGGCTGTGGAGGTGAGTGAAGTTGTGGAGGAGTGAGAGGCTGTGGAGGTGGGTGAAGCTGTGGAGGAGGGAGAGGCTGTGGCGATGACAGATGCTGTGGAGGTGGGAGAGGCTATGAAGGTGGGAGAGACTGTGGAGGTGAGTGAAGCTGTGGAGGAGGGAGAGGCTGTGGAGTTGGGTGAGGCTGTGGAGTTGGGTGAAGCTGTGGATGAGGGAGAGGCTGTGGAGGAGGGAGAGGCTGTGGCGATGGGAGAGGCTGTGGAGGTGGGCGAAGCTGTGGAGGTGGGTGAAGCTGTGGAGGAGGGAGAGGCTGTGGTGATGAGAGATGCTGTGGAGGTGGGCGAAGCTGTGGAGGTGGGTGAGTCGGATGTTAGCAGCTGACCTGATCCAGCATGTGCTGAATGCTTTAAGCATCCCTAACCGGAAGCCGTTCCTCTCGACAGTTTGCTTACGAAGCCTGAAGATGAAACTGAGTGCCTGTTTTTGTCTCATTTGAAGGAAGGGAGTTCATTAATTAGTCAGTCCATCCAAGATGGACATGAGACAAGCACAAAGACTACTCAGCATTATGAATGCTTTTAATTCATATCAATTTTATGCGCTGCTCCAGCTCTTCACTTTGGCGACTTCAATTTTTCTGTGATGGACAGACTTATAAATAATGACATCAAACAAATGACATCTGCTTGGAGGAAACTGAATAGGAGACATCACATTTACATCTGGTTAGGTTTTCAGGCATATTTGATATTTGAGCTCCCAGTTTTGACAGCATTGATGTGGCAGATATTCTCAAAGCAGAACCCCCCCCCCCCCCACACACACTCACACACAATTAAACAGATGTTGTAGTGAAGCAGAGTGGCTCTCTACCTGATAGAGAGGCTGGTTCATACAGCCGGTGTGGTCGGGACACAGCAGCTGCCGTTCTCAGCCTCCTCTCTGCTA
This sequence comes from Lampris megalopsis, assembly GCA_022114975.2. Lineage (NCBI taxonomy): Eukaryota > Metazoa > Chordata > Actinopteri > Lampriformes > Lampridae > Lampris > Lampris megalopsis. The sequence continues at coordinate 1,221,804 of JAJHIY020001376.1, forward strand.
TGTTTACTCTCTGCTATGTCTCCTCTCTGCTATGTCTCCTCTCTGCTATGTCTCCTCTCTGCTATGTTTACTCTCTGCTACGTTTACTTTTTTCTATGTTTACTCTCTGCTATGTCTCCTCTCTGCTATGTCTCCTCTCTGCTATGTCTCCTCTCTGCTATGTCTCCTCTCTGCTATATTTACTCTCTGCTATGTCTCCTCTCTGCTATGTCTCCTCTCTGCTATGTCTCCTCTCTGCTATGTTTACTCTCTGCTATGTTTACTCTAAGTGTACTCCGAGCTGTTTACCATCCATCCATCCATTATCTGAACCACTAATCCTGCTCCTTTTAAAAATAAACTTCCACCTTTCCCTGTCCCTTCTGCAACAGCTCACCACCTCAGCTGCATCCTTATCAAAATAACCCATCTTATATTATATTATATGATATTATATTATTGTAGGAAAATCAATTTTAATAAATGAATCATATATGTATACACACACACACATATAGAGAAAACTTTGTTAAAAGAAACACTCAACGGTGGGAATAGTAATCAGCAAATGAATAAAATAATCCAATAATATATATATGTGTGTGTATATATATATATATATATATATATATATATATACACACACACACACAGATACAGGAAAAACAAGTTTTAATACATTGCAGTGCAGGCCTGTTTCATGCGTCGTGCATTCATCAGCATATGCATATATATGTGTGTGTGTGTGTGTGTGTGTGTGTGTGTGTGTGTTTGTGTGTGTGTGTGTGTGTGTGTATATATATATATATATATATATGTATATATATGTATATATAAAAGGTGGCATAGTGGTTAGCGTGGTCGCCTCACAGCAAGAAGGTCCTGGGTTCGAGCCCCGGGGACAGTCCAACCTTGGGGGTCGTCCCGGGTCGTCTTCTGTGTGGAGTTTGCATGTTCTCCCCGTGTCTGCGTGGGTTTCCTCCAGGGGCTCCGGTTTCCTCCCACAGTCCAAACATATGTAGGTCAGGTGATCGGCCATATTTAATTGTCCCTGTGTGTGTGTGTGTGTGTGGGCCCTGTGTGATGGACTGGTGGCCTGTCCAGGGTGTCTCCCCGCCTGCCACCCAGTGACTGCTGGGATAGGCTCGAGCATCCCCGGACCCTGAGAGCAGGATAAGCAGTTTGGATAATGGATGGATGTACATAGTTAGCACAAAAAGTAAGGAAATGTGTGTTTGGTAGATTATTTCTTTGTTGTAACAATGCTTCTTGGCAATAAATCTTATACCGTAGGAAAGCCTGTTTATTTGTCTTTTAAATGGGGCCACATTTGCAAGGAACGTGCATTTGTGGGATGAGCAGCAGAGCTGAGTATGTGGGTTGCGCCCATGAAAAATGTGCCAAATCTTCTCTGCCAATGCCAAACAGCTTATTTTGCTGTTGCTATTGACTCTTGTTTTGAGCTTCTGGTACCCCAGGTGCTGCCCATCAGCTGCCTGATACAAGATTTACTGCCAAGAAGCATTGTTACAACAAAGACATAATCTACCACACGCACATCTCCTTACTTTTTGGGTAAGTTTATATCCATGAAACAGGCTTGTACTAGCTCATAAAGAATTTACTTGACTCACTGGATTATTTTACTTATTTTACTGATTTGTTGAGCACGTTACCTACCATTGAGTGTTTCTTTTAACACAGTTTTATATATATATATATATATGTATATATATATATATATATATATATATATATACACACCAATGGAGGGGTAGAAAACATCACAACCAACGGGGTAAGGGACCGGGGCTTGTTTTGAAAAGCATTTAGGGGCCAGGGCACTGTTGAAATGGCCTACATTACAAATATAACAAGGTCATTTATGTGAATTACATAGTGGGGTGGTGTTAAGGCATAACTGGAAGGACAGGTAGTTAAAATATTACACATTTTTTTAAAATATATTAAAAATATATATATTAAGAAAACATAAATATCATATGTGTATCATGTAATCTGGGGGGGTAATAAAGACGTTTTACTTATAGTTACAAAGGAGATATTTTTTCGGTGTCTACAGCTAGTAGACACCTAAATATACACATATGAAATTTATTGTTTTTTAATATATATATATCTTTAATATTTTTTATATATATTTTTTAAATATTTTAGCTACCTGTCCTTCCAACTATGCCTCAACACCACCCCACTATGTAATTCACATAAATGACCTTTTTATATTTGTAATGTAGGCTATTTCAACAGTGCCCTGGCCCCTAAATGCTTTTCAAAACACGGCCTGGTCCCTTACCCCGTTGGTTGTGATGTTTTCTACCCCTCCATTGGTTGCTGTGCATCGTAAGTACCTACCCCATTGGTTGTTCTAGTTTGAATGTTTCCTCATCTGATTTCCAACCGAAATAAGGGGCGTGACGTTGAGCAACATAAACTGTATGATTCTTTGTTTAACCACATTAGCAGCTGATGAGTGCGCGACACATGAAACAGGCCTGTACTGCTATGTATTAACATCTTTTTTTCCCCTGTAGCTGTGTTGATATTCCACTCCTCATTAGTTGAGCACTTACAACACCATTGACGGTTTCGGAAAAAAACAAAACACTATATATATATAATGTACGCACGCTACATGTACAAAAGTATTAGGACACTTGGCCATTACACCTACAGGAGCTTTTATGACATCCCATTCTAAATCCATAGGCATTAATATGGAGTTGGTCCACCCCTTTGCAGCTATAACAGCTTCCACTCTTCTGGGAAGGCTTTCCACAAGATTTTGGAGTGTGTCTGTGGGAATTTTTGCCCATTCATCCAGAAGACGATTTGTGAGGTCAGGCACTGATGTTGGATGGGAAGACCTGGCTCGCAATCTCCATTCTAGTTCATCCCAAAGGTCTTCGATGGGGTTGAGGTCAGGACTCTGTGCGGGCCAGTCAAGTTCTTCCACACCAAACTCGCCCAACCATGTCTTAATGGACCTTGCTTTGTGCACTGGGGCACAGTCATGCTGGAACAGAAAAGGACCCTCCCCAAACTTCCCACAAAGTTGGAAGCATAGAATTGTCCAGATTGTCTTGGTATGCTGAAGCATTAAGATTTCCCTTCACTGGAACTAAGGGGCCTAGCCCAACCCCTGAAAAACAACCCCATACCATTATCCCTCCTCCACCAAACTTTACAGTTGGCACAATGCAGTCAGGCAGGTAACGTTCTCCTGGCATCCGCCAAACCCAGACTCGTCCATCAGACTGCCAGACAGAGAAGTGTGATTCGTCACTCCACAGAACACATTTCCACTGCTCCAGAGTCCAGTGGCAACGTGCGATACACCACTCCATCTGACACTTGGCATTGTGCTTGGTGATGTAAGGCCTGCATGCAGCTGCTCGGCCATGGAAGCCCATTCCATGAAGCTCCTGGCACACAGTTTTTGTGCTGATGTTAATGCCAGAGGAAGTTTGGAACTCTGCAGTTATTGAGTGGACAGAGCGTTGGCGACTTTTACGCACTATGCACCTCAGCACTTGTTGACCCCTTTGTGTGACCTTACTAGTCTGCCACTTGGTGGCTGAGTTGCTGTTGTTCCTAAACATTTCCACTTTTCAATAATACCACTTACAGTTGACCGTGGAATATCTAGCAGAGAAGACATTTCACAAACTTACTTATTGCAAAGGTTTCATCCTATGACAGTACCACACTTGAATCCACTGACCTCTTCAGAACGACCCATTCTTTCACACGTGTGTGTAAATGCAGACTGCATGGCTAGCTGCTGGATTTATACACCTGTGGCAATGAAACACCTGTATTCATTGAATAAGAGGTGTGTGTGTGTGTGTGTGTGTGTGTGTGTGTGTGTGTGTGTGTCAGCTAGCAGCAGCAGAAATGCTAGCAGTAGAGCGTTGTGATGTATTCATCCAGTGTGTGTGATTTAATGAGGTCTGCTGTGTCTCATCATAAATCATATTAATAAGTGAGCCTACCATTGATTCTTTTCCTTCTCTTTTTAAGCAGTCACGTCCCATAATGTGATGTTCCCGGCCTTTGTTTCCCATTTAATGAAGCACAAGGACACACACAATGAGGACTCGTGAAGCGGCGTTTCTTTTCACAAATCTTTATTCAGCTGCGTAGAAAAGAAGACGGGGTGATGAACACAACACCACGTTGGGGTACACACACGTGCAGTTGTTGTGGTCACTTCTATCTGAGGGTAACGGGTTCTTTTCAAATGATGGTAAAAGAAACGACTCAAAATAAAATAAAATAAAAAAGAAGAAATGAACAACACAGCAGAGCCATCCTGATATTACTGACACACACTGACAGGCTGGAAAAGAAGATGGAGATGCTGAAGTTACACTGTCTTTCAACACTCAGCCTATACCCCCCCAGCCACCCATAGGCCCTATCCCCCCCATAGGTCCTATCCCCCCCAGGCCCTATCCCCCTATAGGCCCTATCCCCCCCATACAGAGTTGTAAAAACCAGGTCCAGAAAGTAAATGTCCAAACTGTGTATTTGCTCCAACCATGTTGCTAAACCAGCTGATGTCATTAGCTAGTTTCCCCTCCCTAGTTGAGGAGGAGCGGTGTTGACCAGAATCTGCTGCTGTAGTGCATGAGTGGAACAAATACATGGTTTGGACTTTTACTTTCTGCACCTGGTTTTTACACCTCTGCCCCCATAGCCCTATCCCACTCTAGGCCCTATCCCCCCCATAGGCCCTATCTCCCCCATAGACCATATCCCCCATAGACCCTATCCCCCCTATAGGCCCTACCCCCCATAGACCATATCCCCCATAGGCTCTATCCCCCATATAGGCCCTATCTCCCCCCATATACCATATCCCCCCCATAGGCTATATCCCCCCATAGGCCCTTTCCCCCTATAGGCCATACCCCCCCATAGGCCCTATCCCCCCTATTGGCCCTATCTCCCCCCATAGACTATATCCCCCCATAGGCCCTATCCCCCCTATTGGCCCTATCTCCCCCCATTGACCATATCCCCCCATAGGCCCTATCCCCCCCATAGGCCCTATCCCCCCATAGACCATATTCCCCCCCATAGGCCCTACCCCCCCATAGGGCCTATCCCCCCTATAGGCCCTACCCACCATAGACCATATCCCCCATAGGCTCTATCCCCCCTATAGGCCCTACCCACCATAGACCATATCCCCCCGTATAGCCCCTATCCCCCCAGTGCTGCTTTGTTCCTTTTATTACTGCCTCTCTCTCAGCCTCCTCCCTCTCTCCATGTCTGCACGCTTATTATTATTATGATTGCATTGTTATTGTTATTATTATTATTATTATTATGGGTCTTTAATATGTTTCCTTTATGTGTGTAACCTTAAAACATTCACCATCACACTGACTGATGCTCACATAGCAGCTGCTGCTTCTCTTAGTGTGTGTGTGTGTGTGTGTGTGTGTGTGTGTGTGTGTGTGTGTGTGTGTTGGTACTGCACAGTGTTGCGGTCAGACTGATCCCTGATAGATGAGCTGCATCTTTGTTACACCACCTGTGGCTGGTTGAACTGCACAACCCACCGATAGTTATTGTCTATTTATTATTCATATTGTATATTTACTATTCATATGGTGTATTTATTATTCATATTGTATACTTGTTATTAATATTGTATAGAGCAGGACTTGTGTGTGTGTGACCTTGCACTGCGCTGGTTCCGCGTGCCGGCTGTGTTGAATGTCTCGGGTCAGGAAGTGGTGTTCGTAGAAAACAAGTGTCGTGTGAGTTTAAACTGAAACTTGCATCTTCATGTGTATGCTGCGCGGGTGTGATTATAAAGAACAACACATTGTTATTTTCTCTGTCCGTAACAGCGAGACAAGGCTCGTGCAGACCCCCTCTCATTCTGAGTTATGCAAACGAGACCATTGGTTGCCTTTTTAATCCAGTTCTTCTTCTTGTGTGTGCAAGCCAGTTGTGTTGTAGAGTAATTGTGTGTTCGCAGGCGAGTCAGGGGCGTGTTTCTTTGGTTGTCTTGCCGTACCTCTGGTACTGATACCGGCCCAAAAGGGACCACATTTTCAACAAGATGCATCATATAGACCACCAACTGGACACTACCACCAACACCGGTGCTGTCTGCAGCAGTCAGACGAGTCAGTCACTGGTGTCGTCGGTTACACAACATTAGTCATTGGAGGTTGTGTGGACGTCTTTGCTGAGGGCAGAAGTGGGCACGCGAGGGATAACAGAGTACAGACAACATCCAGAATTTGGACGATGATGTCACACTCTTAGTGGATGATGATGTCATGCCCTTAGTGGTTGGCAGCCCTCGCTTCCCGCTCGACCCAAGCCCATCTCGTTCCACCCATCTTCTTTTCCTCATGTCTCGTCTGTGCCTTCAGACAGCTATCCCATCCCCACAAGTCCCTTCTCTTTACCCTTATATCCCTTTAACTTTTCTCCATCCGTCCATCACCCCCACTGCTCTCTCTCTCTCTCTCTCTGTCTCTCTCTCTCTCTCTCATTAGTCTCTCCACGCAGTGATTTGTGTCTCACATCTCTGTCAGAAGTGTTATCACTGCTGTCAGCTCCCTCGGTGAGAACAAAGTCGTCCTCTGCTCACGGCACAAGAGACACGAGAGGAATAAAAGGAAAGTGCCTCAGTCCAGAAAAGGAGGAGGGAAAATTTTCAAATTAGGAGAAAACTAGAGAAAAGGAAGGGTGGGCCAAAGAATAGATCGTTTCATGTCAGTTGTGATGCGTGGTCATCTGTGTGTTATAACAACCAGCAAGGTCCCTCTCTGTCGTCCCTTTATCTCTACAGCGCAGAGCTCAAGGTTGGTTGGAAGGTATGCGAACTATCTCTACACATATCAAGTTCCTTTTCCTCATAATATAAATATGTCTCCCATTAAATCCACTAAACTTAGTATATCAACCTCAAATAAGTTACTGCTTATTACTGTGAGCGGGAAAGAATGAGAGGTTCGAAAGACATTAAGATATCCAAAAGAGAAAACATAACCATTTATAACCATAAGTAGCATTGAAACACAAGACTGCTGGATAGTGAGATTATCCAGTTGTTCGGATCGAATGATGCTTCTGTCACTTACTATCAATGTCCATCACCACAGCTAAAATTAGTCTTTTCTACATATCAAACCAATCAGAATTGAACGCGCAGAGGCACAAAGGGTACTTTGGAAACCAAGGACAAAGTGGCCACAGGCCTGGTGGGTGTTATCCGTAATAACTGCACCAAGCAACTGTGGCCTAGGGAGTGTGTCCTTGTGTGATCACGTGTAGAAGTAGTCGATGTCAGGGATGCCGCCCTCTCGGTATCCACGGTTGGTACCATAACCAAGATGGTGATGGCCAGTTTGGCTTAGGATGGTGCCGTTGTGGCTGCCGACCCCGTGGGTGCTCCGGTAGGTCCCATTTGCATGGGAGGAAGAGGAGGAAGAAGGGAAAATGGTGTGGATGTAGGTAACATCCTCCAGCTTGGGCTGGAGGGATTGATGGGCCATGGCTGTCATTTGAAAGCCCGCAGGAGGAGCCCTGATTTCTAAGATGGAAGTGTCCTTCTTGGTGCCCGACTCCACGTAGTCGTCGTAACTTTTCCCTCCACGCCCTCTGCCATATAAGCCAGAGTCTCCGGACATGTACCCTGCCCTCTGTCCATACCAGCAGAAGATACCAAAGATTAGCAACAGACTTACCAATGCTGTGGCTCCACCTATGATCCCAGCTAATGGCAGGACTGTTATCTCTGAATCTTGTCCATCCTTTTCTGACCCCTCACCCCCTCCACTGACTGGAGCCTCTCCAGTCTCAATCTGAGCACAGGCTGGGGCTGACTGTTTATTGTCTGTGTCCATACCACCAGCCCTAGATGAGCTTCCACTGGAACCCCCGATGGAAGGGTCCTGTCGTAACGGCAGCAGACAGATGAGGTAGTGGGAGTGTGGGGTGAGCTGGGTGAGGACATACTGCTGCCTCTCTCCAGGGACAAGGGTCTCTGTGATGGAACCAAGGGTTGCACTGCTGCCTAGCCTGAGCCATGACAGACGGAAGGACGGCGCGGGGTGTGGGCACAGCCAGGTCACTAAAATGCTGTTTGAAGAAAGAGGCTTTACAGTCAGTTCCAGCGCCTCCCCAGATACTTGACCTCTTTCCCCAGGAGACAGAGGCATCACCAGGCCCGGCCGCTTGGCCCGCATGGTGAAAAGAGAGCCTTGGGTGGGTGCCAAGAGGGTAGTGGTTGTGCTGCCATGGGATGCAGGAGCTACTACTTGGCTCCCTCCACCACTGTCTCCGCCTCCTCCATTTATTTCTCCCTGGATCACCCCTACCCCAATACTAGGCCCCGCAGGGGGACCCTCACACTGCTCCAACAGCTCAGTCAAGTCTTTAAGGGCCTGTCCACGTACAGCTTCAGGCCCCTGGCAGGCCAGTCCCCTGATGGTAACTGCTGCCCCCCGGCCATGTAGCCAGGCATGGAGCCAGCGTAGGTTGCAGCCACAATACCAGGGATTCCCCCGGAGCAGCAACAACTCCAAATTCTCTGTATCCTTCAGAAGACCTCGGGGAAGGGTAGTCAGGTTGTTACCTGACAGGTCCAGCCTCTGCAGGCGACGCATCCCATCCAATGCCCCTCTTGGAATGTGGGTCATTCCGTTGTCCTGTAAATGGAGCCGTATAAGGTGGGCTGAAGGCAGGTTAACAGGGGGAGCCTGCAGGGCATTACGCACCAATGACAGCTCGGTCAAGTTGGACAGTCGAGAGAAGGTGTCATCTGCGATGCGTGTGTTGGCCAGCAGGTTCCCATCCAGGACCAGACGGCGGAGGGAGGAAAGCCCTCTGAAGGCATGGGTGGGGATGGTGCTGATCCGGTTATCATCTAGTCTCAGCTCCTCCAATGATGCTGGCAGACCGGCGGGGATGCTAGAGAGGTGGTTTCGAGAAAGAAACAACAGGCGCAGCTTTGGAGTCCCAGAAAACGCTCGCTCCTGGATGCTAACTGTTGATATGGAGTTGTCATCCAGGTGTAAACGCTCAAGCAGTGGTATCTTGGCCAGGGAGGAGCGTGGTAACGTTCGTATATTATTGTCCTGTAAGTGGAGCTCTCGTAACGAAGGCGGAAGATGTATAGGGAATTCATCTAACTGGTTAGCGTACAGGTAAACCACCCGTATGGAACTGCTCTTTTCCAGCGATGGAGGCAGCCCAGCATTAGTTAGCCGGTTGCTCTGCAAGTAGAGGATTGCAGCCGTCAACGGTAGTGGGGGAATCATGCCAAGGCCGCGGTCATTGCAGTAGACAAACCCCTCATCACAGCGACATACCAGTGGGCACATGCCACCCTCTTCTCCATCACCAGTCTCCATGGCAATGGCTGCTGCAGCCAACTCCAGCACTTCAGCCAATAAAGTGAGACACAGAAGGAGGAGAAAAAGCCAGTCCCGGAGCTCAGCAAGACTCTCAGCTGCCATTGTGTTCTACAGTTTCTACAGGAGAGAGAGAGAGAGAGAGAGAGAGAGAGAGAGAGAGAGAGAGGGAGGGAGAAATGGGGAAAGGGGGGGGTCAGTAAAAACGAGACAAATGTACAGCTCATTATTTGTGAAAAGTGGAAGAGGAGTGACTCATCAAATTAAAAGGCAAAACAAAAGGCAAGCGGTGTGAGCATTGAAGTGAGAAATGGTTACGCAGGACTTGGAGACGTATTTCTGCAAAGCTATTGAAGCAAAGCACTGGATTCTGTAAGTGCTGTTTTTGAAGCGATATTCCGTCTGAGAGCGTTGGAGGTTTGGGGATTAGACAGTCAGATGTACTTCATAGAGGGCTGTCCGGTGTTATATGGGTCAGATCGACCGAGCAGAAGAAAAATGGTTAGTTACAGGGAGAGTGGGTGGACTGAGTGGGCGAGTGAGCTTCCAAGAATCCGCGAGAAAGGAGAGGGGGCAGAGGAGGAGAGAATTGGACAGTGACAGTTGCATGGGGAGAAAATGAAGGAAGGGGGATTTTTGGGGGAGATTAACTGAAACGGAGCGAGTGACATCAAGCCAAAACGGAGGGGAGAGAGCAGAGAGAGGGAAATCAGATTAATTGCTGGCATTGTTGTAGACAGCCTTCAAGACGATCCAACTTGTTCTGACCGCCCTGCCGTAACCCTCGCAGGCCAACAGCCCGCCTCTTGGACAAGTCAGAGCCCGCTAACACACAACCAGCAGCTTTCACCAATGTGCCCTTGTACTGTCCTACACAACAGCAGTCAGCTTCTGAACAGAACAACACGCACACCCCCACACACCCACACCAACACCCCCCCATACACCCCCACACCTACACCCACACCCACACACCCCCACACACACGCCCACACACCCCCATACACCCACACACCCCCCCATACACCCCCACACCTACACCCACACCCACACCCACACACCCCCACCAACACCCCCCATACACCCCCACACCTACACCCACACCCACACACCCCCATACACCCACACACCCCCCACACACCCCCACACCTACACCCACACCCACACCCACACACCCCCACCAACACCCCCCCATACACCCCCACACCTACACCCACACCCACACACCCCCACACCCCCACACACACACCCCCATACACCCCCACACCCACACACCCCCATACACCGACACCCACCCCCATACACCCCCATACACCCACACACCCCCATACACCCACACCCACACACACACCCCCACACACACCCACACCCCCCCATACACCCCCCATACACCCCCCGCAAACCTCCACACCCCCCCATACACCCCCACCCACAAACCCCCACACACCCCCATACACCCACACCAACACCCCCCATACACCCCCACACCTACACCCACAAACCCCCACACACACCCATACACCCACACACCCCCACACACACACCCCCATACACCCACACACCTACACCCACAAACCCCCACACACCCCCACACACACCTCCGTACACCCACACACCCACACACATCCCCATACACCCACACACCCCCATACACCCACACCCACACACACCCCCATACACCCCCACACCCCCACACACACACCCACACACCCCCATACACCCACACACCCACACACTCACACACACACACCCACACCCACACACCCCCATACACCCACACCCACACACACACCCCCACACACACCCACACCCCCCCATACACCCCCCCATACACCCCCACCCACAAACCCCCACACACCCCCATACACCCCCACCCACACACCCCCATACACCCACACCCACACACACCCCCACACACCCACACACACACACACCCCCACACACACCCACACCCCCCCATACACCCCCCCATACACCCCCACCCACAAACCCCCACACACCCCCATACACCCCCACCCACACACCCCCATACACCCACACCCCCACACACCCCCATACACCCACACACCCCCATACACCCCCACACACCCCCACACAAGCAAACACTCAGACACATGATTCCCGTGCAGGCGATCTCGGTGCAGCTGACATGTATAATACATGTTTTCTGTCTCACGTATTGTTCCTGAAATTCCTCTAAATGATTCAGCGGAGCTCTCTGTTGCTCCGCATCCCCAGGAGGACTTCAGCAGGATGTTTTACAGGGAGGCGGTTTTCTGAAACGTTGATATGGTGCTTGCTCGATGAGGCAACACCCGCCTTCAAGCAAACCCCTGACACTCACGCCAATAACACGTCAATAACACATTAATAACACATCAATAACACATTAAAAACACGTCAATAACACAATAATAACACATCAATAACACGCCAATAACACATCGATAACACATCAGTAACACGTCAGTAACACGTCAATAACACATTAATAACACAACAATAACACAACTACAGCTCAGATAAACAGTGATCTCCATCAATCCACAACACTGTTTATAGACATGAATAATACAGAGTGTGGAAAGTTGTGAAGATTGTATTATAATATCATAGTATTATAATATCATAGTATTATAGTATCATGGTATTACAGTATCATAGTATTATAATATCATAGTATTATAGTATCATAGTATTATAATATCGTAGTATTACAGTATCATAGTATTATAATATCATAGTATTATAATATCGTAGTATTATAGTATCATAGTATTACAATATCATAGTATCACAGTATCATAGTATTATAATATCATAGTATTATAGTATCATAGTATTATATCATAGCATTATAGTATCATAGTATTACAATATCATAGTATTACAGTATCATAGTATTATAATATCATAGTATTACAGTATCATAGTATTATAATATCATAGTATTACAGTATCATAGTATCATATTATTACAGTATCATAGTATCATAGTATCATAGTATTACAGTATCATAGTATTATAGTATTATAGTATCATAGTATCATAGTATTACAGTTTCATAGTATTATAGTATCGTATCATAGTATTATAATATCATAGTATTACAGTATCATAGTATTATAATATCATAGTATTATAGTATCATAGTATTATAATATCATAGTATTACAGTATCATAGTATTATAATATCATAGTATTACAGTATCATAGTATTATAATATCATAGTATTATAGTATCATAGTATTACAGTATCGCAGTATTATAATATCATAGTATTACAGTATCATGGTATTATAATATCATAGTATTACAGTATCATAGTATCATAGTATTACAGTATCATAGTATTATAGTATCATAGTATCATAGTATTACAGTATCATAGTATTGTAGTATTATAGTACCATAGTATTATAATATCATAGTATTACAGTATCATAGTATTATAATATCATAGTATTACATTATCATAGTATTATAATATCGTAGTATTATATTATCATAGTATTACAGTATCATAGTATTATAATATCATAGTATTATAGTATCATAGTATTATAATATCATAGTATTACGGTATCATAGTATTATAATGTCGTAGCATTATAGTATCATAGTATTACAGTATCATAGTATTATAATATCATAGTATCACAGTATCATAGTATCATAGTATTATAATATCATAGTATCATAATATCATAGTATTACAGTATCATAGTATTATAATATCATAGTATTACATTATCATATTATCATAGTATTACAGTATCATAGTATTATAGTATCATAGTATTATAGTATCACAGTATCATAGTATCATAGTATTATAATAGCATAGTGTCATAATATCATAGTATTACAGTATCATAGTATTACAGTATCATAGTATTATAATATCATAGTATTACAGTATCATATTATCATAGTATTACAGTATCATAGTATTATAGTATCATAGTATTATAGTATCATAGTATCATAGGATCATAGTATTATAGTATTATAGTATCATAGGATCATAGTATTATAGTATTATAGTATCATAGTATCATAGTATTACAGTATCATAGTATTATAATATCATAGTATCACAGTATTATAGTATCATAGTATTATAATATCATAGTATCATAATATCATATTATTACAGTATCATAGTATTACAGTATCATAGTATTATAATATCATAGTATTACAGTATCATATTATCATAGTATTACAGTATCATAGTATTATAGTATCATAGTATCATAGGATCATAGTATTATAGTATTATAGTATCATTGTATCATAGTATTATAGTATTATAATATTACAATATCATAGTATTACAGTATCATAGTATTATAATATCATAGTATTATAGTATCATAGTATTATAATATCATAGTATTAGAGTATCATAGTATTATAATATCATAGTATTACAGTATCATAGTATCATAGTATTACAGTATCATAGTACTATAGTATTACAGTATCATAGTATCATAGTATTACAGTATCATAGTATTATAGTATTATAGTATCATAGTATTAAAATACCATAGTATTACAGTATCATAGTATCATAGTATTACTGTATCATAGTATTATAATATCATAGTATTACAGTATCATAGTATCATAGTATTACAGTATCATAGTATTGTAGTATCATAGTATCATAGTATTACAGTTTCATAGTATTATAGTATCATAGTATTATAATATCATAGTATTACAGTATCATAGTATTACAGTATCATAGTATTATAATATCATAGTATTACAGTATCATAATATTATAATATCATAGTATTATAGTATCATAGTATTATACTATCATAGTATTACAGTATCATAGTATTATACTATCATAGTATTATAGTATCATAGTATTACAGTATCATAGTATTATAATATCATAGTATTACAGTATCATATTATTACAGTATCATAGTATCATAGTATCATAGTATTACAGTATCATAGTATTATAGTATCATAGTATCATAGTATTACAGTATCATAGTATTGTAGTATTATAGTATCATAGTATTATAATATCATAGTATTACAGTATCATAGTATTACAGTATCATAGTATTATAATATCATAGTATTACATTATCATAGTATTATAATATCGTAGTATTATAGTATCATAGTATTACAGTATTATAGTATTATAATATCATAGTATTATAGTATCATAGTATTATAATATCATAGTATTACGGTATCATAGTATTATAATATCGTAGTATTATAGTATCATAGTATTACAGTATCATAGTATTATAATATCATAGTATCATAGTATCATAGTATTATAATATCATAGTATTACAGTATCATAGTATTATAATATCATAGTATTACAGTATCATAGTATCATAGGATCATAGTATTATAGGATCATAGTATCACAGGATCATAGTATTATAGTATCATAGGATCATAGTATTATAGTATCATAGTATTATAGTATTACAGTATCATAGGATCATAGTATTATAGGATCATAGTATTATAGTATTATAGGATCATAGTATTATAGGATCATAGGATCATAGTATTATAGGATCATAGTATTATAGGATCATAGTATCATCGTATCATAGGATCATAGTATTATATGATCATAGTATCATCGTATCATAGGATCATAGTGTTATAGGATCATAGTATCATAGGATCATAGTATCATAGTATTATAGGATCATAGTATTATAGTATCATAGTATTACAGGATCATAGTATTATAGGATCATAGTATTATAGTGTTATAGGATCATAGCATTAAAGTATCATAGTATTGTAGGATCATAGTATCATAGTATTATAGTATCATTGTATTATAGGATCATAGTATTATTGGATCATAGTATCATAGTATCATAGTATTAAAGGATCATAGTATCATAGTATCATAGGATCATAGTATCATAGTATTATAGGTTCATAGTATTATAGTATCATAGTATTATAGGATCATAGTATTATAGGATCATAGTATCATAGGATCATAGTATTATAGTATAGTATTCTTGCTGGAATCTTTTCTGTTTGGTTGCCGCGGCCTGAAACTGCAGCCTGACGTGATTTGACAGCACATTTGATACAAATCCTCTGAAGGCAAATTGTTCTCGTGTGTGTGTGTGTGTGTGTGTGTGTGTGTGTGTGTGTGTGTGTGTGTGTGTGTGTGTGTGTGTGTGAGTGTGTGTGTGTGTGTATGTGTGAACGCCATACAAGATGCAAAATTGCCCCCTGGCTGCAATCAAAATCCATGCAAAGCGGACAAGAGATGGCAACAATGGAAGAGAGGTGTAGGAGGATGAAGGCTGAAGGGAGACAGGGAAGCACACTGATGGACAGTTGACAGTCAGTTGGAGGGGGGGAGGAGGGGGGGGGAGGGGGAGGGGGAGGGGGAAATGCATCCCTGAGAGTGAATGCTCCAGTCAGTATAAGCTGAGTGTCCCGCCAAAAGAAGAATGGATGAAGAGAGTTTTTCCTCCCCATTTGTACCCGGCCAATTACCCAACTCTTCCGAGCCCTCCCTGTCGCTGCCCCCCCCCCTATCCGGTGGGAGGGCTGCAGACTACCACATGCCCCCTCCCATACATGTGGAGTCACCAGCCGCCTCTTTTCACCTGACAGTGAGGAGTTTCACCAGGGGGATGTAGCACGTGGGAGGAGCACGCTATTCCCCCCAGTTCCCCCTCCCCCCCTGAACAGGCGCCCCGACCGACCAGAGGAGGCGCTAGTGCAACGACCAGGACACATACCCACATCCGGCCTCCCACCCGCAGACACGGCCAATTGTGTCTGTAGGGACGCCCGACCAAGCTGGAGGTAACACGGGGATTCGAACCGGCGATCCCCGTGTTGCTAGGCAACGGAATAGACCGCCAAGCTACCCGGACGCCCCTGAAGAGATTGTTTTAGAGTGTGTGTGTGTGATGGACCTAGACATTGGTTTCTTTCTCAATGTTGGGCTTATTTTTAGCTCAAAGCAGACGGTTTCCAAGCATCGCTGGCATTTGAAAAAAAGGGGGGGGAGAGAAAGAGAGAGAGAGAGAGAGAGAGAGAGAGAGAGAGAGAGAGAGAGAGAGAGAGAGAGAGAGCGACACAAACAAGCAAACACACAACGCTTATACAAGATGGGAACTGAGCCTCAATGAATTTCAACGAGCATCTGCTCCGCTGCTCCGCTGCTCCCTCACACACACCTCCCTCTGGTGCACGTGTGTGTGCGTGTGTGTGTGTGCGTGTGTGTCACCCTCTTAATGATCCTGAGATTTTCTGTCTGCTTTCTGTCCCTCACTCTGTGCTCTGTCCAACTGTCATCCTGTCCCCTCTCTCTCTCCCTCCTCCCTCTCTCTCTCCCTCCTCCCCTCTCCCTCGCTCTGTCTCTCTCTCCCTCCTCCCCTCTCCCTCGCTCTGTCTCTCTCCCTCCTCCCTCTGTCTCCCTCCCCCTCTCTCTTTTTCTGTCTCCCTCCTCCCGCTCTCCCTCTCTCTCTGTGTCTGTCTGTCTGTCTTTTATCGTTTTAACGCCATCTCTCTCCTGCCCGCTTACTGTCTTTCACTATATCCTCTCTCAGGGTTGTTTACTAAAGTTTCTTGCCCCCCCCCCCCCACCGCTTCCGACATCCCCCACCTGTTCTGACCCCCAACCACTTTTGACCCCTCCACCTCTTCTGACCTCCACCCAAAAGGTTCTTGCTAATTCCCTTTTATCGGTTCCTCTCCTCTCTCCTCTTTTCGTTCCTGCGTGATGTTCCTACACAGTGAGACTGGATCAGTCCTGCCCAGACCTTCTCCTCTTTTTCCATTTGGACCTGGACCCCTCCCCCCATCCCTTCTCTTTTTCTTCCTCTTAGCTTCAGCTGTTCTCATCACTGCCTACCCTCTCCGTCTGTCCTCTCTTTGTGCCATTCATTTTTCTCCAAACATTTCAGCAATGTTCAGACATAAAAAATAGATAAAAACAATTTTCGGGGACTACAGGACAGTGTTGTTTTGGGGACTACAGGACAGTGTTGTTTTGGGGACTACATGACAATGTTGTTTTGGGGACTACATGACAGTGTTGTTTCGGGGACTAGAGGACAGTGTTGTTTTGGGGACTACAGGTAAGTATTGTTTTGGGGACTACAGGACAGTGTTGTTTTGGGAGCTACAGGACAGTGTTCTGTTGGGGACTACATGACAGTGTTGTTTTGGGGACTACATGACAATGTTGTTTCGGGGACTACAGGACAGTGTTGTTTTGGGGACTACAGGACAGTGTTGTTTTGGGGACTACATGACAATGTTGTTTCGGGGACTACAGGACAGTGTTGTTTTGGGGACTACAGGACAGTGTTGTTTTGGGGACTACATGACAATGTTTTTTCGGGGACTACAGGACAGTGTTGTTCCAGGACTAAAGGAAAGTGTTGTTTTGGGACTACAGGACAGTTTTGTTCGGGGACTACAGGACAGTGTTGTTTGGGGACTACAGGATAGTGTTGTTTGGGGACTAAAGGCAAGTGTTGTTTTGGGACTACAACACAGAGTGGTTTTGGGGACTACAGGTAATGTGTTGTTTCGGGGTATGCAGAACAATGTTGTTTCGGGGACTACAGGACAGTATTGTTTCGGGAGCTACAGGACAGTGTTGTGTTGGGGACTATAGGACAGTGTTGTGTTGGGGACTACAGGACGGTCTTGTGTTGGGGACTATAGGACAGTGTTGTTTCCGGGACTACAGGACAGTGTTGTTTTGGGGACTACAGGACAGTGTTGTTTCTGGGACTACAGGAAAGTGTTGTTTTGGGGACTACAGGACAGTGTTGTTTCCGGGACTACAGGAAAGTGTTGTTTTGGGGACTACAGGACGATGTTGTTTCGGGGACTACAGGACAGTGTTGTTTGGGGACTAAAGGAAAGTGTTGTTTTGGGACTACAACACAGAGTTGTTTTGGGGACTACAGAACTGTGTTGATTCGGGGTATACAGAACAATGTTGTTTAGGGGACTACAGGACAGTGTTGTTTTGGGGACTACAGGACAGTGTTGTTTCGGGGACTACAGGGCAGTGTTTTCGGGGACTACAGGACAGTGTTGTTTCAGGAGCTACATGACAATGTTGTTTCGGGGACTACAGGGCAGTGTTTTCGGGGACTACAGCACAGTGTTGGGACAGTGTTGTTTCGGGGACTACAGGACAGTGTTGTTTCGGGGACTACAGTACAGTGTTGTTTCGGGAAGTACAGGACAGTTTTGTTCGGGGACTACAGCACAGTGTTGTTTCGGGGACTACAGGACAGTGTTGTTTTGGGGACTACAGGACAGTGTTGTTTTGGGGACTACATGACAGTGTTGTTTTGGGGACTACATGACAGTTTTGTTTTGGGGACTACAGGACAGTGTTGTTTTGGGGACTACATGACAAGTTATTTCGGGGACTACAGGACAGTGTTGTGTTGGAGACTACAGGACAGTGTTGTTTTGGGAACTACATGACAATGTTGTTTCGGGGGCTACAGGACAGTGTTGTGTTGGGGACTATAGGACAGTGTTGCTTTGGGGACTACAGGACAGTGTTGTTTTGGGGAATACATGACAATGTTGTTTTGGGGACTACAGGACAGTGTTGTTTTGGGGACTACAGGACAGTGTTCTGTTGGGGACTACAGGACAATGTTGTTTCGGGACTACAGGACAGTGTTGTGTTGGGAACTACATGACAATGTTGTTTCGGGAACTATAGGGCAGTGTTGTTTCGGGGACTACATGACAGTGTTGTTTTGGTGACTACAGGACAGTGTTGTTTCGGTAACTACGGGACAGTGTTGTTTTGGGGACTACATGACAGTGTTGTTTTGGGGACTACATGACAGTGTTGTTTTGGGGACTACAGGACAGTGTTGTTTTGGGGACTACATGACAAGTTATTTCGGGGACTACAGGACAGTGTTGTGTTGGAGACTACAGGACAGTGTTGTTTTGGGAACTACATGACAATGTTGTTTCGGGGGCTACAGGACAGTGTTGTGTTGGTGACCATAGGACAGTGTTGCTTTGGGGACTACAGGACAGTGTTGTTTTGGGGACTACAGGACAGTGTTGTTTTGGGAACTACATGACAATGTTGTTTCGGGGGCTACAGGACAGTGTTGTGTTGGTGACCATAGGACAGTGTTGCTTTGGGGACTACAGGACAGTGTTGTTTTGGGGAATACATGACAATGTTGTTTTGGGGACTACAGGACAGTGTTGTTTTGGGGACTACAGGACAGTGTTCTGTTGGGGACTACAGGACAGTGTTGTTTTGGGAGCTACAGGACAGTGTTCTGTTGGGGACTACATGACAATGTTGTTTCGGGACTACAGGACAGTGTTGTGTTGGGAACTACATGACAATGTTGTTTCGGGAACTATAGGGCAGTGTTGTTTCGGGGACTACATGACAGTGTTGTTTTGGTGACTACAGGACAGTGTTGTTTCGGTAACTACAGGACAGTGTTGTTTCGGGGACTACAGGACAGTTTTGTTCCGGGGACTACAGGACAGTGTTGTGTTGGGGACTACAGGACGATGTTGTTTCGGGGACTACAGAAAAGTGTTGTTTTGGGGACAACAGGACAGTGTTGTTTCGCGGACTACAGGACAGTGTTGTTTGGGGACTACAGGACAGTGTTGTTTGGGGACTAAAGGAAAGTGTTGTTTTGGGACTACAACACAGAGTGGTTTTGGGGTCTACAGGACAGTGTTGTTTCGGGGTATGCAGAACAATGTTGTTTCGGGGACTACAGGACAGTATTGTTTCGGGAGCTACAGGACAGTGTTGTGTTGGGGATTATAGGACAGTGTTGTGTTGGGGACTACAGGACGGTCTTGTGTTGGGGACTATAGGACAGTGTTGTTTCCGGGACTACAGGAAAGTGTTGTTTTGGGGACTACAGGACAGTGTTTTCGGGGACTACAGGACAGTGTTGTTTCTGGGACTACAGGAAAGTGTTGTTTTGGGGACTACATGACAATGTTGTTTCGGGGACTACAGGACAGTGTTGTTTTGGGGACTACATGACAGTGTTGTTTTGGGGACTACAGGACAGTGTTGTTTTGGGGACTACATGACAATGTTGTTTCGGGGACTACAGGACAGTGTTGTTTTGGGGACTACAGGACAGTGTTGTTTTGGGGACTACATGACAATGTTTTTTCGGGGACTACAGGACAGTGTTGTTTTGGGGACTACATGACAGTGTTGTTTTGGGGACTACAGGATAGTGTTGTTTTGGGGACTACATGACAATGTTATTTCGGGGACTACAGGACAGTGTTGTGTTGGAGACTACAGGACAGTGTTGTTTTGGGAACTACATGACAGTGTTGTTTCGGGGGCTACAGGACAGTGTTGTGTTACTATAGGACAGTGTTGCTTTGGGGACTACAGGACAGTGTTGTTTTGGGGAATACAGGACAGTGTTCTGTTGGGGACTACATGACAGTGTTGTTTTGGGAGCTACAGGACAGTGTTCTGTTGGGGACTACATGACAATGTTTTTTCGGGACTACAGGACAGTGTTGTGTTGGGAACTACATGACAATGTTGTTTCGGGGACTACAGGACAGTGTTGTTTCGGGGACTACATGACAGTGTTGTTTTGGTGACTACAGGACAGTGTTGTGTTGGGGACTACAGGACGATGTTGTTTCGGGGACTACAGAAAGGTGTTGTTTTGGGGACAACAGGACAGTGTTGTTTCGGGGACCACAGGACAGTGTTGTGTTGGGGACTACAGGACAGTGTTGTTTCGCGGACTACAGGACAGTGTTGTTCCAGGACTAAAGGAAAGTGTTGTTTTGGGACTACAGGACAGTTTTGTTCGGGGACTACAGGACAGTGTTGTTTGGGGACTACAGGACAGTGTTGTTTGGGGACTAAAGGCAAGTGTTGTTTTGGGACTACAACACAGAGTGGTTTTGGGGACTACAGGTAATGTGTTGTTTCGGGGTATGCAGAACAATGTTGTTTCGGGGACTACAGGACAGTATTGTTTCGGGAGCTACAGGACAGTGTTGTGTTGGGGACTATAGGACAGTGTTGTGTTGGGGACTACAGGACGGTCTTGTGTTGGGGACTATAGGACAGTGTTGTTTCCGGGACTACAGGACAGTGCTGTTTTGGGGACTACAGGACAGTGTTTTCGGGGACTACAGGACAGTGTTGTTTCTGGGACTACAGGAAAGTGTTGTTTTGGGGACCACAGGACAGTGTTGTTTCCGGGACTACAGGAAAGTGTTGTTTTGGGGACTACAGGACGATTTTGTTTCGGGGACTACAGGACAGTGTTGTTTGGGGACTAAAGGAAAGTGTTGTTTTGGGACTACAACACAGAGTTGTTTTGGGGACTACAGAACTGTGTTGATTCGGGGTATACAGAACAATGTTGTTTAGGGGACTACAGGACATTGTTGTTTTGGGGACTACAGGACAGTGTTGTTTCGGGGACTACAGGGCAGTGTTTTCGGGGACTACAGGACAGTGTTGGGACAGTGTTGTTTCGGGGACTACAGGACAGTGTTGTTTCGGGGTATACAGAACAATGTTCTTTTGGGGACTACAGGACAGTGTTGTTTCAGGAGCTACATGACAATGTTGTTTCGGGGGCTACAGGACAGTGTTGTGTTGGTGACCATAGGACAGTGTTGCTTTGGGGACTACAGGACAGTGTTGTTTTGGGGACTACAGGACAGTGTTGTTTTGGGAACTACATGACAATGTTGTTTCGGGGGCTACAGGACAGTGTTGTGTTGGTGACCATAGGACAGTGTTGCTTTGGGGACTACAGGACAGTGTTGTTTTGGGGAATACATGACAATGTTGTTTTGGGGACTACAGGACAGTGTTGTTTTGGGGACTACAGGACAGTGTTCTGTTGGGGACTACAGGACAGTGTTGTTTTGGGAGCTACAGGACAGTGTTCTGTTGGGGACTACATGACAATGTTGTTTCGGGACTACAGGACAGTGTTGTGTTGGGAACTACATGACAATGTTGTTTCGGGAACTATAGGGCAGTGTTGTTTCGGGGACTACATGACAGTGTTGTTTTGGTGACTACAGGACAGTGTTGTTTCGGTAACTACAGGACAGTGTTGTTTCGGGGACTACAGGACAGTTTTGTTCCGGGGACTACAGGACAGTGTTGTGTTGGGGACTACAGGACGATGTTGTTTCGGGGACTACAGAAAAGTGTTGTTTTGGGGACAACAGGACAGTGTTGTTTCGCGGACTACAGGACAGTGTTGTTTGGGGACTACAGGACAGTGTTGTTTGGGGACTAAAGGAAAGTGTTGTTTTGGGACTACAACACAGATTGGTTTTGGGGTCTACAGGACAGTGTTGTTTCGGGGTATGCAGAACAATGTTGTTTCGGGGACTACAGGACAGTATTGTTTCGGGAGCTACAGGACAGTGTTGTGTTGGGGATTATAGGACAGTGTTGTGTTGGGGACTACAGGACGGTCTTGTGTTGGGGACTATAGGACAGTGTTGTTTCCGGGACTACAGGAAAGTGTTGTTTTGGGGACTACAGGACAGTGTTTTCGGGGACTACAGGACAGTGTTGTTTCTGGGACTACAGGAAAGTGTTGTTTTGGGGACTACATGACAATGTTGTTTCGGGGACTACAGGACAGTGTTGTTTTGGGGACTACATGACAGTGTTGTTTTGGGGACTACAGGACAGTGTTGTTTTGGGGACTACATGACAATGTTGTTTCGGGGACTACAGGACAGTGTTGTTTTGGGGACTACAGGACAGTGTTGTTTTGGGGACTACATGACAATGTTTTTTCGGGGACTACAGGACAGTGTTGTTTTGGGGACTACATGACAGTGTTGTTTTGGGGACTACAGGATAGTGTTGTTTTGGGGACTACATGACAATGTTATTTCGGGGACTACAGGACAGTGTTGTGTTGGAGACTACAGGACAGTGTTGTTTTGGGAACTACATGACAGTGTTGTTTCGGGGGCTACAGGACAGTGTTGTGTTACTATAGGACAGTGTTGCTTTGGGGACTACAGGACAGTGTTGTTTTGGGGACTACAGGACAGTGTTCTGTTGGGGACTACATGACAGTGTTGTTTTGGGAGCTACAGGACAGTGTTCTGTTGGGGACTACATGACAATGTTTTTTCGGGACTACAGGACAGTGTTGTGTTGGGAACTACATGACAATGTTGTTTCGGGGACTACAGGACAGTGTTGTTTCGGGGACTACATGACAGTGTTGTTTTGGTGACTACAGGACAGTGTTGTGTTGGGGACTACAGGACGATGTTGTTTCGGGGACTACAGAAAGGTGTTGTTTTGGGGACAACAGGACAGTGTTGTTTCGGGGACCACAGGACAGTGTTGTGTTGGGGACTACAGGACAGTGTTGTTTCGCGGACTACAGGACAGTGTTGTTCCAGGACTAAAGGAAAGTGTTGTTTTGGGACTACAGGACAGTTTTGTTCGGGGACTACAGGACAGTGTTGTTTGGGGACTACAGGACAGTGTTGTTTGGGGACTAAAGGCAAGTGTTGTTTTGGGACTACAACACAGAGTGGTTTTGGGGACTACAGGTAATGTGTTGTTTCGGGGTATGCAGAACAATGTTGTTTCGGGGACTACAGGACAGTATTGTTTCGGGAGCTACAGGACAGTGTTGTGTTGGGGACTATAGGACAGTGTTGTGTTGGGGACTACAGGACGGTCTTGTGTTGGGGACTATAGGACAGTGTTGTTTCCGGGACTACAGGACAGTGCTGTTTTGGGGACTACAGGACAGTGTTTTCGGGGACTACAGGACAGTGTTGTTTCTGGGACTACAGGAAAGTGTTGTTTTGGGGACCACAGGACAGTGTTGTTTCCGGGACTACAGGAAAGTGTTGTTTTGGGACTACAGGACGATTTTGTTTCGGGGACTACAGGACAGTGTTGTTTGGGGACTAAAGGAAAGTGTTGTTTTGGGACTACAACACAGAGTTGTTTTGGGGACTACAGAACTGTGTTGATTCGGGGTATACAGAACAATGTTGTTTAGGGGACTACAGGACAGTGTTGTTTTGGGGACTACAGGACAGTGTTGTTTCGGGGACTACAGGGCAGTGTTTTCGGGGACTACAGGACAGTGTTGGGACAGTGTTGTTTCGGGGACTACAGGACAGTGTTGTTTCGGGGTATACAGAACAATGTTCTTTTGGGGACTACAGGACAGTGTTGTTTCAGGAGCTACATGACAATGTTGTTTCGGGGACTACAGGGCAGTGTTTTCGGGGACTACAGCACAGTGTTGGGACAGTGTTGTTTCGGGGACTACAGGACAGTGTTGTTTCGGGGACTACAGTACAGTGTTGTTTCGGGAAGTACAGGACAGTTTTGTTCGGGGACTACAGCACAGTGTTGTTTCGGGGACTACAGGACAGTGTTGTTTTGGGGACTACAGGACAGTGTTGTTTTGGGGACTACATGACAGTGTTGTTTTGGGGACTACATGACAGTTTTGTTTTGGGGACTACAGGATAGTGTTGTTTTGGGGACTACAGGACAGTGTTCTGTTGGGGACTACAGGACAGTGTTGTGTTGGAGACTACAGGACAGTGTTGTTTTGGGAACTACATGACAATGTTGTTTCGGGGGCTACAGGACAGTGTTGTGTTGGGGACTATAGGACAGTGTTGCTTTGGGGACTACAGGACAGTGTTGCTTTGGGGAATACATGACAATGTTGTTTTGGGGACTACAGGACAGTGTTGTTTTGGGGACTACAGGACAGTGTTCTGTTGGGGACTACAGGACAATGTTGTTTCGGGACTACAGGACAGTGTTGTGTTGGGAACTACATGACAATGTTGTTTCGGGAACTATAGGGCAGTGTTGTTTCGGGGACTACATGACAGTGTTGTTTTGGTGACTACAGGACAGTGTTGTTTCGGTAACTACAGGACAGTGTTGTTTCGGGGACTACATGACAGTTTTGTTCCGGGGACTACAGGACAGTGTTGTGTTGGGGACTACAGGACAATGTTGTTTCGGGGACTACAGAAAAGTGTTGTTTTGGGGACAACAGGACAGTGTTGTTTCGCGGACTACAGGACAGTGTTGTTTGGGGACTACAGGACAGTGTTGTTTGGGGACTAAAGGAAAGTGTTGTTTTGGGACTACAACACAGAGTGGTTTTGGGGACTACAGGACAGTGTTGTTTCGCGGACTACAGGACAGTGTTGTTCCAGGACTAAAGGAAAGTGTTGTTTTGGGACTACAGGACAGTTTTGTTCGGGGACTACAGGACAGTGTTGTTTGGGGACTACAGGACAGTGTTGTTTGGGGACTAAAGGCAAGTGTTGTTTTGGGACTACAACACAGAGTGTTGTTTTGGGGACTACAGGTAATGTGTTGTTTCGGGGTATGCAGAACAATGTTGTTTCGGGGACTACAGGACAGTATTGTTTCGGGAGCTACAGGACAGTGTTGTGTTGGGGACTATAGGACAGTGTTGTGTTGGGGACTACAGGACGGTCTTGTGTTGGGGACTATAGGACAGTGTTGTTTCCGGGACTACAGGACAGTGTTGTTTTGGGGACTACAGGACAGTGTTTTCGGGGACTACAGGACAGTGTTGTTTCTGGGACTACAGGAAAGTGTTGTTTTGGGGACTACAGGACAGTGTTGTTTCCGGGACTACAGGAAAGTCTTGTTTTGGGGACTACAGGACGATGTTGTTTCGGGGACTACAGGACAGTGTTGTTTTGGGGACTACAGGACAGTGTTGTTTTGGGGACTACATGACAGTGTTGTTTTGGGGACTACAGGACGATGTTGTTTGGGGACTAAAGGAAAGTGTTGTTTTGGGACTACAACACAGAGTTGTTTTGGGGACTACAGAACTGTGTTGATTCGGGGTATACAGAACAATGTTGTTTAGGGGACTACAGGACAGTGCTATTTTGGGGACTACAGGACAGTGTTGTTTCGGGGACTACAGGGCAGTGTTTTCGGGGACTACAGGACAGTGTTGGGACAGTGTTGTTTCGGGGACTACAGGACAGTGTTGTTTCGGGGTATACAGAACAATGTTCTTTTGGGGACTACAGGACAGTGTTGTTTCAGGAGCTACATGACAATGTTGTTTCGGGGACTACAGGGCAGTGTTTTCGGGGACTACAGCACAGTGCTGGGACAGTGTTGTTTCGGGGACTACAGTACAGTGTTGTTTCAGGAAGTACATGACAGTTTTGTTCGGGGACTACAGGACAGTGTTGTTTCGGGGACTACAGGACAGTGTTGTTTTGGGGACTACAGGACAGTGTTGTTTTGGGGACTACATGACAGTGTTGTTTTGGGGACTACATGACAGTGTTGTTTTGGGGACTACAGGACAGTGTTGTTTTGGGGACTACATGACAAGTTATTTCGGGGACTACAGGACAGTTTTGTGTTGGAGACTACAGGACAGTGTTGTTTTGGGAACTACATGACAATGTTGTTTCGGGGGCTACAGGACAGTGTTGTGTTGGGGACTATAGGACAGTGTTGCTTTGGGGACTACAGGACAGTGTTGTTTTGGGGAATACATGACAATGTTGTTTTGGGAACTACATGACAGTGTTGTTTTGGGAGCTACAGGACAGTGTTCTGTTGGGGACTACATGACAATGTTTTTTCGGGACTACAGGACAGTGTTGTGTTGGGAACTACATGACAATGTTGTTTCGGGGACTACAGGACAGTGTTGTTTCGGGGACTACATGACAGTGTTGTTTTGGTGACTACAGGACAGTGTTGTTGGGGACTACGGGACGATGTTGTTTCGGGGACTACAGAAAGGTGTTGTTTTGGGGACAACAGGACAGTGTTGTTTCGGGGACCACAGGACAGTGTTGTGTTGGGGACTACAGGACAGTGTTGTTTCGCGGACTACAGGACAGTGTTGTTCCAGGACTAAAGGAAAGTGTTGTTTTGGGACTACAGGACAGTTTTGTTCGGGGACTACAGGACAGTGTTGTTTGGGGACTACAGGACAGTGTTGTTTGGGGACTAAAGGCAAGTGTTGTTTTGGGACTACAACACAGAGTGGTTTTGGGGACTACAGGTAATGTGTTGTTTCGGGGTATGCAGAACAATGTTGTTTCGGGGACTACAGGACAGTATTGTTTCGGGAGCTACAGGACAGTGTTGTGTTGGGGACTATAGGACAGTGTTGTGTTGGGGACTACAGGACGGGCTTGTGTTGGGGACTATAGGACAGTGTTGTTTCCGGGACTACAGGACAGTGTTGTTTTGGGGACTACAGGACAGTGTTTTCGGGGACTACAGGACAGTGTTGTTTCTGGGACTACAGGAAAGTGTTGTTTTGGGGACTACAGGACAGTGTTGTTTCCGGGACTACAGGAAAGTGTTGTTTTGGGGACTACAGGACG
Organism: Lampris megalopsis; assembly: GCA_022114975.2. Taxonomy (NCBI): domain Eukaryota; kingdom Metazoa; phylum Chordata; class Actinopteri; order Lampriformes; family Lampridae; genus Lampris; species Lampris megalopsis. The sequence continues at coordinate 1,249,652 of JAJHIY020001376.1, forward strand.
ATGTTGTTTCGGGGACTACAGGACAGTGTTGTTTGGGGACTAAAGGAAAGTGTTGTTTTGGGACTACAACACAGAGTTGTTTTGGGGACTACAGAACTGTGTTGATTCGGGGTATACAGAACAATGTTGTTTAGGGGACTACAGGACAGTGCTGTTTTGCGGACTACAGGGCAGTGTTTTCGGGGACTACAGGACAGTGTTGGGACAGTGTTGTTTCGGGGACTACAGGACAGTGTTGTTTCGGGGTATACAGAACAATGTTCTTTTGGGGACTACAGGGCAGTGTTTTCGGGGACTACAGGACAGTGTTGGGACAGTGTTGTTTCGGGGACTACAGGACAGTGTTGTTTCGGGGACTACAGTACAGTGTTGTTTCGGGAAGTACAGGGCAGTTTTGTTCGGGGACTACAGGACAGTGTTGTTTCGGGGACTACAGGACAGTGTTGTTTTGGGGACTACAGGACAGTGTTGTTTTGGGGACTACATGACAGTGTTGTTTTGGGGACTACATGACAGTGTTGTTTTGGGGACTACAGGACAGTGTTGTTTTGGGGACTACATGACAAGTTATTTCGGGGACTACAGGACAGTGTTGTGTTGGAGACTACAGGACAGTGTTGTTTTGGGAACTACATGACAATGTTGTTTCGGGGGCTACAGGACAGTGTTGTGTTGGTGACCATAGGACAGTGTTGCTTTGGGGACTACAGGACAGTGTTGTTTTGGGGAATACATGACAATGTTGTTTTGGGGACTACAGGACAGTGTTGTTTTGGGGACTACAGGACAGTGTTCTGTTGGGGACTACAGGACAGTGTTGTTCTGGGAGCTACAGGACAGTGTTCTGTTGGGGACTACATGACAATGTTGTTTCGGGACTACAGGACAGTGTTGTGTTGGGAACTACATGACAATGTTGTTTCGGGAACTATAGGGCAGTGTTGTTTCGGGGACTACATGACAGTGTTGTTTTGGTGACTACAGGACAGTGTTGTTTCGGTAACTACAGGACAGTGTTGTTTCGGGGACTACAGGACAGTTTTGTTCCGGGGACTACAGGACAGTGTTGTGTTGGGGACTACAGGACGATGTTGTTTCGGGGACTACAGAAAAGTGTTGTTTTGGGGACAACAGGACAGTGTTGTTTCGCGGACTACAGGACAGTGTTGTTTGGGGACTACAGGACAGTGTTGTTTGGGGACTAAAGGAAAGTGTTGTTTTGGGACTACAACACAGAGTGGTTTTGGGGACTACAGGACAGTGTTGTTTCGGGGTATGCAGAACAATGTTGTTTCGGGGACTACAGGACAGTATTGTTTCGGGAGCTACAGGACAGTGTTGTGTTGGGGATTATAGGACAGTGTTGTGTTGGGGACTACAGGACGGTCTTGTGTTGGGGACTATAGGACAGTGTTGTTTCCGGGACTACAGGAAAGTGTTGTTTTGGGGACTACAGGACAGTGTTTTCGGGGACTACAGGACAGTGTTGTTTCTGGGACTACAGGAAAGTGTTGTTTTGGGGACTACATGACAATGTTGTTTCGGGGACTACAGGACAGTGTTGTTTTGGGGACTACATGACAGTGTTGTTTTGGGGACTACAGGACAGTGTTGTTTTGGGGACTACATGACAATGTTGTTTCGGGGACTACAGGACAGTGTTGTTTTGGGGACTACAGGACAGTGTTGTTTTGGGGACTACATGACAATGTTTTTTCGGGGACTACAGGACAGTGTTGTTTTGGGGACTACATGACAGTGTTGTTTTGGGGACTACAGGATAGTGTTGTTTTGGGGACTATAGGACAGTGTTGCTTTGGGGACTACAGGACAGTGTTGTTTTGGGGAATACATGACAATGTTGTTTTGGGAACTACATGACAGTGTTGTTTCGGGGGCTACAGGACAGTGTTGTGTTGGGGACTATAGGACAGTGTTGTTTTGGGGACTACAGGACAGTGTTGTTGTGGGGAATACAGGACAGTGATCTGTTGGGGACTACATGACATTGTTGTTTTGGGAGCTACAGGACAGTGTTCTGTTGGGGACTACATGACAATGTTTTTTCGGGACTACAGGACAGTGTTGTGTTGGGAACTACATGACAATGTTGTTTCGGGGACTACAGGACAGTGTTGTTTCGGGGACTACATGACAGTGTTGTTTTGGTGACTACAGGACAGTGTTGTTGGGGACTACGGGACGATGTTGTTTCGGGGACTACAGAAAGGTGTTGTTTTGGGGACAACAGGACAGTGTTGTTTCGGGGACCACAGGACAGTGTTGTGTTGGGGACTACAGGACAGTGTTGTTTCGCGGACTACAGGACAGTGTTGTTCCAGGACTAAAGGAAAGTGTTGTTTTGGGACTACAGGACAGTTTTGTTCGGGGACTACAGGACAGTGTTGTTTGGGGACTACGGGACAGTGTTGTTTGGGGACTAAAGGCAAGTGTTGTTTTGGGACTACAACACAGAGTGGTTTTGGGGACTACAGGTAATGTGTTGTTTCGGGGTATGCAGAACAATGTTGTTTCGGGGACTACAGGACAGTATTGTTTCGGGAGCTACAGGACAGTGTTGTGTTGGGGACTATAGGACAGTGTTGTGTTGGGGACTACAGGACGGTCTTGTGTTGGGGACTATAGGACAGTGTTGTTTCCGGGACTACAGGACAGTGTTGTTTTGGGGACTACAGGACAGTGTTTTCGGGGACTACAGGACAGTGTTGTTTCTGGGACTACAGGAAAGTGTTGTTTTGGGGACTACAGGACAGTGTTGTTTCCGGGACTACAGGAAAGTGTTGTTTTGGGGACTACAGGACGATGTTGTTTCGGGGACTACAGGACAGTGTTGTTTGGGGACTAAAGGAAAGTGTTGTTTTGGGACTACAACACAGAGTTGTTTTGGGGACTACAGAACTGTGTTGATTCGGGGTATACAGAACAATGTTGTTTAGGGGACTACAGGACAGTGCTGTTTTGCGGACTACAGGGCAGTGTTTTCGGGGACTACAGGACAGTGTTGGGACAGTGTTGTTTCGGGGACTACAGGACAGTGTTGTTTCGGGGTATACAGAACAATGTTCTTTTGGGGACTACAGGACAGTGTTGTTTCAGGAGCTACATGACAATGTTGTTTCGGGGACTACAGGGCAGTGTTTTCGGGGACTACAGCACAGTGTTGGGACAGTGTTCTTTCGGGGACTACAGGACAGTGTTGTTTCGGGGACTACAGTACAGTGTTGTTTCGGGAAGTACAGGGCAGTTTTGTTCGGGGACTACAGCACAGTGTTGTTTCGGGGACTACAGGACAGTGTTGTTTTGGGGACTACAGGACAGTGTTGTTTTGGGGACTACATGACAGTGTTGTTTTGGGGACTACATGACAGTGTTGTTTTGGGGACTACAGGACAGTGTTGTTTTGGGGACTACATGACAAGTTATTTCGGGGACTACAGGACAGTGTTGTGTTGGAGACTACAGGACAGTGTTGTTTTGGGAACTACATGACAATGTTGTTTCGGGGGCTACAGGACAGTGTTGTGTTGGTGACCATAGGACAGTGTTGCTTTGGGGACTACAGGACAGTGTTGTTTTGGGGAATACATGACAATGTTGTTTTGGGGACTACAGGACAGTGTTGTTTTGGGGACTACAGGACAGTGTTCTGTTGGGGACTACAGGACAGTGTTGTTCTGGGAGCTACAGGACAGTGTTCTGTTGGGGACTACATGACAATGTTGTTTCGGGACTACAGGACAGTGTTGTGTTGGGAACTACATGACAATGTTGTTTCGGGAACTATAGGGCAGTGTTGTTTCGGGGACTACATGACAGTGTTGTTTTGGTGACTACAGGACAGTGTTGTTTCGGTAACTACAGGACAGTGTTGTTTCGGGGACTACAGGACAGTTTTGTTCCGGGGACTACAGGACAGTGTTGTGTTGGGGACTACAGGACGATGTTGTTTCGGGGACTACAGAAAAGTGTTGTTTTGGGGACAACAGGACAGTGTTGTTTCGCGGACTACAGGACAGTGTTGTTTGGGGACTACAGGACAGTGTTGTTTGGGGACTAAAGGAAAGTGTTGTTTTGGGACTACAACACAGAGTGGTTTTGGGGACTACAGGACAGTGTTGTTTTGGGGAATGCAGAACAATGTTGTTTCGGGGACTACAGGACAGTATTGTTTCGGGAGCTACAGGACAGTGTTGTGTTGGGGATTATAGGACAGTGTTGTGTTGGGGACTACAGGACGGTCTTGTGTTGGGGACTATAGGACAGTGTTGTTTCCGGGACTACAGGACAGTGTTGTTTTGGGGACTACAGGACAGTGTTTTCGGGGACTACAGGACAGTGTTGTTTCTGGGACTACAGGAAAGTGTTGTTTTGGGGACTACATGACAATGTTGTTTCGGGGACTACAGGACAGTGTTGTTTTGGGGACTACATGACAGTGTTGTTTTGGGGACTACAGGACAGTGTTGTTTTCGGGACTACATGACAATGTTGTTTCGGGGACTACAGGACAGTGTTGTTTTGGGGACTACAGGACAGTGTTGTTTTGGGGACTACATGACAATGTTTTTTCGGGGACTACAGGACAGTGTTGTTTTGGGGACTACATGACAGTGTTGTTTTGGGGACTACAGGATAGTGTTGTTTTGGGGACTATAGGACAGTGTTGCTTTGGGGACTACAGGACAGTGTTGTTTTGGGGAATACATGACAATGTTGTTTTGGGAACTACATGACAGTGTTGTTTCGGGGGCTACAGGACAGTGTTGTGTTGGGGACTATAGGACAGTGTTGTTTTGGGGACTACAGGACAGTGTTGTTTTGGGGAATACAGGACAGTGATCTGTTGGGGACTACATGACAGTGTTGTTTTGGGAGCTACAGGACAGTGTTCTGTTGGGGACTACATGACAATGTTTTTTCGGGACTACAGGACAGTGTTGTGTTGGGAACTACATGACAATGTTGTTTCGGGGACTACAGGACAGTGTTGTTTCGGGGACTACATGACAGTGTTGTTTTGGTGACTACAGGACAGTGTTGTTGGGGACTACGGGACGATGTTGTTTCGGGGACTACAGAAAGGTGTTGTTTTGGGGACAACAGGACAGTGTTGTTTCGGGGACCACAGGACAGTGTTGTGTTGGGGACTACAGGACATTGTTGTTTCGCGGACTACAGGACAGTGTTGTTCCAGGACTAAAGGAAAGTGTTGTTTTGGGACTACAGGACAGTTTTGTTCGGGGACTACAGGACAGTGTTGTTTGGGGACTACGGGACAGTGTTGTTTGGGGACTAAAGGCAAGTGTTGTTTTGGGACTACAACACAGAGTGGTTTTGGGGACTACAGGTAATGTGTTGTTTCGGGGTATGCAGAACAATGTTGTTTCGGGGACTACAGGACAGTATTGTTTCGGGAGCTACAGGACAGTGTTGTGTTGGGGACTATAGGACAGTGTTGTGTTGGGGACTACAGGACGGTCTTGTGTTGGGGACTATAGGACAGTGTTGTTTCCGGGACTACAGGACAGTGTTGTTTTGGGGACTACAGGACAGTGTTTTCGGGGACTACAGGACAGTGTTGTTTCTGGGACTACAGGAAAGTGTTGCTTTGGGGACTACAGGACAGTGTTGTTTCCGGGACTACAGGAAAGTGTTGTTTTGGGGACTACAGGACGATGTTGTTTCGGGGACTACAGGACAGTGTTGTTTGGGGACTAAAGGAAAGTGTTGTTTTGGGACTACAACACAGAGTTGTTTTGGGGACTACAGAACTGTGTTGATTCGGGGTATACAGAACAATGTTGTTTAGGGGACTACAGGACAGTGCTGTTTTGCGGACTACAGGGCAGTGTTTTCGGGGACTACAGGACAGTGTTGGGACAGTGTTGTTTCGGGGACTACAGGACAGTGTTGTTTCGGGGTATACAGAACAATGTTCTTTTGGGGACTACAGGACAGTGTTGTTTCAGGAGCTACATGACAATGTTGTTTCGGGGACTACAGGGCAGTGTTTTCGGGGACTACAGCACAGTGTTGGGACAGTGTTGTTTCGGGGACTACAGGACAGTGTTGTTTCGGGGACTACAGTACAGTGTTGTTTCGGGAAGTACAGGGCACTTTTGTTCGGGGACTACAGGACAGTGTTGTTTCGGGGACTACAGGACAGTGTTGTTTTGGGGACTACAGGACAGTGTTGTTTTGGGGACTACATGACAGTGTTGTTTTGGGGACTACATGACAGTGTTGTTTTGAGGACTACAGGACAGTGTTGTTTTGGGGACTACATGACAAGTTATTTCGGGGACTACAGGACAGTGTTGTGTTGGAGACTACAGGACAGTGTTGTTTTGGGAACTACATGACAATGTTGTTTCGGGGGCTACAGGACAGTGTTGTGTTGGTGACCATAGGACAGTGTTGCTTTGGGGACTACAGGACAGTGTTGTTTTGGGGAATACATGACAATGTTGTTTTGGGGACTACAGGACAGTGTTGTTTTGGGGACTACAGGACAGTGTTCTGTTGGGGACTACAGGACAGTGTTGTTTTGGGAGCTACAGGACAGTGTTCTGTTGGGGACTACATGACAATGTTGTTTCGGGACTACAGGACAGTGTTGTGTTGGGAACTACATGACAATGTTGTTTCGGGAACTATAGGGCAGTGTTGTTTCGGGGACTACATGACAGTGTTGTTTTGGTGACTACAGGACAGTGTTGTTTCGGTAACTACAGGACAGTGTTGTTTCGGGGACTACAGGACAGTTTTGTTCCGGGGACTACAGGACAGTGTTGTGTTGGGGACTACAGGACGATGTTGTTTCGGGGACTACAGAAAAGTGTTGTTTTGGGGACAACAGGACAGTGTTGTTTCGCGGACTACAGGACAGTGTTGTTTGAGGACTACAGGACAGTGTTGTTTGGGGACTAAAGGAAAGTGTTGTTTTGGGACTACAACACAGAGTGGTTTTGGGGACTACAGGACAGTGTTGTTTCGGGGTATGCAGAACAATGTTGTTTCGGGGACTACAGGACAGTATTGTTTCGGGAGCTACAGGACAGTGTTGTGTTGGGGATTATAGGACAGTGTTGTGTTGGGGACTACAGGACGGTCTTGTGTTGGGGACTATAGGACAGTGTTGTTTCCGGGACTACAGGAAAGTGTTGTTTTGGGGACTACAGGACAGTGTTTTCGGGGACTACAGGACAGTGTTGTTTCTGGGACTACAGGAAAGTGTTGTTTTGGGGACTACATGACAATGTTGTTTCGGGGACTACAGGACAGTGTTGTTTTGGGGACTACATGACAGTGTTGTTTTGGGGACCACAGGACAGTGTTGTTTTGGCGACTACATGACAATGTTGTTTCGGGGACTACAGGACAGTGTTGTTTTGGGGACTACAGGACAGTGTTGTTTTGGGGACTACATGACAATGTTTTTTCGGGGACTACAGGACAGTGTTGTTTTGGGGACTACATGACAGTGTTGTTTTGGGGACTACAGGATAGTGTTGTTTTGGGGACTACATGACAATGTTATTTCGGGGACTACAGGACAGTGTTGTGTTGGAGACTACAGGACAGTGTTGTTTTGGGAACTACATGACAGTGTTGTTTCGGGGGCTACAGGACAGTGTTGTGTTGGGGACTATAGGACAGTGTTGCTTTGGGGACTACAGGACAGTGTTGTTTTGGGGAATACAGGACAGTGTTCTGTTGGGGACTACATGACAGTGTTGTTTTGGGAGCTACAGGACAGTGTTCTGTTGGGGACTACATGACAATGTTTTTTCGGGACTACAGGACAGTGTTGTGTTGGGAACTACATGACAATGTTGTTTCGGGGACTACAGGACAGTGTTGTTTCGGGGACTACATGACAGTGTTGTTTTGGTGACTACAGGACAGTGTTGTGTTGGGGACTACAGGACGATGTTGTTTCGGGGACTACAGAAAGGTGTTGTTTTGGGGACAACAGGACAGTGTTGTTTCGGGGACCACAGGACAGTGTTGTGTTGGGGACTACAGGACAGTGTTGTTTCGCGGACTACAGGACAGTGTTGTTCCAGGACTAAAGGAAAGTGTTGTTTTGGGACTACAGGACAGTGTTGTTTTGGGGACTACATGACAAGTTATTTCGGGGACTACAGGACAGTGTTGTGTTGGAGACTACAGGACAGTGTTGTTTTGGAAACTACATGACAATGTTGTTTCGGGGGCTACAGGACAGTGTTGTGTTGGGGACTATAGGACAGTGTTGCTTTGGGGACTACAGGACAGTGTTGTTTTGGGGAATACATGACAATGTTGTTTTGGGGACTACAGGACAGTGTTGTTTTGGGGACTACAGGACAGTGTTCTGTTGGGGACTACAGGACAATGTTGTTTCGGGACTACAGGACAGTGTTGTGTTGGGAACTACATGACAATGTTGTTTCGGGAACTATAGGGCAGTGTTGTTTCGGGGACTACATGACAGTGTTGTTTTGGGGACTACAGGACAGTGTTGTTTTGGGAGCTACAGGACAGTGTTCTGTTGGGGACTACAGGACAGTGTTGTTTTGGGGACTACATGACAATGTTGTTTCGGGGACTACAGGACAGTGTTGTTTTGGGGACTACATGACAGTGTTGTTTTGGGGACTACAGGACAGTGTTGTTTTGGGGACTACATGACAATGTTGTTTCGGGGACTACAGGACAGTGTTGTTTTGGGGACTACAGGACAGTGTTGTTTTGGGGACTACATGACAATGTTTTTTCGGGGACTACAGGACAGTGTTGTTTTGGGGACTACATGACAGTGTTGTTTTGGGGACTACAGGACAGTGTTGTTTTGGGGACTACATGACAATGTTATTTCGGGGACTACAGGACAGTGTTGTGTTGGAGACTACAGGACAGTGTTGTTTTGGGAACTACATGACAGTGTTGTTTCGGGGGCTACAGGACAGTGTTGTGTTGGGGACTATAGGACAGTGTTGCTTTGGGGACTACAGGACAGTGTTGTTTTGGGGAATACAGTACAGTGTTCTGTTGGGGACTACATGACAATGTTTTTTCGGGGACTACAGGACAGTGTTGTTTCTGGGACTACAGGAAAGTGTTGTTTTGGGGACTACAGGACAGTGTTGTTTCCGGGACTACAGGAAAGTGTTGTTTTGGGGACTACAGGACGATGTTGTTTCGGGGACTACAGGACAGTGTTGTTTGGGGACTAAAGGAAAGTGTTGTTTTGGGACTACAACACAGAGTTGTTTTGGGGACTACAGAACTGTGTTGATTCGGGGTATACAGAACAATGTTGTTTAGGGGACTACAGGACAGTGCTGTTTTGCGGACTACAGGGCAGTGTTTTCGGGGACTACAGGACAGTGTTGGGACAGTGTTGTTTCGGGGACTACAGGACAGTGTTTTTTCGGGGTATACAGAACAATGTTCTTTTGGGGACTACAGGACAGTGTTGTTTCAGGAGCTACATGACAATGTTGTTTCGGGGACTACAGGGCAGTGTTTTCGGGGACTACAGCACAGTGTTGGGACAGTGTTGTTTCGGGGACTACAGGACAGTGTTGTTTCGGGGACTACAGTACAGTGTTGTTTCGGGAAGTACAGGGCAGTTTTGTTCGGGGACTACAGGACAGTGTTGTTTCGGGGACTACAGGACAGTGTTGTTTTGGGGACTACAGGACAGTGTTGTTTTGGGGACTACATGACAGTGTTGTTTTGGGGACTACATGACAGTGTTGTTTTGGGGACTACAGGACAGTGTTGTTTTGGGGACTACATGACAAGTTATTTCGGGGACTACAGGACAGTGTTGTGTTGGAGACCACAGGACAGTGTTGTTTTGGGAACTACATGACAATGTTGTTTCGGGGGCTACAGGACAGTGTTGTGTTGGTGACCATAGGACAGTGTTGCTTTGGGGACTACAGGACAGTGTTGTTTTGGGGAATACATGACAATGTTGTTTTGGGGACTACAGGACAGTGTTGTTTTGGGGACTACAGGACAGTGTTCTGTTGGGGACTACAGGACAGTGTTGTTTTGGGAGCTACAGGACAGTGTTCTGTTGGGGACTACATGACAATGTTGTTTCGGGACTACAGGACAGTGTTGTGTTGGGAACTACATGACAATGTTGTTTCGGGAACTATAGGGCAGTGTTGTTTCGGGGACTACATGACAGTGTTGTTTTGGTGACTACAGGACAGTGTTGTTTCGGTAACTACAGGACAGTGTTGTTTCGGGGACTACAGGACAGTTTTGTTCCGGGGACTACAGGACAGTGTTGTGTTGGGGACTACAGGACGATGTTGTTTCGGGGACTACAGAAAAGTGTTGTTTTGGGGACAACAGGACAGTGTTGTTTCGCGGACTACAGGACAGTGTTGTTTGAGGACTACAGGACAGTGTTGTTTGGGGACTAAAGGAAAGTGTTGTTTTGGGACTACAACACAGAGTGGTTTTGGGGACTACAGGACAGTGTTGTTTCGGGGTATGCAGAACAATGTTGTTTCGGGGACTACAGGACAGTATTGTTTCGGGAGCTACAGGACAGTGTTGTGTTGGGGATTATAGGACAGTGTTGTGTTGGGGACTACAGGACGGTCTTGTGTTGGGGACTATAGGACAGTGTTGTTTCCGGGACTACAGGAAAGTGTTGTTTTGGGGACTACAGGACAGTGTTTTCGGGGACTACAGGACAGTGTTGTTTCTGGGACTACAGGAAAGTGTTGTTTTGGGGACTACATGACAATGTTGTTTCGGGGACTACAGGACAGTGTTGTTTTGGGGACTACATGACAGTGTTGTTTTGGGGACTACAGGACAGTGTTGTTTTGGGGACTACATGACAATGTTGTTTCGGGGACTACAGGACAGTGTTGTTTTGGGGACTACAGGACAGTGTTGTTTTGGGGACTACATGACAATGTTTTTTCGGGGACTACAGGACAGTGTTGTTTTGGGGACTACATGACAGTGTTGTTTTGGGGACTACAGGATAGTGTTGTTTTGGGGACTACATGACAATGTTATTTCGGGGACTACAGGACAGTGTTGTGTTGGAGACTACAGGACAGTGTTGTTTTGGGAACTACATGACAGTGTTGTTTCGGGGGCTACAGGACAGTGTTGTGTTGGGGACTATAGGACAGTGTTGCTTTGGGGACTACAGGACAGTGTTGTTTTGGGGAATACAGGACAGTGTTCTGTTGGGGACTACATGACAGTGTTGTTTTGGGAGCTACAGGACAGTGTTCTGTTGGGGACTACATGACAATGTTTTTTCGGGACTACAGGACAGTGTTGTGTTGGGAACTACATGACAATGTTGTTTCGGGGACTACAGGACAGTGTTGTTTCGGGGACTACATGACAGTGTTGTTTTGGTGACTACAGGACAGTGTTGTGTTGGGGACTACAGGACGATGTTGTTTCGGGGACTACAGAAAGGTGTTGTTTTGGGGACAACAGGACAGTGTTGTTTCGGGGACCACAGGACAGTGTTGTGTTGGGGACTACAGGACAGTGTTGTTTCGCGGACTACAGGACAGTGTTGTTCCAGGACTAAAGGAAAGTGTTGTTTTGGGACTACAGGACAGTTTTGTTCGGGGACTACAGGACAGTGTTGTTTGGGGACTACAGGACAGTGTTGTTTGGGGACTAAAGGCAAGTGTTGTTTTGGGACTACAACACAGAGTGGTTTTGGGGACTACAGGTAATGTGTTGTTTCGGGGTATGCAGAACAATGTTGTTTCGGGGACTACAGGACAGTATTGTTTCGGGAGCTACAGGACAGTGTTGTGTTGGGGACTATAGGACAGTGTTGTGTTGGGGACTACAGGACGGTCTTGTGTTGGGGACTATAGGACAGTGTTGTTTCCGGGACTACAGGACAGTGTTGTTTTGGGGACTACAGGACAGTGTTTTCGGGGACTACAGGACAGTGTTGTTTCTGGGACTACAGGAAAGTGTTGTTTTGGGGACTACAGGACAGTGTTGTTTCCGGGACTACAGGAAAGTGTTGTTTTGGGGACTACAGGACGATGTTGTTTCGGGGACTACAGGACAGTGTTGTTTGGGGACTAAAGGAAAGTGTTGTTTTGGGACTACAACACAGAGTTGTTTTGGGGACTACAGAACTGTGTTGATTCGGGGTATACAGAACAATGTTGTTTAGGGGACTACAGGACAGTGTTGTTTTGGGGACTACAGGACAGTGTTGTTTCGGGGACTACAGGGCAGTGTTTTCGGGGACTACAGGACAGTGTTGGGACAGTGTTGTTTCGGGGACTACAGGACAGTGTTGTTTAGGGGTATACAGAACAATGTTCTTTTGGGGACTACAGGACAGTGTTGTTTCAGGAGCTACATGACAATGTTGTTTCGGGGACTACAGGGCAGTGTTTTCGGGGACTACAGCACAGTGTTGGGACAGTGTTGTTTCGGGGACTACAGGACAGTGTTGTTTCGGGGACTACAGTACAGTGTTGTTTCGGGAAGTACAGGACAGTTTTGTTCGGGGACTACAGCACAGTGTTGTTTCGGGGACTACAGGACAGTGTTGTTTTGGGGACTACAGGACAGTGTTGTTTTGGGGACTACATGACAGTTTTGTTTTGGGGACTACAGGACAGTGTTGTTTTGGGGACTACATGACAAGTTATTTCGGGGACTACAGGACAGTGTTGTGTTGGAGACTACAGGACAGTGTTGTTTTGGAAACTACATGACAATGTTGTTTCGGGGGCTACAGGACAGTGTTGTGTTGGGGACTATAGGACAGTGTTGCTTTGGGGACTACAGGACAGTGTTGTTTTGGGGAATACATGACAATGTTGTTTTGGGGACTACAGGACAGTGTTGTTTTGGGGACTACAGGACAGTGTTCTGTTGGGGACTACAGGACAATGTTGTTTCGGGACTACAGGACAGTGTTGTGTTGGGAACTACATGACAATGTTGTTTCGGGAACTATAGGGCAGTGTTGTTTCGGGGACTACATGACAGTGTTGTTTTGGGGACTACAGGACAGTGTTGTTTTGGGAGCTACAGGACAGTGTTCTGTTGGGGACTACAGGACAGTGTTGTTTTGGGGACTACATGACAATGTTGTTTCGGGGACTACAGGACAGTGTTGTTTTGGGGACTACATGACAGTGTTGTTTTGGGGACTACAGGACAGTGTTGTTTTGGGGACTACATGACAATGTTGTTTCGGGGACTACAGGACAGTGTTGTTTTGGGGACTACAGGACAGTGTTGTTTTGGGGACTACATGACAATGTTTTTTCGGGGACTACAGGACAGTGTTGTTTTGGGGACTACATGACAGTGTTGTTTTGGGGACTACAGGACAGTGTTGTTTTGGGGACTACATGACAATGTTATTTCGGGGACTACAGGACAGTGTTGTGTTGGAGACTACAGGACAGTGTTGTTTTGGGAACTACATGACAGTGTTGTTTCGGGGGCTACAGGACAGTGTTGTGTTGGGGACTATAGGACAGTGTTGCTTTGGGGACTACAGGACAGTGTTGTTTTGGGGAATACAGTACAGTGTTCTGTTGGGGACTACATGACAGTGTTGTTTTGGGAGCTACAGGACAGTGTTCTGTTGGGGACTACATGACAATGTTTTTTCGGGACTACAGGACAGTGTTGTGTTGGGAACTACATGACAATGTTGTTTCGGGGACTACAGGACAGTGTTGTTCCGGGGACTACATGACAGTGTTGTTTTGGTGACTACAGGACAGTGTTGTTAGGGACTACAGGACGATGTTGTTTCGGGGACTACAGAGAGGTGTTGTTTTGGGGACAACAGGACAGTGTTGTTTCGGGGACCACAGGACAGTGTTGTGTTGGGGACTACAGGACAGTGTTGTTTCGCGGACTACAGGACAGTGTTGTTCCAGGACTAAAGGAAAGTGTTGTTTTGGGACTACAGGACAGTTTTGTTCGGGGACTACAGGACAGTGTTGTTTGGGGACTACAGGACAGTGTTGTTTGGGGACTAAAGGCAAGTGTTGTTTTGGGACTACAACACAGAGTGGTTTTGGGGACTACAGGTAATGTGTTGTTTCGGGGTATGCAGAACAATGTTGTTTCGGGGACTACAGGACAGTATTGTTTCGGGAGCTACAGGACAGTGTTGTGTTGGGGACTATAGGACAGTGTTGTGTTGGGGACTACAGGACGGTCTTGTGTTGGGGACTATAGGACAGTGTTGTTTCCGGGACTACAGGACAGTGTTGTTTTGGGGACTACAGGACAGTGTTTTCGGGGACTACAGGACAGTGTTGTTTCTGGGACTACAGGAAAGTGTTGTTTTGGGGACTACAGGACAGTGTTGTTTCCGGGACTACAGGAAAGTGTTGTTTTGGGGACTACAGGACGATGTTGTTTCGGGGACTACAGGACAGTGTTGTTTGGGGACTAAAGGAAAGTGTTGTTTTGGGACTACAACACAGAGTTGTTTTGGGGACTACAGAACTGTGTTGATTCGGGGTATACAGAACAATGTTGTTTAGGGGACTACAGGACAGTGCTGTTTTGCGGACTACAGGGCAGTGTTTTCGGGGACTACAGGACAGTGTTGGGACAGTGTTGTTTCGGGGACTACAGGACAGTGTTGTTTCGGGGTATACAGAACAATGTTCTTTTGGGGACTACAGGACAGTGTTGTTTCAGGAGCTACATGACAATGTTGTTTCGGGGACTACAGGGCAGTGTTTTCGGGGACTACAGCACAGTGTTGGGACAGTGTTGTTTCGGGGACTACAGGACAGTGTTGTTTCGGGGACTACAGTACAGTGTTGTTTCGGGAAGTACAGGGCAGTTTTGTTCGGGGACTACAGGACAGTGTTGTTTCGGGGACTACAGGACAGTGTTGTTTTGGGGACTACAGGACAGTGTTGTTTTGGGGACTACATGACAGTGTTGTTTTGGGGACTACATGACAGTGTTGTTTTGGGGACTACAGGACAGTGTTGTTTTGGGGACTACATGACAAGTTATTTCGGGGACTACAGGACAGTGTTGTGTTGGAGACTACAGGACAGTGTTGTTTTGGGAACTACATGACAATGTTGTTTCGGGGGCTACAGGACAGTGTTGTGTTGGTGACCATAGGACAGTGTTGCTTTGGGGAATACATGACAATGTTGTTTTGGGGACTACAGGACAGTGTTGTTTTGGGGACTACAGGACAGTGTTCTGTTGGGGACTACAGGACAGTGTTGTTTTGGGAGCTACAGGACAGTGTTCTGTTGGGGACTACATGACAATGTTGTTTCGGGACTACAGGACAGTGTTGTGTTGGGAACTACATGACAATGTTGTTTCGGGAACTATAGGGCAGTGTTGTTTCGGGGACTACATGACAGTGTTGTTTTGGTGACTACAGGACAGTGTTGTTTCGGTAACTACAGGACAGTGTTGTTTCGGGGACTACAGGACAGTTTTGTTCCGGGGACTACAGGACAGTGTTGTGTTGGGGACTACAGGACGATGTTGTTTCGGGGACTACAGAAAAGTGTTGTTTTGGGGACAACAGGACAGTGTTGTTTCGCGGACTACAGGACAGTGTTGTTTGGGGACTACAGGACAGTGTTGTTTGGGGACTAAAGGAAAGTGTTGTTTTGGGACTACAACACAGAGTGGTTTTGGGGACTACAGGACAGTGTTGTTTCGGGGTATGCAGAACAATGTTGTTTCGGGGACTACAGGACAGTATTGTTTCGGGAGCTACAGGACAGTGTTGTGTTGGGGATTATAGGACAGTTTTGTGTTGGGGACTACAGGACGGTCTTGTGTTGGGGACTATAGGACAGTGTTGTTTCCGGGACTACAGGAAAGTGTTGTTTTGGGGACTACAGGACAGTGTTTTCGGGGACTACAGGACAGTGTTGTTTCTGGGACTACAGGAAAGTGTTGTTTTGGGGACTACATGACAATGTTGTTTCGGGGACTACAGGACAGTGTTGTTTTGGGGACTACATGACAGTGTTGTTTTGGGGACTACAGGACAGTGTTGTTTTGGGGACTACATGACAATGTTGTTTCGGGGACTACAGGACAGTGTTGTTTTGGGGACTACAGGACAGTGTTGTTTTGGGGACTACATGACAGTGTTGTTTTGGGGACTACAGTATAGTGTTGTTTTGGGGACTACATGACAATGTTATTTCGGGGACTACAGGACAGTGTTGTGTTGGAGACTACAGGACAGTGTTGTTTTGGGAACTACATGACAGTGTTGTTTCGGGGGCTACAGGACAGTATTGTGTTGGGGACTATAGGACAGTGTTGCTTTGGGGACTACAGGACAGTGTTGTTTTGGGGAATACAGGACAGTGTTCTGTTGGGGACTACATGACAGTGTTGTTTTGGGAGCTACAGGACAGTGTTCTGTTGGGGACTACATGACAATGTTTTTTCGGGACTACAGGACAGTGTTGTGTTGGGAACTACATGACAATGTTGTTTCGGGGACTACAGGACAGTGTTGTTTCGGGGACTACATGACAGTGTTGTTTTGGTGACTACAGGACAGTGTTGTGTTGGGGACTACAGGACGATGTTGTTTCGGGGACTACAGAAAGGTGTTGTTTTGGGGACAACAGGACAGTGTTGTTTCGGGGACCACAGGACAGTGTTGTGTTGGGGACTACAGGACAGTGTTGTTTCGCGGACTACAGGACAGTGTTGTTCCAGGACTAAAGGAAAGTGTTGTTTTGGGACTACAGGACAGTTTTGTTCGGGGACTACAGGACAGTGTTGTTTGGGGACTACAGGACAGTGTTGTTTGGGGACTAAAGGCAAGTGTTGTTTTGGGACTACAACACAGAGTGGTTTTGGGGACTACAGGTAATGTGTTGTTTCGGGGTATGCAGAACAATGTTGTTTCGGGGACTACAGGGCAGTATTGTTTCGGGAGCTACAGGACAGTGTTGTGTTGGGGACTATAGGACAGTGTTGTGTTGGGGACTACAGGACAGTGTTGTGTTGGGGACTACAGGACGGTCTTGTGTTGGGGACTATAGGACAGTGTTGTTTCCGGGACTACAGGACAGTGTTGTTTTGGGGACTACAGGACAGTGTTTTCGGGGACTACAGGACAGTGTTGTTTCTGGGACTACAGGAAAGTGTTGTTTTGGGGACTACAGGACAGTGTTGTTTCCGGGACTACAGGAAAGTGTTGTTTTGGGGACTACAGGACGATGTTGTTTCGGGGACTACAGGACAGTGTTGTTTGGGGACTAAAGGAAAGTGTTGTTTTGGGACTACAACACAGAGTTGTTTTGGGGACTACAGAACTGTGTTGATTCGGGGTATACAGAACAATGTTGTTTAGGGGACTACAGGACAGTGTTGTTTTGGGGACTACAGGACAGTGTTGTTTCGGGGACTACAGGGCAGTGTTTTCGGGGACTACAGGACAGTGTTGGGACAGTGTTGTTTCGGGGACTACAGGACAGTGTTGTTTCGGGGTATACAGAACAATGTTCTTTTGGGGACTACAGGACAGTGTTGTTTCAGGAGCTACATGACAATGTTGTTTCGGGGACTACAGGGCAGTGTTTTCGGGGACTACAGCACAGTGTTGGGACAGTGTTGTTTCGGGGACTACAGGACAGTGTTGTTTCGGGGACTACAGTACAGTGTTGTTTCGGGAAGTACAGGACAGTTTTGTTCGGGGACTACAGCACAGTGTTGTTTCCGGGACTACAGGACAGTGTTGTTTTGGGGACTACAGGACAGTGTTTTCGGGGACTACAGGACAGTGTTGTTTCTGGGACTACAGGAAAGTGTTGTTTTGGGGACTACAGGACAGTGTTGTTTCCGGGACTACAGGAAAGTGTTGTTTTGGGGACTACAGGACGATGTTGTTTCGGGGACTACAGGACAGTGTTGTTTGGGGACTAAAGGAAAGTGTTGTTTTGGGACTACAACACAGAGTTGTTTTGGGGACTACAGAACTGTGTTGATTCGGGGTATACAGAACAATGTTGTTTAGGGGACTACAGGACAGTGCTGTTTTGCGGACTACAGGGCAGTGTTTTCGGGGACTACAGGACAGTGTTGGGACAGTGTTGTTTCGGGGACTACAGGACAGTGTTGTTTCGGGGTATACAGAACAATGTTCTTTTGGGGACTACAGGACAGTGTTGTTTCAGGAGCTACATGACAATGTTGTTTCGGGGACTACAGGGCAGTGTTTTCGGGGACTACAGCACAGTGTTGGGACAGTGTTGTTTCGGGGACTACAGGACAGTGTTGTTTCGGGGACTACAGTACAGTGTTGTTTCGGGAAGTACAGGGCAGTTTTGTTCGGGGACTACAGGACAGTGTTGTTTCGGGGACTACAGGACAGTGTTGTTTTGGGGACTACAGGACAGTGTTGTTTTGGGGACTACATGACAGTGTTGTTTTGGGGACTACATGACAGTGTTGTTTTGGGGACTACAGGACAGTGTTGTTTTGGGGACTACATGACAAGTTATTTCGGGGACTACAGGACAGTGTTGTGTTGGAGACTACAGGACAGTGTTGTTTTGGGAACTACATGACAATGTTGTTTCGGGGGCTACAGGACAGTGTTGTGTTGGTGACCATAGGACAGTGTTGCTTTGGGGAATACATGACAATGTTGTTTTGGGGACTACAGGACAGTGTTGTTTTGGGGACTACAGGACAGTGTTCTGTTGGGGACTACAGGACAGTGTTGTTTTGGGAGCTACAGGACAGTGTTCTGTTGGGGACTACATGACAATGTTGTTTCGGGACTACAGGACAGTGTTGTGTTGGGAACTACATGACAATGTTGTTTCGGGAACTATAGGGCAGTGTTGTTTCGGGGACTACATGACAGTGTTGTTTTGGTGACTACAGGACAGTGTTGTTTCGGTAACTACAGGACAGTGTTGTTTCGGGGACTACAGGACAGTTTTGTTCCGGGGACTACAGGACAGTGTTGTGTTGGGGACTACAGGACGATGTTGTTTCGGGGACTACAGAAAAGTGTTGTTTTGGGGACAACAGGACAGTGTTGTTTCGCGGACTACAGGACAGTGTTGTTTGGGGACTACAGGACAGTGTTGTTTGGGGACTAAAGGAAAGTGTTGTTTTGGGACTACAACACAGAGTGGTTTTGGGGACTACAGGACAGTGTTGTTTCGGGGTATGCAGAACAATGTTGTTTCGGGGACTACAGGACAGTATTGTTTCGGGAGCTACAGGACTGTGTTGTGTTGGGGATTATAGGACAGTTTTGTGTTGGGGACTACAGGACGGTCTTGTGTTGGGGACTATAGGACAGTGTTGTTTCCGGGACTACAGGAAAGTGTTGTTTTGGGGACTACAGGACAGTGTTTTCGGGGACTACAGGACAGTGTTGTTTCTGGGACTACAGGAAAGTGTTGTTTTGGGGACTACATGACAATGTTGTTTCGGGGACTACAGGACAGTGTTGTTTTGGGGACTACATGACAGTGTTGTTTTGGGGACTACAGGACAGTGTTGTTTTGGGGACTACATGACAATGTTGTTTCGGGGACTACAGGACAGTGTTGTTTTGGGGACTACAGGACAGTGTTGTTTTGGGGACTACATGACAGTGTTGTTTTGGGGACTACAGTATAGTGTTGTTTTGGGGACTACATGACAATGTTATTTCGGGGACTACAGGACAGTGTTGTGTTGGAGACTACAGGACAGTGTTGTTTTGGGAACTACATGACAGTGTTGTTTCGGGGGCTACAGGACAGTATTGTGTTGGGGACTATAGGACAGTGTTGCTTTGGGGACTACAGGACAGTGTTGTTTTGGGGAATACAGGACAGTGTTCTGTTGGGGACTACATGACAGTGTTGTTTTGGGAGCTACAGGACAGTGTTCTGTTGGGGACTACATGACAATGTTTTTTCGGGACTACAGGACAGTGTTGTGTTGGGAACTACATGACAATGTTGTTTCGGGGACTACAGGACAGTGTTGTTTCGGGGACTACATGACAGTGTTGTTTTGGTGACTACAGGACAGTGTTGTGTTGGGGACTACAGGACGATGTTGTTTCGGGGACTACAGAAAGGTGTTGTTTTGGGGACAACAGGACAGTGTTGTTTCGGGGACCACAGGACAGTGTTGTGTTGGGGACTACAGGACAGTGTTGTTTCGCGGACTACAGGACAGTGTTGTTCCAGGACTAAAGGAAAGTGTTGTTTTGGGACTACAGGACAGTTTTGTTCGGGGACTACAGGACAGTGTTGTTTGGGGACTACAGGACAGTGTTGTTTGGGGACTAAAGGCAAGTGTTGTTTTGGGACTACAACACAGAGTGGTTTTGGGGACTACAGGTAATGTGTTGTTTCGGGGTATGCAGAACAATGTTGTTTCGGGGACTACAGGGCAGTATTGTTTCGGGAGCTACAGGACAGTGTTGTGTTGGGGACTATAGGACAGTGTTGTGTTGGGGACTACAGGACAGTGTTGTGTTGGGGACTACAGGACGGTCTTGTGTTGGGGACTATAGGACAGTGTTGTTTCCGGGACTACAGGACAGTGTTGTTTTGGGGACTACAGGACAGTGTTTTCGGGGACTACAGGACAGTGTTGTTTCTGGGACTACAGGAAAGTGTTGTTTTGGGGACTACAGGACAGTGTTGTTTCCGGGACTACAGGAAAGTGTTGTTTTGGGGACTACAGGACGATGTTGTTTCGGGGACTACAGGACAGTGTTGTTTGGGGACTAAAGGAAAGTGTTGTTTTGGGACTACAACACAGAGTTGTTTTGGGGACTACAGAACTGTGTTGATTCGGGGTATACAGAACAATGTTGTTTAGGGGACTACAGGACAGTGTTGTTTTGGGGACTACAGGACAGTGTTGTTTCGGGGACTACAGGGCAGTGTTTTCGGGGACTACAGGACAGTGTTGGGACAGTGTTGTTTCGGGGACTACAGGACAGTGTTGTTTCGGGGTATACAGAACAATGTTCTTTTGGGGACTACAGGACAGTGTTGTTTCAGGAGCTACATGACAATGTTGTTTCGGGGACTACAGGGCAGTGTTTTCGGGGACTACAGCACAGTGTTGGGACAGTGTTGTTTCGGGGACTACAGGACAGTGTTGTTTCGGGGACTACAGTACAGTGTTGTTTCGGGAAGTACAGGACAGTTTTGTTCGGGGACTACAGCACAGTGTTGTTTCGGGGACTACAGGACAGTGTTGTTTTGGGGACTACAGGACAGTGTTGTTTTGGGGACTACATGACAGTGTTGTTTTGGGGACTACATGACAGTTTTGTTTTGGGGACTACAGGACAGTGTTGTTTTGGGGACTACATGACAAGTTATTTCGGGGACTACAGGACAGTGTTGTGTTGGAGACTACAGGACAGTGTTGTTTTGGGAACTACATGACAATGTTGTTTCGGGGGCTACAGGACAGTGTTGTGTTGGGGACTATAGGACAGTGTTGCTTTGGGGACTACAGGACAGTGTTTTTTTGGGGAATACATGACAATGTTGTTTTGGGGACTACAGGACAGTGTTGTTTTGGGGACTACAGGACAGTGTTCTGTTGGGGACTACAGGACAATGTTGTTTCGGGACTACAGGACAGTGTTGTGTTGGGAACTACATGACAATGTTGTTTCGGGAACTATAGGGCAGTGTTGTTTCGGGGACTACATGACAGTGTTGTTTTGGTGACTACAGGACAGTGTTGTTTCGGTAACTACAGGACAGTGTTGTTTCGGGGACTACAGGACAGTTTTGTTCCGGGGACTACAGGACAGTGTTGTGTTGGGGACTACAGGACAGTGTTGTTTTGGGGACTACAGGACAATGTTGTTTAGGGGACTACAGGACAGTGCTGTTTTGGGGACTACAGGACAGTGTTGTTTCGGGGACTACAGGACAGTGTTGTTTCGGGAGCTACACGACAGTGTTGTTTCGGGGACTACAGGACAGTGTTGTTTGGGGACTAAAGGAAAGTGTTGTTTTGGGACTACAACACAGAGTTGTTTTGGGGACTACAGAACAGTGTTGTTTCGGGGTATACAGAACATTGTTGTTTAGGGGACTACAGGACAGTGCTGTTTTGAGGACTACAGGACAGTGTTGTTTCGGGGACTACAGGGCAGTGTTTTCGGGGACTACAGGACAGTGTTGGGACAGTGTTGTTTCGGGGACTACAGGACAGTGTTGTTTCGGGGTATACAAAACAATGTTCTTTTGGGGACTACAGGACAGTGTTGTTTCAGGGGCTACATGATAATGTTGTTTCGGGGACTACAGGGCAGTGTTTTCGGGGACTACAGGACAGTGTTGTTTCGGGGTATACAGAACAATGTTGTTTAGGGGACTACAGGACAGTGCTGTTTTGGGGACTACAGGACAGTGTTGTTTTGGGGACTACATGACAATGTTTTTTCGGGGACTACAGGACAGTGTTGTTTTGGGGACTACATGACAGTGTTGTTTTGGGGACTACAGTATAGTGTTGTTTTGGGGACTACATGACAATGTTATTTCGGGGACTACAGGACAGTGTTGTGTTGGAGACTACAGGACAGTGTTGTTTTGGGAACTACATGACAGTGTTGTTTCGGGGGCTACAGGACAGTATTGTGTTGGGGACTATAGGACAGTGTTGCTTTGGGGACTACAGGACAGTGTTGTTTTGGGGAATACAGGACAGTGTTCTGTTGGGGACTACATGACAGTGTTGTTTTGGGAGCTACAGGACAGTGTTCTGTTGGGGACTACATGACAATGTTTTTTCGGGACTACAGGTCAGTGTTGTGTTGGGAACTACATGACAATGTTGTTTCGGGGACTACAGGACAGTGTTGTTTCGGGGACTACATGACAGTGTTGTTTTGGTGACTACAGGACAGTGTTGTGTTGGGGACTACAGGACGATGTTGTTTCGGGGACTACAGAAAGGTGTTGTTTTGGGGACAACAGGACAGTGTTGTTTCGGGGACCACAGGACAGTGTTGTGTTGGGGACTACAGGACAGTGTTGTTTCGCGGACTACAGGACAGTGTTGTTCCAGGACTAAAGGAAAGTGTTGTTTTGGGACTACAGGACAGTTTTGTTCGGGGACTACAGGACAGTGTTGTTTGGGGACTACAGGACAGTGTTGTTTGGGGACTAAAGGCAAGTGTTGTTTTGGGACTACAACACAGAGTGGTTTTGGGGACTACAGGTAATGTGTTGTTTCGGGGTATGCAGAACAATGTTGTTTCGGGGACTACAGGGCAGTATTGTTTCGGGAGCTACAGGACAGTGTTGTGTTGGGGACTATAGGACAGTGTTGTGTTGGGGACTACAGGACAGTGTTGTGTTGGGGACTACAGGACGGTCTTGTGTTGGGGACTATAGGACAGTGTTGTTTCCGGGACTACAGGACAGTGTTGTTTTGGGGACTACAGGACAGTGTTTTCGGGGACTACAGGACAGTGTTGTTTCTGGGACTACAGGAAAGTGTTGTTTTGGGGACTACAGGACAGTGTTGTTTCCGGGACTACAGGAAAGTGTTGTTTTGGGGACTACAGGACGATGTTGTTTCGGGGACTACAGGACAGTGTTGTTTGGGGACTAAAGGAAAGTGTTGTTTTGGGACTACAACACAGAGTTGTTTTGGGGACTACAGAACTGTGTTGATTCGGGGTATACAGAACAATGTTGTTTAGGGGACTACAGGACAGTGTTGTTTTGGGGACTACAGGACAGTGTTGTTTCGGGGACTACAGGGCAGTGTTTTCGGGGACTACAGGACAGTGTTGGGACAGTGTTGTTTCGGGGACTACAGGACAGTGTTGTTTCGGGGTATACAGAACAATGTTCTTTTGGGGACTACAGGACAGTGTTGTTTCAGGAGCTACATGACAATGTTGTTTCGGGGACTACAGGGCAGTGTTTTCGGGGACTACAGCACAGTGTTGGGACAGTGTTGTTTCGGGGACTACAGGACAGTGTTGTTTCGGGGACTACAGTACAGTGTTGTTTCGGGAAGTACAGGACAGTTTTGTTCGGGGACTACAGCACAGTGTTGTTTCGGGGACTACAGGACAGTGTTGTTTTGGGGACTACAGGACAGTGTTGTTTTGGGGACTACATGACAGTGTTGTTTTGGCGACTACATGACAGTTTTGTTTTGGGGACTACAGGACAGTGTTGTTTTGGGGACTACATGACAAGTTATTTCGGGGACTACAGGACAGTGTTGTGTTGGAGACTACAGGACAGTGTTGTTTTGGGAACTACATGACAATGTTGTTTCGGGGGCTACAGGACAGTGTTGTGTTGGGGACTATAGGACAGTGTTGCTTTGGGGACTACAGGACAGTGTTTTTTTGGGGAATACATGACAATGTTGTTTTGGGGACTACAGGACAGTGTTGTTTTGGGGACTACAGGACAGTGTTCTGTTGGGGACTACAGGACAATGTTGTTTCGGGACTACAGGACAGTGTTGTGTTGGGAACTACATGACAATGTTGTTTCGGGAACTATAGGGCAGTGTTGTTTCGGGGACTACATGACAGTGTTGTTTTGGTGACTACAGGACAGTGTTGTTTCGGTAACTACAGGACAGTGTTGTTTCGGGGACTACAGGACAGTTTTGTTCCGGGGACTACAGGACAGTGTTGTGTTGGGGACTACAGGACAGTGTTGTTTTGGGGACTACAGGACAATGTTGTTTAGGGGACTACAGGACAGTGCTGTTTTGGGGACTACAGGACAGTGTTGTTTCGGGGACTACAGGACAGTGTTGTTTCGGGAGCTACACGACAGTGTTGTTTCGGGGACTACAGGACAGTGTTGTTTGGGGACTAAAGGAAAGTGTTGTTTTGGGACTACAACACAGAGTTGTTTTGGGGACTACAGAACAGTGTTGTTTCGGGGTATACAGAACATTGTTGTTTAGGGGACTACAGGACAGTGCTGTTTTGAGGACTACAGGACAGTGTTGTTTCGGGGACTACAGGGCAGTGTTTTCGGGGACTACAGGACAGTGTTGGGACAGTGTTGTTTCGGGGACTACAGGACAGTGTTGTTTCGGGGTATACAAAACAATGTTCTTTTGGGGACTACAGGACAGTGTTGTTTCAGGGGCTACATGATAATGTTGTTTCGGGGACTACAGGGCAGTGTTTTCGGGGACTACAGGACAGTGTTGTTTCGGGGTATACAGAACAATGTTGTTTAGGGGACTACAGGACAGTGCTGTTTTGGGGACTACAGGACAGTGTTGTTTCGGGGACTACAGGGCAGTGTTTTCGGGGACTACAAGACAGTGTTGGGACAGTGTTGTTTCGGGGACTACAGAACAGTGTTGTTTCGGTATATACAGAACAATGTTATTTTGGGGACTACAGGACAGTGTTGTTTCAGGAGCTACATGACAATGTTGTTTCGGGGACTACAGGGCAGTGTTTTCGGGGACTACAGCACAGTGTTGGGACAGTGTTGTTTCGGGGACTACAGGACAGTGTTGTTTCGGGGACTACAGGACAGTGTTGTTTCGGGAAGTACAGGACAGTTTTGTTCGGGGACTACAGGACAGTGTTGTTTTGGGGACTACATGACAATGCTGTTTTGGGGACTACAGGACAGTGTTGTTTTGGGGACTACAGGACAGTGTTGTTTTGGGGACTACATGACAATGTTGTTTTGGGGACTACAGGACAGTGTTGTTTTGGGTACTACATGACAATGTTGTTTCGGGGACTACAGGACAGTATTGTGTTGGAGACTACAGGACAGTGTTGTTTTGGGAACTACATGACAATGTTGTTTCGGGGACTACAGGACAGTGTTGTTTCGGGGACTACATGACAGTGTTGTTTTGGTGACTGCAGGACAGTGTTGTTTCGGGAACTACAGGACAGTGTTGTTTCGGGGACTACAGGACAGTTTTGTTCCGGGGACTACAGGACAGTGTTGTGTTGGGGAATACAGGACGATGTTGTTTCGGGGACTACAGAAAGGTGTTGTTTCGGGGACTACAGAAAAGTGTTGTTTTGGGGACTACAGGACAGTGTTGTTTCGGGGACTACAGGACAGTGTTGTTTCTGGGACTACAGGAAAGTGTTGTTTTGGGGACTACATGACAATGTTGTTTCGGGGACTACAGGACAGTTTTGTTTTGGGGACTACATGACAGTGTTGTTTTGGGGACTACAGGACAGTGTTGTTTTGGGGACTACATGACAATGTTGTTTCGGGGACTACAGGACAGTGTTGTTTTGGGGACTACAGGACAGTGTTGTTTTGGGGACTACATGACAATGTTTTTTCGGGGACTACAGGACAGTGTTGTTTTGGGGACTACATGACAGTGTTGTTTTGGGGACTACAGGACAGTGTTGTTTTGGGGACTACATGACAATGTTATTTCGGGGACTACAGGACAGTGTTGTGTTGGAGACTACAGGACAGTGTTGTTTTGGGAACTACATGACAGTGTTGTTTCGGGGGCTACAGGACAGTGTTGAGTTGGGGACTATAGGACAGTGTTTCTTTGGGGATTACAGGACAGTGTTGTTTTGGGGAATACAGGACAGTGTTCTGTTGGGGACTACATGACAGTGTTGTTTTGGGAGCTACAGGACAGTGTTCTGTTGGGGACTACATGACAATGTTTTTTCGGGACTACAGGACAGTGTTGTGTTGGGAACTACATGACAATGTTGTTTCGGGGACTACAGGACAGTGTTGTTTCGGGGACTACATGACAGTGTTGTTTTGGTGACTACAGGACAGTGTTGTGTTGGGGACTACAGGACGATGTTGTTTCGGGGACTACAGAAAGGTGTTGTTTTGGGGACAACAGGACAGTGTTGTTTCGGGGACCACAGGACAGTGTTGTGTTGGGGACTACAGGACAGTGTTGTTTCGCGGACTACAGGACAGTGTTGTTCCAGGACTAAAGGAAAGTGTTGTTTTGGGACTACAGGACAGTTTTGTTCGGGGACTACAGGACAGTGTTGTTTGGGGACTACAGGACAGTGTTGTTTGGGGACTAAAGGCAAGTGTTGTTTTGGGACTACAACACAGAGTGGTTTTGGGGACTACAAGTAATGTGTTGTTTCGGGGTATGCAGAACAATGTTGTTTCGGGGACTACAGGACAGTATTGTTTCGGGAGCTACAGGACAGTGTTGTGTCGGGGACTATAGGACAGTGTTGTGTTGGGGACTACAGGACGGTCTTGTGTTGGGGACTATAGGACAGTGTTGTTTCCGGGACTACAGGACAGTGTTGTTTTGGGGACTACAGGACAGTGTTTTCGGGGACTACAGGGCAGTGTTGTTTCTGGGACTACAGGAAAGTGTTGTTTCGGGGACTACAGGACAGTGTTGTTTGGGGACTAAAGGAAAGTGTTGTTTTGGGACTACAACACAGAGTTGTTTTGGGGACTACAGAACTGTGTTGATTCGGGGTATACAGAACAATGTTGTTTCGGGGACTACAGGACAGTGTTGTTTCGGGGACTACAGGACAGTGTTGTTTCGGGAAGTACAGGACAGTTTTGTTCGGGGACTACAGGACAGTGTTGTTTTGGGGACTACAGAACAATGTTGTTTCGGGGACTACAGGACAGTGTTGTTTCGGGGACTACAGGACAGTGTTGTTTCGGGAAGTACAGGACAGTTTTGTTCGGGGACTACAGGACAGTGTTGTTTTGGGGACTACATGACAATGCTGTTTTGGGGACTACAGGACAGTGTTGTTTTGGGGACTACAGGACAGTGTTGTTTTGGGGACTACATGACAATGTTGTTTTGGGGACTACAGGACAGTGTTGTTTTGGGTACTACATGACAATGTTGTTTCGGGGACTACAGGACAGTATTGTGTTGGAGACTACAGGACAGTGTTGTTTTGGGAACTACATGACAATGTTGTTTCGGGGACTACAGGACAGTGTTGTTTCGGGGACTACATGACAGTGTTGTTTTGGTGACTGCAGGACAGTGTTGTTTCGGGAACTACAGGACAGTGTTGTTTCGGGGACTACAGGACAGTTTTGTTCCGGGGACTACAGGACAGTGTTGTGTTGGGGACTACAGGACGATGTTGTTTCGGGGACTACAGAAAAGTGTTGTTTCGGGGACTACAGAAAAGTGTTGTTTTGGGGACTACAGGACAGTGTTGTTTCGGGGACTACAGGACAGTGTTGTTTCTGGGACTACAGGAAAGTGTTGTTTTGGGGACTACATGACAATGTTGTTTCGGGGACTACAGGACAGTGTTGTTTTGGGGACTACATGACAGTGTTGTTTTGGGGACTACAGGACAGTGTTGTTTTGGGGACTACATGACAATGTTGTTTCGGGGACTACAGGACAGTGTTGTTTTGGGGACTACAGGACAGTGTTGTTTTGGGGACTACATGACAATGTTTTTTCGGGGACTACAGGACAGTGTTGTTTTGGGGACTACATGACAGTGTTGTTTTGGGGACTACAGGACAGTGTTGTTTTGGGGACTACATGACAATGTTATTTCGGGGACTACAGGACAGTGTTGTGTTGGAGACTACAGGACAGTGTTGTTTTGGGAACTACATGACAGTGTTGTTTCGGGGGCTACAGGACAGTGTTGTGTTGGGGACTATAGGACAGTGTTGCTTTGGGGACTACAGGACAGTGTTGTTTTGGGGAATACAGGACAGTGTTCTGTTGGGGACTACATGACAGTGTTGTTTTGGGAGCTACAGGACAGTGTTCTGTTGGGGACTACATGACAATGTTTTTTCGGGACTACAGGACAGTGTTGTGTTGGAAACTACATGACAATGTTGTTTCGGGGACTACAGGACAGTGTTGTTTCGGGGACTACATGACAGTGTTGTTTTGGTGACTACAGGACAGTGTTGTGTTGGGGACTACAGGACGATGTTGTTTCGGGGACTACAGAAAGGTGTTGTTTTGGGGACAACAGGACAGTGTTGTTTCGGGGACCACAGGACAGTGTTGTGTTGGGGACTACAGGACAGTGTTGTTTCGCGGACTACAGGACAGTGTTGTTCCAGGACTAAAGGAAAGTGTTGTTTTGGGACTACAGGACAGTTTTGTTCGGGGACTACAGGACAGTGTTGTTTGGGGACTACAGGACAGTGTTGTTTGGGGACTAAAGGCAAGTGTTGTTTTGGGACTACAACACAGAGTGGTTTTGGGGACTACAGGTAATGTGTTGTTTCGGGGTATGCAGAACAATGTTGTTTCGGGGACTACAGGACAGTATTGTTTCGGGAGCTACAGGACAGTGTTGTGTTGGGGACTATAGGACAGTGTTGTGTTGGGGACTACAGGACGGTCTTGTGTTGGGGACTATAGGACAGTGTTGTTTCCGGGACTACAGGACAGTGTTGTTTTGGGGACTACAGGACAGTGTTTTCGGGGACTACAGGACAGTGTTGTTTCTGGGACTACAGGAAAGTGTTGTTTTGGGGACTACAGGACAGTGTTGTTTCCGGGACTACAGGAAAGTGTTGTTTTGGGGACTACAGGACGATGTTGTTTCGGGGACTACAGGACAGTGTTGTTTGGGGACTAACGGAAAGTGTTGTTTTGGGACTACAACACAGAGTTGTTTTGGGGACTACAGAACTGTGTTGATTCGGGGTATACAGAACAATGTTGTTTAGGGGACTACAGGACAGTGCTGTTTTGGGGACTACAGGGCAGTGTTTTCGGGGACTACAGGACAGTGTTGGGACAGTGTTGTTTCGGGGACTACAGGACAGTGTTGTTTCGGGGTATACAGAACAATGTTCTTTTGGGGACTACAGGACAGTGTTGTTTCAGGAGCTACATGACAATGTTGTTTCGGGGACTACAGGGCAGTGTTTTCGGGGACTACAGCACAGTGTTGGGACAGTGTTGTTTCGGGGACTACAGGACAGTGTTGTTTCGGGGACTACAGTACAGTGTTGTTTCGGGAAGTACAGGACAGTTTTGTTCGGGGACTACAGGACAGTGTTGTTTCGGGGACTACAGGACAGTTTTGTTTTGAGGACTACAGGACAGTGTTGTTTTGGGGACTACATGACAGTGTTGTTTTGGGGACTACATGACAGTGTTGTTTTGGGGACTACAGGACAGTGTTGTTTTGGGGACTACATGACAAGTTATTTCGGGGACTACAGGACAGTGTTGTGTTGGAGACTACAGGACAGTGTTGTTTTGGGAACTACATGACAATGTTGTTTCGGGGGCTACAGGACAGTGTTGTGTTGGGGACTATAGGACAGTGTTGCTTTGGGGACTACAGGACAGTGTTGTTTTGGGGAATACATGACAATGTTGTTTTGGGGACTACAGGACAGTGTTGTTTTGGGGACTACAGGACAGTGTTCTGTTGGGGACTACAGGACAGTGTTGTTTTGGGAGCTACAGGACAGTGTTCTGTTGGGGACTACATGACAATGTTGTTTCGGGACTACAGGACAGTGTTGTTTTGGGGACTACATGACAATGTTGTTTCGGGGACTACAGGACAGTGTTGTTTTGGGGACTACATGACAGTGTTGTTTTGGTGACTACAGGACAGTGTTGTGTTGGGGACTACAGGACGATTTTGTTTCGGGGACTACAGAAAGGTGTTGTTTTGGGGACAACAGGACAGTGTTGTTTCGGGGACCACAGGACAGTGTTGTGTTGGGGACTACAGGACAGTGTTGTTTCGCGGACTACAGGACAGTGTTGTTCCAGGACTAAAGGAAAGTGTTGTTTTGG
Organism: Lampris megalopsis; assembly: GCA_022114975.2. Taxonomy (NCBI): domain Eukaryota; kingdom Metazoa; phylum Chordata; class Actinopteri; order Lampriformes; family Lampridae; genus Lampris; species Lampris megalopsis. The sequence goes on from JAJHIY020001376.1 coordinate 1,280,441, forward strand.
GACTACAGGACAGTTTTGTTCGGGGACTACAGGACAGTGTTGTTTGGGGACTACAGGACAGTGTTGTTTGGGGACTAAAGGCAAGTGTTGTTTTGGGACTACAACACAGAGTGGTTTTGGGGACTACAGGTAATGTGTTGTTTCGGGGTATGCAGAACAATGTTGTTTCGGGGACTACAGGACAGTATTGTTTCGGGAGCTACAGGACAGTGTTGTGTTGGGGACTATAGGACAGTGTTGTGTTGGGGACTACAGGACGGTCTTGTGTTGGGGACTATAGGACAGTGTTGTTTCCGGGACTACAGGACAGTGTTGTTTTGGGGACTACAGGACAGTGTTTTCGGGGACTACAGGACAGTGTTGTTTCTGGGACTACAGGAAAGTGTTGTTTTGGGGACTACAGGACAGTGTTGTTTCCGGGACTACAGGAAAGTGTTGTTTTGGGGACTACAGGACGATGTTGTTTCGGGGACTACAGGACAGTGTTGTTTGGGGACTAACGGAAAGTGTTGTTTTGGGACTACAACACAGAGTTGTTTTGGGGACTACAGAACTGTGTTGATTCGGGGTATACAGAACAATGTTGTTTAGGGGACTACAGGACAGTGCTGTTTTGGGGACTACAGGGCAGTGTTTTCGGGGACTACAGGACAGTGTTGGGACAGTGTTGTTTCGGGGACTACAGGACAGTGTTGTTTCGGGGTATACAGAACAATGTTCTTTTGGGGACTACAGGACAGTGTTGTTTCAGGAGCTACATGACAATGTTGTTTCGGGGACTACAGGGCAGTGTTTTCGGGGACTACAGCACAGTGTTGGGACAGTGTTGTTTCGGGGACTACAGGACAGTGTTGTTTCGGGGACTACAGTACAGTGTTGTTTCGGGAAGTACAGGACAGTTTTGTTCGGGGACTACAGGACAGTGTTGTTTCGGGGACTACAGGACAGTTTTGTTTTGAGGACTACAGGACAGTGTTGTTTTGGGGACTACATGACAGTGTTGTTTTGGGGACTACATGACAGTGTTGTTTTGGGGACTACAGGACAGTGTTGTTTTGGGGACTACATGACAAGTTATTTCGGGGACTACAGGACAGTGTTGTGTTGGAGACTACAGGACAGTGTTGTTTTGGGAACTACATGACAATGTTGTTTCGGGGGCTACAGGACAGTGTTGTGTTGGGGACTATAGGACAGTGTTGCTTTGGGGACTACAGGACAGTGTTGTTTTGGGGAATACATGACAATGTTGTTTTGGGGACTACAGGACAGTGTTGTTTTGGGGACTACAGGACAGTGTTCTGTTGGGGACTACAGGACAGTGTTGTTTTGGGAGCTACAGGACAGTGTTCTGTTGGGGACTACATGACAATGTTGTTTCGGGACTACAGGACAGTGTTGTGTTGGGAACTACATGACAATGTTGTTTCGGGAACTATAGGGCAGTGTTGTTTCGGGGACTACATGACAGTGTTGTTTTGGTGACTACAGGACAGTGTTGTTTCGGTAACTACAGGACAGTGTTGTTTCGGGGACTACAGGACAGTTTTGTTCCGGGGACTACAGGACAGTGTTGTGTTGGTGACTACAGGACGATGTTGTTTCGGGGACTACAGAAAAGTGTTGTTTTGGGGACAACAGGACAGTGTTGTTTCGCGGACTACAGGACAATGTTGTTTGGGGACTACAGGACAGTGTTGTTTGGGGACTAAAGGAAAGTGTTGTTTTGGGACTACAACACAGAGTGGTTTTGGGGACTACAGGAGAGTGTTGTTTCGGGGTATGCAGAACAATGTTGTTTCGGGGACTACAGGACAGTATTGTTTCGGGAGCTACAGGACAGTGTTGTGTTGGGGATTATAGGACAGTGTTGTGTTGGGGACTACAGGACGGTCTTGTGTTGGGGACTATAGGACAGTGTTGTTTCCGGGACTACAGGAAAGTGTTGTTTTGGGGACTACAGGACAGTGTTTTCGGGGACTACAGGACAGTGTTGTTTCTGGGACTACAGGAAAGTGTTGTTTTGGGGACTACATGACAATGTTGTTTCGGGGACTACAGGACAGTGTTGTTTTGGGGACTACATGACAGTGTTGTTTTGGGGACTACAGGACAGTGTTGTTTTGGGGACTACATGACAATGTTGTTTCGGGGACTACAGGACAGTGTTGTTTTGGGGACTACAGGACAGTGTTGTTTTGGGGACTACATGACAATGTTTTTTCGGGGACTACAGGACAGTGTTGTTTTGGGGACTACATGACAGTGTTGTTTTGGGGACTACAGGACAGTGTTGTTTTGGGGACTACATGACAATGTTATTTCGGGGACTACAGGACAGTGTTGTGTTGGAGACTACAGGACAGTGTTGTTTTGGGAACTACATGACAGTGTTGTTTCGGGGGCTACAGGACAGTGTTGTGTTGGGGACTATAGGACAGTGTTGCTTTGGGGACTACAGGACAGTGTTGTTTTGGGGAATACAGGACAGTGTTCTGTTGGGGACTACATGACAGTGTTGTTTTGGGAGCTACAGGACAGTGTTCTGTTGGGGACTACATGACAATGTTTTTTCGGGACTACAGGACAGTGTTGTGTTGGGAACTACATGACAATGTTGTTTCGGGGACTACAGGACAGTGTTGTTTCGGGGACTACATGACAGTGTTGTTTTGGTGACTACAGGACAGTGTTGTGTTGGGGACTACAGGACGATGTTGTTTCGGGGACTACAGAAAGGTGTTGTTTTGGGGACAACAGGACAGTGTTGTTTCGGGGACCACAGGACAGTGTTGTGTTGGGGACTACAGGACAGTGTTGTTTCGCAGACTACAGGACAGTGTTGTTCCAGGACTAAAGGAAAGTGTTGTTTTGGGACTACAGGACAGTTTTGTTCGGGGACTACAGGACAGTGTTGTTTTGGGACTACAGGACAGTGTTGTTTGGGGACTAAAGGCAAGTGTTGTTTTGGGACTACAACACAGAGTGGTTTTGGGGACTACAGGTAATGTGTTGTTTCGGGGTATGCAGAACAATGTTGTTTCGGGGACTACAGGACAGTATTGTTTCGGGAGCTACAGGACAGTGTTGTGTTGGGGACTATAGGACAGTGTTGTGTTGGGGACTACAGGACGGTCTTGTGTTGGGGACTATAGGACAGTGTTGTTTCCGGGACTACAGGACAGTGTTGTTTTGGGGACTACAGGACAGTGTTTTCGGGGACTACAGGACAGTGTTGTTTCTGGGACTACAGGAAAGTGTTGTTTTGGGGACTACATGACAATGTTGTTTCGGGGACTACAGGACAGTGTTGTTTTGGGGACTACATGACAGTGTTGTTTTGGGGACTACAGGACAGTGTTGTTTTGGGGACTACATGACAATGTTGTTTCGGGGACTACAGGACAGTGTTGTTTTGGGGACTACAGGACAGTGTTGTTTTGGGGACTACATGACAATGTTTTTTCGGGGACTACAGGACAGTGTTGTTTTGGGGACTACATGACAGTGTTGTTTTGGGGACTACAGGACAGTGTTGTTTTGGGGACTACATGACAATGTTATTTCGGGGACTACAGGACAGTGTTGTGTTGGAGACTACAGGACAGTGTTGTTTTGGGAACTACATGACAGTGTTGTTTCGGGGGCTACAGGACAGTGTTGTGTTGGGGACTATAGGACAGTGTTGCTTTGGGGACTACAGGACAGTGTTGTTTTGGGGAATACAGGACAGTGTTCTGTTGGGGACTACATGACAGTGTTGTTTTGGGAGCTACAGGACAGTGTTCTGTTGGGGACTACATGACAATGTTTTTTCGGGACTACAGGACAGTGTTGTGTTGGGAACTACATGACAATGTTGTTGCGGGGACTACAGGACAGTGTTGTTTCGGGGACTACATGACAGTGTTGTTTTGGTGACTACAGGACAGTGTTGTGTTGGGGACTACAGGACGATGTTGTTTCGGGGACTACAGAAAGGTGTTGTTTTGGGGACAACAGGACAGTGTTGTTTCGGGGACCACAGGACAGTGTTGTGTTGGGGACTACAGGACAGTGTTGTTTCGCGGACTACAGGACAGTGTTGTTCCAGGACTAAAGGAAAGTGTTGTTTTGGGACTACAGGACAGTTTTGTTCGGGGACTACAGGACAGTGTTGTTTTGGGACTACAGGACAGTGTTGTTTGGGGACTAAAGGCAAGTGTTGTTTTGGGACTACAACACAGAGTGGTTTTGGGGACTACAGGTAATGTGTTGTTTCGGGGTATGCAGAACAATGTTGTTTCGGGGACTACAGGACAGTATTGTTTCGGGAGCTACAGGACAGTGTTGTGTTGGGGACTATAGGACAGTGTTGTGTTGGGGACTACAGGACGGTCTTGTGTTGGGGACTATAGGACAGTGTTGTTTCCGGGACTACAGGACAGTGTTGTTTTGGGGACTACAGGACAGTGTTTTCGGGGACTACAGGACAGTGTTGTTTCTGGGACTACAGGAAAGTGTTGTTTTGGGGACTACAGGACAGTGTTGTTTCCGGGACTACAGGAAAGTGTTGTTTTGGGGACTACAGGACGATGTTGTTTCGGGGACTACAGGACAGTGTTATTTGGGGACTAAAGGAAAGTGTTGTTTTGGGACTACAACACAGAGTTGTTTTGGGGACTACAGAACTGTGTTGATTCGGGGTATACAGAACAATGTTGTTTAGGGGACTACAGGACAGTGCTGTTTTGGGGACTACAGGACAGTGTTGTTTCGGGGACTACAGGGCAGTGTTTTCGGGGACTACAGGACAGTGTTGGGACAGTGTTGTTTCGGGGACTACAGGACAGTGCGGTTTCGGGGACTACAGGACAGTGTTGTTTGGGGTCTAAAGGAAAGTGTTGTTTTGGGAGTACAACACAGAGTTGTTTTGGGGACTACAGAACAGTGTTGTTTTGGGGTATACAGAACAATGTTGTTTAGGGGACTACATGACAATGTTGTTTCGGGGACTACATGACATTGTTGTTTTGAGGACCACAGGACAGTGCGGTTTCGGGAACTGCAGGACAGTGTTGTTTCGGGGACTACATGACAGTGTTGTTTTGGGGACTACAGGACAGTGTTGTTTTGGGGACTACATGACAATGTTGTTTCGGAGACTACAGGACAGTGTTGTTTTGGGGACTACAGGACAGTGTTGTTTTGGGGACTACATGACAATGTTTTTTCGGGGACTACAGGACAGTGTTGTTTTGGGGACTACATGACAGTGTTGTTTTGGGGACTACAGGACAGTGTTGTTTTGGGGACTACATGACAATGTTATTTCGGGGACTACAGGACAGTATTGTGTTGGAGACTACAGGACAGTGTTGTTTTGGGAACTACATGACAGTGTTGTTTCGGGGGCTACAGGACAGTGTTGTGTTGGGGACTATAGGACAGTGTTGCTTTGGGGACTACAGGACAGTGTTGTTTTGGGAGCTACAGGACAGTGTTCTGTTGGGGACTACATGACAATGTTTTTTCGGGACTACAGGACAGTGTTGTGTTGGAAACTACATGACAATGTTGTTTCGGGGACTACAGGACAGTGTTGTTTCGGGGACTACATGACAGTGTTGTTTTGGTGACTACAGGACAGTGTTGTGTTGGGGACTACAGGACGATGTTGTTTCGGGGACTACAGAAAGGTGTTGTTTTGGGGACAACAGGACAGTGTTGTTTCGGGGACCACAGGACAGTGTTGTGTTGGGGACTACAGGACAGTGTTGTTTCGCGGACTACAGGACAGTGTTGTTCCAGGACTAAAGGAAAGTGTTGTTTTGGGACTACAGGACAGTTTTGTTCGGGGACTACAGGACAGTGTTGTTTGGGGACTACAGGACAGTGTTGTTTGGGGACTAAAGGCAAGTGTTGTTTTGGGACTACAACACAGAGTGGTTTTGGGGACTACAGGTAATGTGTTGTTTCGGGGTATGCAGAACAATGTTGTTTCGGGGACTACAGGACAGTATTGTTTCGGGAGCTACAGGACAGTGTTGTGTTCGGGACTATAGGACAGTGTTGTGTTGGGGACTACAGGACGGTCTTGTGTTGGGGACTATAGGACAGTGTTGTTTCCGGGACTACAGGACAGTGTTGTTTTGGGGACTACAGGACAGTGTTTTCGGGGACTACAGGACAGTGTTGTTTCTGGGACTACAGGAAAGTGTTGTTTTGGGGACTACAGGACAGTGTTGTTTCCGGGACTACAGGAAAGTGTTGTTTTGGGGACTACAGGACGATGTTGTTTCGGGGACTACAGGACAGTGTTGTTTGGGGACTAAAGGAAAGTGTTGTTTTGGGACTACAACACAGAGTTGTTTTGGGGACTACAGAACTGTGTTGATTCGGGGTATACAGAACAATGTTGTTTAGGGGACTACAGGACAGTGCTGTTTTGGGGACTACAGGGCAGTGTTTTCGGGGACTACAGGACAGTGTTGGGACAGTGTTGTTTCGGGGACTACAGGACAGTGTTGTTTCGGGGTATACAGAACAATGTTCTTTTGGGGACTACAGGACAGTGTTGTTTCAGGAGCTACATGACAATGTTGTTTCGGGGACTACAGGGCAGTGTTTTCGGGGACTACAGCACAGTGTTGGGACAGTGTTGTTTCGGGGACTACAGGACAGTGTTGTTTCGGGGACTACAGTACAGTGTTGTTTCGGGAAGTACAGGACAGTTTTGTTCGGGGACTACAGGACAGTGTTGTTTCGGGGACTACAGGACAGTGTTGTTTTGGGGACTACAGGACAGTGTTGTTTTGGGGACTACATGACAGTGTTGTTTTGGGGACTACATGACAGTGTTGTTTTGGGGACTACAGGACAGTGTTGTTTTGGGGACTACATGACAAGTTATTTCGGGGACTACAGGACAGTGTTGTGTTGGAGACTACAGGACAGTGTTGTTTTGGGAACTACATGACAATGTTGTTTCGGGGGCTACAGGACAGTGTTGTGTTGGGGACTATAGGACAGTGTTGCTTTGGGGACTACAGGACAGTGTTGTTTTGGGGAATACATGACAATGTTGTTTTGGGGACTACAGGACAGTGTTGTTTTGGGGACTACAGGACAGTGTTCTGTTGGGGACTACAGGACAGTGTTGTTTTGGGAGCTACAGGACAGTGTTCTGTTGGGGACTACATGACAATGTTGTTTCGGGACTACAGGACAGTGTTGTGTTGGGAACTACATGACAATGTTGTTTCGGGAACTATAGGGCAGTGTTGTTTCGGGGACTACATGACAGTGTTGTTTCGGGGACTACAGGACAGTTTTGTTCCGGGGACTACAGGACAGTGTTGTGTTGGGGACTACAGGACGATGTTGTTTCGGGGACTACAGAAAAGTGTTGTTTTGGGGACAACAGGACAGTGTTGTTTCGCGGACTACAGGACAATGTTGTTTGGGGACTACAGGACAGTGTTGTTTGGGGACTAAAGGAAAGTGTTGTTTTGGGACTACAACACAGAGTGGTTTTGGGGACTACAGGACAGTGTTGTTTCGGGGTATGCAGAACAATGTTGTTTCGGGGACTACAGGACAGTATTGTTTCGGGAGCTACAGGACAGTGTTGTGTTGGGGATTATAGGACAGTGTTGTGTTGGGGACTACAGGACGGTCTTGTGTTGGGGACTATAGGACAGTGTTGTTTCCGGGACTACAGGAAAGTGTTGTTTTGGGGACTACAGGACAGTGTTTTCGGGGACTACAGGACAGTGTTGTTTCTGGGACTACAGGAAAGTGTTGTTTTGGGGACTACATGACAATGTTGTTTCGGGGACTACAGGACAGTGTTGTTTTGGGGACTACATGACAGTGTTGTTTTGGGGACTACAGGACAGTGTTGTTTTGGGGACTACATGACAATGTTGTTTCGGGGACTACAGGACAGTGTTGTTTTGGGGACTACAGGACAGTGTTGTTTTGGGGACTACATGACAATGTTTTTGCGGGGACTACAGGACAGTGTTGTTTCGGGGGCTACAGGACAGTGTTGTGTTGGGGACTATAGGACAGTGTTGCTTTGGGGACTACAGGACAGTGTTGTTTTGGGGAATACAGGACAGTGTTCTGTTGGGGACTACATGACAGTGTTGTTTTGGGAGCTACAGGACAGTGTTCTGTTGGGGACTACATGACAATGTTTTTTCGGGACTACAGGACAGTGTTGTGTTGGGAACTACATGACAATGTTGTTTCGGGGACTACAGGACAGTGTTGTTTCGGGGACTACATGACAGTGTTGTTTCGGGGGCTACAGGACAGTGTTGTGTTGGGGACTATAGGACAGTGTTGCTTTGGGGACTACAGGACAGTGTTGTTTTGGGGAATACAGGACAGTGTTCTGTTGGGGACTACATGACAGTGTTGTTTTGGGAGCTACAGGACAGTGTTCTGTTGGGGACTACATGACAATTTTTTTTCGGGACTACAGGACAGTGTTGTGTTGGAAACTACATGACAATGTTGTTTCGGGGACTACAGGACAGTGTTGTTTCGGGGACTACATGACAGTGTTGTTTTGGTGACTACAGGACAGTGTTGTGTTGGGGACTACAGGACGATGTTGTTTCGGGGACTACAGAAAGGTGTTGTTTTGGGGACAACAGGACAGTGTTGTTTCGGGGACCACAGGACAGTGTTGTGTTGGGGACTACAGGACAGTGTTGTTTCGCGGACTACAGGACAGTGTTGTTCCAGGACTAAAGGAAAGTGTTGTTTTGGGACTACAGGACAGTTTTGTTCGGGGACTACAGGACAGTGTTGTTTGGGGACTACAGGACAGTGTTGTTTGGGGACTAAAGGCAAGTGTTGTTTTGGGACTACAACACAGAGTGGTTTTGGGGACTACAGGTAATGTGTTGTTTCGGGGTATGCAGAACGATGTTGTTTCGGGGACTACAGGACAGTATTGTTTCGGGAGCTACAGGACAGTGTTGTGTTGGGGACTATAGGACAGTGTTGTGTTGGGGACTACAGGACGGTCTTGTGTTGGGGACTATAGGACAGTGTTGTTTCCGGGACTACAGGACAGTGTTGTTTTGGGGACTACAGGACAGTGTTTTCGGGGACTACAGGACAGTGTTGTTTCTGGGACTACAGGAAAGTGTTGTTTTGGGGACTACAGGACAGTGTTGTTTCCGGGACTACAGGAAAGTGTTGTTTTGGGGACTACAGGACGATGTTGTTTCGGGGACTACAGGACAGTGTTGTTTGGGGACTAAAGGAAAGTGTTGTTTTGGGACTACAACACAGAGTTGTTTTGGGGACTACAGAACTGTGTTGATTTGGGGTATACAGAACAATGTTGTTTAGGGGACTACAGGACAGTGCTGTTTTGGGGACTACAGGGCAGTGTTTTCGGGGACTACAGGACAGTGTTGGGACAGTGTTGTTTCGGGGACTACAGGACAGTGTTGTTTCGGGGTATACAGAACAATGTTCTTTTGGGGACTACAGGACAGTGTTGTTTCAGGAGCTACATGACAATGTTGTTTCGGGGACTACAGGGCAGTGTTTTCGGGGACTACAGCACAGTGTTGGGACAGTGTTGTTTCGGGGACTACAGGACAGTGTTGTTTCGGGGACTACAGTACAGTGTTGTTTCGGGAAGTACAGGACAGTTTTGTTCGGGGACTACAGGACAGTGTTGTTTCGGGGACTACAGGACAGTGTTGTTTTGGGGACTACAGGACAGTGTTGTTTTGGGGACTACATGACAGTGTTGTTTTGGGGACTACATGACAGTGTTGTTTTGGGGACTACAGGACAGTGTTGTTTTGGGGACTACATGACAAGTTATTTCGGGGACTACAGGACAGTGTTGTGTTGGAGACTACAGGACAGTGTTGTTTTGGGAACTACATGACAATGTTGTTTCGGGGGCTACAGGACAGTGTTGTGTTGGGGACTATAGGACAGTGTTGCTTTGGGGACTACAGGACAGTGTTGTTTTGGGGAATACATGACAATGTTGTTTTGGGGACTACAGGACAGTGTTGTTTTGGGGACTACAGGACAGTGTTCTGTTGGGGACTACAGGACAGTGTTGTTTTGGGAGCTACAGGACAGTGTTCTGTTGGGGACTACATGACAATGTTGTTTCGGGACTACAGGACAGTGTTGTGTTGGGAACTACATGACAATGTTGTTTCGGGAACTATAGGGCAGTGTTGTTTCGGGGACTACATGACAGTGTTGTTTTGGTGACTACAGGACAGTGTTGTTTCGGTAACTACAGGACAGTGTTGTTTCGGGGACTACAGGACAGTTTTGTTCCGGGGACTACAGGACAGTGTTGTGTTGGGGACTACAGGACGATGTTGTTTCGGGGACTACAGAAAAGTGTTGTTTTGGGGACAACAGGACAGTGTTGTTTCGCGGACTACAGGACAATGTTGTTTGGGGACTACAGGACAGTGTTGTTTGGGGACTAAAGGAAAGTGTTGTTTTGGGACTACAACACAGAGTGGTTTTGGGGACTACAGGACAGTGTTGTTTCGGGGTATGCAGAACAATGTTGTTTCGGGGACTACAGGACAGTATTGTTTCGGGAGCTACAGGACAGTGTTGTGTTGGGGATTATAGGACAGTGTTGTGTTGGGGACTACAGGACGGTCTTGTGTCGGGGACTATAGGACAGTGTTGTTTCCGGGACTACAGGAAAGTGTTGTTTTGGGGACTACAGGACAGTGTTTTCGGGGACTACAGGACAGTGTTGTTTCTGGGACTACAGGAAAGTGTTGTTTTGGGGACTACATGACAATGTTGTTTCGGGGACTACAGGACAGTGTTGTTTTGGGGACTACATGACAGTGTTGTTTTGGGGACTACAGGACAGTGTTGTTTTGGGGACTACATGACAATGTTGTTTCGGGGACTACAGGACAGTGTTGTTTTGGGGACTACAGGACAGTGTTGTTTTGGGGACTACATGACAATGTTTTTTCGGGGACTACAGGACAGTGTTGTTTTGGGGACTACATGACAGTGTTGTTTTGGGGACTACAGGACAGTGTTGTTTTGGGGACTACATGACAATGTTATTTCGGGGACTACAGGACAGTGTTGTGTTGGAGACTACAGGACAGTGTTGTTTTGGGAACTACATGATAGTGTTGTTTCGGGGGCTACAGGACAGTGTTGTGTTGGGGACTATAGGACAGTGTTGCTTTGGGGACTACAGGACAGTGTTGTTTTGGGGAATACAGGACAGTGTTCTGTTGGGGACTACATGACAGTGTTGTTTTGGGAGCTACAGGACAGTGTTCTGTTGGGGACTACATGACAATGTTTTTTCGGGACTACAGGACAGTGTTGTGTTGGGAACTACATGACAATGTTGTTTCGGGGACTACAGGACAGTGTTGTTTCGGGGACTACAAGACAGTGTTGTTTTGGTGACTACAGGACAGTGTTGTGTTGGGGACTACAGGACGATGTTGTTTCGGGGACTACAGAAAGGTGTTGTTTTGGGGACAACAGGACAGTGTTGTTTCGGGGACCACAGGACAGTGTTGTGTTGGGGACTACAGGACAGTGTTGTTTCGCGGACTACAGGACAGTGTTGTTCCAGGACTAAAGGAAAGTGTTGTTTTGGGACTACAGGACAGTTTTGTTCGGGGACTACAGGACAGTGTTGTTTGGGGACTACAGGACAGTGTTGTTTGGGGACTAAAGGCAAGTGTTGTTTTGGGACTACAACACAGAGTGGTTTTGGGGACTACAGGTAATGTGTTGTTTCGGGGTATGCAGAACAATGTTGTTTCGGGGACTACAGGACAGTATTGTTTCGGGAGCTACAGGACAGTGTTGTGTTGGGGACTATAGGACAGTGTTGTGTTGGGGACTACAGGACGGTCTTGTGTTGGGGACTATAGGACAGTGTTGTTTCCGGGACTACAGGACAGTGTTGTTTTGGGGACTACAGGACAGTGTTTTCGGGGACTACAGGACAGTGTTGTTTCTGGGACTACAGGAAAGTGTTGTTTTGGGGACTACAGGACAGTGTTGTTTCCGGGACTACAGGAAAGTGTTGTTTTGGGGACTACAGGACGATGTTGTTTCGGGGACTACAGGACAGTGTTATTTGGGGACTAAAGGAAAGTGTTGTTTTGGGACTACAACACAGAGTTGTTTTGGGGACTACAGAACTGTGTTGATTCGGGGTATACAGAACAATGTTGTTTAGGGGACTACAGGACAGTGCTGTTTTGGGGACTACAGGACAGTGTTGTTTCGGGGACTACAGGGCAGTGTTTTCGGGGACTACAGGACAGTGTTGGGACAGTGTTGTTTCGGGGACTACAGGACAGTGCGGTTTCGGGGACTACAGGACAGTGTTGTTTGGGGTCTAAAGGAAAGTGTTGTTTTGGGAGTACAACACAGAGTTGTTTTGGGGACTACAGAACAGTGTTGTTTTGGGGTATACAGAACAATGTTGTTTAGGGGACTACAGGACAGTGCGGATTCGGGGACTACAGGACAGTGTTGTGTTGGGGACTACATGACAATGTTGTTTCGGGGACTACATGACATTGTTGTTTTGAGGACCACAGGACAGTGCGGTTTCGGGAACTGCAGGACAGTGTTGTTTCGGGAACTACATGACAGTGTTGTTTTGGGGACTACAGGACAGTGTTGTTTTGGGGACTACATGACAATGTTATTTCGGGGACTACAGGACAGTGTTGTGTTGGGGACTACAGGACAGTGTTGTTTTGGGAACTACATGACAGTGTTGTTTCGGGGGCTACAGGACAGTGTTGTTTTGGGGACTACAGGACAGTGTTGTTTTGGGGACTACATGACAATGTTATTTCGGGGACTACAGGACAGTGTTGTGTTGGAGACTACAGGACAGTGTTGTTTTGGGAACTACATGACAGTGTTGTTTCGGGGGCTACAGGACAGTGTTGTGTTGGGGACTATAGGACAGTGTTGCTTTGGGGACTACAGGACAGTGTTGTTTTGGGGAATACAGGACAGTGTTCTGTTGGGGACTACATGACAGTGTTGTTTTGAGAGCTACAGGACAGTGTTCTGTTGGGGACTACATGACAATGTTTTTTCGGGACTATAGGACAGTGTTGTGTTGGAAACTACATGACAATGTTGTTTCGGGGACTACAGGACAGTGTTGTTTCGGGGACTACATGACAGTGTTGTTTTGGTGACTACAGGACAGTGTTGTGTTGGGGACTACAGGACGATGTTGTTTCGGGGACTACAGAAAGGTGTTGTTTTGGGGACAACAGGACAGTGTTGTTTCGGGGACCACAGGACAGTGTTGTGTTGGGGACTACAGGACAGTGTTGTTTCGCGGACTACAGGACAGTGTTGTTCCAGGACTAAAGGAAAGTGTTGTTTTGGGACTACAGGACAGTTTTGTTCGGGGACTACAGGACAGTGTTGTTTGGGGACTACAGGACAGTGTTGTTTGGGGACTAAAGGCAAGTGTTGTTTTGGGACTACAACACAGAGTGGTTTTGGGGACTACAGGTAATGTGTTGTTTCGGGGTATGCAGAACAATGTTGTTTCGGGGACTACAGGACAGTATTGTTTCGGGAGCTACAGGACAGTGTTGTGTTGGGGACTATAGGACAGTGTTGTGTTGGGGACTACAGGACGGTCTTGTGTTGGGGACTATAGGACAGTGTTGTTTCCGGGACTACAGGACAGTGTTGTTTTGGGGACTACAGGACAGTGTTTTCGGGGACTACAGGACAGTGTTGTTTCTGGGACTACAGGAAAGTGTTGTTTTGGGGACTACAGGACAGTGTTGTTTCCGGGACTACAGGAAAGTGTTGTTTTGGGGACTACAGGACGATGTTGTTTCGGGGACTACAGGACAGTGTTGTTTGGGGACTAAAGGAAAGTGTTGTTTTGGGACTACAACACAGAGTTGTTTTGGGGACTACAGAACTGTGTTGATTTGGGGTATACAGAACAATGTTGTTTAGGGGACTACAGGACAGTGCTGTTTTGGGGACTACAGGGCAGTGTTTTCGGGGACTACAGGACAGTGTTGGGACAGTGTTGTTTCGGGGACTACAGGACAGTGTTGTTTCGGGGTATACAGAACAATGTTCTTTTGGGGACTACAGGACAGTGTTGTTTCAGGAGCTACATGACAATGTTGTTTCGGGGACTACAGGGCAGTGTTTTCGGGGACTACAGCACAGTGTTGGGACAGTGTTGTTTCGGGGACTACAGGACAGTGTTGTTTCGGGGACTACAGTACAGTGTTGTTTCGGGAAGTACAGGACAGTTTTGTTCGGGGACTACAGGACAGTGTTGTTTCGGGGACTACAGGACAGTGTTGTTTTGGGGACTACAGGACAGTGTTGTTTTGGGGACTACATGACAGTGTTGTTTTGGGGACTACATGACAGTGTTGTTTTGGGAGCTACAGGACAGTGTTCTGTTGGGGACTACATGACAATGTTTTTTCGGGACTACAGGACAGTGTTGTGTTGGGAACTACATGACAATGTTGTTTCGGGGACTACAGGACAGTGTTGTTTCGGGGACTACATGACAGTGTTGTTTTGGTGACTACAGGACAGTGTTGTGTTGGGGACTACAGGACGATGTTGTTTCGGGGACTACAGAAAGGTGTTGTTTTGGGGACAACAGGACAGTGTTGTTTCGGGGACCACAGGACAGTGTTGTGTTGGGGACTACAGGACAGTGTTGTTTCGCGGACTACAGGACAGTGTTGTTCCAGGACTAAAGGAAAGTGTTGTTTTGGGACTACAGGACAGTTTTGTTCGGGGACTACAGGACAGTGTTGTTTGGGGACTACAGGGCAGTGTTGTTTGGGGACTAAAGGCAAGTGTTGTTTTGGGACTACAACACAGAGTGGTTTTGGGGACTACAGGTAATGTGTTGTTTCGGGGTATGCAGAACAATGTTGTTTCGGGGACTACAGGACAGTATTGTTTCGGGAGCTACAGGACAGTGTTGTGTTGGGGACTATAGGACAGTGTTGTGTTGGGGACTACAGGACGGTCTTGTGTTGGGGACTATAGGACAGTGTTGTTTCCGGGACTACAGGACAGTGTTGTTTTGGGGACTACAGGACAGTGTTTTCGGGGACTACAGGACAGTGTTGTTTCTGGGACTACAGGAAAGTGTTGTTTTGGGGACTACAGGACAGTGTTGTTTCCGGGACTACAGGAAAGTGTTGTTTTGGGGACTACAGGACGATGTTGTTTCGGGGACTACAGGACAGTGTTATTTGGGGACTAAAGGAAAGTGTTGTTTTGGGACTACAACACAGAGTTGTTTTGGGGACTACAGAACTGTGTTGATTCGGGGTATACAGAACAATGTTGTTTAGGGGACTACAGGACAGTGCTGTTTTGGGGACTACAGGACAGTGTTGTTTCGGGGACTACAGGGCAGTGTTTTCGGGGACTACAGGACAGTGTTGGGACAGTGTTGTTTCGGGGACTACAGGACAGTGCGGTTTCGGGGACTACAGGACAGTGTTGTTTGGGGTCTAAAGGAAAGTGTTGTTTTGGGAGTACAACACAGAGTTGTTTTGGGGACTACAGAACAGTGTTGTTTTGGGGTATACAGAACAATGTTGTTTAGGGGACTACAGGACAGTGCGGATTCGGGGACTACAGGACAGTGTTGTGTTGGGGACTACATGACAATGTTGTTTCGGGGACTACATGACATTGTTGTTTTGAGGACCACAGGACAGTGCGGTTTCGGGAACTGCAGGACAGTGTTGTTTCGGGAACTACATGACAGTGTTGTTTTGGGGACTACAGGACAGTGTTGTTTTGGGGACTACATGACAATGTTATTTCGGGGACTACAGGACAGTGTTGTGTTGGGGACTACAGGACAGTGTTGTTTTGGGAACTACATGACAGTGTTGTTTCGGGGGCTACAGGACAGTGTTGTTTTGGGGACTACAGGACAGTGTTGTTTTGGGGACTACATGACAATGTTATTTCGGGGACTACAGGACAGTGTTGTGTTGGAGACTACAGGACAGTGTTGTTTTGGGAACTACATGACAGTGTTGTTTCGGGGGCTACAGGACAGTGTTGTGTTGGGGACTATAGGACAGTGTTGCTTTGGGGACTACAGGACAGTGTTGTTTTGGGGAATACAGGACAGTGTTCTGTTGGGGACTACATGACAGTGTTGTTTTGAGAGCTACAGGACAGTGTTCTGTTGGGGACTACATGACAATGTTTTTTCGGGACTATAGGACAGTGTTGTGTTGGAAACTACATGACAATGTTGTTTCGGGGACTACAGGACAGTGTTGTTTCGGGGACTACATGACAGTGTTGTTTTGGTGACTACAGGACAGTGTTGTGTTGGGGACTACAGGACGATGTTGTTTCGGGGACTACAGAAAGGTGTTGTTTTGGGGACAACAGGACAGTGTTGTTTCGGGGACCACAGGACAGTGTTGTGTTGGGGACTACAGGACAGTGTTGTTTCGCGGACTACAGGACAGTGTTGTTCCAGGACTAAAGGAAAGTGTTGTTTTGGGACTACAGGACAGTTTTGTTCGGGGACTACAGGACAGTGTTGTTTGGGGACTACAGGACAGTGTTGTTTGGGGACTAAAGGCAAGTGTTGTTTTGGGACTACAACACAGAGTGGTTTTGGGGACTACAGGTAATGTGTTGTTTCGGGGTATGCAGAACAATGTTGTTTCGGGGACTACAGGACAGTATTGTTTCGGGAGCTACAGGACAGTGTTGTGTTGGGGACTATAGGACAGTGTTGTGTTGGGGACTACAGGACGGTCTTGTGTTGGGGACTATAGGACAGTGTTGTTTCCGGGACTACAGGACAGTGTTGTTTTGGGGACTACAGGACAGTGTTTTCGGGGACTACAGGACAGTGTTGTTTCTGGGACTACAGGAAAGTGTTGTTTTGGGGACTACAGGACAGTGTTGTTTCCGGGACTACAGGAAAGTGTTGTTTTGGGGACTACAGGACGATGTTGTTTCGGGGACTACAGGACAGTGTTGTTTGGGGACTAAAGGAAAGTGTTGTTTTGGGACTACAACACAGAGTTGTTTTGGGGACTACAGAACTGTGTTGATTTGGGGTATACAGAACAATGTTGTTTAGGGGACTACAGGACAGTGCTGTTTTGGGGACTACAGGGCAGTGTTTTCGGGGACTACAGGACAGTGTTGGGACAGTGTTGTTTCGGGGACTACAGGACAGTGTTGTTTCGGGGTATACAGAACAATGTTCTTTTGGGGACTACAGGACAGTGTTGTTTCAGGAGCTACATGACAATGTTGTTTCGGGGACTACAGGGCAGTGTTTTCGGGGACTACAGCACAGTGTTGGGACAGTGTTGTTTCGGGGACTACAGGACAGTGTTGTTTCGGGGACTACAGTACAGTGTTGTTTCGGGAAGTACAGGACAGTTTTGTTCGGGGACTACAGGACAGTGTTGTTTCGGGGACTACAGGACAGTGTTGTTTTGGGGACTACAGGACAGTGTTGTTTTGGGGACTACATGACAGTGTTGTTTTGGGGACTACATGACAGTGTTGTTTTGGGAGCTACAGGACAGTGTTCTGTTGGGGACTACATGACAATGTTTTTTCGGGACTACAGGACAGTGTTGTGTTGGGAACTACATGACAATGTTGTTTCGGGGACTACAGGACAGTGTTGTTTCGGGGACTACATGACAGTGTTGTTTTGGTGACTACAGGACAGTGTTGTGTTGGGGACTACAGGACGATGTTGTTTCGGGGACTACAGAAAGGTGTTGTTTTGGGGACAACAGGACAGTGTTGTTTCGGGGACCACAGGACAGTGTTGTGTTGGGGACTACAGGACAGTGTTGTTTCGCGGACTACAGGACAGTGTTGTTCCAGGACTAAAGGAAAGTGTTGTTTTGGGACTACAGGACAGTTTTGTTCGGGGACTACAGGACAGTGTTGTTTGGGGACTACAGGGCAGTGTTGTTTGGGGACTAAAGGCAAGTGTTGTTTTGGGACTACAACACAGAGTGGTTTTGGGGACTACAGGTAATGTGTTGTTTCGGGGTATGCAGAACAATGTTGTTTCGGGGACTACAGGACAGTATTGTTTCGGGAGCTACAGGACAGTGTTGTGTTGGGGACTATAGGACAGTGTTGTGTTGGGGACTACAGGACGGTCTTGTGTTGGGGACTATAGGACAGTGTTGTTTCCGGGACTACAGGACAGTGTTGTTTTGGGGACTACAGGACAGTGTTTTCGGGGACTACAGGACAGTGTTGTTTCTGGGACTACAGGAAAGTGTTGTTTTGGGGACTACAGGACAGTGTTGTTTCCGGGACTACAGGAAAGTGTTGTTTTGGGGACTACAGGACGATGTTGTTTCGGGGACTACAGGACAGTGTTATTTGGGGACTAAAGGAAAGTGTTGTTTTGGGACTACAACACAGAGTTGTTTTGGGGACTACAGAACTGTGTTGATTCGGGGTATACAGAACAATGTTGTTTAGGGGACTACAGGACAGTGCTGTTTTGGGGACTACAGGACAGTGTTGTTTCGGGGACTACAGGGCAGTGTTTTCGGGGACTACAGGACAGTGTTGGGACAGTGTTGTTTCGGGGACTACAGGACAGTGCGGTTTCGGGGACTACAGGACAGTGTTGTTTGGGGTCTAAAGGAAAGTGTTGTTTTGGGAGTACAACACAGAGTTGTTTTGGGGACTACAGAACAGTGTTGTTTTGGGGTATACAGAACAATGTTGTTTAGGGGACTACAGGACAGTGCGGATTCGGGGACTACAGGACAGTGTTGTGTTGGGGACTACATGACAATGTTGTTTCGGGGACTACATGACATTGTTGTTTTGAGGACCACAGGACAGTGCGGTTTCGGGAACTGCAGGACAGTGTTGTTTCGGGGACTACATGACAGTGTTGTTTTGGGGACTACAGGACAGTGTTGTTTTGGGGACTACATGACAATGTTATTTCGGGGACTACAGGACAGTGTTGTGTTGGGGACTACAGGACAGTGTTGTTTTGGGAACTACATGACAGTGTTGTTTCGGGGGCTACAGGACAGTGTTGTTTTGGGGACTACAGGACAGTGTTGTTTTGGGGACTACATGACAATGTTATTTCGGGGACTACAGGACAGTGTTGTGTTGGAGACTACAGGACAGTGTTGTTTTGGGAACTACATGACAGTGTTGTTTCGGGGGCTACAGGACAGTGTTGTGTTGGGGACTATAGGACAGTGTTGCTTTGGGGACTACAGGACAGTGTTGTTTTGGGGAATACAGGACAGTGTTCTGTTGGGGACTACATGACAGTGTTGTTTTGGGAGCTACAGGACAGTGTTCTGTTGGGGACTACATGACAATGTTTTTTCGGGACTATAGGACAGTGTTGTGTTGGAAACTACATGACAATGTTGTTTCGGGGACTACAGGACAGTGTTGTTTCGGGGACTACATGACAGTGTTGTTTTGGTGACTACAGGACAGTGTTGTGTTGGGGACTACAGGACGATGTTGTTTCGGGGACTACAGAAAGGTGTTGTTTTGGGGACAACAGGACAGTGTTGTTTCGGGGACCACAGGACAGTGTTGTGTTGGGGACTACAGGACAGTGTTGTTTCGCGGACTACAGGACAGTGTTGTTCCAGGACTAAAGGAAAGTGTTGTTTTGGGACTACAGGACAGTTTTGTTCGGGGACTACAGGACAGTGTTGTTTGGGGACTACAGGACAGTGTTGTTTGGGGACTAAAGGCAAGTGTTGTTTTGGGACTACAACACAGAGTGGTTTTGGGGACTACAGGTAATGTGTTGTTTCGGGGTATGCAGAACAATGTTGTTTCGGGGACTACAGGACAGTATTGTTTCGGGAGCTACAGGACAGTGTTGTGTTGGGGACTATAGGACAGTGTTGTGTTGGGGACTACAGGACGGTCTTGTGTTGGGGACTATAGGACAGTGTTGTTTCCGGGACTACAGGACAGTGTTGTTTTGGGGACTACAGGACAGTGTTTTCGGGGACTACAGGACAGTGTTGTTTCTGGGACTACAGGAAAGTGTTGTTTTGGGGACTACAGGACAGTGTTGTTTCCGGGACTACAGGAAAGTGTTGTTTTGGGGACTACAGGACGATGTTGTTTCGGGGACTACAGGACAGTGTTGTTTGGGGACTAAAGGAAAGTGTTGTTTTGGGACTACAACACAGAGTTGTTTTGGGGACTACAGAACTGTGTTGATTTGGGGTATACAGAACAATGTTGTTTAGGGGACTACAGGACAGTGCTGTTTTGGGGACTACAGGGCAGTGTTTTCGGGGACTACAGGACAGTGTTGGGACAGTGTTGTTTCGGGGACTACAGGACAGTGTTGTTTCGGGGTATACAGAACAATGTTCTTTTGGGGACTACAGGACAGTGTTGTTTCAGGAGCTACATGACAATGTTGTTTCGGGGACTACAGGGCAGTGTTTTCGGGGACTACAGCACAGTGTTGGGACAGTGTTGTTTCGGGGACTACAGGACAGTGTTGTTTCGGGGACTACAGTACAGTGTTGTTTCGGGAAGTACAGGACAGTTTTGTTCGGGGACTACAGGACAGTGTTGTTTCGGGGACTACAGGACAGTGTTGTTTTGGGGACTACAGGACAGTGTTGTTTTGGGGACTACATGACAGTGTTGTTTTGGGGACTACATGACAGTGTTGTTTTGGGGACTACAGGACAGTGTTGTTTTGGGGACTACATGACAAGTTATTTCGGGGACTACAGGACAGTGTTGTGTTGGAGACTACAGGACAGTGTTGTTTTGGGAACTACATGACAATGTTGTTTCGGGGGCTACAGGACAGTGTTGTGTTGGGGACTATAGGACAGTGTTGCTTTGGGGACTACAGGACAGTGTTGTTTTGGGGAATACATGACAATGTTGTTTTGGGGACTACAGGACAGTGTTGTTTTGGGGACTACAGGACAGTGTTCTGTTGGGGACAACAGGACAGTGTTGTTTTGGGAGCTACAGGACAGTGTTCTGTTGGGGACTACATGACAATGTTGTTTCGGGACTACAGGACAGTGTTGTGTTGGGAACTACATGACAATGTTGTTTCGGGAACTATAGGGCAGTGTTGTTTCGGGGACTACATGACAGTGTTGTTTTGGTGACTACAGGACAGTGTTGTTTCGTTAACTACAGGACAGTGTTGTTTCGGGGACTACAGGACAGTTTTGTTCCGGGGACTACAGGACAGTGTTGTGTTGGGGACTACAGGACGATGTTGTTTCGGGGACTACAGAAAAGTGTTGTTTTAGGGACAACAGGACAGTGTTGTTTCGCGGACTACAGGACAATGTTGTTTGGGGACTACAGGACAGTGTTGTTTGGGGACTAAAGGAAAGTGTTGTTTTGGGACTACAAAACAGAGTGGTTTTGGGGACTACAGGACAGTGTTGTTTCGGGGTATGCAGAACAATGTTGTTTCGGGGACTACAGGACAGTATTGTTTCGGGAGCTACAGGACAGTGTTGTGTTGGGGATTATAGGACAGTGTTGTGTTGGGGACTACAGGACGGTCTTGTGTTGGGGACTATAGGACAGTGTTGTTTCCGGGACTACAGGAAAGTGTTGTTTTGGGGACTACAGGACAGTGTTTTCGGGGACTACAGGACAGTGTTGTTTCTGGGACTACAGGAAAGTGTTGTTTTGGGGACTACATGACAATGTTGTTTCGGGGACTACAGGACAGTGTTGTTTTGGGGACTACATGACAGTGTTGTTTTGGGGACTACAGGACAGTGTTGTTTTGGGGACTACATGACAATGTTGTTTCGGGGACTACAGGACAGTGTTGTTTTGGGGACTACAGGACAGTGTTGTTTTGGGGACTACATGACAATGTTTTTTCGGGGACTACAGGACAGTGTTGTTTTGGGGACTACATGACAGTGTTGTTTTGGGGACTACAGGACAGTGTTGTTTTGGGGACTACATGACAATGTTATTTCGGGGACTACAGGACAGTGTTGTGTTGGAGACTACAGGACAGTGTTGTTTTGGGAACTACATGACAGTGTTGTTTCGGGGGCTACAGGACAGTGTTGTGTTGGGGACTATAGGACAGTGTTGCTTTGGGGACTACAGGACAGTGTTGTTTTGGGGAATACAGGACAGTGTTCTGTTGGGGACTACATGACAGTGTTGTTTTGGGAGCTACAGGACAGTGTTCTGTTGGGGACTACATGACAATGTTTTTTCGGGACTACAGGACAGTGTTGTGTTGGGAACTACATGACAATGTTGTTTCGGGGACTACAGGACAGTGTTGTTTCGGGGACTACAAGACAGTGTTGTTTTGGTGACTACAGGACAGTGTTGTGTTGGGGACTACAGGACGATGTTGTTTCGGGGACTACAGAAAGGTGTTGTTTTGGGGACAACAGGACAGTGTTGTTTCGGGGACCACAGGACAGTGTTGTGTTGGGGACTACAGGACAGTGTTGTTTCGCGGACTACAGGACAGTGTTGTTCCAGGACTAAAGGAAAGTGTTGTTTTGGGACTACAGGACAGTTTTGTTCGGGGACTACAGGACAGTGTTGTTTGGGGACTACAGGACAGTGTTGTTTGGGGACTAAAGGCAAGTGTTGTTTTGGGACTACAACACAGAGTGGTTTTGGGGACTACAGGTAATGTGTTGTTTCGGGGTATGCAGAACAATGTTGTTTCGGGGACTACAGGACAGTATTGTTTCGGGAGCTACAGGACAGTGTTGTGTTGGGGACTATAGGACAGTGTTGTGTTGGGGACTACAGGACGGTCTTGTGTTGGGGACTATAGGACAGTGTTGTTTCCGGGACTACAGGACAGTGTTGTTTTGGGGACTACAGGACAGTGTTTTCGGGGACTACAGGACAGTGTTGTTTCTGGGACTACAGGAAAGTGTTGTTTTGGGGACTACAGGACGATGTTGTTTCGGGGACTACAGGACAGTGTTGTTTGGGGACAAAAGGAAAGTGTTGTTTTGGGACTACAACACAGAGTTGTTTTGGGGACTACAGAACTGTGTTGATTCGGGGTATACAGAACAATGTTGTTTAGGGGACTACAGGACAGTGCTGTTTTGGGGACTACAGGACAATGTTGTTTCGGGGACTACAGGGCAGTGTTTTCGGGGACTACAGGACAGTGTTGGGACAGTGTTGTTTCGGGGACTACAGGACAGTGTTGTTTCGGGGTATACAGAACAATGTTCTTTTGGGGACTACAGGACAGTGTTGTTTCAGGAGCTACATGACAATGTTGTTTCGGGGACTACAGGGAAGTGTTTTCGGGGACTACAGCACAGTGTTGGGACAGTGTTGTTTCGGGGACTACAGGACAGTGTTGTTTCGGGGACTACAGTACAGTGTTGTTTCGGGAAGTACAGGACAGTTTTGTTCGGGGACTACAGGACAGTGTTGTTTCGGGGACTACAGGACGGTGTTGTTTTGGGGACTACAGGACAGTGTTGTTTTGGGGACTACATGACAGTGTTGTTTTGGGGACTACAGGACAGTGTTGTTTTGGGGACTACATGGCAATGTTATTTCGGGGACTACAGGACAGTGTTGTGTTGGAGACTACAGGACAGTGTTGTTTTGGGAACTACATGACAGTGTTGTTTCGGGGGCTACAGGACAGTGTTGTGTTGGGGACTATAGGACAGTGTTGCTTTGGGGACTACAGGATAGTGTTGTTTTGGGGAATACAGGACAGTGTTCTGTTGGGGACTACATGACAATGTTTTTTCGGGACTACAGGACAGTGTTGTGTTGGGAACTACATGACAATGTTGTTTCGGGGACTACAGGACAGTGTTGTTTCGGGGACTACATGACAGTGTTGTTTTGGTGACTACAGGACAGTGTTGTTTGGGGACTACAGGACAGTGTTGTTTGGGGACTAAAGGAAAGTGTTGTTTTGGGACTACAACACAGAGTGGTTTTGGGGACTACAGGACAGTGTTGTTTCGGGGTATGCAGAACAATGTTGTTTCGGGGACTACAGGACAGTATTGTTTCGGGAGCTACAGGACAGTGTTGTGTTGGGGATTATAGGACAGTGTTGTGTTGGGGACTACAGGACGGTCTTGTGTTGGGGACTATAGGACAGTGTTGTTTCCGGGACTACAGGAAAGTGTTGTTTTGGGGACTACAGGACAGTGTTGTTTTGGGGACTACAGGACAGTGTTGTTTTGGGGACTACATGACAATGTTTTTTCGGGGACTACAGGACAGTGTTGTTTTGGGGACTACATGACAGTGTTGTTTTGGGGACTACAGGACAGTGTTGTTTTGGGGACTACATGACAATGTTATTTCGGGGACTACAGGACAGTGTTGTGTTGGAGACTACAGGACAGTGTTGTTTTGGGAACTACATGATAGTGTTGTTTCGGGGGCTACAGGACAGTGTTGTGTTGGGGACTATAGGACAGTGTTGCTTTGGGGACTACAGGACAGTGTTGTTTTGGGGAATACAGGACAGTGTTCTGTTGGGGACTACATGACAGTGTTGTTTTGGGAGCTACAGGACAGTGTTCTGTTGGGGACTACATGACAATGTTTTTTCGGGACTACAGGACAGTGTTGTGTTGGGAACTACATGACAATGTTGTTTCGGGGACTACAGGACAGTGTTGTTTCGGGGACTACAAGACAGTGTTGTTTTGGTGACTACAGGACAGTGTTGTGTTGGGGACTACAGGACGATGTTGTTTCGGGGACTACAGAAAGGTGTTGTTTTGGGGACAACAGGACAGTGTTGTTTCGGGGACCACAGGACAGTGTTGTGTTGGGGACTACAGGACAGTGTTGTTTCGCGGACTACAGGACAGTGTTGTTCCAGGACTAAAGGAAAGTGTTGTTTTGGGACTACAGGACAGTTTTGTTCGGGGACTACAGGACAGTGTTGTTTGGGGACTACAGGACAGTGTTGTTTGGGGACTAAAGGCAAGTGTTGTTTTGGGACTACAACACAGAGTGGTTTTGGGGACTACAGGTAATGTGTTGTTTCGGGGTATGCAGAACAATGTTGTTTCGGGTACTACAGGACAGTATTGTTTCGGGAGCTACAGGACAGTGTTGTGTTGGGGACTATAGGACAGTGTTGTGTTGGGGACTACAGGACGGTCTTGTGTTGGGGACTATAGGACAGTGTTGTTTCCGGGACTACAGGACAGTGTTGTTTTGGGGACTACAGGACAGTGTTTTCGGGGACTACAGGACAGTGTTGTTTCTGGGACTACAGGAAAGTGTTGTTTTGGGGACTACAGGACAGTGTTGTTTCCGGGACTACAGGAAAGTGTTGTTTTGGGGACTACAGGACGATGTTGTTTCGGGGACTACAGGACAGTGTTATTTGGGGACTAAAGGAAAGTGTTGTTTTGGGACTACAACACAGAGTTGTTTTGGGGACTACAGAACTGTGTTGATTCGGGGTATACAGAACAATGTTGTTTAGGGGACTACAGGACAGTGCTGTTTTGGGGACTACAGGACAGTGTTGTTTCGGGGACTACAGGGCAGTGTTTTCGGGGACTACAGGACAGTGTTGGGACAGTGTTGTTTCGGGGACTACAGGACAGTGCGGTTTCGGGGACTACAGGACAGTGTTGTTTGGGGTCTAAAGGAAAGTGTTGTTTTGGGAGTACAACACAGAGTTGTTTTGGGGACTACAGAACAGTGTTGTTTTGGGGTATACAGAACAATGTTGTTTAGGGGACTACAGGACAGTGCGGATTCGGGGACTACAGGACAGTGTTGTGTTGGGGACTACATGACAATGTTGTTTCGGGGACTACATGACATTGTTGTTTTGAGGACCACAGGACAGTGCGGTTTCGGGAACTGCAGGACAGTGTTGTTTCGGGAACTACATGACAGTGTTGTTTTGGGGACTACAGGACAGTGTTGTTTTGGGGACTACATGACAATGTTATTTCGGGGACTACAGGACAGTGTTGTGTTGGGGACTACAGGACAGTGTTGTTTTGGGAACTACATGACAGTGTTGTTTCGGGGGCTACAGGACAGTGTTGTTTTGGGGACTACAGGACAGTGTTGTTTTGGGGACTACATGACAATGTTATTTCGGGGACTACAGGACAGTGTTGTGTTGGAGACTACAGGACAGTGTTGTTTTGGGAACTACATGACAGTGTTGTTTCGGGGTTTACAGGACAGTGTTGTGTTGGGGACTATAGGACAGTGTTGCTTTGGGGACTACAGGACAGTGTTGTTTTGGGGAATACAGGACAGTG
The DNA here is from genome assembly GCA_022114975.2 of Lampris megalopsis. Classification (NCBI taxonomy): domain Eukaryota; kingdom Metazoa; phylum Chordata; class Actinopteri; order Lampriformes; family Lampridae; genus Lampris; species Lampris megalopsis. Next base: position 1,306,777 of record JAJHIY020001376.1, read on the forward strand.
TTCTGTTGGGGACTACATGACAGTGTTGTTTTGAGAGCTACAGGACAGTGTTCTGTTGGGGACTACATGACAATGTTTTTTCGGGACTATAGGACAGTGTTGTGTTGGAAACTACATGACAATGTTGTTTCGGGGACTACAGGACAGTGTTGTTTCGGGGACTACATGACAGTGTTGTTTTGGTGACTACAGGACAGTGTTGTGTTGGGGACTACAGGACGATGTTGTTTCGGGGACTACAGAAAGGTGTTGTTTTGGGGACAACAGGACAGTGTTGTTTCGGGGACCACAGGACAGTGTTGTGTTGGGGACTACAGGACAGTGTTGTTTCGCGGACTACAGGACAGTGTTGTTCCAGGACTAAAGGAAAGTGTTGTTTTGGGACTACAGGACAGTTTTGTTCGGGGACTACAGGACAGTGTTGTTTGGGGACTACAGGACAGTGTTGTTTGGGGACTAAAGGCAAGTGTTGTTTTGGGACTACAACACAGAGTGGTTTTGGGGACTACAGGTAATGTGTTGTTTCGGGGTATGCAGAACAATGTTGTTTCGGGGACTACAGGACAGTATTGTTTCGGGAGCTACAGGACAGTGTTGTGTTGGGGACTATAGGACAGTGTTGTGTTGGGGACTACAGGACGGTCTTGTGTTGGGGACTATAGGACAGTGTTGTTTCCGGGACTACAGGACAGTGTTGTTTTGGGGACTACAGGGCAGTGTTTTCGGGGACTACAGGACAGTGTTGGGACAGTGTTGTTTCGGGGACTACAGGACAGTGTTGTTTCGGGGTATACAGAACAATGTTCTTTTGGGGACTACAGGACAGTGTTGTTTCAGGAGCTACATGACAATGTTGTTTCGGGGACTACAGGGCAGTGTTTTCGGGGACTACAGCACAGTGTTGGGACAGTGTTGTTTCGGGGACTACAGGACAGTGTTGTTTCGGGGACTACAGTACAGTGTTGTTTCGGGAAGTACAGGACAGTTTTGTTCGGGGACTACAGGACAGTGTTGTTTCGGGGACTACAGGACAGTGTTGTTTTGGGGACTACAGGACAGTGTTGTTTTGGGGACTACATGACAGTGTTGTTTTGGGGACTACATGACAGTGTTGTTTTGGGAGCTACAGGACAGTGTTCTGTTGGGGACTACATGACAATGTTTTTTCGGGACTACAGGACAGTGTTGTGTTGGGAACTACATGACAATGTTGTTTCGGGGACTACAGGACAGTGTTGTTTCGGGGACTACATGACAGTGTTGTTTTGGTGACTACAGGACAGTGTTGTGTTGGGGACTACAGGACGATGTTGTTTCGGGGACTACAGAAAGGTGTTGTTTTGGGGACAACAGGACAGTGTTGTTTCGGGGACCACAGGACAGTGTTGTGTTGGGGACTACAGGACAGTGTTGTTTCGCGGACTACAGGACAGTGTTGTTCCAGGACTAAAGGAAAGTGTTGTTTTGGGACTACAGGACAGTTTTGTTCGGGGACTACAGGACAGTGTTGTTTGGGGACTACAGGGCAGTGTTGTTTGGGGACTAAAGGCAAGTGTTGTTTTGGGACTACAACACAGAGTGGTTTTGGGGACTACAGGTAATGTGTTGTTTCGGGGTATGCAGAACAATGTTGTTTCGGGGACTACAGGACAGTATTGTTTCGGGAGCTACAGGACAGTGTTGTGTTGGGGACTATAGGACAGTGTTGTGTTGGGGACTACAGGACGGTCTTGTGTTGGGGACTATAGGACAGTGTTGTTTCCGGGACTACAGGACAGTGTTGTTTTGGGGACTACAGGACAGTGTTTTCGGGGACTACAGGACAGTGTTGTTTCTGGGACTACAGGAAAGTGTTGTTTTGGGGACTACAGGACAGTGTTGTTTCCGGGACTACAGGAAAGTGTTGTTTTGGGGACTACAGGACGATGTTGTTTCGGGGACTACAGGACAGTGTTATTTGGGGACTAAAGGAAAGTGTTGTTTTGGGACTACAACACAGAGTTGTTTTGGGGACTACAGAACTGTGTTGATTCGGGGTATACAGAACAATGTTGTTTAGGGGACTACAGGACAGTGCTGTTTTGGGGACTACAGGACAGTGTTGTTTCGGGGACTACAGGGCAGTGTTTTCGGGGACTACAGGACAGTGTTGGGACAGTGTTGTTTCGGGGACTACAGGACAGTGCGGTTTCGGGGACTACAGGACAGTGTTGTTTGGGGTCTAAAGGAAAGTGTTGTTTTGGGAGTACAACACAGAGTTGTTTTGGGGACTACAGAACAGTGTTGTTTTGGGGTATACAGAACAATGTTGTTTAGGGGACTACAGGACAGTGCGGATTCGGGGACTACAGGACAGTGTTGTGTTGGGGACTACATGACAATGTTGTTTCGGGGACTACATGACATTGTTGTTTTGAGGACCACAGGACAGTGCGGTTTCGGGAACTGCAGGACAGTGTTGTTTCGGGGACTACATGACAGTGTTGTTTTGGGGACTACAGGACAGTGTTGTTTTGGGGACTACATGACAATGTTATTTCGGGGACTACAGGACAGTGTTGTTTTGGGGAATACATGACAATGTTGTTTTGGGGACTACAGGACAGTGTTGTTTTGGGGACTACAGGACAGTGTTCTGTTGGGGACAACAGGACAGTGTTGTTTTGGGAGCTACAGGACAGTGTTCTGTTGGGGACTACATGACAATGTTGTTTCGGGACTACAGGACAGTGTTGTGTTGGGAACTACATGACAATGTTGTTTCGGGAACTATAGGGCAGTGTTGTTTCGGGGACTACAGGACAGTTTTGTTCCGGGGACTACAGGACAGTGTTGTGTTGGGGACTACAGGACGATGTTGTTTCGGGGACTACAGAAAAGTGTTGTTTTAGGGACAACAGGACAGTGTTGTTTCGCGGACTACAGGACAATGTTGTTTGGGGACTACAGGACAGTGTTGTTTGGGGACTAAAGGAAAGTGTTGTTTTGGGACTACAAAACAGAGTGGTTTTGGGGACTACAGGACAGTGTTGTTTCGGGGTATGCAGAACAATGTTGTTTCGGGGACTACAGGACAGTATTGTTTCGGGAGCTACAGGACAGTGTTGTGTTGGGGATTATAGGACAGTGTTGTGTTGGGGACTACAGGACGGTCTTGTGTTGGGGACTATAGGACAGTGTTGTTTCCGGGACTACAGGAAAGTGTTGTTTTGGGGACTACAGGACAGTGTTTTCGGGGACTACAGGACAGTGTTGTTTCTGGGACTACAGGAAAGTGTTGTTTTGGGGACTACATGACAATGTTGTTTCGGGGACTACAGGACAGTGTTGTTTTGGGGACTACATGACAGTGTTGTTTTGGGGACTACAGGACAGTGTTGTTTTGGGGACTACATGACAATGTTGTTTCGGGGACTACAGGACAGTGTTGTTTTGGGGACTACAGGACAGTGTTGTTTTGGGGACTACATGACAATGTTTTTTCGGGGACTACAGGACAGTGTTGTTTTGGGGACTACATGACAGTGTTGTTTTGGGGACTACAGGACAGTGTTGTTTTGGGGACTACATGACAATGTTATTTCGGGGACTACAGGACAGTGTTGTGTTGGAGACTACAGGACAGTGTTGTTTTGGGAACTACATGACAGTGTTGTTTCGGGGGCTACAGGACAGTGTTGTGTTGGGGACTATAGGACAGTGTTGCTTTGGGGACTACAGGACAGTGTTGTTTTGGGGAATACAGGACAGTGTTCTGTTGGGGACTACATGACAGTGTTGTTTTGGGAGCTACAGGACAGTGTTCTGTTGGGGACTACATGACAATGTTTTTTCGGGACTACAGGACAGTGTTGTGTTGGGAACTACATGACAATGTTGTTTCGGGGACTACAGGACAGTGTTGTTTCGGGGACTACAAGACAGTGTTGTTTTGGTGACTACAGGACAGTGTTGTGTTGGGGACTACAGGACGATGTTGTTTCGGGGACTACAGAAAGGTGTTGTTTTGGGGACAACAGGACAGTGTTGTTTCGGGGACCACAGGACAGTGTTGTGTTGGGGACTACAGGACAGTGTTGTTTCGCGGACTACAGGACAGTGTTGTTCCAGGACTAAAGGAAAGTGTTGTTTTGGGACTACAGGACAGTTTTGTTCGGGGACTACAGGACAGTGTTGTTTGGGGACTACAGGACAGTGTTGTTTGGGGACTAAAGGCAAGTGTTGTTTTGGGACTACAACACAGAGTGGTTTTGGGGACTACAGGTAATGTGTTGTTTCGGGGTATGCAGAACAATGTTGTTTCGGGGACTACAGGACAGTATTGTTTCGGGAGCTACAGGACAGTGTTGTGTTGGGGACTATAGGACAGTGTTGTGTTGGGGACTACAGGACGGTCTTGTGTTGGGGACTATAGGACAGTGTTGTTTCCGGGACTACAGGACAGTGTTGTTTTGGGGACTACAGGACAGTGTTTTCGGGGACTACAGGACAGTGTTGTTTCTGGGACTACAGGAAAGTGTTGTTTTGGGGACTACAGGACGATGTTGTTTCGGGGACTACAGGACAGTGTTGTTTGGGGACAAAAGGAAAGTGTTGTTTTGGGACTACAACACAGAGTTGTTTTGGGGACTACAGAACTGTGTTGATTCGGGGTATACAGAACAATGTTGTTTAGGGGACTACAGGACAGTGCTGTTTTGGGGACTACAGGACAATGTTGTTTCGGGGACTACAGGGCAGTGTTTTCGGGGACTACAGGACAGTGTTGGGACAGTGTTGTTTCGGGGACTACAGGACAGTGTTGTTTTGGGGACTACAGGACAGTGTTGTTTTGGGGACTACATGACAATGTTATTTCGGGGACTACAGGACAGTGTTGTTTTGGGGAATACATGACAATGTTGTTTTGGGGACTACAGGACAGTGTTGTTTTGGGGACTACAGGACAGTGTTCTGTTGGGGACAACAGGACAGTGTTGTTTTGGGAGCTACAGGACAGTGTTCTGTTGGGGACTACATGACAATGTTGTTTCGGGACTACAGGACAGTGTTGTGTTGGGAACTACATGACAATGTTGTTTCGGGAACTATAGGGCAGTGTTGTTTCGGGGACTACAGGACAGTTTTGTTCCGGGGACTACAGGACAGTGTTGTGTTGGGGACTACAGGACGATGTTGTTTCGGGGACTACAGAAAAGTGTTGTTTTAGGGACAACAGGACAGTGTTGTTTCGCGGACTACAGGACAATGTTGTTTGGGGACTACAGGACAGTGTTGTTTGGGGACTAAAGGAAAGTGTTGTTTTGGGACTACAAAACAGAGTGGTTTTGGGGACTACAGGACAGTGTTGTTTCGGGGTATGCAGAACAATGTTGTTTCGGGGACTACAGGACAGTATTGTTTCGGGAGCTACAGGACAGTGTTGTGTTGGGGATTATAGGACAGTGTTGTGTTGGGGACTACAGGACGGTCTTGTGTTGGGGACTATAGGACAGTGTTGTTTCCGGGACTACAGGAAAGTGTTGTTTTGGGGACTACAGGACAGTGTTTTCGGGGACTACAGGACAGTGTTGTTTCTGGGACTACAGGAAAGTGTTGTTTTGGGGACTACATGACAATGTTGTTTCGGGGACTACAGGACAGTGTTGTTTTGGGGACTACATGACAGTGTTGTTTTGGGGACTACAGGACAGTGTTGTTTTGGGGACTACATGACAATGTTGTTTCGGGGACTACAGGACAGTGTTGTTTTGGGGACTACAGGACAGTGTTGTTTTGGGGACTACATGACAATGTTTTTTCGGGGACTACAGGACAGTGTTGTTTTGGGGACTACATGACAGTGTTGTTTTGGGGACTACAGGACAGTGTTGTTTTGGGGACTACATGACAATGTTATTTCGGGGACTACAGGACAGTGTTGTGTTGGAGACTACAGGACAGTGTTGTTTTGGGAACTACATGACAGTGTTGTTTCGGGGGCTACAGGACAGTGTTGTGTTGGGGACTATAGGACAGTGTTGCTTTGGGGACTACAGGATAGTGTTGTTTTGGGGAATACAGGACAGTGTTCTGTTGGGGACTACATGACAGTGTTGTTTTGGGAGCTACAGGACAGTGTTCTGTTGGGGACTACATGACAATGTTTTTTCGGGACTACAGGACAGTGTTGTGTTGGGAACTACATGACAATGTTGTTTCGGGGACTACAGGACAGTGTTGTTTCGGGGACTACATGACAGTGTTGTTTTGGTGACTACAGGACAGTGTTGTTTGGGGACTACAGGACAGTGTTGTTTGGGGACTAAAGGAAAGTGTTGTTTTGGGACTACAACACAGAGTGGTTTTGGGGACTACAGGACAGTGTTGTTTCGGGGTATGCAGAACAATGTTGTTTCGGGGACTACAGGACAGTATTGTTTCGGGAGCTACAGGACAGTGTTGTGTTGGGGATTATAGGACAGTGTTGTGTTGGGGACTACAGGACGGTCTTGTGTTGGGGACTATAGGACAGTGTTGTTTCCGGGACTACAGGAAAGTGTTGTTTTGGGGACTACAGGACAGTGTTTTCGGGGACTACAGGACAGTGTTGTTTCTGGGACTACAGGAAAGTGTTGTTTTGGGGACTACATGACAATGTTGTTTCGGGGACTACAGGACAGTGTTGTTTTGGGGACTACATGACAGTGTTGTTTTGGGGACTACAGGACAGTGTTGTTTTGGGGACTACATGACAATGTTGTTTCGGGGACTACAGGACAGTGTTGTTTTGGGGACTACAGGACAGTGTTGTTTTGGGGACTACATGACAATGTTTTTTCGGGGACTACAGGACAGTGTTGTTTTGGGGACTACATGACAGTGTTGTTTTGGGGACTACAGGACAGTGTTGTTTTGGGGACTACATGACAGTGTTATTTCGGGGACAACAGGACAGTGTTGTTTCGCGGACTACAGGACAATGTTGTTTGGGGACTACAGGACAGTGTTGTTTGGGGACTAAAGGAAAGTGTTGTTTTGGGACTACAACACAGAGTGGTTTTGGGGACTACAGGACAGTGTTGTTTCGGGGTATGCAGAACAATGTTGTTTCGGGGACTACAGGACAGTATTGTTTCGGGAGCTACAGGACAGTGTTGTGTTGGGGATTATAGGACAGTGTTGTGTTGGGGACTACAGGACGGTCTTGTGTTGGGGACTATAGGACAGTGTTGTTTCCGGGACTACAGGAAAGTGTTGTTTTGGGGACTACAGGACAGTGTTTTCGGGGACTACAGGACAGTGTTGTTTCTGGGACTACAGGAAAGTGTTGTTTTGGGGACTACATGACAATGTTGTTTCGGGGACTACAGGACAGTGTTGTTTTGGGGACTACATGACAGTGTTGTTTTGGGGACTACAGGACAGTGTTGTTTTGGGGACTACATGACAATGTTGTTTCGGGGACTACAGGACAGTGTTGTTTTGGGGACTACAGGACAGTGTTGTTTTGGGGACTACATGACAATGTTTTTTCGGGGACTACAGGACAGTGTTGTTTTGGGGACTACATGACAGTGTTGTTTTGGGGACTACAGGACAGTGTTGTTTTGGGGACTACATGACAATGTTATTTCGGGGACTACAGGACAGTGTTGTGTTGGAGACTACAGGACAGTGTTGTTTTGGGAACTACATGACAGTGTTGTTTCGGGGGCTACAGGACAGTGTTGTGTTGGGGACTATAGGACAGTGTTGCTTTGGGGACTACAGGACAGTGTTGTTTTGGGGAATACAGGACAGTGTTCTGTTGGGGACTACATGACAGTGTTGTTTTGGGAGCTACAGGACAGTGTTCTGTTGGGGACTACATGACAATGTTTTTTCGGGACTACAGGACAGTGTTGTGTTGGGAACTACATGACAATGTTGTTTCGGGGACTACAGGACAGTGTTGTTTCGGGGACTACAAGACAGTGTTGTTTTGGTGACTACAGGACAGTGTTGTGTTGGGGACTACAGGACGATGTTGTTTCGGGGACTACAGAAAGGTGTTGTTTTGGGGACAACAGGACAGTGTTGTTTCGGGGACCACGGGACAGTGTTGTGTTGGGGACTACAGGACAGTGTTGTTTCGCGGACTACAGGACAGTGTTGTTCCAGGACTAAAGGAAAGTGTTGTTTTGGGACTACAGGACAGTTTTGTTCGGGGACTACAGGACAGTGTTGTTTGGGGACTACAGGACAGTGTTGTTTGGGGACTAAAGGCAAGTGTTGTTTTGGGACTACAACACAGAGTGGTTTTGGGGACTACAGGTAATGTGTTGTTTCGGGGTATGCAGAACAATGTTGTTTCGGGGACTACAGGACAGTATTGTTTCGGGAGCTACAGGACAGTGTTGTGTTGGGGACTATAGGACAGTGTTGTGTTGGGGACTACAGGACGGTCTTGTGTTGGGGACTATAGGACAGTGTTGTTTCCGGGACTACAGGACAGTGTTGTTTTGGGGACTACAGAACTGTGTTGATTCGGGGTATACAGAACAATGTTGTTTAGGGGACTACAGGACAGTGCTGTTTTGGGGACTACAGGACAATGTTGTTTCGGGGACTACAGGGCAGTGTTTTCGGGGACTACAGGACAGTGTTGGGACAGTGTTGTTTCGGGGACTACAGGACAGTGTTGTTTCGGGGTATACAGAACAATGTTCTTTTGGGGACTACAGGACAGTGTTGTTTCAGGAGCTACATGACAATGTTGTTTCGGGGACTACAGGGAAGTGTTTTCGGGGACTACAGCACAGTGTTGGGACAGTGTTGTTTCGGGGACTACAGGACAGTGTTGTTTCGGGGACTACAGTACAGTGTTGTTTCGGGAAGTACAGGACAGTTTTGTTCGGGGACTACAGGACAGTGTTGTTTCGGGAACTACAGGACAGTGTTGTTTTGGGGACTACAGGACAGTGTTGTTTTGGGGACTACATGACAGTGTTGTTTTGGGGACTACAGGACAGTGTTGTTTTGGGGACTACATGACAATGTTATTTCGGGGACTACAGGACAGTGTTGTGTTGGAGACTACAGGACAGTGTTGTTTTGGGAACTACATGACAGTGTTGTTTCGGGGGCTACAGGACAGTGTTGTGTTGGGGACTATAGGACAGTGTTGCTTTGGGGACTACAGGATAGTGTTGTTTTGGGGAATACAGGACAGTGTTCTGTTGGGGACTACATGACAGTGTTGTTTTGGGAGCTACAGGACAGTGTTCTGTTGGGGACTACATGACAATGTTTTTTCGGGACTACAGGACAGTGTTGTGTTGGGAACTACATGACAATGTTGTTTCGGGGACTACAGGACAGTGTTGTTTCGGGGACTACATGACAGTGTTGTTTTGGTGACTACAGGACAGTGTTGTTTGGGGACTACAGGACAGTGTTGTTTGGGGACTAAAGGAAAGTGTTGTTTTGGGACTACAACACAGAGTGGTTTTGGGGACTACAGGACAGTGTTGTTTCGGGGTATGCAGAACAATGTTGTTTCGGGGACTACAGGACAGTATTGTTTCGGGAGCTACAGGACAGTGTTGTGTTGGGGATTATAGGACAGTGTTGTGTTGGGGACTACAGGACGGTCTTGTGTTGGGGACTATAGGACAGTGTTGTTTCCGGGACTACAGGAAAGTGTTGTTTTGGGGACTACAGGACAGTGTTTTCGGGGACTACAGGACAGTGTTGTTTCTGGGACTACAGGAAAGTGTTGTTTTGGGGACTACATGACAATGTTGTTTCGGGGACTACAGGACAGTGTTGTTTTGGGGACTACATGACAGTGTTGTTTTGGGGACTACAGGACAGTGTTGTTTTGGGGACTACATGACAATGTTGTTTCGGGGACTACAGGACAGTGTTGTTTTGGGGACTACAGGACAGTGTTGTTTTGGGGACTACATGACAATGTTTTTTCGGGGACTACAGGACAGTGTTGTTTTGGGGACTACATGACAGTGTTGTTTTGGGGACTACAGGACAGTGTTGTTTTGGGGACTACATGACAGTGTTATTTCGGGGACTACAGGACAGTGTTGTGTTGGAGACTACAGGACAGTGTTGTTTTGGGAACTACATGACAGTGTTGTTTCGGGGGCTACAGGACAGTGTTGTGTTGGGGACTATAGGACAGTGTTGCTTTGGGGACTACAGGACAGTGTTGTTTTGGGGAATACAGGACAGTGTTCTGTTGGGGACTACATGACAGTGTTGTTTTGGGAGCTACAGGACAGTGTTCTGTTGGGGACTACATGACAATGTTTTTTCGGGACTACAGGACAGTGTTGTGTTGGGAACTACATGACAATGTTGTTTCGGGGACTACAGGACAGTGTTGTTTCGGGGACTACATGACAGTGTTGTTTTGGTGACTACAGGACAGTGTTGTGTTGGGGACTACAGGACGATGTTGTTTCGGGGACTACAGAAAGGTGTTGTTTTGGGGACAACAGGACAGTGTTGTTTCGGGGACCACAGGACAGTGTTGTGTTGGGGACTACAGGACAGTGTTGTTTCGCGGACTACAGGACAGTGTTGTTCCAGGACTAAAGGAAAGTGTTGTTTTGGGACTACAGGACAGTTTTGTTCGGGGACTACAGGACAGTGTTGTTTGGGGACTACAGGACAGTGTTGTTTGGGGACTAAAGGCAAGTGTTGTTTTGGGACTACAACACAGAGTGGTTTTGGGGACTACAGGTAATGTGTTGTTTCGGGGTATGCAGAACAATGTTGTTTCGGGGACTACAGGACAGTATTGTTTCGGGAGCTACAGGACAGTGTTGTGTTGGGGACTATAGGACAGTGTTGTGTTGGGGACTACAGGACGGTCTTGTGTTGGGGACTATAGGACAGTGTTGTTTCCGGGATTACAGGACAGTGTTGTTTTGGGGACTACAGGACAGTGTTTTCGGGGACTACAGGACAGTGTTGTTTCTGGGACTACAGGAAAGTGTTGTTTTGGGGACTACAGGACAGTGTTGTTTCCGGGACTACAGGAAAGTGTTGTTTCGGGGACTACAGGGCAGTGTTTTCGGGGACTACAGCACAGTGTTGGGACAGTGTTGTTTCGGGGACTACAGGACAGTGTTGTTTCGGGGACTACAGTACAGTGTTGTTTCGGGAAGTACAGGACAGTTTTGTTCGGGGACTACAGGACAGTGTTGTTTCGGGGACTACAGGACAGTGTTGTTTTGGGGACTACAGGACAGTGTTGTTTTGGGGACTACATGACAGTGTTGTTTTGGGGACTACAGGACAGTGTTGTTTTGGGGACTACATGACAATGTTATTTCGGGGACTACAGGACAGTGTTGTGTTGGAGACTACAGGACAGTGTTGTTTTGGGAACTACATGACAGTGTTGTTTCGGGGGCTACAGGACAGTGTTGTGTTGGGGACTATAGGACAGTGTTGCTTTGGGGACTACAGGACAGTGTTGTTTTGGGGAATACAGGACAGTGTTCTGTTGGGGACTACATGACAGTGTTGTTTTGGGAGCTACAGGACAGTGTTCTGTTGGGGACTACATGACAATGTTTTTTCGGGACTACAGGACAGTGTTGTGTTGGGAACTACATGACAATGTTGTTTCGGGGACTACAGGACAGTGTTGTTTCGGGGACTACATGACAGTGTTGTTTTGGTGACTACAGGACAGTGTTGTGTTGGGGACTACAGGACGATGTTGTTTCGGGGACTACAGAAAGGTGTTGTTTTGGGGACCACAGGACAGTGTTGTTTCGGGGACCACAGGACAGTGTTGTGTTGGGGACTACAGGACAGTGTTGTTTTGCGGACTACAGGACAGTGTTGTTCCAGGACTAAAGGAAAGTGTTGTTTTGGGACTACAGGGCAGTTTTGTTCGGGGACTACAGGACAGTGTTGTTTGGGGACTACAGGACAGTGTTGTTTGGGGACTAAAGGCAAGTGTTGTTTTGGGACTACAACACAGAGTGGTTTTGGGGACTACAGGTAATGTGTTGTTTCGGGGTATGCAGAACAATGTTGTTTCGGGGACTACAGGACAGTATTGTTTCGGGAGCTACAGGACAGTGTTGTGTTGGGGACTATAGGACAGTGTTGTGTTGGGGACTACAGGACGGTCTTGTGTTGGGGACTATAGGACAGTGTTGTTTCCGGGACTACAGGACAGTGTTGTTTTGGGGACTACAGGACAGTGTTTTCGGGGACTACAGGACAGTGTTGTTTCTGGGACTACAGGAAAGTGTTGTTTTTGGGGACTACAGGACAGTGTTGTTTCCGGGACTACAGGAAAGTGTTGTTTTGGGGACTACAGGACGATGTTGTTTCGGGGACTACAGGACAGTGTTGTTTGGGGACTAAAGGAAAGTGTTGTTTTGGGACTACAACACAGAGTTGTTTTGGGGACTACAGAACTGTGTTGATTCGGGGTATACAGAACAATGTTGTTTAGGGTACTACAGGACAGTGCTGTTTTGGGGACTACAGGGCAGTGTTTTCGGGGACTACAGGACAGTGTTGGGACAGTGTTGTTTCGGGGACTACAGGACAGTGTTGTTTCGGGGTATACAGAACAATGTTCTTTTGGGGACTACAGGACAGTGTTGTTTCAGGAGCTACATGACAATGTTGTTTCGGGGACTACAGGGCAGTGTTTTCGGGGACTACAGCACAGTGTTGGGACAGTGTTGTTTCGGGGACTACAGGACAGTGTTGTTTCGGGGACTACAGTACAGTGTTGTTTCGGGAAGTACAGGACAGTTTTGTTCGGGGACTACAGGACAGTGTTGTTTTGGGGACTACATGACAGTGTTGTTTTGGGGACTACATGACAGTGTTGTTTTGGGGACTACAGGACAGTGTTGTTTTGGGGACTACATGACAAGTTATTTCGGGGACTACAGGACAGTGTTGTGTTGGAGACTACAGGACAGTGTTGTTTTGGGAACTACATGACAATGTTGTTTCGGGGGCTACAGGACAGTGTTGTGTTGGGGACTATAGGACAGTGTTGCTTTGGGGACTACAGGACAGTGTTGTTTTGGGGAATACATGACAATGTTGTTTTGGGGACTACAGGACAGTGTTGTTTTGGGGACTACAGGACAGTGTTCTGTTGGGCACTACAGGACAGTGTTGTTTTGGGAGCTACAGGACAGTGTTGTGTTGGGAACTACATGACAATGTTGTTTCGGGAACTATAGGGCAGTGTTTTTTCGGGGACTACATGACAGTGTTGTTTTGGTGACTACAGGACAGTGTTGTTTCGGTAACTACAGGACAGTGTTGTTTCGGGGACTACAGGACAGTTTTGTTCCGGGGACTACAGGACAGTGTTGTGTTGGGGACTACAGGACGATGTTGTTTCGGGGACTACAGAAAAGTGTTGTTTTGGGGACAACAGGACAGTGTTGTTTCGCGGACTACAGGACAGTGTTGTTTGGGGACTACAGGACAGTGTTGTTTGGGGACTAAAGGAAAGTGTTGTTTTGGGACTACAACACAGAGTGGTTTTGGGGACTACAGGACAGTGTTGTTTCGGGGTATGCAGAACAATGTTGTTTCGGGGACTACAGGACAGTATTGTTTCGGGAGCTACAGGACAGTGTTGTGTTGGGGATTATAGGACAGTGTTGTTTCCGGGACTACAGGAAAGTGTTGTTTTGGGGACTACAGGACAGTGTTTTCGGGGACTACAGGACAGTGTTGTTTCTGGGACTACAGGAAAGTGTTGTTTTGGGGACTACAGGACAGTGTTGTTTCCGGGACTACAGGAAAGTGTTGTTTTGGGGACTACAGGACGATGTTGTTTCGGGGACTACAGCACAGTGTTGTTTTGGGGACTACAGGACAGTGTTGTTTCGGGGACTACAGGACAGTGTTGTTTTGGGGACTACAGGACAGTGTTGTTTTGGGGACTACATGACAATGTTTTTTCGGGGACTACAGGACAGTGTTGTTTTGGGGACTACATGACAGTGTTGTTTTGGGGACTACAGGACAGTGTTGTTTTGGGGACTACATGACAATGTTATTTCGGGGACTACAGGACAGTGTTGTGTTGGAGACTACAGGACAGTGTTGTTTTGGGAACTACATGACAGTGTTGTTTCGGGGGCTACAGGACAGTGTTGTGTTGGGGACTATAGGACAGTGTTGCTTTGGGGACTACAGGACAGTGTTGTTTTGGGGAATACAGGACAGTGTTCTGTTGGGGACTACATGACAGTGTTGTTTTGGGAGCTACAGGACAGTGTTCTGTTGGGGACTACATGACAATGTTTTTTCGGGACTACAGGACAGTGTTGTGTTGGGAACTACATGACAATGTTGTTTCGGGGACTACAGGACAGTGTTGTTTCGGGGACTACAAGACAGTGTTGTTTTGGTGACTACAGGACAGTGTTGTGTTGGGGACTACAGGACGATGTTGTTTCGGGGACTACAGAAAGGTGTTGTTTTGGGGACAACAGGACAGTGTTGTTTCGGGGACCACGGGACAGTGTTGTGTTGGGGACTACAGGACAGTGTTGTTTCGCGGACTACAGGACAGTGTTGTTCCAGGACTAAAGGAAAGTGTTGTTTTGGGACTACAGGACAGTTTTGTTCGGGGACTACAGGACAGTGTTGTTTGGGGACTACAGGACAGTGTTGTTTGGGGACTAAAGGCAAGTGTTGTTTTGGGACTACAACACAGAGTGGTTTTGGGGACTACAGGTAATGTGTTGTTTCGGGGTATGCAGAACAATGTTGTTTCGGGGACTACAGGACAGTATTGTTTCGGGAGCTACAGGACAGTGTTGTGTTGGGGACTATAGGACAGTGTTGTGTTGGGGACTACAGGACGGTCTTGTGTTGGGGACTATAGGACAGTGTTGTTTCCGGGACTACAGGACAGTGTTGTTTTGGGGACTACAGAACTGTGTTGATTCGGGGTATACAGAACAATGTTGTTTAGGGGACTACAGGACAGTGCTGTTTTGGGGACTACAGGACAATGTTGTTTCGGGGACTACAGGGCAGTGTTTTCGGGGACTACAGGACAGTGTTGGGACAGTGTTGTTTCGGGGACTACAGGACAGTGTTGTTTCGGGGTATACAGAACAATGTTCTTTTGGGGACTACAGGACAGTGTTGTTTCAGGAGCTACATGACAATGTTGTTTCGGGGACTACAGGGAAGTGTTTTCGGGGACTACAGCACAGTGTTGGGACAGTGTTGTTTCGGGGACTACAGGACAGTGTTGTTTCGGGGACTACAGTACAGTGTTGTTTCGGGAAGTACAGGACAGTTTTGTTCGGGGACTACAGGACAGTGTTGTTTCGGGGACTACAGGACAGTGTTGTTTTGGGGACTACAGGACAGTGTTGTTTTGGGGACTACATGACAGTGTTGTTTTGGGGACTACAGGACAGTGTTGTTTTGGGGACTACATGACAATGTTATTTCGGGGACTACAGGACAGTGTTGTGTTGGAGACTACAGGACAGTGTTGTTTTGGGAACTACATGACAGTGTTGTTTCGGGGGCTACAGGACAGTGTTGTGTTGGGGACTATAGGACAGTGTTGCTTTGGGGACTACAGGATAGTGTTGTTTTGGGGAATACAGGACAGTGTTCTGTTGGGGACTACATGACAGTGTTGTTTTGGGAGCTACAGGACAGTGTTCTGTTGGGGACTACATGACAATGTTTTTTCGGGACTACAGGACAGTGTTGTGTTGGGAACTACATGACAATGTTGTTTCGGGGACTACAGGACAGTGTTGTTTCGGGGACTACATGACAGTGTTGTTTTGGTGACTACAGGACAGTGTTGTTTGGGGACTACAGGACAGTGTTGTTTGGGGACTAAAGGAAAGTGTTGTTTTGGGACTACAACACAGAGTGGTTTTGGGGACTACAGGACAGTGTTGTTTCGGGGTATGCAGAACAATGTTGTTTCGGGGACTACAGGACAGTATTGTTTCGGGAGCTACAGGACAGTGTTGTGTTGGGGATTATAGGACAGTGTTGTGTTGGGGACTACAGGACGGTCTTGTGTTGGGGACTATAGGACAGTGTTGTTTCCGGGACTACAGGAAAGTGTTGTTTTGGGGACTACAGGACAGTGTTTTCGGGGACTACAGGACAGTGTTGTTTCTGGGACTACAGGAAAGTGTTGTTTTGGGGACTACATGACAATGTTGTTTCGGGGACTACAGGACAGTGTTGTTTTGGGGACTACATGACAGTGTTGTTTTGGGGACTACAGGACAGTGTTGTTTTGGGGACTACATGACAATGTTGTTTCGGGGACTACAGGACAGTGTTGTTTTGGGGACTACAGGACAGTGTTGTTTTGGGGACTACATGACAATGTTTTTTCGGGGACTACAGGACAGTGTTGTTTTGGGGACTACATGACAGTGTTGTTTTGGGGACTACAGGACAGTGTTGTTTTGGGGACTACATGACAGTGTTATTTCGGGGACTACAGGACAGTGTTGTGTTGGAGACTACAGGACAGTGTTGTTTTGGGAACTACATGACAGTGTTGTTTCGGGGGCTACAGGACAGTGTTGTGTTGGGGACTATAGGACAGTGTTGCTTTGGGGACTACAGGACAGTGTTGTTTTGGGGAATACAGGACAGTGTTCTGTTGGGGACTACATGACAGTGTTGTTTTGGGAGCTACAGGACAGTGTTCTGTTGGGGACTACATGACAATGTTTTTTCGGGACTACAGGACAGTGTTGTGTTGGGAACTACATGACAATGTTGTTTCGGGGACTACAGGACAGTGTTGTTTCGGGGACTACATGACAGTGTTGTTTTGGTGACTACAGGACAGTGTTGTGTTGGGGACTACAGGACGATGTTGTTTCGGGGACTACAGAAAGGTGTTGTTTTGGGGACAACAGGACAGTGTTGTTTCGGGGACCACAGGACAGTGTTGTGTTGGGGACTACAGGACAGTGTTGTTTCGCGGACTACAGGACAGTGTTGTTCCAGGACTAAAGGAAAGTGTTGTTTTGGGACTACAGGACAGTTTTGTTCGGGGACTACAGGACAGTGTTGTTTGGGGACTACAGGACAGTGTTGTTTGGGGACTAAAGGCAAGTGTTGTTTTGGGACTACAACACAGAGTGGTTTTGGGGACTACAGGTAATGTGTTGTTTCGGGGTATGCAGAACAATGTTGTTTCGGGGACTACAGGACAGTATTGTTTCGGGAGCTACAGGACAGTGTTGTGTTGGGGACTATAGGACAGTGTTGTGTTGGGGACTACAGGACGGTCTTGTGTTGGGGACTATAGGACAGTGTTGTTTCCGGGACTACAGGACAGTGTTGTTTTGGGGACTACAGGACAGTGTTTTCGGGGACTACAGGACAGTGTTGTTTCTGGGACTACAGGAAAGTGTTGTTTTGGGGACTACAGGACAGTGTTGTTTCCGGGACTACAGGAAAGTGTTGTTTCGGGGACTACAGGGCAGTGTTTTCGGGGACTACAGCACAGTGTTGGGACAGTGTTGTTTCGGGGACTACAGGACAGTGTTGTTTCGGGGACTACAGTACAGTGTTGTTTCGGGAAGTACAGGACAGTTTTGTTCGGGGACTACAGGACAGTGTTGTTTCGGGGACTACAGGACAGTGTTGTTTTGGGGACTACAGGACAGTGTTGTTTTGGGGACTACATGACAGTGTTGTTTTGGGGACTACAGGACAGTGTTGTTTTGGGGACTACATGACAATGTTATTTCGGGGACTACAGGACAGTGTTGTGTTGGAGACTACAGGACAGTGTTGTTTTGGGAACTACATGACAGTGTTGTTTCGGGGGCTACAGGACAGTGTTGTGTTGGGGACTATAGGACAGTGTTGCTTTGGGGACTACAGGACAGTGTTGTTTTGGGGAATACAGGACAGTGTTCTGTTGGGGACTACATGACAGTGTTGTTTTGGGAGCTACAGGACAGTGTTCTGTTGGGGACTACATGACAATGTTTTTTCGGGACTACAGGACAGTGTTGTGTTGGGAACTACATGACAATGTTGTTTCGGGGACTACAGGACAGTGTTGTTTCGGGGACTACATGACAGTGTTGTTTTGGTGACTACAGGACAGTGTTGTGTTGGGGACTACAGGACGATGTTGTTTCGGGGACTACAGAAAGGTGTTGTTTTGGGGACCACAGGACAGTGTTGTTTCGGGGACCACAGGACAGTGTTGTGTTGGGGACTACAGGACAGTGTTGTTTTGCGGACTACAGGACAGTGTTGTTCCAGGACTAAAGGAAAGTGTTGTTTTGGGACTACAGGGCAGTTTTGTTCGGGGACTACAGGACAGTGTTGTTTGGGGACTACAGGACAGTGTTGTTTGGGGACTAAAGGCAAGTGTTGTTTTGGGACTACAACACAGAGTGGTTTTGGGGACTACAGGTAATGTGTTGTTTCGGGGTATGCAGAACAATGTTGTTTCGGGGACTACAGGACAGTATTGTTTCGGGAGCTACAGGACAGTGTTGTGTTGGGGACTATAGGACAGTGTTGTGTTGGGGACTACAGGACGGTCTTGTGTTGGGGACTATAGGACAGTGTTGTTTCCGGGACTACAGGACAGTGTTGTTTTGGGGACTACAGGACAGTGTTTTCGGGGACTACAGGACAGTGTTGTTTCTGGGACTACAGGAAAGTGTTGTTTTTGGGGACTACAGGACAGTGTTGTTTCCGGGACTACAGGAAAGTGTTGTTTTGGGGACTACAGGACGATGTTGTTTCGGGGACTACAGGACAGTGTTGTTTGGGGACTAAAGGAAAGTGTTGTTTTGGGACTACAACACAGAGTTGTTTTGGGGACTACAGAACTGTGTTGATTCGGGGTATACAGAACAATGTTGTTTAGGGTACTACAGGACAGTGCTGTTTTGGGGACTACAGGGCAGTGTTTTCGGGGACTACAGGACAGTGTTGGGACAGTGTTGTTTCGGGGACTACAGGACAGTGTTGTTTCGGGGTATACAGAACAATGTTCTTTTGGGGACTACAGGACAGTGTTGTTTCAGGAGCTACATGACAATGTTGTTTCGGGGACTACAGGGCAGTGTTTTCGGGGACTACAGCACAGTGTTGGGACAGTGTTGTTTCGGGGACTACAGGACAGTGTTGTTTCGGGGACTACAGTACAGTGTTGTTTCGGGAAGTACAGGACAGTTTTGTTCGGGGACTACAGGACAGTGTTGTTTTGGGGACTACATGACAGTGTTGTTTTGGGGACTACATGACAGTGTTGTTTTGGGGACTACAGGACAGTGTTGTTTTGGGGACTACATGACAAGTTATTTCGGGGACTACAGGACAGTGTTGTGTTGGAGACTACAGGACAGTGTTGTTTTGGGAACTACATGACAATGTTGTTTCGGGGGCTACAGGACAGTGTTGTGTTGGGGACTATAGGACAGTGTTGCTTTGGGGACTACAGGACAGTGTTGTTTTGGGGAATACATGACAATGTTGTTTTGGGGACTACAGGACAGTGTTGTTTTGGGGACTACAGGACAGTGTTCTGTTGGGCACTACAGGACAGTGTTGTTTTGGGAGCTACAGGACAGTGTTGTGTTGGGAACTACATGACAATGTTGTTTCGGGAACTATAGGGCAGTGTTTTTTCGGGGACTACATGACAGTGTTGTTTTGGTGACTACAGGACAGTGTTGTTTCGGTAACTACAGGACAGTGTTGTTTCGGGGACTACAGGACAGTTTTGTTCCGGGGACTACAGGACAGTGTTGTGTTGGGGACTACAGGACGATGTTGTTTCGGGGACTACAGAAAAGTGTTGTTTTGGGGACAACAGGACAGTGTTGTTTCGCGGACTACAGGACAGTGTTGTTTGGGGACTACAGGACAGTGTTGTTTGGGGACTAAAGGAAAGTGTTGTTTTGGGACTACAACACAGAGTGGTTTTGGGGACTACAGGACAGTGTTGTTTCGGGGTATGCAGAACAATGTTGTTTCGGGGACTACAGGACAGTATTGTTTCGGGAGCTACAGGACAGTGTTGTGTTGGGGATTATAGGACAGTGTTGTTTCCGGGACTACAGGAAAGTGTTGTTTTGGGGACTACAGGACAGTGTTTTCGGGGACTACAGGACAGTGTTGTTTCTGGGACTACAGGAAAGTGTTGTTTTGGGGACTACAGGACAGTGTTGTTTCCGGGACTACAGGAAAGTGTTGTTTTGGGGACTACAGGACGATGTTGTTTCGGGGACTACAGCACAGTGTTGTTTTGGGGACTACAGGACAGTGTTGTTTCGGGGACTACAGGACAGTGTTGTTTTGGGGACTACAGGACAGTGTTGTTTTGGGGACTACAGGACAATGTTGTTTAGGGGACTACAGGACAGTGCTATTTTGGGGACTACAGGACAGTGTTGTTTCGGGGACTACAGGACAGTGTTGTTTCGGGAGCTACACGACAGTGTTGTTTCGGGGACTACAGGACAGTGTTGTTTGGGGACTAAAGGAAAGTGTTGTTTTGGGACTACAACACAGAGTTGTTTTGGGGACTACAGAACAGAGTTGTTTCGGGGTATACAGAACAATGTTGTTTAGGGGACTACAGGACAGTGCTGTTTTGGGGACTACAGGACAGTGTTGTTTCGGGGACTACAGGGCAGTGTTTTCGGGGACTACAGGACAGTGTTGGGACAGTGTTGTTTCGGGGACTACAGGACAGTGTTGTTTCGGGGTATACAAAACAATGTTCTTTTGGGGACTATAGGACAGTGTTGTTTCCGGGACTACAGGAAAGTGTTGTTTTGGGGACTACAGGACAGTGTTTTCGGGGACTACAGGACAGTGTTGTTTCTGGGACTACAGGAAAGTGTTGTTTTGGGGACTACAGGACAGTGTTGTTTCCGGGACTACAGGAAAGTGTTGTTTTGGGGACTACAGGACGATGTTGTTTCGGGGACTACAGCACAGTGTTGTTTTGGGGACTACAGGACAGTGTTGTTTCGGGGACTACAGGACAGTGTTGTTTTGGGGACTACAGGACAGTGTTGTTTTGGGGACTACAGGACAATGTTGTTTAGGGGACTACAGGACAGTGCTGTTTTGGGGACTACAGGACAGTGTTGTTTCGGGGACTACAGGACAGTGTTGTTTTGGGGACTACAGGACAATGTTGTTTAGGGGACTACAGGACAGTGCTGTTTTGGGGACTACAGGACAGTGTTGTTTTGGGGACTACAGGACAGTGTTCTGTTGGGCACTACAGGACAGTGTTGTTTTGGGAGCTACAGGACAGTGTTGTGTTGGGAACTACATGACAATGTTGTTTCGGGAACTATAGGGCAGTGTTTTTTCGGGGACTACATGACAGTGTTGTTTTGGTGACTACAGGACAGTGTTGTTTCGGTAACTACAGGACAGTGTTGTTTCGGGGACTACAGGACAGTTTTGTTCCGGGGACTACAGGACAGTGTTGTGTTGGGGACTACAGGACGATGTTGTTTCGGGGACTACAGAAAAGTGTTGTTTTGGGGACAACAGGACAGTGTTGTTTCGCGGACTACAGGACAGTGTTGTTTGGGGACTACAGGACAGTGTTGTTTGGGGACTAAAGGAAAGTGTTGTTTTGGGACTACAACACAGAGTGGTTTTGGGGACTACAGGACAGTGTTGTTTCGGGGTATGCAGAACAATGTTGTTTCGGGGACTACAGGACAGTATTGTTTCGGGAGCTACAGGACAGTGTTGTGTTGGGGATTATAGGACAGTGTTGTTTCCGGGACTACAGGAAAGTGTTGTTTTGGGGACTACAGGACAGTGTTTTCGGGGACTACAGGACAGTGTTGTTTCTGGGACTACAGGAAAGTGTTGTTTTGGGGACTACAGGACAGTGTTGTTTCCGGGACTACAGGAAAGTGTTGTTTTGGGGACTACAGGACGATGTTGTTTCGGGGACTACAGCACAGTGTTGTTTTGGGGACTACAGGACAGTGTTGTTTCGGGGACTACAGGACAGTGTTGTTTTGGGGACTACAGGACAGTGTTGTTTTGGGGACTACAGGACAATGTTGTTTAGGGGACTACAGGACAGTGCTATTTTGGGGACTACAGGACAGTGTTGTTTCGGGGACTACAGGACAGTGTTGTTTCGGGAGCTACACGACAGTGTTGTTTCGGGGACTACAGGACAGTGTTGTTTGGGGACTAAAGGAAAGTGTTGTTTTGGGACTACAACACAGAGTTGTTTTGGGGACTACAGAACAGAGTTGTTTCGGGGTATACAGAACAATGTTGTTTAGGGGACTACAGGACAGTGCTGTTTTGGGGACTACAGGACAGTGTTGTTTCGGGGACTACAGGGCAGTGTTTTCGGGGACTACAGGACAGTGTTGGGACAGTGTTGTTTCGGGGACTACAGGACAGTGTTGTTTCGGGGTATACAAAACAATGTTCTTTTGGGGACTATAGGACAGTGTTGTTTCCGGGACTACAGGAAAGTGTTGTTTTGGGGACTACAGGACAGTGTTTTCGGGGACTACAGGACAGTGTTGTTTCTGGGACTACAGGAAAGTGTTGTTTTGGGGACTACAGGACAGTGTTGTTTCCGGGACTACAGGAAAGTGTTGTTTTGGGGACTACAGGACGATGTTGTTTCGGGGACTACAGCACAGTGTTGTTTTGGGGACTACAGGACAGTGTTGTTTCGGGGACTACAGGACAGTGTTGTTTTGGGGACTACAGGACAGTGTTGTTTTGGGGACTACAGGACAATGTTGTTTAGGGGACTACAGGACAGTGCTGTTTTGGGGACTACAGGACAGTGTTGTTTCGGGGACTACAGGACAGTGTTGTTTCGGGAGCTACACGACAGTGTTGTTTCCGGGACTACAGGACAGTGTTGTTTGGGGACTAAAGGAAAGTGTTGTTTTGGGACTACAACACAGAGTTGTTTTGGGGACTACAGAACAGAGTTGTTTCGGGGTATACAGAACAATGTTGTTTAGGGGACTACAGGACAGTGCTGTTTTGGGGACTACAGGACAGTGTTTTCGGGGACTACAGGACAGTGTTGGGACAGTGTTGTTTCGGGGACTACAGGACAGTGTTGTTTCGGGGTATACAAAACAATGTTCTTTTGGGGACTACAGGACAGTGTTGTTTCAGGGGCTACATGATAATGTTGTTTCGGGGACTACTGGGCAGTGTTTTCGGGGACTACAGGACAGTGTTGTTTCGGGGTATACAGAACAATGTTGTTTAGGGGACTACAGGACAGTGCTGTTTTGGGGACTACAGGACAGTGTTGTTTCGGGGACTACAGGGCAGTGTTTTCGGGGACTACAAGACAGTGTTGGGACAGTGTTGTTTCGGGGACTACAGAACAGTGTTGTTTCGGTATATACAGAACAATGTTATTTTGGGGACTACAGGACAGTGTTGTTTCAGGAGCTACATGACAATGTTGTTTCGAGGACTACAGGGCAGTGTTTTCGGGGACTACAGCACAGTGTTGGGACAGTGTTGTTTCGGGGACTACAGGACAGTGTTGTTTCGGGG
This sequence comes from Lampris megalopsis, assembly GCA_022114975.2. Classification (NCBI taxonomy): domain Eukaryota; kingdom Metazoa; phylum Chordata; class Actinopteri; order Lampriformes; family Lampridae; genus Lampris; species Lampris megalopsis. Next base: position 1,330,339 of record JAJHIY020001376.1, read on the forward strand.
ACTACAGGACAGTGTTGTTTCGGGAAGTACAGGACAGTTTTGTTCGGGGACTACAGGACAGTGTTGTTTTGGGGACTACATGACAATGCTGTTTTGAGGACTACAGGACAGTGTTGTTTTGGGGACTACAGGACAGTGTTGTTTTGGGGACTACATGACAATGTTGTTTTGGGGACTACAGGACAGTGTTGTTTTGGGTACTACATGACAATGTTGTTTCGGGGACTACAGGACAGTATTGTGTTGGAGACTACAGGACAGTGTTGTTTTGGGAACTACATGACAATGTTGTTTCGGGGACTACAGGACAGTGTTGTTTCGGGGACTACATGACAGTGTTGTTTTGGTGACTACAGGACAGTGTTGTTTCGGGAACTACAGGACAGTGTTGTTTCGGGGACTACAGGACAGTTTTGTTCCGGGGACTACAGGACAGTGTTGTGTTGGGGACTACAGGACGATGTTGTTTCGGGGACTACAGAAAAGTGTTGTTTCGGGGACTACAGAAAAGTGTTGTTTTGGGGACTACTGGACAGTGTTGTTTCGCGGACTACGGGACAGTGTTGTTCCGGGACTAAAGGAAAGTGTTGTTTTGGGACTACAGGACAGAGTTGTTCGGGGACTACAGGACAGTGTTGTTTGGGGACTACAGGACAGTGTTGTGTTGGGGACTAAAGGAAAGTGTTGTTTTGGGACTACAACACAGAGTGGTTTTGGGGACTACAGGACAGTGTTGTTTTGGGTATGCAGAACAATGTTGTTTCGGGGACTACAGGACAGTATTTTTTCGGGAGCTACAGGACAGTGTTGTGTTGGGGACTATAGGACAGTGTTGTGTTGGGGACTACAGGACGGTCTTGTGTTGGGGACTATAGGACAGTGTTGTTTGGGGACTAAAGGAAAGTGTTGTTTTGGGACTACAACACAGAGTTGTTTTGGGGACTACAGAACAGTGTTGTTTCGGGGTATACAGAACAATGTTGTTTAGGGGACTAGAGGACAGTGCTGTTTTGGGGACTACAGGACAGTGTTGTTTCGGGGACTACAGGGCAGTGTTTTCGGGGACTACAGGACAGTGTTGGGACAGTGTTGTTTCGGGGACTACAGGACAGTGTTGTTTCGGGGTATACAAAACAATGTTCTTTTGGGGACTATAGTACAGTGTTGTTTCCGGGACTACAGGAAAGTGTTGTTTTGGGGACTACAGGACAGTGTTTTCGGGGACTACAGGACAGTGTTGTTTCTGGGACTACAGGAAAGTGTTGTTTTGGGTACTACAGGACAGTGTTGTTTCCGGGACTACAGGAAAGTGTTGTTTTGGGGACTACAGGACGATGTTGTTTCGGGGACTACAGCACAGTGTTGTTTTGGGGACTACAGGACAGTGTTGTTTCGGGGACTACAGGACAGTGTTGTTTTGGGGACTACAGGACAGTGTTGTTTTGGGGACTACAGGACAATGTTGTTTAGGGGACTACAGGACAGTGCTGTTTTGGGGACTACAGGACAGTGTTGTTTCGGGGACTACAGGACAGTGTTGTTTCGGGAGCTACACGACAGTGTTGTTTCCGGGACTACAGGACAGTGTTGTTTGGGGACTAAAGGAAAGTGTTGTTTTGGGACTACAACACAGAGTTGTTTTGGGGACTACAGAACAGAGTTGTTTCGGGGTATACAGAACAATGTTGTTTAGGGGACTACAGGACAGTGCTGTTTTGGGGACTACAGGACAGTGTTGTTTCGGGGACTACAGGGCAGTGTTTTCGGGGACTACAGGACAGTGTTGGGACAGTGTTGTTTCGGGGATTACAGGACAGTGTTGTTTCGGGGTATACAAAACAATGTTCTTTTGGGGACTACAGGACAGTGTTGTTTCAGGGGCTACATGATAATGTTGCTTCGGGGACTACTGGGCAGTGTTTTCGGGGACTACAGGACAGTGTTGTTTCGGGGTATACAGAACAATGTTGTTTAGGGGACTACAGGACAGTGCTGTTTTGGGGACTACAGGACAGTGTTGTTTCGGGGACTACAGGGCAGTGTTTTCGGGGACTACAAGACAGTGTTGGGACAGTGTTGTTTCGGGGACTACAGAACAGTGTTGTTTCGGTATATACAGAACAATGTTATTTTGGGGACTACAGGACAGTGTTGTTTCAGGAGCTACATGACAATGTTGTTTCGGGGACTACAGGGCAGTGTTTTCGGGGACTACAGCACAGTGTTGTTTTGGGGACTACATGACAATGCTGTTTTGAGGACTACAGGACAGTGTTGTTTTGGGGACTACAGGACAGTGTTGTTTTGGGTACTACATGACAATGTTGTTTCGGGGACTACAGGACAGTATTGTGTTGGAGACTACAGGACAGTGTTGTTTTGGGAACTACATGACAATGTTGTTTCGGGGACTACAGGACAGTGTTGTTTCGGGGACTACATGACAGTGTTGTTTTGGTGACTACAGGACAGTGTTGTTTCGGGAACTACAGGACAGTGTTGTTTCGGGGACTACAGGACAGTGTTGTTTCGGGGACTACAGGACAGTGTTGTTTCGGGAAGTACAGGACAGTTTTGTTCGGGGACTACAGGACAGTGTTGTTTTGGGGACTACATGACAATGCTGTTTTGAGGACTACAGGACAGTGTTGTTTTGGGGACTACAGGACAGTGTTGTTTTGGGGACTACATGACAATGTTGTTTTGGGGACTACAGGACAGTGTTGTTTTGGGTACTACATGACAATGTTGTTTCGGGGACTACAGGACAGTATTGTGTTGGAGACTACAGGACAGTGTTGTTTTGGGAACTACATGACAATGTTGTTTCGGGGACTACAGGACAGTGTTGTTTCGGGGACTACATGACAGTGTTGTTTTGGTGACTACAGGACAGTGTTGTTTCGGGAACTACAGGACAGTGTTGTTTCGGGGACTACAGGACAGTTTTGTTCCGGGGACTACAGGACAGTGTTGTGTTGGGGACTACAGGACGATGTTGTTTCGGGGACTACAGAAAAGTGTTGTTTCGGGGACTACAGAAAAGTGTTGTTTTGGGGACTACAGGACAGTGTTGTTTCGCGGACTACGGGACAGTGTTGTTCCGGGACTAAAGGAAAGTGTTGTTTTGGGACTACAGGACAGAGTTGTTCGGGGACTACAGGACAGTGTTGTTTGGGGACTACAGGACAGTGTTGTGTTGGGGACTAAAGGAAAGTGTTGTTTTGGGACTACAACACAGAGTGGTTTTGGGGACTACAGGACAGTGTTGTTTTGGGTATGCAGAACAATGTTGTTTCGGGGACTACAGGACAGTATTTTTTCGGGAGCTACAGGACAGTGTTGTGTTGGGGACTATAGGACAGTGTTGTGTTGGGGACTACAGGACGGTCTTGTGTTGGGGACTATAGGACAGTGTTGTTTGGGGACTAAAGGAAAGTGTTGTTTTGGGACTACAACACAGAGTTGTTTTGGGGACTACAGAACAGTGTTGTTTCGGGGTATACAGAACAATGTTGTTTAGGGGACTAGAGGACAGTGCTGTTTTGGGGACTACAGGACAGTGTTGTTTCGGGGACTACAGGGCAGTGTTTTCGGGGACTACAGGACAGTGTTGGGACAGTGTTGTTTCGGGGACTACAGGACAGTGTTGTTTCGGGGTATACAGAACAATGTTCTTTTGGGGACTACAGGACAGTGTTGTTTCAGGGGCTACATGACAATGTTGTTTCGGGGACTACAGGGCAGTGTTTTCGGGGACTACAGGACAGTGTTGGGACAGTGTTGTTTCGGGGACTACAGGACAGTGATGTTTCGTGGTATACAGAACAATGTTCTTTTGGGGACTACAGGACAGTGTTGTTTCAGGAGCTACATGACAATGCTGTTTCGGGGACTACATGACAGTGTTGTTATGGGACTAAAGGAAAGTGTTGTTTTGGGACTACAACACAGAGTTGTTTTGGGGACTACAGGACAGTGTTGTTTCGGGGTATACAGAACAATGTTGTTTAGGGGACTACAGGACAGTGCTGTTTTGGGGACTACAGGACAGTGTTGTTTCGGGGACTACAGGGCAGTGTTTTCGAGGACTACAAGACAGTGTTGGGACAGTGTTGTTTCGGGGACTACAGGACAGTGTTGTTTCGGTATATACAGAACAATGTTATTTTGGGGACTACAGGACAGTGTTGTTTCGGTATATACAGAACAATGTTATTTTGGGGACTACAGGACAGTGTTGTTTCAGGAGCTACATGACAATGTTGTTTCGGGGACTACAGGGCAGTGTTTTCGGGGACTACAGCACAGTGTTGGGACAGTGTTGTTTCGGGGACTACAGGACAGTGTTGTTTCGTGGTATACAGAACAATGTTCTTTTGGGGACTACAGGACAGTGTTGTTTCAGGAGCTACATGACAATGCTGTTTCGGGGACTACAGGACAGTGCGGATTCGGGGACTACAGGACAGTGTTGTTTCAGGGACTACAGGACAGTGTTGTGTTGGGGACTACATGACAATGTTGTTTCCTGGACTACACTACAGTGTTGTTTCAGGGACCTCAGGACAGTGCGGTTTCGGGGACTACAGGACAGTGTTGTTTGGGGTCTAAAGGAAAGTGTTGTTTTGGGACTACAACACAGAGTTGTTTTGGGGACTACAGAACAGTGCTGTTTTGAGGACCACAGGACAGTGCGGTTTCGGGAACTGCAGGACAGTGTTGTTTCGGGGACTACAGTACAGTGTTGTTTCGGGAAGTACAGGACAGTTTTGTTCAGGGACTACAGGACAGTGTTGTTTCAGGAACTACAGGACAGTGTTGGGACAGTGTTGTTTCAGGGACTACAGGACAGTGTTGTTTTTGAGACTACAGGACATTATTATTTCAGGGAGTACAGGACAGTGTTGTTTTTGGGACTACAGGACATTATTGTTTCGGGGACTACAGGACAATGTTCTTTTGGGGACTACAGGACAGTGTTGTTTTCACACCATGCAGAACAGGTCCATGCAGGGAATACAGAAGCACCAAGCCGAGTGTGTGGACTAGAAGGCCAAGTCTAACCCAGGTGTGTGTGAGGTGCAGAGGGCTGGCTAAGCTGATGTGTCCTGGTGTCTTCACAGCCACCTGCACCTTCTTCCTCTCTGGTCACACACCTGCACCTTCTTCCTCTCTGGTCACACACCTGCACCTTCTTCCTCTCTAGTCACACACCTGGACCTTGTTCCTCTCTGGTCGCACACCTGCTGCACCTTCTTCCTCTCTGGTGACACACCTCGACCTTGTTCGTCTCTGGTCACACACCTGCACCTTCTTCCTCTCTGGTCACACACCTGCTGCACCTTCTTCCTCTCTGGTCACACACCTGCTGCACCTTCTTCCTCTCTGGTCACACACCTGGACCTTGTTCGTCTCTGGTCACACACCTGCTGCACCTTCTTCCTCTCTGGTTACACACCCGCACCTTCTTCCTCTCTGGTCACACACCTGCTGCACCTTCTTCCTCTCTGGTCACACACCTGCTGCACCTTCTTCTTCTCTGGTCACACACCTGCTGCACCTTCTTCCTCTCTGGTCACACACCTGCTGCACCTTCTTCCTCTCTGGTCACACACCTTCTGCACCTTCTTCTTCTCTGGTCACACACCTGCTGCACCTTCTTCCTCTCTGGTCACACACCTGCTGCACCTTCTTCCTCTCTGGTCACACACCTGCACCTTCTTCCTCTCTGGTCACACAGCAGCACGCAGGAACAGGTCTCACGTGTGACTGAAGATGTGTGTGTGTGTGTGTGTGTGTGTGTGTTGGAGCAGCTTCTGTAGTTGTCCGTGATGTTCAGTGGCAGAGCCTCATTCTCTTCAGCCGCCGTATCTCCCTAGGTTCAGGTGAGGGATGAAGAAGGAGCTGAAGATGATGATAGCCTGTACGTCGAGGCTGCAAGCGGAGTAACACCAGCATGGCTCAAAGACACGTTGCCCAACACATTGCCTGTTGTGTGTGTGTGTGTGTGTGTGAGAGAGAGAGAGAGAGAGAGAGAGAGAGAGAGAGAGAGAGAGAGAGAGAGAGAGAGAGAGAGAGAGAGAGAGAGAGAGAGAGCGAGAGAAGCTGACACTCTCTGCGTTAGGACTTTTCAGGCTTGGCAGCTCAAGTCATCCTCACTAAGCACCCAGAAGCGTAAATCTGAAAACAACCCTCCTCAGCTGGTGTTACACAGCTGGTGTTGCACATCTGGTGTTACATACCTGATGTTACACACCCGGTGTTACACAGCCGGTGTTAGGCAGCTGGACAGCAAGGCAGGAGATGGTTTCAGGCTCAAGGGTACTTCTTCAAAGTTGAAAGTGATCCTGTTTCTCCTCATGCGGCCAGTGGGTCGTGCAGGAAAACGATTTCTGAGCTGTGTTGTGTTTGCTCTTACTAGCCAGGCTGTGGCATGAAGTCACAGCGGCAGTTCAAGAACAAAACCAGACCTTCAGAGAGAGTCCTGTTGGAAGTTTGACCATGAGCAGTAATCTGGTGATGTTTATTCCAACATGTGCTCACTGACAGCAGGGTGTGAGGGTTGGTAGGCTGGTTAGCGGAGCGATGTGGCGTTGCGTGAATAAGGGCCAGTGAAAGGAAGAAAGCAGGGTTCAGGGAAAAAAGTCTCCTTTAGAAAAGTAATGATTCTTCAAGGTGTCCAGCCCTGATCTGCTCCCTCCTCCTCTACCTGTGTCATGCTCCCCGCTGCTCAACTCTTCCGTCACCAGTTCTACACTGGGTTTTGAGTTCTGCACTGTTCAGACTTTCACCACCAGCTCTGCACTGGGTTCTGCGTTCTGCACTGTCAGTCTTCCATCACCAGCTCTGCACTGGGTTCTGCGTTCTGCACTGTCAGTCTTCCATCACCAGTTCTGCACTGGGTTCTGAGTTCTGCACTGTTCAGTATTCCATCACTAGTTCTGCACTGGGTTCTGAGTTCTGCACTCTTCAGTCTTTCACCACCAGTTCTGTACTGTTCAGTCTTTCATCACCAGTTCTGCACTGGGTTCTGAGTTGTGCACTGTTCAGTCTTTCACCACCAGTTCTGCACTGTTCAGTATTCCATCACCAGTTCTGCACTGGGTTCTGAGTTCTGCATTGTTCAGTATTCCATCACCAGTTCTGCACTGGGTTCTGAGTTCTGCACTGTTCAGTCTTTCATCACCAGTTCTGCACAGGATCGTCTTCGGAGGTGGCCGGGCCTGGCCGTGTGTGTGTGTGTGTGTGTGTGTGTGTGTGTGTGTGTGTGTGTGTGTGTGTGTGTGTGTGTGTGTGTGTGTGTGTGTGTATGTGTGTGTGTGTGTGTGTATGCGCGTGCGTGTATGCGTGCGCTGCTGAGCAGGATCAGGATGTGGCTTGTCAAGCAGCAGCGGCTCCCTGCATGTGTAGAGCTCCCCCAGTGAACAGAGACAGGTCGGGAACTGCCGGCTCCGGTGTCCAGGAGGTCTACAGGTTGGTTCACTGGTGTTTAGTCCAACAGGACAGCGGGCCAGGTGTTAGAGAGCGCCACCCTGTGGAAGGAGCACACAAGACCACTGTTGGTATGAGCCAATAGAATTTTACAAAGCTCTGCCAAAATCCAGCGAGCTCGCTTTTACCATCCCAGAAATCACAGTGGAGTAAAAACAAAAAACAAAACAAAACGCTGAGATAGGTAGAGTCCCTGATGGGAAGTAACAGGTCTCAGTGGTTCTTTTGGTCTAATGACACCAAACCAGAGTCAAAGTCTGGACGTTGTTTAGTGAGTCATGGACAGAAGTGGAACGTGCTGTGCACCAGTATGTGTGAATGCAGTATCGGCACATACAGTTATTTCATCGCCAATGACACGGTGGATCAGGATCAGGAACAATTTGTCATTTCATATTATGTACTGCATACGCAAAAGAAACTAAATTCCATTTCCCCCGGCAGTGCAACACAAAAACACATATCCAAAAACCTCCAAAAACAACACCACCAAAAACATACAAAAACAGAGAGAGAAAAAAAAAATCACAAACAGTTAACAACACAGTCCATTCAGTACAACACAGTCCAAAAACTCCACCGTCCAGGAGAACGAACGCCAGCCAGGATGACTGTTGGAACTGCCGGTCTGCATGGGCTAGCAGTTAGCCTAGCCTGCCCAGCCTCCGCGTCCTGTCAAACCGCCCTCGGTGTTTCTCCCTCAGGCACAGCTCCAGGCAGCGCCGTGGTCCCTGGGCCTATCGGATGCAGCAGACCAGGTTCTCCCAGCCGATCCAGCGCCAGCTCTCCCAGCCAGACACCCCCCCCCCCCGCACTCCACACGACGACACAAACGCAGACGCAGACAAAAACACTGCACGGTCAGCACTAGGCGAGGCCACCGCCAGACCGCCTCGGTGTTTCCTCTCGGGCAGGGCCATGGGCTAGCAGCTAGCTTAGCCTGCCCCGGCAGACCAAGCTCTCCCAGCCAAACGAAATCGATGATGAAAATAAAAACTTCACACGATGACACAAATTTAGACACAGACGTAGACGTGGACAAAGACACTACCAGAATGTGGTCCTTGTTATGGTCTAGGTGGTAGCTGTCTGTTTGAAATCTATTTTAACGTTTGATTGTTCAGTTTAAAGATTCATAGTTGATGTTTTGGCTGTTAATAGTCTGCTGGAGACGTTTACTTTTCAAGGACTGTTGTGCTACATTTTCATATGTGCTAAGTAGCAGTACGCCAGTGTTTTAACATTAAAACCACGCACTGGTTATCCTGCAGACAAGAAAACAGTTTCTGCAGTGATCAACACCATGCGTTCATATGTCATACAGCACACGTAGCAGGAATGAACAACAGAGTAATTCATTTTTCAGCTGCAGCCTTTGTGAAATGATTGACTGCAAAATCTAGAGATGTACGTACATGTCCCTACCAAGCAAGACCTACGGCCCTCATCCTGGACTATTCTTCTCCCACTCCTGTGACTTGCTTGCAGGGGAGATGAACTGTTCCTGTACTAGAAGATCCTTTCCAGTTAACTGTCTGTCACACTGCCTGTCAGCTGAAACCTGTCAGCTGAAACCTCTCTGTCATACTGCATCTACACTGAAACCTCTCAGCTGAAACCTCTCAGCTGAAACCTCTCAACTGAAACCTCTCTGTCATACTGCATCTACACTGAAACCTCTCAACTGAAACCTCTCTGTTGTACTGCATCTACACTGAAACCTCTCAACTGAAACCTCTCTGTCATACTGCATCTACACTGAAACCTCTCAACTGAAACCTCTCTGTCATACTGCATCTACACTGAAACCTCTCAACTGAAACCTCTCTGTCATACTGCATCTACACTGAAACCTCTCAACTGAAACCTCTCTGTCATACTGCATCTACACTGAAACCTCTCAACTGAAACCTCTCAACTGAAACTTCTCTGTCATACTGCCTCTACACTGAAACCTCTCAACTGAAACCTCTCAGCTGGAACCTCTGTCACACTGCCTCTCTCAGCAGAAACCTCTCAGCTGAAACCTCTCAACTGAAACCTCTTTGTCACACTGCCTCTCAGCTGAAACCTCTCAACTGAAACCTCTCAAGTGAAACCTCTCTGTCACACTGCCTCTCAGCTGAAACCTCTCAACTGAAACCTCTGTCACACTGCCTCTCTCAGCTGAAACCTCTCAGCTGAAACCTCTCAACTGAAACCTCTCTGTCACACTGCCTGTCTCAGCTGAAAGCTCTCAGCTGAAACCTCTCTGTCACACTGCCTCTCAGCTGAAACCTCTCAGCTGAAACCTCTGTCACACTGCCTCTCTCAGCTGAAAGCTCTCAACTGAAAGCTCTGTCACACTGCCTCTCTCAGCTGAAACCTCACAGCTGAAACCTCTGTCACACTGCCTCTCTCAGCTGAAAGCTCTCAGCTGAAACCTCTCTGTCACACTGCCTCTCTCAGCTGAAACCTCTCAGCTGAAACCTCTGTCACACTGCCTCTCTCAGCTGAAAGCTCTCAGCTGAAAGCTCTGTCACACTGCCTCTCTCAGCTGAAACCTCTCAGCTGAAACCTCTGTCACACTGCCTCTCTCAGCTGAAAGCTCTCAGCTGAAACCTCTCTTGTCACACAGGACTCATCGTTTCTTCAATTAGATAAAACACGACTTCTTGTGTGTGTGTGTGTGTGTGTGTGTGTGTTGCTGACATTGGTGTTAGTTAGAATGTGGAATCAGGTGGAGAAACGTACCAAGCATCATGCTAGCAAGCTTCTCAATAGGACAGCAGCAACAAAAGGTACACAGCAAACATTCGAGAGAAGTCATAATTTCCTGATAAGATCAAGAAACCCTTTTCATTTTATAAATTCAGAAATCATCCTGCCAATAAATTACCTACCAACCTTTTTTTTAAAATCATCTATCCATCCATCCACCCACCCACCCAAACTGCTTATCCTGTTCTCAGGGCCGTGGGGATGCTGGAGCCTATCCCAGCAGTCATCGGGTGGCAGGCAGGGAGACACCCTGGACAGGCCGCCAGGCCATCACAGGGCCCACACACACACACACACACACACACACACACACACACACACACACACACACACACACACACACACACACACACACACACACACACACACACGGACAATTTAGTATGGCCAATTCACCTGCCCTGCATGTCTTTGGGATTGGACTACCCTGGGGCTCGAACCCAGGACCTTCTTGCGGTGAGGTGACCGTGCTAACCACTGTGCCACCGTGCCGCCCTAATTTTAATGAAGGAATAGTCAGGTCAGTCTTATTAGAACTGTTCAGCAACACCACAAAAAGCACCTGCGGTCATCAGCTAACCATTTTCCAATATTGGCACAGCTGCTCACAGTGGGTAATTGGAAAAATAAAACTTTCAGAGTGCATTCAAAATTAGGATAATCATTGCTGCATAAATGACAAAAAGCACTTTTATACGTTCTAATATTTCAATTAGCTTTCTGGAAATGGCTAGCGCGTGATGCTAAGAATCAGCATTAGCACTAAACAGAATACTAAAATGTACTGGCTAAATATTTATCACCTTCAAAATGGCCATACCTCTTAAAATTAAGTACCTCGTCTTAATACTTCCTGAAGGTCACCGCTGCATATGCTGGATGCTCCCACCAGACACGCACATTAAGGATGTGTGTGTGTCTGGTGTCTGTGCTCCATGCTTTATGCTGTTTTCCCACAAAGCTGTGCGGCTCTCATTAAGCACCATGCATTAAGCGTCTGAATCTTCAGCCCCCTCCCCCCAGTGGTTATCAGCTTTAGAAATATAAGCTTCGACTGATTATCAAGGCCATTATCTGCTCCCCTGTTCACACCGGCCAGCTCACTTCCGGGGTGGGCTGAGTCGAAGACAGAGTCGCCCGAGAAATGTTCCTGCACGTTGCTTAAACACAAATACACACCAACAGAACCATCCACATTTTCATTTTCACCAGACAGACTCGCACCACGGCCGTGACAAACCTGGCGATCAAAGCTTACGTATGTGAATGTGTGTGTGTGTGTGTGTGTGTGTGTGTGTGTGTGTGTGTGTGTGTGTGTGTGTGTGTGGTGAGTGTTACTTTATATGTGGTAAGCTTTTGGTGGTTTTCTTTTTACTGGACACAGAAATGGAAAGTGCGGGGTTAACTGGGTGTGTGGCATTGAGAAGGGTAGTTAAGCGGGTTTTGTGTTGTGAGATGGGGCAGTGTGTGCAAAGAAAACATGCCCAGCTTGATAGCCAGTTTGTGGTGTAGTAAACTTCTTTATATGTGCAGACTGCGGCTAAAATGGCCAGTCAAAGCAGGAGCGGAATGCTAAATCACTCGGGCCTGAACAACCTGACGGCTGCTGTGTATGTTGGTCATTTTGGGAGCGATGAAGCGCTACAGCAGCCTTCCGCAGATGTGTGCTGTGCTCCATGAAGGCTTACATACTGAACTGCACTGGGCGTATAGCCTTCTGAACAAAACAGCACTCTTGAGGCTGACATTTTCTGATCAATCTCTTAAGATGCTTCTATCCTCACGCACGCATTTTTGCATCTGTTGCGGCTAATGCTGCAAGTCATAAGATGTTCCACGACTTTGACTTGGACATCAGGCAATCATACGTTAACGGCACCTTTCAAAACCAGACCTCTCGTGTTAAAACACAAGTGTTATCATCTAAACCAAATTCAAACCAAACCAAACGGTCCATTCCCAGTCTGGGCCTGGCGAAGGCAAACTCTACACTGTACAACATCGTTAATGTTATCCCAACCCATTGACAATTTGATGCTAATTTGTAAAGCTTTTGCTACCCGATTTCTGAGTGAAGTGGTAAGTATCTGAGGGAGTAAGATGCAGAGTACAGACAGGCAAATACTACACAGAGTTAGTACGGTAAGACCTGGATCCTAGTGTGCTAGTTGCCATCAGAGTTCATATTTCAGAATGAAATAATTCAGGAATAAAAGCAGTTCAGAAGTTTTATTCGTATACTTTCTTCTTGAGTGAAGACCCCTAAATATCAGCACAATGTATTTAAAATCAGATCTGTATTATTTTATGAATAAATACTTTGGTAAGTTGTTTTTACTTATTTTTTCATATCTCAGTCGAGGAACCTTAAGGCTTTTTACTCTACCACATTTAAAGTGAAATATTTCAAGTAGATTGTCCCTCTTCAGGAGTTTGGTACCTTTGGAATTTAGGGACCGGAGGGTGTGCTCCAATTATTGGGGCATCACACTGCTCAGCCTCCCTGGTAAAGTCTACTCTAGAGTGCTGAAAAAGAGGCTCCAACCGATTGTCGAACCTCGGATCCAGGAGGAACAATGCGGATTCCGTCCTGGCCGTGGAACAACGGACCAACTCTTTACCCTTGCGGAAGTGCTGAGGGAGGCATGGGAGTTTAACCAGCCAGTCTACATGTGTTTTGTGGATGTGGAGAAGGCTTACAACCGTGTACTTTTTCAGTCAGGCACCTTATCACAATGAAAAAAATGCCAGGAAATCCTCAACCAATGAGTTTTGTGTCACGATAGTGAACATAATTGTTTCGGTGAGCTTCACTGCCACATCAGAGTACATATAGACATTGAAGTAGTGTTATTTGACAGTGGGACTTTTTAAAAAAAGATTTATCTTGTGGCACTTGCCTCATCAAACACAGTTAAACTATGGGTAGAATTGCTACCTCCACTGTTGCATGTTTTCAAAGCTCCAGACGTACACAGTGCTTATGCCCCCACCGGCTTCTCTTGCTGATTCACTGTCTGTCCTCAAAAGTCATCGTGTTTTGTAGTTATCCAAGCTTTGGCATTTAAATTTATCAGTGTCCATCTGGAAGCTCATGATGCTTGTTTATTATATATATATATATAAAATCCAGTACAAGCCTGTTTCATGCTATATGCAATCATCAGCTGTCAAATTGTAAAATTTGACAGCTGATGATTGCAGCATGCTATTGTGTAGCCTTAACAAACAAGCAAACAATTAGAGTCCTGCTGACTGGACATATGAATAATAAAAATATGTCAGCACTTAGGAACATCAGTGAGCCATTTCAGTGGGGGAGCAACAAGAAAATGGCAGTTCCATTGTATTCAGGCAGTGATAGCTTGGCTAGCATCAGCCGGGTAATATTGTAAAGTGCAGTTTATACAAATGGTGTCATCTCCATGTAATCACTATTCTCTTACCAGACACATTGAAGTATGGGCCAGGGTTTCAGAGAGCAGCTGACTACAGGCTGAGGTGGTTAAAAACGACCAACTTAGCAAAGCAAGACTGGCTAATAACAAACCGGCAGGCCAAATACCATACAATTAATGTTAAACAAAATACAATAACCATCGATTAAATAAACACTTCCATGTCGACGTATCCATCACGCTTTAGCTTTGTTTACTCACAAGTAATGTACTACTACCACCACTTTCGGCTGCTCCCGTTAGGGGGCGCCACAGCGGATCATCCGTTTCCATCTCTTCCTGTCTTCTGCGTCTTCCTCTGGTAACGCCGGCATTACCTTTCTTTTACTACTAGCCGGCGTTAGCAATCAGAGCTAGTCCCTAGTCAGTCAGCTAGCTGTTAGCCCAGGAGGCTAACGTCAGTAATACTGCCACAGTACTTTACCACACGTGGTTAATAACATCATATAAGCTCGAAGGGATTCAAGAGCACGGAGAACAGCTTTGTCCGAGGCGGTGGAGTTAGCGTGGTCGGTGTTAGCATCGTGTTAGCACACTTAACGTGTGTGTGTAGTAGGCGTAGTGCTCGTACTCAAAAAGACGTAGAGTATAACCGGTTATTTTCTTGCCCGGTGCGGGATTCGATACTGGGTGTACTGCACCACAAGGCGACGTCACTAACCGCTCGGCTAACGTGTCTTATTAGTAGTTTACAGTCGTCACCCTCTCCCGGAAGCGCGCCCTCGCGCTTTGTTTTTCCCGCGCTCCGAAGAGACTTCTGAGGATCTGCACACTTCCGGATCCCACCACTGCCACTAATGTAACCGGTTATTTTCTTGCCCGGTGCGGGATTCGATACGAGGTGTGCTGCACCACAAGGCGACACCACTAACCGCTCGGCTAAAGGGTCAGACCCGTTAGCTAGGGGCTAACGTGTCTTATTACTAGTAATTTACAGTACTAAAAGAATATATTGCAGAGCAAAATGGGCGATGCAGATACAAAAGCACCGTTGCTTTATTGAATTGTTGAACAACAGCGCCAGCTCTCAAATCTCCGCCTACCCGCTCATCGTGCCACCGGAAGTCCCGAGAGGGCAAAACAACCACAGCAGCATGAAGGGAGAAGGTGGCAGTACTGCAACTCACAGGTATGGACAGATGGTGCTTATTCCCTGATCATACGTCCCGTCAGGGGGGGTGGTGGCAGCTGTGGCTTCTCATGTCTGCTTCTGAGGATGGAGCGCCAGTCGTCGCCAGTGTCCATACCCGAAAGCTGGCTTGCAAGAACGACGTGCCTGAATTAGCAGCACGCACATGCGCCCTCTTCTGGATGAATCCCTAACGGCACGCGTCTCTTTTCTAAAGTGTGGAACTTGTCGTGTGCCGGCTTGTCCTCCATGTAGGGTGTAGTTACTTCATGAGAAGTACACTTTATACTCAACGGTAAGGCCGACTGGCCTTCGGTATGCGCCTGTCTCTCGAGGGTGTGCGATTGAGCCTCGCTGTTTAGAAGGGGCGGAATGGGCTCGAGCCATGGGGGAGGAGCGCTGTCGCCACAGACAAAAATACCCTGGGTAAAAAAAACAGCAAACCAGGCAGAGTAGGCTTGAATTTCATCATTATCGCCTTATCTCCAGACCTATCAAGCGTACTGCTGGCCAAAAGTCAAACGTTTTCACAGGCTGCGGTGATTCCCGAGTGCTCCCCCACCCCAACACAAACAGAGCGGTGCCTCTTTTCTGCGTGACAGCGTGCACCAAGTGCGTTTGGCTCCTCGAGTCAGAGACTACGCCGCAACACTTGCAAGCCAGACAGTGCCAGCGGTGTGGCCTCCAGGTGGCCACACTGTCTGCTTCTGACTCCGGCTTCTGGACATCCCGAACGCTGCTGCTTGGTACGCTTAGTTGTCAGATCTTATCGAAGGGCTCTTCTTTTTGGTTGGATTTATTTATTTGATCTATTTATTTATTTTGCTTTGTTTGGTGAGGAGTATTTTTGAAGCAAGCAAAGAAATGTGGAGGTGGGTGGGGGGGGGCATGAGGGGACGTGCATCCCTAGAAGGTAGGGAAGGCATAAGACTCAATAAATCCCCTTAACCACCTGCAGGGACAACCAGAAGACCACAGGGGACTATCTGATGGCTCAAGCCATTAGATCGCTTACATGGCAGGCTTCAGATTCAAGCTCCAGGTTTATTTGTGATGTACAACAATTTTATCACCCGGTCGCCGGTACAGTGGATGTCCCATGTGTTTGCTGTTTATGTCCAAGCCAAGAAAATAATACAACAAATTTTATTTGGAAAAAAACGAAAACAAAACAGAACATGGGAATCTTGGAATATGGACATAATGAAAGTTATTTCGAGTAGTCAGAAGAAACGGATAATTCCTCAGTATGTAGTCTTTGACATTTGCTCATCCCTCAACATGGGCTAACGGACTAAAGTCGTGGCCATTTCACATTCCACGTGTTGCAAATAAACGACACAACAAGGTGAAAATTTCGGGTGCGAAACTATGACGTCAAAACTACTTACATGGGTCATTACGCAACATAGAACGCTTCAGCCAGAATCCCAAGAGAATTTTACACCATGGTAAAACGAGCATCAAGATGGAGAGATGATGATGGTGATGGTGATGGTGACATGACACGATTAAGTCTAACCAAAAATAAGTAAATGAAAAGAAAACATTTTGGGTGCATCCAGTTTTGGAGGGGAGGTGTGAGCATGGGGAATTCTACTGTCTGATTCAAGAGCTCAAACACTCAGGCTGCACAATGGCTGCTTCAGCCAGGACTGAAGGACGACAGGGAGCCAGTTTTGAGTATGTCTCAGTATTATTATTATTATTATTATTATTAATGTTAATATTAGTAGTAAAGATAATATAATAATAATAATACATTATATTATTATTGTATTACATTACAATTATATTACATATCATATGACATTAAAATTATATTATATTAAAATTTTAAAAATATTACAAATTATATATTACAATATTACAAATTTATTATTATTGTATTACATTACAATTATATTACATATCATATGACATTAAAATTATATTATATTAAAAATTTAAAAATATTACAAATTATATATTACAATATTACAAATTGTATTATAAAATATTGTAAATTCTATTACAAAACTCTTATTAAAATTATATTACAAAAATAATAACACATTATCTTGCAGGTGATAGGCAGAATAAATCAGCTCAAATGTAAAATAAAAAAATAGATGCCACATTTTGGCAGTGAAATTTTGCACTGTGTTTATGGTTTCATTCAGCTATACATTTTTTTTTAATTATTTAACTGACATGCAAGTAAATCACACAGAAAGTCATGCTTAATAAAAAAATGTCCTGAAGACTGGCAGGGAGCATGCGTAAGGCTGTTGGACTGGTGAACTAGGGTGTAGGCTTAACTTGTGGTGTCTCTCTGTTGCATGGGAGGCTTCTGTGATACATGTAAGAAGACTAGAGAGTGAAGGGATGAGGCAGAGGGCTAATGGCTGGCTTTACTTGTTTATAATTCTCTTAAACCAGGCAGTAAGCGTGGCCGAGGATAAGAGCTCGGCGGGGAGAGGGGCTTGGAGTATCTAGTTCAGGGACCCTGGACTGGGAAGTGCAGCCCAGACAGTAGTCACTGAGCCATACAGAGGGAAGAAGGACTTGGAGTATCTAGTTCAGGGGCCCTGGACTGGGAAGTGCAGCCCAGACAGTAGTCACTGAGCCATACAGAGGGAAGAAGGATTTGGAGTATCTAGTTCAGGGGTCCTGGACTGGGAAGTGCAGCCCACAAAGTAGTCACTGAGCCATACAGAGGGAAGAAGGACTTGGAGTATCTAGTTCAGGGGCCCTGGACTGGGAAGTGCAGCCCAGACAGTAGTCACTGAGCCATACAGAGGGAAGAAGGATTTGGAGTATCTAGTTCAGGAGTCCTGGACTGGACAGTGCAGCCCACAAAGTAGTCACTGAGCCATACAGAGGGAAGAAGGACTTGGAGTATCTAGTTCAGGGGGCCTGGACTGAAAAGTGCAGCCCAGACAGTAGTCACTGAGCCATACAGAGGGAAGAAGGACTTGGAGTATCTAGTTCAGAGGTCCTGGACTGGACAGTGCAGCCCAGACAGTAGTCACTGAGCAATACAGAGGGAAGAAGGACTTGGAGTATCTAGTTCAGGGGTCCTGGACTGGACAGTGCAGCCCAGACAGTAGTCACTGAGCAATACAGAGGGAAGAAGGACTTGGAGTATCTAGTTCAGGGGTCCTGGACTGGACATTGCAGCCCAGACAGTAGTCACTGAGCAATACAGAGGGAAGAAGGACTTGGAGTATCTAGTTCAGGGGTCCTGGACTGGACAGTGCAGCCCAGACAGTAGTCACTGAGCAATACAGAGGGAAGACGTGGGAAAGGGAATGTCTCAGTAGAGGAGAGCCCAGAGCCGTCGTCACAGATCAAGACAAAGGCATGAGGGGAGGCGTGAACAGAAGGGAGGTGGGTAAGTGCTACCTTAAAGGGAGTTCCAAAAACCACCCCAGAAAGCTAATTCCTTCTCTCGACACTACTAAATAACCTTGGCGTCAACTTGGAATCCCCCGTTTCTGTCTAACTTCTGTTTATGACCATTCAGAAAACGATGACGAAACAAAGTGACGGTGAAGGTCTTCAGAAGCCTCCCAGCGCTCTACGCTTAAGGAAGTTAGGAAGTAGGAAGTGAGGGAGCAGGAGCTGGGGAAAAGTAGTTTGTGCGGCTGGGGACCAAAGTCTGAGTACTTTGTAATCATGCGCCTGTCTAACCCCGGTGTTAGTGAGGTTGATGAGCATGCGTCCCTGCTGACACACACACTTTCCATTTCCACTCTGCTGAATATTAATATGGAGGGAAGTATTCCTCCGAGCCCCATTGTCAGGCGGCCCTATTGTTCTCTGCTGGCCTCGGCCTTAGTGTGCATGAGCATGTGTATTTTGTGTTAACGCTTAAGATGGAGTCTACGTTGTGTGCTTATGCATATTATGATTATGGCTGTCTTCATCTTGTGTGTGTGTGTGTGTGTGTGTGTGTGTGTGTGTGCAGGGCAGCTGTAGCAGAGCAGCAGTTAAGGCGGCAGCGGGGAGGTGTAGGGTTTGTTTGTGGCCCACAATGGCCCATAAAGACGGCTGGCCAGAGAACACTTGAGCCGGCCATTAGGGACCCAACATTGCCAATAATTTCACCCAGAGACACTGTTTGCAAAATCAACACTCTCATTAAAATATCTGTGTGTTTGAGCACGCCCACATGGGTGTAGGCATGTGACGATATACCGATCAGCCAAAACATTAAAACCACTGACAGGTAAGTGAATAATAACACTGGTTATCTGGTTACTGGGGCACCTGTCAGGGGTGGATTTATCAGGCAGCACGTGAACAGTCCGTTCTGGAAGTTGATGTGTTGGAAGCAGGAAAAATGGGAAAGCGTAAGGATCTGAGTGACAAGGGCCACATTGTGATTGATAGCTAGACAACTGGGTCAGACCTGGGTCCAAAACGGCAGGTCTTGTGGGGTGTTCCTGGTATGTAGTGGTCAGTACCTACCAAAAGTGACCCAAGGAAGGACACCTGCTGAACCGGCGACAGGGTCATGGACGCCCAATGCTCATTGATAAGCATGGGGAGTGAAGTCTAGCCCGGCTGGTCTGATCCCCCAGAAGAGCTGCTGTAGCTCAAACTGCTGAAAAAGCTCATGCTGGCTATGATAGACAGGTGTCAGAACACAGTGCATCACAGCTTGCTGTGTTTGGGGCTGCAGACCGGTCAGAGTGTCCATGATGACCCCTGTCCACTGCCAAAAGCACCTGGGCACGTGGGCTAGGAACTGGACCCTGGAGCAGTGGAAGGAGGTGGCCTGGTCTGATGAATCATGTTTTCTTTTACATCATGTGGACGGCTGGTGTGTCATTT